>JAGTXR010000072.1:1300393-1950590 GCA_022606575.1 Glossosoma conforme
AGGCACAATTATCGTACCTTTGCTGTGGAATATTCTCTTTGATGTCCTTCCAGAGTGGTCGAGGTCAGTGCCAGGAACACTCTCAGAGTGTCAGTCTACAGTCAACCGACAAGTAACAATGTGTGCAGGTATCAATAGACGTTGTCCACAAGGATCAATTATCGGACCTTTGTTGTAGAACATCCTCTTTCACGACCTTCCAGAGTTGTCGTTTTTAGATGATCATGGCTGTCAATATGGAGAGGTTAGTTCTAACAACACTCTCAGAGTCTTACAGGAGGTAAGGAAATTAATTTACCAACCGCCAAGTAACAATGTCAGCAGGTATCAATAGAGGTTGTCCGCAAGGTTCAATATTCGGACCTCTTTTATGGAATATCCTCTTTCATGACCTTCCAGAGTTGTCGCTTCCAATTAATCATGACTGTCAGCACGGAGAGGTCAGTGCCAGCAACGCTCTCAGAGTGTCAGTCCCACAAGAGTTAAAGAATTTATTTTACTAACTGCCTAGTAACAATGTGTGCAGATAGCGAACTGAAAAGCCACTATGTCGAAAAAGGTTATCCACAAGGCTCAATTATCGGACGCTTACCATGTTACATATGGCTAAGCGCTGCATGTGGAGTGTTGATACGCCAACGTCATAGATTACAGCCCGAGATTCACGCATCATCCTTATTATTGCAGGAATTTACTATGAATGGGTGGTCCTCACGGTACGGCTTTCGTCTACAACCAATTTTAATTAATAGGCTATGACTGGCATTTTACAGGTGAAGTGTCAAATTCTCACCAACTGGGGATATTTTAGAGCTCAGAAATCGATTAAAAAAAAAATTTTTTTTTAATCTTCAACGGGGATTGAACCCACAACCTTTGGCTTGCCAAGCAAACGCTTTGACCATTGAGCTATACCCGCCGGCTGAGTGTAATATATTTATAGTAAAGAAATATGTCCATTGCAACCTACAATTTTCGAAACGATGCGCGGTGTAAGTTCTAAAAAAGGCAGCTGTAGTTTATGCTCTCCGGAGCACACGTCACACACCACAAACATTGCATCACACAGCAAGTGAATGATGTTTACTTTGGCAGGTACATTTGTCAGAACTTAGTGCCAGTGCCAAAATGTGTTCCGACACAACACATTCTGACAGTCTCTTTGTTATGATTCGAGAAAAATTTCACTGCCATCAATTACACAGAGCTGGCAATCTTGACAGTGTGATTTATATTTACAATTATTAAAAATATTGTCAGGCGGCTTAAAAGAAATATTTTCAAACAATGAAATAATAAGAAATCGACATATACAGGGAGCGGCAAAAAAAGCTGACGGTTTTCGACGTTGTTTTGATTTCAAACCGCATAGCATATTTCCTTATCCGTTTCCTATTTGAAGCATATGGTCATCACATGCCTTATCCCATGTCACCTCTACCATTGGAGCTCGACCAAGTGTATCTATATTTGCTGTCGATTATACCTTAGTGGTTAAAGCGTTTGCTTATCTAGTCGAAGATCGTGGGATCGATCTTCGACGGAGATTAAAAAAATATATTTTTTAATAAATTTCTAAACTCTATTAATAGTCCCCCGTTGATGTGAATTTATTCCCTCACACGTAAAATGCCAGTCATAGCCTATTAATTAAAATCGGTGGCAGACGAAGTCGTCCCGTGACGACCACCCATTCATAGTAAATTTCTGTAATAAATAATAAAGAATGATGCGTGAATCTCGGGCTGTAATCTATTACGTTGGCGGATCGACACTCCACATGCAGCGCTCAGCCGTATGCAGCATGGTAAGCGTCATAGAATTCCACAGATGAGACGTCAGAACTACTATCGCCGTCTATCGGTATTCTCATGTATGTGCTTACATAAAAATAAAAAATAAACTTATGTCATATATGTCCATGCGTTATGTCTGTCTATTTTAGTGTTGTCTTTCGTCTTGTTACACAAAAGATGACCTTAATGTATTCTTGACCTTAAAATCTGTTGCTGTGTAGACTTTCAAACATGTATACAGATTTAACTTCTACACTGACAAACTGAACCTCTGCCAAAAAGACAATTAAACGGACACTTAATGTTTTTACATATCATCATCATCAACACTGTATCTAAAATAACTCCTATAATCATATCATCATCATCATCCTTTACCCGTCCACTGTTAAACATAAGCCTCCCGCACGAGTCTCCATCCTCTTCGATCCTCGGCCTTCCGCATCAAGGCCGCTCCCGCTATTCTTCTTATGTCGTCAGTCCATCTTGCAGGGGGTCGGCCAATGCTTCGTTTGCCAGTTCTTGGGCGTCGCTCCAACACTATTCTTCCCATCGACCGGCGTCTCTTCAAATATATTGCCACTTGAGTGTGCCTATTTGTTGTGCAGCCTCCACTACTTGAGTTCTTCTTCGTATATCTTCATTTTGAGATTGTATCTTTTAGAGACACTCCTCTCATGGATCTCTCGATGGCACGCTGGCTTACCTTTATTTTATGTGTAAGACCTGCTGTTAGATTCCACTAATAATCATATGGTCGTCACAAAACTGAAAAGCTCTGTCGGCCGCAATGCCTCACCACATGTCAGTTTGGTTTCAGTTACATAGGCTACAGCCGCAGTCTTGCCCTGAAGACTCCCGGGAACCATCTATGTTCCCATGTCGACCTCCGGGTATACAGGCGTTCTAAGATAAGGCGTAGACAATCTGAAAATTAAATTCCCATTTCACAATTCCGCAAGCTCAGATTGTCTATAACTTGTCCCAGAACACCTGTATGCATACCTGGAGGTCCACATGGACATAGAGAGCTCCCGGGAGTCTCCAGGGTAAGAGTCTGCAAACTTGCACACACTACAGCTGTAGTAACAGAGAAATATTTGAGTATTCAATAATCAGATGATATGTCATTTGACTACAGCTTGGCATTCACGCATCGTCAATTTTTACACTGGCTATGAACGCAGAACGATTTTCGTATTCAGTAATCAGCGTATTTTTTTAAGATGATCGGATAAAGAGCCCTACGCTTCCAAGGCCTGGCCAATTATTTTTGATCCTAAGGGGTGGCTCAACCCTACCGAGAACATGTATTGAATATATATCTTAATGCTAATTTAATATGTTTCCATATTTTCAGAACGCACGATCAAAACGTTCACATCTCACCGCAGTGGCTGATGAACGCGATGCGCTCCCAGCTTCACTTCTCTCAGATATCGGCGTGGGCCGCCAAGCACTCCTCCGATCTCCAACAAAACGATCTCACCTCCACCAACAACAACAACAACATCAACATTAACAACGCCTCATCCGCATCGTCCACGAACCCTGTACCATCCGAACGTCAGAGAAAAACCAGCCGAGAGACGTGCAATTTCAAAAAATACGAAGCAAACTGCGAAGACTCTGAACTGTTAGAGGCAAACTTCAACGAAGATCTAAAATATAACGCTTTCAGTCAAACGAAATTGAATTTAAACGTCTGCTATAGCTTGAAAATTCCTGGCGAAACGTACAACACGGCAGAATTTTCTATCACCCCCGTTATGCACAATTTTCCCGTAACGGATATGGGAAACGGTTCTGTACTAAACGTCCGTTTGGAGACGATGCCGCGCGTCGAAGATGTCCCAAATGTCGCGTGTGGATGTAAATCAAGTGTCACGTTGAAACGGCGTCGTAGTAAAGACCTAATGGCGGCTGCATCGGCTGTGGGAAGCGCTTGTAGCGAAGAGATTTTAGCAAGCACACTAGCTACTGCTTGTTCTTTAAGTGATGCGAGAAGAAATGACGACAATCGAATGTTGGGTGCCACTTTTGCACCAGATTTGAGCGTTATAAATTCTAGTATCGGTTACGTTGGTAGAAAGTTTCCTGTGTATTCTACGCCTGTTTCAAGTAATGATGTTGTTAATGGAGACTGTTCATGCGAACCTTTACACAATGTATGTAAACGTAAAAGTAATGATATAGAGTTTCAGCGTTTTTCTCGTGAAGATGATGCAGACTATCAAGTTTTAGATGATAGAATGCAGACTCCTTGTCGGCAAAAAGGTAAACATAGATGCAACTGTGACGAAGAATCCGATCCCGGAAATAATGTCAATAAAGATAGTTCCGGAAGCGGCGAAAAATCGGTGACATTAGATGAACGCCGAATGAAAGAGATCGCTAAATATAAACGCAGATTGAGAAAAGAGGCCAAGTTGAAGCAGATGAGAGAGGGCGGCGGCATGTCGAGTCAAGAGAATTCTGAATGTGCGGAAAAAGATTCGAAATTTTTGCCGGAGCTTGTGCATTACAGGAATCATTCCGTGACACGTTTAAAGTGCTGCGAACGGCAAGGTAAAATATCAAACGGAAAAGAGACGCCTGCCACTTCTATACCGATATTACAAGCTTCTAGATTTGATCATTTGAGTAGGTTTACTTCGTTTAGGAGTAGCGTGTCGATGCACGCGGGTCTGACGTCGAAATACAGTGTCAAGGATGATAAATGTGTTTGTTCGTCGATCGGTTGCAACCAGATGGCATCTGTGACGCAGTGTAATGTTGGTGAAAGCTGCGAATGCAATGAACGCTTCGTAGAAAGCGGAGACAGCTATCGTCCATCCGTTAAGAAGCTTATATCTAGTTATACGCAGACTGACGACATCACATGCGAATGTGGTAAAGTTCTAGATGTAAAATGTGCGGATTGTTGCGATTTTAAAAACGTTATGAGACGCTCGGAGGCTAGGTTCGATTTGGCAATGATCAATAAGTCGGATTTGCTTTTGGAGGCCATGGAAAGGACCAGCCGTTTGGCCGATACGGGAGATGATGCGAAAAGCAAATCTGAAGATTTCATAAGAAAGCCTAAGCTTAAGAGATCAGCGCCAATTGCTGACAAGATTGGGACAATTGTAGCCGAAAGGCAGAGAGTTAAAAACAGCTGCGTTTCAGTAAATACAAGAGAAAATACATGTAATAGTAATTACATCAAAGATAAATGTAAAGACGACGATTGCCGATGTACAGATGCACCTAAAAATGATGAAAATTCGTGCAAAAGTAATTACATCAATGATAAATGCAAAGAAAATGATTGCCAATCCACAAATGCATGTAAAAATGATGAAAATGTGATGTTAATACGTAAATATGATGTCAATTCTGTCGAAAATGAGGATAAACATGACATTTTGCGCGATATTGATTCGGATGATCGCGAAAAGCATCTTGTCGTGTATCAGAAGGGCGAATTCAATGATGGGGATAGAAATGTTGATATGAGGTCGAGGAAGGGTTCTTTTGGGTCTTCTTCGGAGTACGCGGTGCCTTCTTCCAGTGAGATGGACAAGTTTAGATGTAGACTTGATTCGGCGGCTTCGATGGTCTTCCATTCGAGGACCGGGCTGCCTCTAACGTCGAGTCCCGCACCACTAAGAAGAGGGAAGTCTTGCTTTGACTACGATAGCACAATCAACAGCGTTTCGAGCATTAAAAGGTTAGTATTTTTGTATATTTATTTATTAATCAATTTCATATTACACAGTACAGTGGTTTCGTATAGTAATTACAGTGGCACCTCGACATACGAGTTTAATTCGTTCCGCAACATTGCTCGTATTGCAAAGCAAAATGTACAAAAGCCACAAAACGCGAGCACAGCTTATCAAAGATGCTTTGACAGCGAGAGCACACTTATAACTGATTCTCTGACCGTGGCCGGGGGATTCCGGAGTATGTCAAAAAACTCACATGTTGGGGCACTCGTATGTCAAGGTACCACTTTATATATATAATTATATTACTTATATATATATATACTTTTTTACACACAAATTATTTATTTATTTACAGAACCATGTTCCAAATTTACAAAAATTACATAAAAAATCGTTTTAAAAATTACACCATCAATATTTATGCCTAAAAATAAATTGCAGAAAATAATATAAGAACAATGTTAATGATAAATTAAGTAACAATTATAAATAAATTAAATATAAAAATAAGTGACCAACCTCAATAGCGCATTGTAAAAGCGGTTCTCGTTAAATCACCAAGTTAAATGACATTAGACGAGAACTGAAACATGGATGGGTTATCGCTTGTTGCGCTTAACGCGTGTCGTTGGATGGGCTTACTTGCCTTTTAATAGTATCGTGTTAAACAAAGTTGCTTGGTGTGGATGCCGCCACAACCACGTGGAGCGCCACCAGAGCTGTCACCACCAGGGCCATGACCTTCCCCACTCTTCTCGGTCCTCTGTGACGACGGCCTCTGCCTCTGCAAGCTTTCTTTGTGGCTTTGAGACGCTGTGCATCATGACTGGTCACCGACTCAGCAAATGAAGGCCATTAGTGTATTGCAGACTCTTAGCACTGCCATAGCTTCAAGTTCCTGGTCTTTTGTCGTGTGGAAGTCGTCGGGAACCAGATGGAATCTCGCCCGGGGCGATGTCCTGGGATAAGGCATGGACGATTAAAATTGTTAATTCAGTGGCGATGATTTTTGGTGGACATATGTCCCAGATATGGAATAAAAAATAAGTTTTTTTTTTTTAACTTTAAAAAATGTTGCTAATTATATAATATCATCATATACAGGAGCGGCAAAAAGATCTGACGGTTGATTACTTGAGATTTCAAAGAAACCGTCAGATCTTTTTGCCGCTCCCTGTATAAAACAGTAAATAATATGATTTTTTTTCCATATAAACATAATTTTTTTAAATAATAAACAAGTCTTGGGATAAGGCATGGACGGTTGCAATTGATAATTCAGTGGCGATGATTTTTGGTGGACATATGATCCAGATACGGAACGAATGTGAAATAAAAAATACCTTTTTTTTTTAAGTTTTGAAAAAATTTACTAATTATATAATAGCATCATATACAGGGAGCGGCAAAAGAGTTCTGACGATTTTCTGTAATCTCAAGTAATCAAACCGTCAGATCGTTTTGCCGCTCCCTGTATATAACAGTAAATAATATATATTTTTTTTACATGTAAACATAAATTTTTAAATAATTAAAAAATCGCATATATTTTTTTATGTGACCGTAAAACTATTGATAAATAAATAATAAAATGGTCGATAAAATATTTAAAAATATGCATAAATATTAAAAATATATAATATATATTTTATGTGAAAATCGGGCCAATATATGTTTAATGGTTTGTGAAATGTTTACCGACAATTGTTGGTGGAACTGTCAACAACTGAGTTGTTGCGATGTGTTTGCAATACTATTGAATCCAAACCACCAACAAAATTTCTTGGTGAATTGTATGTTCTAATGATTAAAGCGCGACATTTGACGTGGGAATCGAACCCAAAGGTAATTAAAGCAATAATTTTATAACATTAAGGTTATCAACTGACAATACTTGGTAAAACTTCATAATTATAATTTTATATTAATTTTAATTAAAAAATTAACTAATTAAAAAAACTTAGTGTATTATTGAAGATTCGGTGTCCAGGGAGGCCGAAACATGTAATCGCTCAAAATAAATGTGAATCAGAACTAAACATTTTTAATTTGTTAATTTTTTAATTAAAATTAATTCAAAACAATAATTTTATAAAAAATCGATTAGAATTGTCATTATTTTATGTAAGCACGTGCAAAAGAATGCCTAAAAAAGGCGACGAAAAAATGGCATATATGGATTCTATGCCATTTCATTTTTTTTCATTGCTAAACGCCGTGTGAGTGAATGTTGATACGCCAATATATGATATGTCATTTGACTACAGCTCGGCATTCACGCATCGTCAATTTTGTTAAAATGTGACGCATCGTCACATTTTAACACAGCTTTTGAAATTGATTCCTCAATCCATCACTGTCAAGAGACAACTGAGCTGCATAATACTTCATTAGTGGTCGAACACATTTATGTGGGAGAAATGGTAGGTGGTGTGTCTATCAGGGAATGATTATCCTAATAGATCATTTACATTAAGTATTATATGCGGCTCAGTTGTCTCTTGACAGTGATGGATTGAGAGAAAGGCTACAAGTTAGTCGAAACTGCAGTCTCCTGAACAGAAGCTGTATCTAACGTGATCCATGTAAAAGCAAGGTAAATATTACTAATAATACATTGTTTGGTTGTTATTTTTCAGTGCATTGTATGGCGCTTGCTTGACCGCCGACCCTGAAGTGGAGACCGGCACAACATGGTCTCCTGGCACCAGTCCGGGGTCTCCCGCTTGCTCTGCAGCGGCTGCTCCGGCAGCCACTTTTAGTTTTCCATCACCACCTGCGTTAAACAGCAGTGCTTCACCAACTGTTGCTACTCCGGCCCCTCCGAGATCACATTTCAGACACGGAACAAGCAGTGGACTATTAGGTAAGTTGATAAATGCTCAAATTTGTCGGCAGGTATAGCTGAATGGTTAATTTAATTGGTTTCAAACCCTAGTTGCCCTCGTGGCGCCCCCTTCCAGACCTCAGAGCACATTCTTTGCGACTGTCAGTTCCTATCGTTAGAAAGAGGAGTCCTTTACGATGCAGTTCAAGGGAATCGCCTCGGCCCTATCGGGCATGCAGACTTTGTGGCCACTAAAAAAAATTCCACGCATTTACAATCTTTGCTCGTATTTTCGGTGAGAGAATCTATCTTCCATCTCTTTACAACCCGTGAATGCGATTCTAATCTCTTTCACGGGTTCTTTGTTTTAGCACTTGTGTGCAGTGGTCACAATTGTTTAGAGGGGACTCCCATTAGACTTATCAGTTGTTAACTGATCATAATCTGAATGAGCGCGTCATCAAGGAGACTTAACTGTCCTCCGGTAGATGCGGGTGTGAGGCAGGTGAAGTCCAGCTCAATGGTTAAAACATTTGCTTTCCAAAACGAAGGTCTTGGATTCGATCCCCGACAGAGATTAAAACTAATTGATTTCTAAGCTCTTAAAATAAAATGTCATAGCTTATTAATTAAAATTGGTGGTAGATGAAAGTCGTCCCCGTGAATACCACCCATTCATAGTGAATTTCTGTAATAATAATAAGGATGAAACGTGAATGTTGGGCTGTAGTTTATGACGTTGGCGGATCAACACTCCACATGCAGCGTTTAGCCATGTGCATCATGTTAAGCTTCGTAGAATTCCACAGATGAGACTTCAGAACTGCTATCACCATCTGTCGGTATTCTCCTGTATGTGTTTACATAAAATTAAAAATAAACTGATTTTTTATGTTTTCGTCTTTGCAGGTAGTTTTGAAGAGTCCGTATTGAATGGCAGACTGGAGCCTGCAGCAACTGTAGCTGGATTCACAGCAGAGATTGGGGCTTCCGGAGCATTCTGTCCTCCTCACCTGAAGTTACCTGTCAGCGTGTTCTTCTACTCTCTGTGCGACAACAACACCACCTCAGCACCGTACTTGGTAAACAACCACACACTAGCACACATAACTGGCTTTCAGGCAAAATTTATTTCAGCCCGATCGGATATATGCCTCCTGAATTATGAGTCTCGATACAAAACTGTCGGCTCAAATCAAGAAGAAGTTTCCTACATTCGACAACGGAACTGTTCATACATGAGGCCACCCTGCGGCTAAACATGTAGAGAAGCACAACTGAGGGGAATGCTTGGATTGCGCCGAAACAGGACATAGGCCCTGGACACAACCAGGGGTGGAATATATGGAGGTCCCTTAACAGAACTTCGGACCGGAGTATGCTAGACGACGACACAGATAAAAGCATGGCAGTTTTATGAAAGTGACTGCGGCGTGGAGCAGACTCTGTCCCACATTCTGGAGTGTGCGCTGTGTCCGAGCAGTTGCACCCAGGAATACCTGATGACGGCCGAGAGTAACGCCGTCGACGTCGCCCACTTCTGGGCAGACAGGATCTGACCCTGTCGTTTCCGACATGATTATATATAACTACTAACATGCTCCTCTCTAAGTTGACACATTGACATAAATGTTTTGATAACTTAACAAACTTTTGGCCCGGACCTAGTCACAGGATTCCGGCCGGGCCAACCTTAATCGGACTCTCTTCACGGTCGGGGGACAAACTGACTTACTCGGCACCGCGCCATGGTCGGTAACACCCATCACCAGAAGTGGCGATCTATATAACTAACTATGAGCTCTAAAATACCCCCGGTTGATGTGAATTTTATCCCTCACCCGTAAAATTCCAGTCATAGCCTATTAATTAAAATTGGTGGTAGACGAAAGTCGTCCCGTGAAGACCACCCATTCATAGTAAATTCCTGTAATAATAAGGATGATGTGTGAATCTCGGGCTGTAGTCTATGACGTAGGCGGATCAACACTCCACATGCAGCGTTTATTCATATACACCATGGTAAGCGTCATAGAATTCCACAGATGAGACTTCAGAATTACTATCACCATCTGTCGAAATTCTCCTGTATGTGTTTATATAAAAAAAAAAATACTTATGTCATTTTTTTTGTTGTTTTCAGGGTCACATAAACTTGGGCAGAAAGGGTTACTATGTTCCCCAGTCGGGGACTATCCAGGCGACGCTCTTTAACCCTCACGGCACCGTGGTCAAGATGTTCGTTGTGATGTACGACCTGTCGGGGATGCCTCCGCAGTCGAAAACCTTCCTGAGGCAGAGGACTCTGTGCCTGCCTGCCGGGTGTTTGAGATACCTCATACATTTGAGGTCAGTACCACAGTCACTGCGAATCAATTATTTTTCTAATTTGGAGCTTCTTCTTCTTTGTGTCAGCGACGTTAAATTATTGTTGCACAGTATCTGGCAACATCGATAGCTCATGTGTTGCCCAGCATTAGGTCCTGAGATGTGCAGCTTGTTGAGCAAATGGAGCAGGATCTTAGGTGTGAGGCGGTCTGCAGGTCTCCACTCTCTCTGCCGAAGCATTCCCCACCGCTCGAGGTTGTCTTTTGTTCTACCAACTCCGGTTGTTAATCTGTTCATGGATTTCCAGGTCCGCCAGTCAAGGTTCTTGCCAGTTGGGAGGCCTTCCTTTGGAGTAATGAAATCCTCTGATGCGACTTGTTGCCAGAGCTGGAGTCTCTCATTTTCAGAGCCGGATGTGAGAGGTTGTGTGGATTTGTGTGTAAATAGATCTCAGTCTAAGGCTGCGAAATTAGTGTACTACAGCGAGTCTCGAATCGCCTTCTTTGGTAAGTCGTTGCCAACCACGAAATACATGGAAATGGATAAGGAATGGTAAGGTTGGAAAATGGATTATGCAGAATGACAGACATCAGTTAGGAGTCATTACTTGCGTCTTGAATTTGATCCATCACTCGTAAAATGCCAGTCATAGCCTATTAATCAAAATTGGTGATAGACGAAAGTTATCCCGTGAATACCACTCATTCATAGTAAATTCATGTAATAATTGGATGATGCATGAATGTCAGGGTGTAGTCTTTGACGTTGACAGATTAACACTCCACATCGATATACTCCTATATGATGATTACAAACAACTTTTGGCTTGAATCGGATGATAAAATATTTTGAAATTTTTGCAGATTCCTAACATCGAAATCCGGCAAGCTGTACCTGCACACAGACATACGCATAATAGTGTCCCGGAAGGCCGACCTGGACACGGCGGCGGCTCACTCTCTCACGTCGGCTCTAGCCGTCCAGCGTAGCCGACCATCCGACGGAAGGAAAGGTCGGGGCGGGGTCGAGACGGGAACCTTCCGGAGAAGAAACGCGCCCGGCAACACCATGGGAACCGAAAACATCGTCGGCAACAAGACGGGAATTGAAAATTGTATTGACATCAAGACCGGAACTGAAAATTGTATTGGCAACAAGACGGGAACTGAAAATATTGTCGGTAACGAAGCAGGAAACGTTTGCGGCGTCGGTGGCAACAAGAAGGGAATTAGCAACGGTTTCAATAGTGTTGTGATCGAATGCGAAGAGGGCTCCGTTGCGGTTTATAAAAATAATATTGACGCGTCCCGTGGTAACGAGGCAGGAATTAACGTTTGTAAGACAAACGGCGTTGGCAATATCATAGATTGCAACCAGAATAATGAAGAAACTTCATTCGGTAACAAGAAGGGAATTAAAAATGATATTTGTGGTGCAAACGGTAATATCTGTGGTAACGTCGACGGGAGTACTGGTTTTGACAGTGCGTGTGATAATAAAGATTCTGGTGATTTTTTAAATGACAGTTCTAAAGGCGATTCTGTAATTTTTGACAGTGGTTATAACAGCAATATCGGTATAGGCGATTTCACTTTAAACGCCAGTCAAAAAAATAAAAGTTCAATTACGTTTGACAGTAATCAATTTGACAATTCGAATACGAGTGTAAGCAGAATGTTTGGAGGCGCTGACATATTTGACAGTTGTAAATACAAAATAAACAGATCGATCGGCTGTTTTGAACTGTCAACGTTGTGTGGCGACGCGTCAAACGAAGCAAAATTATCAAAAAAATTACACGACGACGACGCACTGTCAAATGACGAATCAAAGCGAGCGTTTGACAGTGCGACGTCGTCAAATGGTAACTTTTACAGTAGCGATAAACTGTCAAACGCGTCGATTGACGAATCGTCTGTCGCGACGTCGTCAAAGAGTGGAAAAAAATCTAATGACGGAGACGGATGTCTGTCGTCTAATAACGCGTCGTATTTTCATAACGGAGCTTTGACGACTAGCGGATTACAAGCGTTGTCAAACGTCAATGACAGTTCTTCGTCGTTGTCAAGTGTCAATAACATATCTAGAGAGCTGTCTTACGAGTTAAGGAGTTTCACTTATGGACCAGAGAATCCTAAATACTCTCCGAGGTAAAATTCGATGTTGCGTGCATCGCGCGCGCACGTTGATGTGTTGACGTTTGTCAAACGCAACGTTCTGATTGACGCGGCGGAAAAGTTGTACGAATGCTTTTGGTCGTTTGCGTCAAATTTTTTCAATACGAGATGCAGCTGTTTTTAATTATGACTAAGACCTTAATCTAAGGCTGCGAAGTTAGTATACTAAAGCGAGTCTCGAATTGCCTAAAACAAGAGCTCTCTTAGTGAAAACCCTCCCTGTTCCATCCTGTTTTTGGAGACCTGGATGGGAACCCGTTACTGGACGCATGCAAAAAGCTACTTGTTAGAGGTTGGCTGAAGGCCTTCCCGTGATACTAGGTGCATCGATTAGATTTCAAATAAAGCACGGTCTAAGGCTGCGAAGTTAGTATACTACAGCGAGTCTCGAATTGCTTTAATACTGTCAATCACTGAACATTTAAAAAATCGTTACATATTCGTTGTTTGTTAAGTAATTTCGTTTTTTTACAACAATTCAAATGTATTTTTTCACAGCCAACTTCACACTTGTGTTGTGTAGTTATTATATTTTTTGACAGCTGATATAGCAAGGCTTGCTTGTAAAAAAAATACAATTGATTCTACGCATTAATTTTTTGATTTGTTACCCTAATAAATATGCAAAGTGAGAAAAAACTTAGTATCAATAATGTAAAAATTCAAGAAAGATATAAATCCGATGTGTATCCAGTAGATGTGTATTGACAGAACGGCATTGCACAAAGTTTGCAAAATTTCTATTTGCGATTTTGACGTTGAAGATGCACCACGTTCTGGAAGACCAATTGACGATGATTACAATACAATAAAAGGCACTAATTGATGCAGACCGGTGAATGACAACTCGTTAGATAGCTGAGAGATAGATTTGTCAAATTTGACCGTTCGTAATCATACATATTCACATAAAAAAAACGAAATTACTTTCTAAACAGCATTACATTGCATATATCCCTGCCGCAACACGACGCCGCAAATGAACTCGTAATCTATCGCTCCGTAAGCTTGTGTCATGAAGTAAAATCGTCAATATCGGGGTTTAGCCGCGTGTGGCGAATTACTAATTTTTCCATATTTCGACCGCCATTGCAGGGGTTTTTTCAGGGTTGATGACTTTTTGATGAGTTGGTGTCTGGAGGTAGCCTTTAGCCTTCAGCCTAACGTACCTCCACGAGCGTCGTGTCAGACTGTGGTTGTCCTTGCTTGTCTGTGCAGGTTTTTGAGTATGTGCTAGAGGTGGAAGCCATGCTGCTTTGAGAATCAAACCATCATCACTGTTGATGTTGACGTCTTTTGATTTCAACCGTACACGATTCTCCGACATGACGCTCGTGGAGGCACATTAAACTAACGGCTAAACTACCTCCAGACACCAACTCGTCACAAAGTCGTCAACCCTGAAAAAGACCCTGCAATGGCAGTCGAAATATTGGCAATTAGTAATTCGCCACACACGGCTTAACCCAAAAGCCGCTATATCAAATCTAACCGTGAAAACCTAAGATGTTATTCAAATTTGACTGTTCTTAATCATTTTTAAATGACAGAAAAATCGTCATGAACAACATCACATTGGATATTTCCCTGACGCAACACGACGCCGTGAATGAACTCGTAATCTATCGCTTCGTAACGCTTATGTCATGACGTTAAATCGTCAATATCGGATAGTGTGGCTTTTGAGTTTAGTCGCGCGTGGCGAATTACTTCTTTCCTATATTTGGACCGCCGTTGCAGGGGTCTTCTTCAGTGATGAGTTGGTGTCAGGAGGTAGTCTACCCGTCAGCCTAACGTACGTAATTCGCCGCACACTGCCAAACCCAAAAGCCACAATATCAAAGAAGAAGTTTTAATATCCATTTATTTTTGTGTATTTTACAAGAACCGACGTGGACAATACAGCTGAGTGTTTTTTTTTTTAATGTTTTTTTTTTTGACGAAGAAAAAAAAACTTGTGCTCTAAACAAACATACAAACAAACAAACAAACACGTGACGTCTTACATTGTGATTTGTGTTTTTTTTATTTAAGTTTCGTGATACATATATAAACAATTTTTAGTTTTAGTTGTTTTTTGTGTTCTTTTTTTATCGTCATTGAAAATTTGTGATCAAGTTTTGACATATTTTTTTGCGCTCTTTTGTTTAACAAGATTTCTGTAATTTTTTAGGTATTTTTTGACACATTTACGTTGTTTTTTTATTGTAATTTTTGCTGACAATTCTTGGCTATATTATAGATACAGTGGCACCTTGGCGTACCCCCGGTTGGTGTGAATTTGATTCCTCACCCGCAAAAGTCCAGTCATAGCCTATTAATACAAATTTGTGGTAAACGAAAGTCGTCCCGTAAAGACCACCCATTAATAGTAAATTGCTGTAATAATAAGGATAATGCGCGATTCCCGGGCTGTAATCTATGACGCTGGCGGATCAACACTACACACGCAGCGCTTAGCCATATGCAGCATGGTAAGCGTCATAGAATTCCATAGATGAGTCTTCAGAACCATCATCTGTCGGTATTCTTCTATATGTGCTTACAATAAAATAAGGCTTAGCAGGTCGGCCGGTTGCACACGAACCGCGCGTCGCGCTTTCCCGCGTGAATCCCCAGTCACAGAATCAGTTATCAGTGTGCTCGCTCTGTCAAAGCATCTTTGATATGTTGTTAATTTCAATGGGAAATTCGCATTGAGATACTAGCAAGGTTCCGGAACGAATTAAACTCGTATGTCGAGGTACCACTGTACTTATACCCCCAGTATTCTACGCAATCCCCGGCCACGGTCATTAATTCAGTCATCAGTGTGCTCTCGCTGTCAAAGCGTCTTTGATGAGTTGTGCTCGCGTTTTGTGACTTTTGGGAAATTCGCTTTGAGAGTGATTCGAGATATGAGCAAGGGTGGGGAATGAATCGAGGTACCACTGTATATAATATTTTATTGAGTACATAATGTAAAACTGTCAGAGATTGATGTCGAAAATATCTCACCGCGAGTGAAATTGTCAAAACGTTTTTAATCTTAGTTTTATATATAAATTTTATTTAGATGACTTGTATTTTGTGTGAAAGATTATGATTTTTCAAAAAAAAAATATATATATAAAAATGTAGGGTAAGTTTTTGCCTGCCCTGATGTGATTTAAATCGAAAATCAAAGCTCAGAACAAAGTTCTTTGCCTTTTTTTTTCTAATTCTTATATATTTTTTCGTTTTCTAAGTAAGTATGCATCGAAAATGAGCGTTTTGTATTGAGACTCATAATTCTGCAGGCGTATATCCGATCGGGCTGAAATAAATTTTATTTGAAATCTAAAACCCTAGGCTACAAACGTGAGTCAGACAATTTCTACTGCCGGAGTGCAAAGACGTTTTTCTCCGAAGTTGTAAACATCGACAGCGAAACCGAATATTCATGGTTCGAAGCTCATGCTCTGTATCTGGTGGGCCCAGCTCGGAGTAATATATTATAACAATGATGATAAAAATTTATTTATACAGCCACTAGTGTGCAATAATCAAAATTTTACAACAATAACTCGAAGCAAATGCAGAAAAAATTTAAAATGTAAATGAAACAGAATAGAAAGAAAATCTAAATCGGGATGTACACATACACCACATTATTATTATTGTACGACTCAGTGAGCGGAGCACCGGATCCCGTCTGGACGGCCACGTGAAGGCGCATCCAGTGCCCTTCCAACCGTGAGTCCCACCTATCTGCCCACAGAGAAACGCAACGCTTCCTTATTATGGCATGGAAGCCATCCACTCGCGCCTCCGTCAACATGCCTGAGGCACTGCAGTATCTTATTATATATGAGCTGCGACGAAAATTGATGAATCTGGTGATTTGTATAAAAAAAATACGTTCATTTTCAATGCATACTTCAATATAATTTTTTTCTCTAGTGTGTATATTGTTCTACAATCTTGATATGATAAGATGTGATTATTCGAAAAAAAAAGTGTTAATTATATAAACATATAAAACATATATTTGTATATACATATATATAGTTATGCGTGTGAATAGTATCGATATTTTTTTCCATATATAAACATATTTATAATATTTTTTTCTTTCATATATTTTTATTTTTACATGTAATGTAAAAAGTTGTTTTTTGAAATCAACATCGAACCAAGACGTGTTTCATAGGCCAAGTGTGATAGTTCTTCTTCGTAGTATCAATCCGGTGGATTGGTTTGCAGCAACAAAATCTTGCATCTCGATCTCTGCTCCTCTCGATCCTCTGCAGCCCTCTTCAGCTCGGCATAAGAGCTACAACTCATGTCCTCAAACACTAGCTGCATATACTCCCGTCTAGAGCGCCCTCTACAGTTACAGACATGATAGTCATCAGTAAAATAAAAAATAAATAGTTATATATTGTGGAATTTGGGTTAACATCCCGCATCTTTAAAAAGGCGACATATCGCGGGTTCTTTAAAAGGACGCGTGGAGGAAAGATGCAGGAGCAGGTCGCAAACCAAAGACTTGTTTAGAAGCACAATTCGCTATTATCTCCAGGTTGTCTGCAAACTTCCAAGTCTTCTAATCAGGATAATTAAGTCTCCTTGACGATGCGCTCATTCAGATTATGATTAGCAACTTATAAATCCAGTTCTGAACAATTGCGGCAACTGCACACGAGTGCTAAAGAGAAAAAAACTCGTAAAAAACATTAGAAACGCATTCGCAAGCTTAAAGCAAATTGAAAGACATATTCTCTCATTGAATATGGATTTTTTTTTAGTAACCACAAAGTCTGCATGCCCATTTTTTTTTTATAACTATTACGACTTGGTCTATATATGTTTCCGGTTTTGATTTTGACATTCAGGACACACTGTATATATGTATTATTATTTTATAATTGAGTTGGTGGCCTAGGCTCCTTAAAAATATTGATTGTCCCTACCGCAGCAGCGTCTGACGACTGAACCTTAGCAGCAGTTGTCGCATGAAAACGTAAACTGAAACGTATTTGGTGAAAATTTAGTATGCGACAAATAATTGAAAGAATGTAACAACATCGTGTATGGAATACTTTTTTATTTTTTTATTCTATTACTCTTTGATCTCTTTATTTAAAAAATTAAAAAAAACAACATCATTTTTGTAGTGTATTTTTTTTTTAAAGTAAATTTGTGAAGTTAATTATGTTATTTTATTGTTTTTAAACGTTTTTTTTTTGTATTAAATATATATATTTTCAAAGTGTATCTATTTTTGTATCTATAAAAAATATATTTTAGAGCATTGTATTATATAGTAGAAATAAAAAAAATGTAAATTCGCTTTAAAAAAAATGACAATATTTTCTAAATCATGAAAATATATATTATTTAGTTATTTAGTGAAATTAATTTAGTAAAACACACGAAATACAAACATAAGGAATGTGCTTAAATAAAAAAATAAAAAATTCAAAGCTTAAAAAGCAGCGTTTAGTCAATTTTTAATAGCAAGTGTATTTAATAACAATATTTGAAATATATGATCACTTACAATTGCTACTCAGTTTTCATCGTGTTAACCCTTTGGTTACTAAGAATTTTCTTAGCGAACTTGCGAAAAAGACGAAGCGATTTTAGAGCATTTTTTAATACTTTAAAATTTTAACGCAATTTGTATCTTTTTTACGCTAGATTGTAAAAATAAAAATAATGTACATTCCAAACAGTTCATACTTCAGATTCAGCAAATAAAAATATAGTCAATAATAATTATATTGGCCAATAAAAAAAATATAAACATCAAAAAATAAAATATCCAAACTATTGATTTAGATATCATATATGATGTAAATAATAAATGTTTATTGCTGGCAACTTGTGTTTAGATGAGTCGCTTAGTAACCAAAGGATACAATTGATGCATTACTTATTTATGATGACTTTCTAACAACACATCACACAAAGCTTGAAGTATGAATATGTATGATATATTTCAAACTAATATTATTACAATATCAAATGTACAAACTTTTTTATGGAATACCGTCCATGGGTGGTTAATATATAAACCTTAAAACAATGTTTAGATGAACGCCGAATATTCGACGCTTAGTAACCAAATTAAGCAGCAAGCGGTAACCCATTCAAATTTCAATCAAAGTCCAATATTGCTTAACTTCGGTGATCTAACGAGAGCCGTGATTACAACGTACTATTGTTGTTTATTTAATTATTTTGTCATGAGCATATTCCTTATCAATACACACACGTTTTGTCATTTTTTTCTACCAAAATAATTTTTAAAAATTTTAATGAGCCATTTTTTTTTTAAATATTTTTTTTGTGTTTGTATAGCCGCTATTTAAAAAGCGAACAATCTTTCAATTAGTATCGCTCGTTTGCAAAATCTCTTTATAAATGTATTAAAAAAATGGCATTACTTACACATATTTACACGTACACAAAAAAACGGTGCCACCGCATTTCGTTCTCAGACAATTTGCTCTACGACTCATCGGTAACGACGTGTGGCACATTGGATGTCTGGTGCATAAGACATTTGGTGCATAGGACAACTAGTACACTGGATGTCTCGCTACCCTAGTTATTTCGTTAACGAGACCTATCTCTGGACTCTATAATCATTAGAAAAATCCTTAGGTTAGGTTAGCGAGACAGTCAGTGCACCAGTTGTCCCTTACGCCAAATGTCCCGTGCACGAGACGTCCAGTGTTCCACACGTCGGTACCGATGAGTCGTAGAACGAATTGTCTCGAGACAATATGTCGCGATACCCAAAACAACACTACATATTTCAATAGGATCTCTATGTAAACATGTTTTTTATGAAAAGATAGTTTAATTTTTAAAATGTAAATAAAATATTGATATCATTACCTTACATTAAAATTATATTTTTCTTTAAAAATACATTTTCTTAAACGGCTTTCTCTTTAATTTCTTTTTTCTTTTCATTTATAATTTATTTGTATTTTTTATGATTCTAATTTTAATTATTTTTTTCGATTTTGTTTTCATATTGTACGACATCTGGTCAAGAACGAGGACTCCTTAACCCTTTCGTTACGGCTCGGTGGAATACAAATTATACCGTCAATACGGCGTGAATTTTTCAAACAATTTTTTTTGCTTAAAACTAGTATTTGAAGCATAAATGTACTTATCTGACCTATTTTCATATCTCACATTGGTTCTTGTATCCTTTAGCTATCAGATGATGCATAAAAAACTATAACATTTAACAAATGTTCATTATGTAACTCCATACACGTTGTGGCATTGACACACGTGGCTTACAGAAAAATCGCTCCTGTGACGAATCTTAACGATATTTATTTACATGCTTTACAGATTCCTGTAAAGAATACATGTAAGTCGATACAGGGAATGACTGCACTTCCAGTTTCCTAGAGTAGATGTCACAATGAGTACTGAAGTAGCAAAACGATATGTCACGGCTACCGATGTCAACGGTAGGGGAATCTTTGACGGCATATGCCGGCAACCAATGCGAAAGGGTTAAAAATAACATGTCTCCCCACGCAAATACAACACTATGGACCATGGTAAAAAAAAAACTTCTTGAATCTAAAACAATGTCACGTCAAATTGCAGTCACTCAGTTCTGTCAGTTGAGCATGCCTTGTGTCTGCATCTAAAGGTCCACCTCGGAACATATACATAGTTTCCGACGACCTCGATACACTCGGCCACTTTAAAAGATGGCAACTGTAGTAGCAAGACATATTTTTGCGAGATTTGTGAATGAGAATTTAAAAAGTAATTTATTTTTTAAATAATAAAATTCTTGTATAATTTTTGTCTTGTTTTTACTATTTTTATTTTTTAACATTTGATTTGTATTTTTTTTCTTTGATTGTTTGTACATAGCACATAAACATAGCAATACATATACTTAGAAAGTAGATTTTTTTGTAATACATACGATTCAAATAAAGGTAGCGGCAAAAAGATCTGACGCTTTTTGACCTTTTTGTTTTACGGTTATCCATCAGATCTTTTTGCCGCTCCCTATATATATCATACATATTATATATTAAAAATAAAATTTAAAAAAAATATTTTATTTAAAAATAAAAAATATATAAATTTTGTATCATTTGTTTTTATTTTCATTTATTTTAATTTTTTAAAATTCAATAAATTTGAAAAATGGCACAGTTCGTGACGGTCATATGGTCCAGTTGGTTTAGCGTGGTGACATGGTAATTAGATAGATTTTTACGGGGACTCACTGTGAATGGGTGATGAGCGGACATAGCAGCCTTCCATACTACAGTCGATCAAGAGGCTATGTACATGGCTGGAACAAATACTTTGGATGCCACAGGAGAGCATAAACTACAATTGCTCTTTTTTCAAGCCCCCGAGCTGAACTTTACCCGCCTCACACCAGCATCACGCCGGAGACAGTTAAGTCCTCTTGATGACGCGCTCATTCAGATTATGATTAGTCAGAACTGATAAGTCCAGTGGGAGTCCGCAGAAGTGCTAAAAGAAAGAACCCGTGAAAGAGATTAGAATCGCATTCACACATTGTAAAGTGAACCAAAACCAAATCTGGTTGTGAAAACCTAAGAAGTTATATATCCCAGTAAAGTTCATGGGTGCCATTGAGCTATGCCGACGGGTATAGCTCAATGGTCAAAGCGTTAACTGGACAAGCCAAAGGTCGTGGGTTTGATCCCCGACGGAGATTATCAAACAAAAATATTTTCAATCGATTTCTGAGCTCTAAAATACCCCCCGGTTGGTGTGAATTTGATCCCTCACCCATAAAATGCCAGTCATAGCCTATTAATCAAAATTGGTGGTAGACGAAAGTCGTCCTGTGAAGACCGAATTAAATTCCTATAATTTTTAATAATCAACGATGATGCGTAAATTTTGGGCTGAAGTATATGCCAATGGCGGATCAACACTCCACAGTCATAGACTACAGCCTGAGATTCACGCATCATCCTTTATTATTACAGAAATTTACTATGAATGGGTGGTCTTCACGGGACGACTTTCGTCTACCACCAATTTTAATTAATTGGCTATGACTGACATTTTACGAGTGATGGATCAAATTCATACCAACCGGGTATGAATTAGAGCTCGAAAATCGATTTAAAAACATTTTTTTTTTTTTAAATCTCCATCGGCGATCGAACCCACGACACTTTGGCTTGCAAAGCAAACGCTTTGACTGTTGAGCTATGACCGCCGGCATAAATATGAAAAAATATGTTCCCAAGTGAACCTTTTAGGTGCAGATATTTCCTAGAACAAGGAATGGACAATGGCAGCTGACAGAGCTGTGTTTACATTTTAAAAAAAATCATAGTGTGCTGCAGTAGGTATAATCAATATATTTAAGGAGGTTGTATGATCAATGTTGAATATTATTTGAATCAAGAAAAATATTTTCAATTTAATTATTTAGAAATGTATCTTTGTATGTAAGAGCCCTTTCCCACGGCAACGTCCCGTTTATTGCGGGTTCGGTTTTTTGCAGGATCACGTTTAGTAGTAAACGTGCTACTGTGGTGACATTCACACGAGCATTCGGTTAGCAGGATACCGCAAAAATACGATTCATTCGAAATGTGCTGTACGGTTTTGACAATATAAACTGGACGACTGATCCAGTAAAAAACGGTATACAGTTAAGTTACGTACATAGTTTAATGGAAGTGTTTCGACTTGCATCCTGCATACGGTTTTTTACTTGATGCGGTGCTCTAGTTTTAGGATCGGGTGAACCAAAAATATTTTTTGCATTGCTTTCGGCGGCAAAATTACCAGTATTACATCATAAGAGTATTGACGTCCATTACGTCTGAATTATTACTATCCCGTAAAAAGCAGGATGCAAACTTCTGTGTGTGAACATAGTTATAAATTTTGCGGTGTCCAGTAAAAAACCGATCCTGCAAAACTGGACGTCCGTGGGAAAGAGCGGTAAGTCACTATATCACGCAATAAGTCTAAAATTATATAAAATATGTAAAAATATATATATAGTTATATAAGAAATAATATATATATATATATAATAATTAACTAACCATGTAAAAGTAAATTATATTTTTTTATATAAAGAATTTATTTTTAATAGACTTAGAAGTACATTAATAGTATTAGATGTGACTTAGTAGGTTGTAGTAGAAATTCTTAAGAATGTGTATCCAAGTTAGTGTCTTTTGAGTTAAGCCATGTGAGATGTATTGATATTTTAACAAGATGCCATTAGACGGCAAAACTATCAGTTTATACAAGAACTTCTTTAGCCTCGCCATTTCCCATCATCTAAAGTTCACTTGCTTCGAAGAGAATCTTTACGTTAAAAAATAATAATCTATTACTTGTGAATTATTTAACCCTTCCCGTACTGTGCTATAAACATCCGAGAGCTCCGATGATATGTATTTCTACACCATACGAAAATGTCATTTAAAAATCGTTAAAATGTGAATATTCCTAAATATTGCTTTGATTGACTATGGCTGAAGTTGAAATGTAACAATTTTCGTAACGTAAGTATCTGAAAAAAAGAGTAAAAAACATTGCAATTAGCCGCTATAACTGCAACGAATTGAGCATGCATATTGATCAGTGCGCAGACGAATTCATTCTAACAGAATGTTTGCAAAGTCGCACATGTGATGGTTATAAGAAAATTGTCTGTCTGCTCAGCCGCTCGCGCAGATGCATGACACGTGTGCGTGATTATATCACCATTTATTTCATAAATTATTTATTTCCATCGCTACAAATGAATAACTATACATTATTTTAATTTTATTTAATACTGATAACCCTTTCGTTACGGCTCGGTGGAATACAAATTATAATGTCTATACGGTGTGAATTTTTCAAACAATTTTTTTGCTTAAAACTAGTATTTGAAGCATAAATGTACTTATCTGACCTATTTTCATATATCACATTGGTTCTTGTATCCTTTAGCTATCAGATGATGCATAAAAAACTATTATATTTAACAAACGTTAATTATGTAACTCCGTACAAGTGGTGGAATTGACACATGCGGTTTACAGAAAAATCGCTCCTGTGACGAAACCTAATGATATTTATTTACATGCTTAACAGATCCCTGTAAAGAATACATGTAGGTTGATAAAGAGAATGACTGCATTTACGATTTCCTACCGTAGATGTCACAATGAGGACTAAAAGTAGCAAAACGATATATCACGCCAACCGATGTCAACGGTCGGGGAATCTTTGACGGCATGTGCCGACAACCAATGCGAAAGGGTTTACAGAACTGTAGTTCCAAGATATACAAAAATAAGCATATAATAATAAGTAATAGCTGCAACAACTTCAGTGCTTGTATTGCCCCGTGCTTGGCCCGATTATTCCACAAATTATTTATTTCCATGGCTACAAATGAATAACTATACATTATTATAATTGTATTTAATACTTAATAATATTACTGAGGAATACAAGAATTGTTCACTCAGTATCTATTACATGTTATATGGATATTCTCATTATCAGAGTCCAGTTGTAGGAAATACATATCAGCTGAAAGCAAGGGTTAAGGTTTTCCAAATATAAAAAGAATGTTTCTATCTAAACTAATGTAATATAAAGAATTGATGGTGAACGTGATTTATATAGGCTGCAAATAAAAGCTTTGTGATCGAAATTTTAAAATTATATAAAAATATATATATATTTATTATTTGTATTTAATTAACCAAGGAGTTAATAACCTGACCTCCTTAAGAAAATACATTCATCGAGTCCACATCACAAAAGTATCAAAACCGATAATTTTTTTGAATATAATATATTTTATTGTGGTGTATATATACTCCAAATGGAGGGCTTTTGATGCAGTGAAGAGCAAAATACATATGTATTTAATTGAATCCCCGGGCTCTCGTCATCTTTGGATTGGAGCCCCAAAATACCTTCTAAACTTAATTGACTCAGTTCAAAGAAGAGCAATTCGTTTGATAAACAATGACACTCTTACGTCTAATCTACAATCAATGGAACACAGACGTAAGATTGGTTCTCTTAATCTTTTCTACCGTTATTACCACGGTCGCTGCTCTTCGGAACTTAAAGAACTAATTCCTCCTGCACCCACTCACAGCCGACAAACTCGTCTTACACTTGCCGAACATCCATATATAGTTAATATATGTCGACCAAGAAAGCTTCCAAAGTTCCTTCCTTAATGCCACCGGTAAGCTATGGAATGCTCTTCCAGCGTCAGTGTTTCCTCCTTCCTACAATCTGGATCTCTTCAAGAAACAGATAAATATACACTTGCAATCTCCCCAACCCACACACAAATACGAACACAACACACGTTTCCCGCATGCAGCGTCCAGCCTCCCTGGCTGAGCGTCATAGAGTGCACTGGTCTTGATCGGATGTGCTCTCTTGCATGCGTTAACATAAAAAAAAAAAAAAACTTGGAAGATATTTGGGTCTAGCCGTCTGTCGAAATACTGGAAATTAGTAATTCGCCACACACGGCTAAACCCAAAAGCCACAATATAAAATGTGACTTGTTACTATGTCGTTTACACTAATTTATTAAACCAAACAATATTTTTTTAATATATCATTACTGTAATATTTTATGTAAATCTTTCAAGGAAAATGTATGAATAAATAAAAAAAATCACAATTAATCTTATGTAAAACATTATTACATAGAAATATTATAAGCATATATATATATATATATACAGTGGTACCTTGACATACGAGTGCCCCAACATGCGAGTTTTTTAAGATACGAACCAAAGAGCGAGCCATTTTTTTTCTTTGAAATACGAGCAAAATTTGAGATGCGAGCAATCGGCTTAGCGGGAAAAGAAACACACAGAAAAAGTCGCAACTGGTCATGAATCGGAGCTATTTAATGACACTTGCCTAGGACATTTCCGGAACATTCTAAAAGAGAGGAAGAAACAGACCTATTTGGACATGTTTACAGGTGAAAGTGAGAAAAGCATGGCGAAAAAGGCAAATACCAGTGAAGAGAAAGCAGTGACGAAAATGACGCGAAAGTAACACTTTATAAATGTTAGCTTACTTCTTTACATTCTCTTTTATTATGTTTCTGTACAATATTTTTCATTTATAAATTCTTCTTCGTAGTATCAATCCGGTGGATTGGTTTGCAGCAACAGAATCTTGCATCTCGATCTCCATCTCCTAATTTATAAATACATTTTTCTTATTCAAAAACACATCACAAAAATAACTGGGGTGACATTTTGGGGCCGGAACGTATTAACACTATCCAGTGCGCGCGTTACGCGATTAAACTCACGCTGGAGGCCGACTGTTTTTTTAAAGAATTGATAAATCCATCGTCTTGTGTTCAAATAAAACTAAATATGACCCTCACTGAAAAGGTTTGAGATCTTTGAATTATGGTCGAAAGTTAAAACAACACACATGCTGTGTGATCGGGCACTAACGTTTGAAAAAACATCACAAGCTGCGTATAGTCGGCCACCAAGCGTTGGCGGAACGATCACACACATGTTGTGTGACCCGCCTTTAAAGTTCGGCCTGGCGATTACACACATATTGCGTAATCGGACTGGATAGTGTTAATGACTGTTCAATTAATTTCAATGGGGAATTTTGCTTTAAGATACGAGTAGTTTGTAATACGAGCAAGGTTGCGAATTAATCTCGTACGTCGAGGTAACACTGTAATCCAATACATGTAATGTTATATTATATAAACAGATACTAAGCATGAATAATACATAACGCTATGTACTAAGTCTAGACTAAGAAACATATAATATTACTATATACATAAATGATATTAGATGTTAAGGAAAAATATACTAAAATAAAAACAATATATGCATTAAAAAAATGTTTTTAATTTTGTGTACAACTATACTTGGTATTTTTGCTTTTGGGTTTAGCCGTGTGTGATGAATTGTTTAGATGTAATATTTTTTCGACCGCTCTAAACGCTAAAATTTAAAAAATATATGCTTAAAATACGGGTCTCTAGTCATGTTTCATTCTTTCTGAGATAGTTGACCTGTTAACCGGGTATGACATAATATTCAGTCATTCCAAGAAAGCAACTGTAGCAGGTATGACGATATATTCCGTCAAGACACTTTTGAAATGACACTCTTAACGGGCGTGACAAGCTACCTTACTGTGTTTGTTATCATATACCATGTACATAAAATTAATTTTCCCGGTTAACAGGTTAAAGGTTAGTGTTTTGCTGTTGGTTGAAAACCAATGAAAGTGACAACTCCATGTTGTGTAAAATTATGTATTTACGTTTTTTAAATTCACGTTGTTTGAAGATTATATTAATTCACAACAATGTGAACTGAAATTAATGAATAACTATTTTTTTTTAATTTCTTAACTTACACCACTTGTATAATTATGAGCACATATATTGTTTCTTGGAGAGATCCAGATTGTAGGAAGGAGAAAACACAGGCGCTGGAAGAGCGTTCCAAAGCTTACCGGTTGCATTAAGGAAGGAACTTTGAAAACTGCCAGTTCTTGGTCGACATACATTAAGTGTGAATGGATGTTAAGCAAGTGTAAGACGAGTTTGTCGGTTGTGGGTGGGAGCAGAAGAAATTAGTTATTTAAGTTCCGAAGAGCAGCGACCGTGTTAATAACGGTAGAAAAGACTATGTGAACCAATCTAACGCCTGTGTTCCATTAGGCGTAAGAGTGTCATTGTTTATCCAACGAATTGCTCTTCTTTGAACTGAGTCAATTAAGCTTAGAAGGTATTTTGTGTCTCAACACATAAGTGACTGCCGTATTCAAGGATAGGTCGGATTTGTGCTTTATATAGAAGAAGTTGTTTATCGTTGAAATACCTCAGTGATCTATATTTAACACACCTAGTTTTTTGGAAGCGAGACCAGCTTTATTTTCTTTTATTTTATTCAAGATTGATACTCCAAGGATGTCGATGGAGCTTGCTTTTAGAAGAGAACAACCGTTGAAAGATACAGGATCCATAGCAGTCTTCTTGGTGGAGAAAGTGCATGGTTGGGTTTTGGAAAGTGAACCAATCTTACGCCTGTGTCCATTGATTGCAGGTTACACTTGGACTGTATGGTCTTATAGAGCAGCTCAACCCAACCAACGACTTGCAGTAAGCAACAGGTGGTCACCAAAAATTGCCATCACTCAGTCTTATCTGAGGAAAACCCGTAAATAAAGAGGACATAATAATTTTTTTGGTTTTTATTATTTTAATTTACGTTTTATTATATTACTAAGAATACTTAACAAACATTATTCAATAAATCTTATATAAATAATTAAATTTCAAATATTTCGTAAAAAATTGAAGTACGAGGGTTATCCGTAAAATCACTGGGAACCTTATTTTACTGATAACCCTCGTAGTAAAGAAGAAGAAGGAAAATGTAATTCACTAAGTTTGTTTTACAAATTTTAAGAATTTGTTTCTATACTCCACAGTCCGCCACATCTGAAAATACACAAAATATACATTTTAGAAATGTTTAAAATTATTTAAACCTTCATAATCATCATCAGCCTGTATCCGTTCACTGTTGAACGAAAGCCTTTCGCATGGTCTCCATCCTCAGATCCTTTGCCTTCCACATCCAGGTCACGCCCGCTATTCTTCTTGTCGTCAGTCCATCTTGCAGGGGGTCGGCCGATGCTTCGTTTGCCAGCTCTTGGGCGCCACTCCAACACTTATCTTTCACATCGACTGTCGTCTCTTCGACAGATACTGCCACTTGAGTGTGCCTATTCTTTGTGTAGCCTCCACTACTTGAGTTCTTCTTTGGATAACTTCATTATGAGATTGTATCTTTTAGCGACACTCCTCTCATGGATCTCTCCATAGCACGCTGGGTGACCTTTATTTTGTGTGTAAGACCTGCTGTTAGATTCCACGTCTCTGCGCCATAAGTTAATACAGGGAGGATGCATTGGTTAAACGCCTCAGTTTAAAGGCATTGCAGAATTTTCACTTTAAACCTTTCGTTACGGCTCGGTGGAATACAAATTATACTGTCAATACAAAGTGAATTTTTCAAACCATTTGTTTGCTTACAACTAGTATTTGAAGCATAAATGTACTTATCTGACCTATTTCCATACATCACATTGGTTCTTGTATCCTTTAGCTATCAGATGACGCATAAAAAACTATTATATATTTAACAAACGTTCATTATGTAACTCCATACATGTGGTGGCATTGACACATGTGGTTTACAGAAAAATCGCTCCCGTGACGAAATGTAACGATATTTATTTACATGCTTTACAGATTCCTGTAAAGAATACATGTACGTTGATAAAGGCAATGACTGCACTTCCAATTTCCTACCGCAGATATCACAATGAGTACTGAAAGTAGCAAAACGATATATCACATCAACCGATGTCAACGGTCGGGGAATCTTTGACGGCATATCCGACAACCGATGCGAAAGGGTTAAAAATGTAATTTAGTTTTCCAAGATGGACTGATGATGAACAAATAGTTAATATATTGATTTTGAAGTTACCTGCACGCTGGCAGCCATCTTTGCTCCCAGGCTCGTATAGCAGCGGTTCTTTGTAGGGATTGTCTGGCAGCTGCAGCTCCACATCGACCACATCTCTTCACGGATAGAGGTCTTGAACCAAGGTAGAGATGCCTAAAAGAAAAAATGTGGTCATAACAGATTCCTGCCACTCGATTCTATCCCAAGCATCTCTTTTTTTTATGTGAACTCAGCGCTTGGATTATGACGCCCCTTGAAATAAAATAATCCAAACCTCGGGAGCATCGGGCTAATCATCCAATTTCCTTAAAAAGTAATCACTAATCACCCAAAAATATGCCTCAGATACTACAGCCACCCCCTCTTCAAGCACTCAGACTTCTTCTATGCTGGTTTTTAGGAATCATATGTTCCCAAGTGAACGTTCAGGTGCAGATATGTCCTATAACGAGGAATTGACAGTGGCAGCTGACAGGACTAAGTGGCGACAATTTGTGGTGACCATAAGCTCCAGATACGGAACGGATATGGGAAGAAGATCTTTGCACCCAAAGGTCTACTTGGAAAAATATATTGTTTTTGATAACCTTCAGAGCAGAAGCCGAGGGCTTGAAGTGACTACAGCTGTAAACACATACAGGAGAATACCGACAGATGGTGATAGTAATTGTGAATTCCCATCTGTGGAATTCTATGACGCTTACATGGTGCATATGGCTGCATGTGGCGCTGCATATGGAGTGTTGTTCAACGTCATAGACTACAGCCTGCGATTCACGCATCATCCTTAGTATTACAGAAATTTACTAAGAATGGGTGGTTTTCACGGAAAGACTTTTGTCTACAACAAATTTTAATTAGTAGGCTGTGACTGGCATTTCACGGGTAAAAGATCAAATTCACACCAACGAAATTATTTTAGAGCTCAGAAATCGATTAAAGATGTTTTTTTTAATCTCCGTCGGGGATCGAACCCACAATCTTTGGCTTACAAAGTAAACGCTTTGACCATTGATCTATACCCGCCGACAGATATATTTTTATGTAGTTTGTAATTCGGTGATAAAAAAGGAAATTTGTTGATAAAACCAATGCAAACGAGGCCCGAACCATTTAGTCCTAAGTAGTGACTCGTCTCAGCCAATGATATGCGGTGACCCATCAAAATTTTGGCCCGCGCCTATGTTGGTTAAGTTTTTTATTTTAATTAATAGACATAAAAAAGAAATTACTACCAACATAAAATATATATATATTGACATCAGCCTGATATAGCCCTTACAGGCTGGTGCGGAAAACCTCAATATACGATCTTTCGTCTTATGACTTTGTTCGCTCGTCTGACATGCATGTGTCGCCATATCGCTTGTTTGACAGGTGTAATTCTGTAGATCGCCACTTGCGGCACTGGGTGTCACCGATAACGGGCGCCCAGTTGCCAGTCATCAGTCAGATCAGTGGGCCGACAGTTTGTCAAATTTATCGAGAATATATGTGCTTCTGAAAAAAGTCTTTGTGTTGTTCATCTGCTCCTCATACCTCCACCACACCGATAACTATCTCGGCGATGTGAAATCGTTCTTCCTTAAGTAAAGAATATGTTAATATATTACCTGATGGAGTCCATACATGAATCTGATGTGATGCTTCCTTCCAGAGGAGGAATGTCAGGTATGTATTTGAGGATCTCTGGTTCAACTCCATACTCCAACTAAAAAATAAGAAATTATTTATTATAAATCTATCTACTAGGGTTATCCGTAAAATAAGGTTCCCAGTTATTGTTCACAGTGTAAAACATGTTTAATTCCATGAATGCGTACATTTTTGTAAAGTTCAGACTTTTACCTATTTTTCTACATAGGCGCCACTGAGATCAATGCATTTTTGCATGCGGTATACGAGCTTTTGAATGCCCGAGTCAAAAAAATCTACCGCCAAGCCGCGCAGATACCTGAGAATCGCTTCTTCCAGCTCTTCTCTGTCGCCGAAATGCGTTCCACCGAAGTGCTTCTTCATGTCGGGGAAGAGATGGTAGTCACTTGGGGCTGAGTCCGGGCTGTGGGGTTGTCGTTTGACAATACCTCATCCATGATTGTTTCGTCAGAAACAGATGGCCGTCCGGAACGCTCCTCATCATGGACGTCAGTAAGCCCTAAGTTCTTGATCTCCATAGATTTCGCATGGCTGGGAATGGATTTCTACCGGCGCAATTTTTTTGGCAGACAGGAAACGGATCACCCTGATCACACACCTGAGCGGCGAAGTAAGGGGGAGATCCATCACGTACGGCTGCAAAGCCAAGACTGAGCTCCACAAGCAGCTCGCTAGGGAAGGGATATGAAGTGGAGGAACCAAGGTACACTACAGAATCGCGGGATCCACCATAACAGCGCTTTTCAGTACTGTAGTGCCATGGGAACCTTATTTTACAAATAACCCTCGTATTTTATATTCAGTTATATAGTTAGTTAATTTTGAACATTACAACAGTAGAATAAAGCTGTAATATGAGGCTACGATTTCCATGTAAAGGTCATGACCGCTATAGACGTCATACACAGTGAAAGGGTTAAGCATTTGTACAGGTCCGATCAATGAATCAATTGCATGTATATCAAGTGTATCAAGCAATACTGACCTGAAGAGGTAAAGTCTGATAGTAGAGAGCCGGAGAGACAATGCAGGTCCTGGGAAGAGACTCGTTGATCTGTGGGATCAGCACTTGCGACGGTAACATGGAACACTCGTCTGGAAAACACAAAACATTATTAGAGATACATGTTAACATCCCCTTCACTTAAGGAAGAAACGACTTCACGTCGCCGGGATAGTTATCGGATCGCGTGGTGGAGGTATGAGGAGCAGATGAACAATCTGTCTGGGACATGTTTTACGAATGCCAAAGTGGAGCATTAACTACAGCTGCCTTTTCTTCAAGCCTGTGAGCTCTTGCCGTCCTAGAAGGCCGCCGGAAACTAAATACAGAGAAGCCGTCTCAGCAGTTACACCGAGTACATCGGTGTAACTGCTGACATGGCTCTAAATACAGACAAGTATCTAGAGGGTCAAAATGTGGAGAGATGGATGAGTTATAGCAGAGACTCACCGGAGTTCGGTGGGGTGTTAGCAGCGCCGTTGCGTACAGCAGGAACCAAGTGTCTTCGTCGAAAGCGGGAACAAGAGAGGTCGCAGCCTCGATTCTCGTCTGCGACGTCCTGTGCTTGACATTATGGTGGGGGGTTTGTGTGGCCAGCCCTCAAAATGACATTTATGGTCGCTTGGTTAAGTATGCTCGCCCCACACGGATGGCAACCCCACTTACAGATATATTTATATATTTGGCTTAAATCTATTTACATATTACATATCTTAACTCTAGACCTTAAGAAAACAGTTCCTTATTTATGTGTCCCAGGCAGCGAAGCACAGATAACAGACCATTTGTCGCGGTCTTTTGGTGTGAGCCTGAAGGAGCCATATCGAGTAGATGTCACTACTAAACATAATTTAAACTAGATACAGAAAAAAATCTAAATTGAAGTTGAACAATTTTAATTTTAAACAATTAGTGACTCTTAGTGAGTGGAACACCGGATGAAGACTTGTCCAGTGCCCCTGAAATTGGGACTTGATGCAGCTATAGTATGAGACGTTCATGCAAACATTGAAAGTACACCGACCTAGAAGAGCTTCATCAGGATCTCCAGTGCATTGTTCTAGTCTTGTGATGAGTTTGTACAGGAGGCTTAGCACATCGACGCTCTCTGCGGATCGCGTGAAGACGGGCAGGCAGTGAGGGCGCAGCAGCCCCCACACGCGCACAACTACTAGAAGTTCCCGCAACGTTCCCAGCGCCGCCGTGTCTCGGAACAGGGCGTACTGCAGAGCAAAACAACACGCTGATTAGCTATGACAGATCGTTAATAGATAACAATTCAATTCATATATATTTACTTTTAAAAACCTTGCTTGCCCTGTGTCCCTGGTAGTCTCGCCACAGCCGCCAGCGCCACTTCGGCCGCTCACTGTATCAGCTGTTGCGCTGACTATAGGGCGAGAGGCTCCACGGCAAACTCGAGCGGGTCAAGGGTGAGTCACTCCCCGCTTTAGAACCGGGTTTGTTATCAAGCTTGCGAGATAGATGTCATGTGTTGTGGAATACTCACCCCTTGGCCTTGCTTGCCCTGTGCTCCCGGTAGCCTCGCCACAGCCGCCAGCGCCACTTCCGGCCGCCCACTGTATCAGCTGCTGCGCTGACTATAGGGCGAGAGGCTCCACGGCAAACTCGAGCGGGTCAAGGGTGAGTCACTCTCCGCTTTAGAACCGGGTTTTTTAACCTCCAGAGATTGTGAGATAGACAAGACATGTGGAGTACTCACCCCTTGGCCCTGCTTGCCCTGTGCTCCCGGTAGCCTCGCCACAGCCGCCAGCGCCACTTCGCCGCCAACTGTATCAGCTGCTGCACTGACTATAGGGCGAGAGGCTCCACGGCGAACTCGAGCGGGTCAAGGGTGAGTCACTCTCCGCTTTAGAACCAGATTTTTTAACCTCCAGAGATTATGAGATAGACAAGACATGTATTGTGGAGTACTCACCCCTTGGCCCTGCTTGCCCTGTGCTCCCGGTAGCCTCGCCACAGCCGCTAGCGCCACTTCCGCCGCCCACTGTATCAGCTGCTGCGCTGACTGTAGGGCGAGAGGCTCCACGGCGAACTCTTTAGCTTCCAGGTGCATCAACGCCTTGTCGATATCGGCCACAGGTGTCGGCTGCTCGGATATCACGGCTGAAGATGTAAAAAAATCAATGACAAACTATTCCATCATCAGCCTGTTAGCTGCAGCATGACAATCCCTTCAGAGGACAGCTGCGATACAAGCCTGGGAACAAAGAAGGCTGCCAGAGTGCAGGAAGAACTCCGTGGACTTTCATCTCACGCAAGCGTTTACCGGACACGGAATTTTCAGAGAATTCCTAAAAAGATTTGTCCTCTCTTCTTGCGACGCATGTCCATGTGATCCAGGCATGCAACAGACGGTGAGACACTCTCTCGTGGAGTGCATCATCCATGAGAACAAGAGACGCATTCTGTGTTGTCGCCTGGGAGTCTCTACCATTTCTTGTGAGGATTTTTCTGAATCGCTGCTTAGTTCTGACGGTCCCTTGCTGTGAAACTTCATCAGGGAAATCGTCGTGGCTACACGCGCGGTTAACGAGGCTGACATGGAATAGGCTCCTACGTTCTTCAACTATTTTTCAGACGTATATTCTAACCTTCTGTTTAACTTGCAGGGTACAACACACAACTGAATATTTTTTCTACATTTTTTTTAAGTGAAAAAAATTAATCAAAAAAAAGCGTGCAGGCGTTTTTTCTATGTAAACACATACAGGAGATTATAACATACCAACAGATGGTGATAGTGATTCTTAAGTTTCATCTTTGGATTCTAAGATGCTTACCATTCTATGTATGATAAAGTGCTGTATGTGGAGTATTGATCCGCCAACGTCATAGACTACAGCCCGAAATTCACATATCATCCTTATTATTACAGAAATTTACTATGAATGGGTGGTATTTTCAAGGGACGACTTTTATCTACCACCAATTTTTATTAATAGGCTACGACTGAAAAGGCATTTTACGGGTGAAGGATCAAATTCACGCCAATGGGGGGTATTTTCATCCGGGCTCCTCCCGCTATTAAGATGAAGTCGTCAGTCTATCTTGATAGGCCAACACTTTGTTTGCCAGTTCTAGGACGTGTATGGATGTCTAGTGAGGAATAATAAATTTAAAAAAACTTAATTATAGTATAATTTAGTCACGAGTATACCTGCAAGGCTCTCCGCTGGGCCCTTGTCATGCGAGGTCAGGTCTGAAGGTCTCAGCAAGCTCTTGAAGGCGGTGGCTATGGAGTGCAGCATCAACAGTGAGGTTAGGTCGGACGCTCTCATTTGACCCGACGCAGACATCCTAGAAGCATTCATAAAAATGGATGGTTTGCTTTAGAAGGTCTAAAAAATCGCTTTATCGGTTGAATCAAATATATAATTTATTTATTTATTTATTTAATTAACAGAACCGCAGTTCCAAGGTACATAGAATAGTAAAGAATAAGAAACATATAGTATACATGAATATACAACACATACAAAAAATAAACATTAAAAAAGAAGAAGACGACATGTGTCAAAGATCACAGAGATCTAGGAAAACAACCACGGACAATCAACGATCTACCTCTGTCCATGAGCCGAGCCGAACTGACGGCGCGCTTTGAAACACCGCGGCGCAATTATATCACCTATCGGCCGTTTGACGAATTATCTTCTGTCAAAACAACCAAAATGGTGTCAGATGAGCGAACAAAAATAAGAGACGAAATATTGTATATCGAGGTTTTCGGCACCAGTCAGCAAGGGCTATATCATGCTGACGACAATATCTTCAGCGGTTTATAAAGTATTAGAATATTGAAACACTCGTGTGTATAAACATAAATAACCTTACCTGGAGAGGGCCGCTCTAAGACTTAGCCATTTTGTGTAGTGGAACTGTTGCCATACAGCAGGTTGTCTCTGGAAATTCTCTGTAAATCTAGAAAATATCAATTTAACAAATTAAGTAGGTGTTTCGGGAATTTCATTTATGATGTGGATTTTAACGTTATAGAGCATTTAAAGCTGATTTTAGCATCTATTTAATATATTTTTAGCATCTTTTTTTATAAGATGCAAGTAATTCATAATTCAAATATATTTTTTTAAATTCATTTATAACACTTACAAATATATATTACACAAAACAGTCTTAACCTTTTCTATGCCAAGCGGTTTTCGTATGGGGAGACCCCGAGGGCCGTCATTTTTTTGAAAAATCAAAAGCTATTTTTAAAATCGATGTATTATCGATAATTCTTGACAATACGTAGTAGCTAATTATTTCAACACGGCAGCAAGAGATGTCACTGTGTGTTCTATACTTTAAATTAACCAAAAAACGGGACATATGATGACACAGAGGCTCAAACCAGAGCGAGAATACTCGCTCTTTTTCTATAGCCGACCTGCTGGGCACGGCCAGGAATGCGAGTGATCTCGCTCTTGGCACAGAAGCGGTTAAATTAGGGCAAGGAATTCAGGAATTGTCTAAGTTACAGCTACAAAGTTCATTTACAGAAAAATTGGGAAAAAATCTACCCAGCGATAATCGAGTTTAATTAAGTTGACTGATTATTAACAATAATCACTAATAATAGTTAAAATTGATGAAAAATTATTTAAAAAACATAAAATTTCGCAAATAATGATGATTTTAGTATCAATTTGCATATTTTCTGAAATTCGCATTTTTATTTTTTATGTAAACACATACAGGAGAATACCGACAGGTGGTGATAGTAATTCTAAATTCTCATCTGTGGAATTCTATGACGCTTACCATGGTACATATGGGTAAGCGCTTCATGTGCAGTGTTGATCCGCCAAAGTCATAGACTACAGCCAAAGATTCACGCATCATCCTTTATTATTACAACAATTTACTATGAATGGTTGGTCTTCACAGGACGACTTTCGTCTACCACCAATTTTAATTAATAGGCTATGACTGAAAAGTCATTTTACGAGTGAGGGATGAAATTCACGCCAACGTCAATTAAGAGCTCAGAAATCGATTCAAAATCTTTCTTTTTTTTCATCTCCGCCGGGGTTCGAACCAACGATGGCACATATATTAGCAATCTCCCCAATACACGTTACCGGCATGCAGCGTCCAGCCGTCCTTGCTGAACGTCATAGATTACACTGGTCTTTTCTCACAAAATTGCATAAAGAAAGTTAGGGTGTGATAAATGATGAGGTACGAATAGGCACACTCAAGTGGCAATGGGCAGGTCATATCTGTCGAAGAGACGACGGTCGATGGGGAAGAAAAGTATTGGAATGGCACCCAAGAACTGGCAAACGAAGCATTGGCCGACCCCCTACAAGATGGACTGACGATATAAGAAGCATAGCGGGAGTGACCTGGATGCGGAAGGCGGAGGATCGAAGAGGATGGAGACTCATGCGGGACGCCTACGTTCAACAGTGGACGGACACAGGCTGATGATGATGAAATGATGAGGTCGGTTTTTACCTGTCGTAGATGGGTTCTATAGAAGTGGGTTTGAGACACATCATAATGTCTAAAGGATCGAATCCGGTGATCATGGAATATTCTAGAAGAGTCACAGCATGGTGGATCGCCATCTGGGAACCTGGAAAAGAAACAGTAAGGCATCATTTCAAAAACTTTTTTTTGTTTGTATTGTTCACAGTCACTCCTCATACTGATAGTATTGATAGTATGAAGTATTTGACTAGGATGAAGAGGAACGGAGCTAGTATGCAGCCTTGTTGTACTCCAGTACCTGCAGATTCTGCAGTGGAGTGTTCTATGATAACAGCGTCACCAGCGTACTCCAGACATTGAGAGAGTTGTTCACAGTCACTTCTCATACTGATAGCATTAATAGTATGAAGTATATGATTAGGATGAAGAGGAACGGAACTAGTACGCAGCCTTGTTGTACTCCAGTACCTGCAGATCTGCAGTGGAGTGTTCTATGGCAATAGCGTCATTAGCAAGTACTAGACATTGGTGAAGTCGTTCACAGCCACTCCTCGATCTAACAGTATTGATTGTATGAAGTAAAGGATCCGCCATCTAACGTTTTTTTTTTTCAACTAGTGCTTATTTCGTGAATGGTAACACTTAGCCCATGTCTGATTTGACAGATAATTAGTTTTGTCCTTCCGCTGAACGAATATGATTGTGTATACGCTTGAACAACGCTGGGAAATATTGCGACATTACTTTGAAAATCATGCTATTGTCCGCAATCTAACGTTCTTTTTTTCAACAAGTGCTTATTTCGTGAATGGTAACACTTAGCTCATGTCTGATTTGACAGATAATTAGTTTTATCTTTCCGCTGAACGAATATGGTTGTGCGTACACTTGAACAACTCTGGGAAATATTGCGACATTACTTTGAAAATCAGGCCATTTTTCTTCGAAAATGAGCAAGGAGTGGCCGTTACAGTCAATGGCGATCGTTATCGGGCCATTTTTGTTCACAAATCGAAAGGCGTCTCAGACAAACAGGATACTTGGGTTTCTCCATGTTTTTGTGTATTATATTAATTACCAGTTTCTGTGGCAGGTTGTGGCAGTTTGAAGAGGTAGATGTGTGAAGCGCTGTCTATGACCAGCAGCACTCCGCCCAGCCATGAAGTATCGCAGCCTGATATCGCCGCACCTTGCTGCTGGAGGCATATCGGCATACACTGAAAAGCCAGAACCGAGATATTAGTTAAGCTGTCATAGTCTATCAATCACGATAAGCAGTAAACAAAGTCATTAAATATTATTAGTTATATTTATTTTTTATGTAATCGCATGCAGGAGAGCACAACCGGTCGAGACCAGTGCACTCTATGACGCTTAGCCAGGGAGGCTGGACGCTGCATGTGGGAAACGTGTGTGCGTTTGTGTTTGTGTGTGGGTTGGGGAGATTGCAAGTGTATATTTATCTGTTTCTTGAAGTGATCCAGATTGTAGGAAGGAGGAAACACAGACGCTGCAAGAGCATTCCAAAGCTTACCGGTGGCATTAAGGAAGGAACTGTGTAAGCTGCCAGTTCTTTATCGACACACATTAACCGTGTATGGATGTTCGGCAAGTGTAAGGCGAGTTTGTCGGTTGTGAGTGAGTGCTGGAGTAGTTAGTTCTTTACGTTCTGAAGAGCAGCAACCGTAGTAATAACGTTAGAAAAGACTAAGTGAACCAATCTTACGCCTGTGTTTCATTGATTGCAGGTTAGACATAAGAGTGTCATTGTTTATCAAACGAATTGCTCTTCTTTAAAAAGAGTCAATTAAGTTTTGAAGGTATTTTGGGGCTCCAATCCAAAGGTGACTGCCGTATTCAAGGATAGGTCTTAGCCATATGCAGCGTGGTAAGCGTCATAGAATACCGCAAATGAAAAACATCCGAATCACAATCACCATCTGTCGATATTGTCCTGTATATGTTTACGTAAAAAAAAACATTGTGAAACAAAACATGTTACAATGTCTGCTTGAGCACTTCATATGTAGTGATAATAATAAGATAAGGTTATGATACTGACCATTGGGTTTCCTTGGTGTGGACTTCCAGGTCCTGCATGCATAGGGCTGTACTTGAGTTGTTTAGGTGGAGTGGAACCTCCGACTATTGTACTCTCGGCTTGTGCCCAAGCCTGGGAAAGGGAAGCTGAGAATGCCTGAAAAAAAACATATTTATGTATATACTATAGACACCAATGAGTAAATTGACTAAAGGAACAACTGTTGAGGTTACTCTTATGTATTCTCGTCGACCACTATGTGTGAATGGCGCTGCATGGAAGCGCAGTTCATAATATAGACTGAGGCGCTGCTTGGTCGACTATTCTTTAAAACATGACGCACAAGCGAAAAAATTTACTAAAACCACAAATTAAAGATTACTCTCGTTCATTTTGAATTTAGAAAAAAAAAACAGAATTACACCTTAAACTATGACATGCATTAATGCAAATGCCGTAAGACAAAGAGAGAAATCCAAAAGCAAGAACGACTCAACCTTGACCCGCTCGCAAGTGCGGTAAATGTCAGACTACAAGCCACGTGGGGAGTAGTAACTTGATCGGCTGCTATGTCTTTCATGGTCGCTTAGTCACCTGCGGCAACACAGAGAACTACACGGTTCTCTTGATGGCCAGCGGTCAGCTGATGCACTACTAGTTAGCTTTTACAAACAAGATCGTGAAGTGCATTGTATATAGTTAAACAAGATGGCGACGTCCAGTGTCAATATACACATATATATCTACATATTTACCTGCTTGAGGGTGTCCCAGTAGAGGCAGTGGACTGTGTTATCATTGAGGGTGATGAGTATGTATGGCAGCGCAGGCGCTAGCACACCTCCCACCTGGACCTTGCTGGAGGTCACTGATACCACCTGTGCGGAAGGGGAGCGATAGCTGCACTGGTGTTGCCACAACTGAAAATACAAAATATCAAATCAGGAAATTATTAAAGAAAAAATCCACCATGTCTTAAAACGAATGCGTTAAACCATTGCATCCTTCCGGTATTAGCTTATGGCGCAGAGGCGTGGAATCTAACAGCGAGTCTTACACATAAAATAAAGGTCACCCAACGTGCTATGGAGAGATAAATGAGAGGAATGTCGCTAAAAGATAGACTTGAAAACGAAGATATCCGAAAAAGAACTCAAGTAGTGGAGGCTACACAAAGAATAGGCACACTCAAGTGGCAATATCTATTGAAGAGACGAAGATCGATGGGATCGAGTATTGGAGTGGCGCCCAAGAACTGGCAAACGAAGCATTGGCCAACCCCCTGCAAGATGGACTGACGACATAAGGAGAATAGCGGGAGTGACCTGGATGCGAAAGGCAGAGAATCAAAGAGGATGGAGACTCATGCGGGAGGCTCACGTTCAACAGTGGACGGATACAGGCTGATGATGATTATATAATTCACGTAACTTGAAAGGCTCTTCGCATTTAGAGACATAGGTCGATGGCGAAGAAAAGTGGTGAGTGGCGTCCAAGAACTGGCAAACAGAGCATTGGAGTAGCCTGGATGCAGAGGGCAGATGATCAAGAAGGATAGAGACTCATGCGGGAGGCTTACGTTCAACAGTGGACACAGGCTGATGTTGATATTTTGACTTACCACGGTATTGAAGCAATCTGGCATTGATGTTGCACCTCCAGTAGCTAGCAGAGAGTGTACAGGCAGGGCTCTTTCAACCAACCCCCATAGTTCCACTACAGCCCCTCTTAAAGGAGGTCCACTAGCAGCCACCACTAAGGAGTCCGTATCCTCGCGGCACGCCCATCGCACTTGCACTATCTGAGACACTGCAATTAATACAATGATAGTGAGTATGGCTGTTTGGTATGGTGCCCATGTGACTTCAAATATAGAACAATGCTAGAAATTAAAATCTATGAAACATTCATTCATATAAATTCAATATGTAAAACGGATTTAATAAATTGGTTCAAGTATTGTGGATTTTTGGTTCGGCCGTGTGCGGCGAATTCTCTCGTAACGAATTCTCTAGTACGTGAGAATTCGCCACATATGGCTAAACCCAAAAGCCAACTACCAAATCTGGCCGTGAAAACCTAAAAATGTGTATATATTAACATCCTCCTCTCTCTCAAAAAGGTGTTATTCCGTCATGTGAAGGCATGATGAGGAGCAGGTTAGCAAAACAAAGACTTTTTCAGAAGCACATTGATATTAATTTAAGATAAAACTTTACAAATTTATGGCTCGACCTAGGATTCGGTCGAGCCACAATACAATATCTCTCGCCGAAGGGCGGAGACCGACTACTCGCTCCGCGGGGTCGTCGGCGCTGCGGCTCCTGCTCAGCGCTCGAGTGGCGATGTCTATAACTAACACACCGCTTAGCGGATTCGTCCAAAATGACAACATGGTGACACATAAATGCATGACAAGCGACCAGAAAAAAGAGACGAAAGATTGTATATCGAGGTTTTCGGTACCAGTCAGCAAGGGCTATATCACGCTGATGTCAACATAAATCAATGTGTGTGTGTATGTCTTTCATGCCTTAAAGTTGCTAGTTTTAGATGAAAGTAGTTATAAGACAGCGTTCGCATGCGCCATTTCGTTCATTTTGACAGTCGCTACCTGTCATGCCTGGAGCGGCATAATTTACCAGATGGCCATAATCAATGTTCGGAGCAGTGACTGTCACTACTACCGTCTCACTCTCTGCCCGGGCACCGTCAGGTATACACCTTTTTTTATGTATCCCGAGCAGAAGACTGAATTTTGTCAGTCGCTTAACATAAAATAAATTTCAATGTGCTTCTCGATGAGTTCTTTGCTTTGGCGACCTGCTGCTTATCTATCCACTAGGCATCCCGATGATAATCCCCACTATCATGAGATGTTCTATTTACACGGGGAATGTCAATTTGGTATATATATAATCGTGTCGTGAACAACAGGGTCAGATCCTGTCTGCCCATAAGTGGGCGACGTCGATGGCGTTACTCCCAGCCATCATCAGGTATTTCTGGGTGCAGCTACTCGGACACAGCGCACACTCCAGAAGGTGTGACAGGGTCTGCTCCACGCCGCAGTCACATTCAGTCGGCCCGCTGTAAAACTGCCAGGCTTTCATTTGTGTCCTCGTCTTGCATACTCCGGTCTGAAGTCTTTTAAGGGACCTCCATTTATTCCACCCCTGGTCGTGTCCAGGGTCTAGGTCCTCTTTCGGGGCAATCCAGGTATTTCCCTCAGTTGCGCTTCTCTACATGTTCAGCCGCAGGGTGACCTCAGGTGTGGTGAAAATATGTTTTATATATGAATATATGGGAAGAGTATGGCTGCTTGGTATGGAGCCCATGTGATTTTCAATACAAATTTCATGTAATATACATCAGATATGCTTACAGTGGGAGTCTTTAACAGTGGTTTCTCTCAAGAAGAAGCTGGGCAAGGCTTGGCTGGTGATCTGCAGAGGTTTCTGTTCGTCTCTCAGCGAACAACTCTTCTTAACGGCGACCCGGTAACACTGGATGGCGTGGGAGACATTCCCCGATGAGACTGCTACCAAGAAATGTCCATCTAGAATTAAATGAAAATAAAAATTACATTAAAGCTGATATTGAAATGTTTTTTTAATACAAAGGGTTATCTGTAAAATAAGTTTTCCATGGCGCTACAGTCCTTTTATGGTGGATCCCGCGATTCTGTAGTGTACCTTGGTTTTCCTACTCCAAATCGCTTCCCTAGCGAGCTGCCTGCGGAGCTCAGTCTTGGCTTGGCAGCCGTACGTGATGGATCTCCCCCTTGCTTCACCCGCCAGGTGTGAGCTGTTCTCAATGATCCGTTTCCTTTCGGCGACTCTGGGTGCTTCCATTGTTTAGACTGTTCTTTGGTTTCGGGTGTGAGGCAGTGCACCCAAGTCTTATGGCTTTTAAAATCAAATAAATAAAATGTTGCAAGCAAACGCTGCATCTTATAACATAGACTAACATTCTTATATTTGTGTGTCAGACGAGCGAACAAAAATAAGAGAGAAAAGATTGCGTATGGAGGATTTAGGCACCAGCCTGCAAGAGCTATATTAAGCTGATATATCAATTATTAACGATGTGTAGACGTATCCTGTATGTGTGAATAAAAGTAAAGAGGACCTAGCCGCTGGAGACCTAGCGATGCAGAGTCGTCACAGGCTGCCTCAAACCAACACCCATTTCTAAACTATACCCCTTGGCTGGTATCTCACCACCGAACATAAGACGCAAAGTCATATGCGCCGAAGAAATGCGTAAGGCAATCAATCAACCGTCCCACTGCTTGTATAATCAGATACCCCCAACACCAAGATTGAAGTCTCGAAGCAGCTTTCTGAAATCCACACAACCTCTCACATCCGGCCCTGAAAATGAGAGACTCCAACTCTGGCAACAAATCGCACCAGAGGATTTCATTACTCCAAAGGAAGGCCTCCCAACTGGCAAGAGCCTTGACTGGCCGACCTGGAAATCCCTAAACAGATTAAGAACCGGAGTTGGTAGAACAAAGGACAACCTCGAGCGGTGGGGAATGCTTCGGCAGGGAGAGACACTATTGTGCGACTGTGGAGACCTGCAGACCGCCTCACACCTACGATGCTGCTCCATGTGCCCAACAAGTTGCACATCTCAGGACCTAATGCTGGGCAACACACGAGCTATCGATGTTGCCAGATATTGGGAAAAAATAATTTGACGTCGCTGACACGAAGAAGAAGAGCCGCTGGACACAACCAGGGGTGGAATATATGGAGGCCCCTTAACATACTTCGGACCGGAGTATGCAAGACGAGGACACAAATGAAAGCCTGGCAGTTTTACAGCAGACCGACTGAATGTGACTGCAGAGCAGACTCTGTCACACCTTCTGGAGTGTGCGCTGTGTCCGAGCAGCTGCACCCAGGAGGACCTGATGATGGCCGGGAGTAACGCCATCGACATCGCCCACTTCTGACCCTATTGTTTCCGACACGATTATACATTGACATCAGCACGATATAGCCCTCGCTAAGTGGTACCGAAAACCTCGATAAACAATCTTTCGTCTTGTATTTTTGTCGCTTGCCATACCTTTATGTATGTGGCCACATTGGGGCTAGTGACATAGTTTTGCCACCGGCAGCGTTGGCGACGGACGGGCCGCGGAAGTGCGGACGGCCGGGCAGTTGGGCTCGACCTTTTGGGCGAAGTAAGGTTCGCGTTGCGGCCGCGCGGGCATCTCATACCGCATGGTCACAAACTTGTAATGTTTTTGATGTAAATATAATCTGTGCTTCTAAAAGAAAGTCTTTGTCTGCTGTCCTGCTCCTCATCCTGCCTCATGCGACGTAATAACTCCCCTCTTTTTGAGAGAGGAGGATGTTAGTGTGAATAATGATAAGTGTTACTTTTTCCATAGCAGATATCTGCAGTGGTGATGTACCCTCTGGTGGAGCCCAGAGACTCTCCGGCTACTACCAGAGGGCGCTGTGCAGGTGCAGGGCAGTCCAGCGGCAACAAGATGGCGCCCAACATGCCGGTAGCCGTTATTACAATGGCGCCCTCGGCAGCCACTCCGCTGAAAAATAAATATATTTATTCAATTTGACATCCCCCATCATTAAAAAAAAGGCGATAACAGTCGCGACTTTGTCATCGGGACGCGTGGAGGAAGGATGCAGCAGCAGGTCGCAAAGCAAACAACTTTTTCAGATGCACAATCCGCGTTTATTTCCAATATAATCCGCCCGACTGTGACATATACATGTTTAATGATAATGTATAATGAAAATAAAAAAAGATTTCTGAGCTCTAAAATACCCCTAGTTAGCATGAATTTGTTCCCTCACCCGTAAACAGTCAGTCATATCCAATTCAAAATCCTAATCCAGATTGGTGGTAGACGAAAGTCGTCCCGTGAAGACCACCAATTTATAATAAATTCCTGCAATAATAAGGATGATGCGTGAATGTCGAGCCGTAGTCTGTAACGTTGGCGGATCAACACTCCACAAGCAGTGCCTAATCATATGCAACATAGTAAACATTATAGAATCCACAAATAAAGAAAAAAAAAACTTCAGCATCACTATCACCATCTGTCGGTATTCTCCTGTAAGTGTTTACAAAAAAAAAACTGTATAAAAATGTGCGCTCACCCAAACTGCTTGACTGATGGTGAGAAGCGCACATGTTGGAATTTCTCTGTGCAGGGAGTTTGATCGGCTTTCTTGTCCCCGACAATGGCGAGCTTGCGGCCGTTGTGGAAGAAGGCTGCCTTAATGATGTGCTCACCTGAAAACAGAATATAATTAAATAAGTAATACCATTACATACAGAAAATTCCATTAATAAAAGTTAGTAGTTTCAAGGACAACCTCTCGCGGTGGGGTGCGCAGACCTGCAGACTGCCTCACACCTAAGATCCTGCCCCATGTGCCCCTGTATTATAACACAATATCACTCACCTAGGAAGCTGGTACTATAAATGCTTGGATTGGCAGGCTAGAAACAGTGTAGATAGCCGGCCCGCTGCCAACAATAACCTTTCTTGTTGATAACATTTTAGGGCAAAGACAGTCTGTAGCAAGGTTAATACATAATCAAAGAGTGCCACAAGGTTCAGTTTTTGTACCCCTATATAACATGATATCTCTCACCTGGGAAGCTTGCCCTGTAGAGGCGCTACCAGTCATTCAGAAGTTGATCCCTCGGACAGAACACCCATATTTCGCCAGCGCAGTCCGCTGCCAACAACAACCTTCCTTGCTGGTCCCACTCGAGGGCAGATAAAGAGACATGCCAGACTAATAGGTGACCAAGGAGTGCCACAAGGTGCTGTTCTTGTACCTCTATATATGATGACTTATAAAACATCTAAGGAGTGCAACAAGGTTCAGTTTTCGTCCTCTTAAATAACACAATAGTACTTACCTAGGAACCTTGTCTATAAAGACTTGGTTTGGCAGGTTTTCAACTTAATAGACAGTGAGGAAGTTCATGAAGTTGCTATTCTTTTACCTGTACTTTAAATGACATGTAAGACATCGAAGTAGAGTGCCACAAGGTTCTATTCTTGTACCTCTATATATGAAAAAATATAAAACATCGAACGAGTGCAACAAGATTCAGTTTTGGTCCCATTATTTAACACAATCTATAAGGACTTTGTAAGGCAGGTTTTAAGCCTTGTAGATGGTGTTAATCTACATGTAAGACATCGAAGGAGTGCCACAAGGTTCAGTTTTTGTCCCCCAATATAACATGATATCTCTCACCTGGAAAGCTTGCCCTGTAAAGGCACTGCCAGTCATTCAGCAGATGATCCCTCGGACAGAACACTCGTATTTCACCAGCACAGTCAGCAGCCAACAACAACCTTCCTTGCTGGTCCCACTCCAGGGCAGACGCCGGCCGCGGCAGTGCTGCAACCTTGTGGCAGTGCCAAGGAGTGTCGAGGTCACACGCGTAGACGTGCGCCCCCCAACTGCGGCCGGAACTGTCATCGAGAGATGTCAGTGATGTGAACGCGGCGATGTTTCCGGTGGAAATCGTGCAGAGTGTCGGGCCGCCATTCAAACTGAAAAATAAATTGAACTATTAATTATTCGCTTGTGTTGGCACCCTCTAAGATGCTTGTTACAATCTAAAGGTGACTGCCGTATTCTAGGATAGGTCGGATTTGTCCTTTATATAGAAGAAGTTGTTTATCTTTGAAACACCTCAGTGATCTATATAATATACCTTGTTACGGACGTCCGACAATATAGATTAATTTTTGTAGTATTTAAGTTCATTTAAGGTTCCGCGGTGCTGTGAGATGGACCATGGTCAGGTTCGGCGACCACCATACCGCAGAACAGAGAGATGATAATGTAATATGTTAAGGTTATATAGAGTCATACATTGTTAAAGCGCGCTAGGTTGCGAGTGACTGAGCTCCGGCCGTAGTGGAGACCCACGCAGTAGCCGGCTGGCAGGTCGGGACTACGCGGAGATCGTCGACCAATCAGAGAGCTCGGAGTGCTCACAGCGCTGACCAATCAGAGCGCTGACTTTCGTCGCAAGACGTCGAAGCGTGTAGAATTAAGAGTATAAATAGCCGTGCAGGCACAGAAATAAATCAGAGTTGAACAAGCTTTCGAGTTTCACTTCTCTCCTTCTCTCTTAACTTCACAGCGCTCCCGTCCCCCTGCTCTGGACGGCACTTCAACCAAGGATGCAGACCTGCAAGCAGACTACACCTTAGCACGAGGCAGCCGACCGGAACACAGCTGCCTTACAACCAGCTGCCGAGGAAGCTGAACTACGAAGACGAGGACCCGCTGCCGCCGCCCGTAGAGCGGTTTATCAGTCGAGGCGGACTGGTCGTCTACACACATAGTTTTTTGGAAGCGAGACCGGCTTTATACTTAACGCTACATATAACTAAGCGCTACATGTAGAGTGTTAATATGCCAATGTCATAGACTACAGCCGGACATTCATGCATCATTCAATAAAATTCGAATTCACTATGATATACCTTACTTTAACATGGATCATACCTATCTATTTGATAATCTAAATACTCTCGGAGTGTCTCTAAAAAATAAAATCCCGAAACGAGGATATCCGAGGAAGAACTTAAGTAATGGAGGCTACACAAAGAATAGGCACACTCAAGTGGCATAGCAATTTATCTATCGAAGAGATGACGGTCGATGGGAAAGAAAAAAGTTGGAACGACGTCCAAGAACTGGCAAACGGAGCATTGGCTGACGACTAGTAAGACAGAGTTATGAAATGAGAAGAATACCGGTAGTAGTCTAGATGCGGAGGGCAAAGGATTGATAAAAATGGAGACTCATCTGGGAGGCTTACGCTTAAGAGTGTATGTCACAGGCTGATGATCGCATTTTTCTATCATTTGAACATGAATTAATTTAATAAATAATACATGTAAGCACTAAAAATATAGCCGAGGTATTAAACTGTTCATTATATGCATAAAATACGCGAATGTCAAACAAAAACATGCATAAAGCCGTGACATACATCGGCTAACCTAAAATTGTATTTTTAAATATAACTCACCATTCCAACGTCGGCGGAGTGCACTTGAGAGGCTTGCGGTACATCCCGTATATCAAATCCATGATTGAGGCGTTTCAAAGCGACCAGTATGTATATCAGTAGTAATTTATCAGAGATTTCTTGACGTTGTGTACGAACTACATGAGTGACATTTCAGCCATGTTTGATTACAATGGTGTTGCACGCTGAATAAAATTATTCGATTGGCGCTTCTCAACCAGAGGAACGAAACATTTCTTCTTTTATTTATACCTTTTCCTTAATCTAATTCATTACGGCTCGGTTTGAATACAAATTATACTGTCAATTATAAAACTAGTACATATTTGAAGCATAAATGTACTTATCTGGTGGATTTTCATATATCCATCATTATTATATATTATTCATATATTAAGCCATCAGATAATGCATAAAAAACTACACTAAGAAAGTATTAAAACGATATATCACGTCAACCAATGTCATGGACGGGGAATCCGATGACGGTATATGCGAAAGAGTTAATTATATTTTTCAACGAAAGTTACCAGATTTTTGTATAAAATTATTGACAATATTATTTTTTAATGATCATATATTATTTTTGTAAAAACTTTTTTTATTTGTTACTGATGTTTTATAACTTATTTTAATTGGATGATTAATTTATAAAGTAGTTACGGACCAAATAATTAGTAGCCTAACTATAAACACATTGTTCTAAAGTTTTTCGTACTTTGTTCCTTCATTTAAAAAAAATCAAAAAAGAACGCTACCAAAGAAAATTACAAATGGTTTTATTCAAACCGTTATTTTATTTTTTAAAGTTTGAACACTATTGTAAATGTGAAGGAAATTGCATCATATTTTTATAATTCAATAAAAAAATCTTGAAATACTAAATGTCAATAAATCTTTATTGTATTGCATATGACATTTAAATTGATCATGCTTTACATGGAATTCAAAACCGTTTATTACAGCTTTCTTCTACTGTTGTAATGTTCAAAACTCGTTCAATAAATTTATAAATGTGAAATATATTGTGTTCCATCAAATTGTTTTGGTAAATTTGAAAATACAGTTTAATATTATAACACTTGTAAAACATTTTGAGATTTGAAGATTTGTACCAAAATGAAACATCTTATCCTTGCAACCAAATTCATTTTATTAAGCGTAGCTAGCTGCTTGATAATTACTATGATCCATCTCAGAGAGGCGGGTTCGATGGATCGGTCACATCATGCGCCACGATGTTCTTCTTCACGACGTTGTGGAAGGGATTGTTGAGGGGGGAAACTGCAGAGGGTGCCCTAGACGGGAGTATTTGCAGCAAGTGTTCGAGGACATGAGTTGTAGCTCTTATCATGAGCTAAAGAGGATTGCGGAGGATCGAAAAGTGTGGAGATCGAGATGCAAGAATTTGTTGCTGCAAATCAATCCACCGGATTGATACTAATAATAATAAATAAAATACAATTAATATATTTGTTTACTGTAAAATATATTTTTGTTTGTTTACGCTATCAGTAAAATTGAAATGTAAATAATACTTTATTTATCTTGCAACACTGTCTTGAGATCTCTGAACCAATCCCGCATCAGTACCGCTGCGAGTCGCAACATGGCGGCACGCGCCTTGTCCGCCTACTGACAGTCTGCCACGAAAAACATCAAAAACCCCACCAAACAACGCGAAATGTCTTACACCGTGACACAAAACATATACACAACACTACAAACAACTACCGCAATCGTTTGAATCGCGAAAATCTGATTATTTTCACGTACAAAACCCGCGTTGAAAGTCGCGATTCGCGAGGTACAATGTCACATCGTATCTAAATAATAATAACTATCGTATTTTTTACATTCAAATAATGCGTTTTTCATAGTTTTTATTGCATGTTCTTGAATATCTTAAATTAAAGCGTTGTTAATCATCTTTAAAACGCTTAAATTGATTGTTTTTCAAGTTAAAAAATGCATCTTAATGTTCCCAGCTACACACTGTCACTTACTGTACAAAAAAAGTAGACAATGTATTTTGATTGTATTTTTTTAATATTAAAAATGAATTTTTTACACTCTAAATAACATATTAACAAAGATAATATTATATAGCATCATTCTACGTCTTTAAAGCTTTGAAATTTGTTCTATTTGATGTATAAAATACGTGTTTACATGTTGACATTCCGTGTATGTAAATTGTACAACATCTTAACTATTTTGTTTCTCGTTAAAACAATGTTTTTTTCTAAATTATATACAGATTCGTAAATGTTACACACTGAAGTGTTGTAAAACATTCTCAAAACGTTGAAATCTGCCGTGTTTCATGTATATAAAAATGCATGTGAAAAAATGTACGTACAATGTAAATTAGTGATGTATTTTCTGTGCATAAATGTGGTGAAAAAGTGATTTTAAAAACGCAAAATGAAGAAAAAGATGTTGCATAATAGTGCAGGATTCATCTGAACACGTCCTGGACCATGGTTTTTTCTCGTCGAGGCTTTGGCCTAGGCCTGGGAATGCTTTTAGTGGCGAATCTCGCGTTGTTTACATATTCTCAAGGTACGAACCACCATACTACTACACAATACATTGTACGTCTCGTACAAAAATATGTTTTTTCATATGTATTTTTTTGGTATATACAACGCTTTTTTTGTTATTTTTATTACACATTCGTAATATATATGTATTAAAATAATACTAAATGTTTTTTAAATGCCAAAATTGGTCGATTTTTACATGTAAATGTTGTGTTTAAGGGATGGCATACAAAATATGCCATTTAGTTATTCCGGGTTTGCCATTGTTATCGGTACTTTATTATTTTTTATTATTTATATTTCATAAATTATAAAGACGTTAATATTACAAATATGTAGCTTAGATTAGATTAGGTTAATCGAGATTAGGTTAGGTTAGATTAAAAAAGTATACATGCTTAATTTTCTCTGTGCACTTATGGGTGTATCTAAAGATTCACTGATACTAAAAAAAAAATAGCTTGATCCCAGAGTATTTACATAAATAATTGATATTTATTAGAACTTATAATGTTTTACATGTTTGTCTCTATAACCGATAGCTTGTAACTACTTAGTAAGGTTACTAGGTAAGGTTACGTTAGCGAGACATCTAGTGCACCAGTTGTCCCGTGCGCCAAATGTCCTGTGCACCAGACGTCAAGTGCGCCCCACGTCGTTACCGATGAGCGATAACTACATCGCCTCGGATGTTGATATATTCCACGCAAGGGAGGCCCAGTTCAGGCACGAACTTTACAAATTTGTTTGGAGGAATAATTTGTAGGAGTCGTCTGTTTAATGAGCATTGGGACTTTCTGTTGCTTGTCTTTATTGCTTTGTTCTTAGTACTTAATCATAAATACCTGTATTCGTATATATTGTTTCTTTATGTAGTATCTTATTTCAGGATCGTATTAAATAAAATTTGTAATGTTTCTAAAGCAAATAAATAAATTGATTTGTTAGAGTCCCGTAGGAGAATTGCTGCTGTCAAACATTATTTCCTTCTTCGCGGTGCAATTCAAAACCGCGGGATTCTTGAACGCTTTAACTTCTACGTTCGGGATAGGTACACCCGTGCTCGTAGCCATCCATTGTTTTCCATCCCAGTTGGTACTTGTGAATCTTCGAGCACTCAATTAAGTACAACGGTACGCCGGTGTTTATAGCTCGATGGTCAAAGCGTTTGCTTTGCAAGGCAAAGGTCGTGGGTTCGATCCCCGAGGGAGATTTAAAAAAAGGATTTTTAATCGATTTCTGAACTCTATAAAATACTCCGGTTGGTGTGAATTTGATCACTCACCCGTAAAATGCCAGTCATAGCCTATTAATTTGAATTGGTGGTAGACGAAAGCCGTCCCGTGAAGACCACCCATTCATAGTGAATTCCTGTAATAAGGATGATGCGTGAATCTCGGGCTGCAGTCTATGACGTTGGCGGATCAACGTAACTGGTAAAGCGAGCAAACGCTAAAGTGACTAAAGTAAACTGGTTTTTACACTTGTTAAATAACATTGCGTAGGCGGATCGGTTTCAATATTCATGTACATATAAATATACAACAAATTTTTACTGTATATACAAAATGCGAATAAACTTTCAAGTGTCTTGAATTATATAATCATCATCATCATCATCAGCAGCCTGTATCCGTCCACTGTTAAACGTAAGCCTTCCGCATGAGTCTCCATCCTCTTCGATCCTCTGCCTTTCGCATCCAGGCCACTCCCGCAATTCTTATGTCGTGACTCCATCTTGCAAGGGGTCGGCCAACCTTTCGTTTGCCAGTTCTTGGGCGCCACTCTAACATTTATCTTCCACAACGACTATCGTCTCTTCAAAAGATATCATCACTTAAGTGTGTCTATTCTTTGTGTAGCCTCCACTACTTGAGTTCTTCTTCGGATATCTTAATTTTAAGATTGTATCTTTTAGAGACACTCCTCTCATAGATCTCTCCATAGCACGCTGGGTGACCTTTATTTTATGTGTAAGACCTGCTGTTAGATTCCACGTCTCTGCGCCATAAGTTAATACAGAGAGGATATATTGGTTAAACGCTTTAGTCTTAAGACATTGTGGAATTTTAGCTTTAAAAATGATGTCAAGTTTTCCTCCCAGTTGTATACGCCTGTATATTTCTTTTGGCGGTATTTATAGAGCTTAGAAATCGAATCGACCGCACGAACTGTGACTGACATTGTACGGGTGAGAACCCACGACTTTCGGTTTGGTAAGCAAACGCTTTCGCCACTAAGCTGTATCCGTAGGTGAAAAAAGTACATGGACCCCCATGTTTTAAATTAAACATTGAATATCAGCTTCTCAACCATTGATCTCTCCCCCATCCTATAGAATAATAAATTAAAATAAATATTGATAAATCGTATGCGGATGGAACCCTCTTAGTAGTGGATCAACAGTATGTATGTACTCTAATAGTTAACCCAGTGGTTTCTAAATGTTAAAAAAAAATGAATGTTTTTTTATAATAATTACCGGCGGGTATAACTTAGTTGATGTGCGATATTCTTCTTCGTGTCAGCGACGTCAAATTATTTCTGCCCAGTGTCTGGCAATATCGATAGCACGTGTTGCCTAGCATTAGGTCTTGAGATGTGCAGCTTGTTGGGCACATGGGGCAGGATCTTAGTTGTGAGGCGGTCTGCAGGTCTCCGCAGTCGCACAATAGTGACTATTCCTGAAGCATTCCCTTCTTTAAGGTTCTTAATCTGTTCAGGGTTTTCCAGGTCCGCCAGTCAAGGTTCTTGCCAGTTGGGAGGCCTTCCTTTAGAGTAATGAAATCCTCTAATGCGACTTGTTGCCAGAGCTGGAGTCTCTCATTTTCACGGCCGGATGTGAGGTTGTGTGGATCTCAGAAAGCTGCTTCGCGACTTCAGTCTGGGTGTTGGTGGGTATCCGATTATACAAGCAGTGGGACGGTTGGTTGATTGCCTTACGCATTTTTTCGGCGCATTTGCGTGTTATGTTTGGTGGTGCGATACCAGCCAAGGGGTATAGTTTAGAAATGGGTGTTGGTTTGAGGCAGCCTTTGACGACTCTGCATGCATCATTCAGGGCAGTATCTAATTGATGACAATAAGCTGATCGACCCCACACTGGTGAATCACTATCACCATCTGTCGGTATTCTCCTGTATGTGTTTACACGAAAAAAAGACATATTTTTGGTGTCTGTCCCAATGCACCTGGAATGTCGCCGCTGAGCACCCGTTTGGAACCACTGGTCTACACTCCATTCGAAGCAGATGCGGGGGTTAATATTGGATATCGTCAGCATGAGTATATTCAACATTAGTTGGCCAATGTACCCGTGTCACCCTAACGTCTAATCTGCTATCTGCGGAGCGCAGACGTTAAGTCGGCTCGCTAAGCCTAATTTATGACCATCATCACTATGGAAACTACTCTACTCTGAACTGTCTTGCGTGAATGTCTGGCTATTGTTTATAACGTTGGCGGATCCAACACTCAACGTAGAATCCATAAAAGAGTATGGTCTTATATATAAAATACTATAGCTGCCGTGGAGGTCACTATTTTCAATTTTATTTCTTTCAGAAACATTACAAGTTTTATTTAATACGATCCTGAAATAATATATAAACAAACAATTTATAAATATAGGTATTTATGATTAACAACAATTATTAAAAAGTCCCGAAGCTGCTAAACAGAAGACTCCACGAAATTATTTTGATAAATAAATTCGTGGAGCTCATGTCTGAACTGGGCTTCTCTCAAGTGGAATATATCAATATTCGAGGCGATATGGTTGAACAGTCTGATCACTCTCCCAAGAGGCATAGTCTCTGCCAGGTTAGTATTACTCCTAGGAGAAACAAACAATCTGTGCCTCCTTATCCTTGAATAGTTGTCAGGGACAAACAAACCGATTTCCAACAAAATATCTGTATTTCTGAACACGCCGCGCACTAGCCTAAAGAAATGCATACTCAAGCACACATCTCTTCTAGTTCTCAACTCATTGTGTCCCAACATGCCCCGTATAAAGTTAGATGGGTGCAGCCACGGATAATATTCATACATCCTCATGTAAAGAAGAAGAATAGCGGCAGTGACCTGGATGCGGAAGGCAGAGGATCGAAGAGGATGGAGACTCATGCGGGAGGCTTACATTCAACAGTGGACGGATACAGGCCGATGATGATATCGATCCAAAGGTGGCTGCCGTGTTTTGAAAGCGACGAGACGCCGCATGCGGAAAGGCGCATTCGCCTCCGTCTCGTGGATTCTATTTTTACGCCCGGCTCAAATATTTAACGTCTAGCTCTGTGTGCATGTGTGTTCGTGTGTGTGAAAGGAACCAACACCAAATCAAACAGAGACGGAGATGTGACCCATCTGTCACACACTTGCGCATGTCTGGGCTACGTTTGTTTGACCAACTGATGCGCGAAAAACGTAATACAATATTACATAAAATACTATTCATTGTCTGTCCTAAATATGTGGGACTCGCAGCTTGCTACTCGATCAAAACAAAGTGCTGTGTGTACAGGGTCTCTATCGTTCACATTCTTTTTTACGGCTGTGAATCTTGACATTTCACCAAGAGCCAATGCAGCCGAATGGTGCCCTTCGAAAACAGATATCTGCGTAGAATACTGATGGTTTGACTTTGTAAGGTATGACGAGGTGAGAGATCGGACAAGGCAGCCTTCCATACTACAGTTGATCAAGAGGCTAAGGTGAACCTGGTTGGGACACGTATTAAGAATGCCGCAGGAGAGCATAAACTAAAGCTACCTTTTCTTCAAGTCCCCGTGTTCTTGCCTCCGAATTTACACGTCTATACATAGAATGTACTTGGAGGAGCTGTGGGAGGCAGAGTTGACATGGGATGAGGCTGAGACTGTCACCATCACCATACTCACGCTGAGAAAAAGACCTGTAGACCACAGGCAACCTGGACTGCAACTATAGACAAGCATCTGAAAACTCTGGGCTTGACCGAGAATGCAACGCAGGACAGACAGACATGGCGAATGTGCACTAGGAGAGCCGACCCCAGATGATGGGAAAATCAAAATTTTAGTTTGGATATTTTATTTTTTGATGTTTATATTTTTTTATTGGCAAATATAATTAGTATTGATTAAATTTGTTGTTACACAAGAAAGTAAAACAACATTATTTGAGAGTTATTTTTCATCCCAGTTTAAAGCTAAACATTCAAAACCTTTTACTGATGGATCTTTCATCAAAGAATCATTGATTTAATCCAAGGATAATACTTGTTCTACAAAAGGGTCCAGATTTTCCAAACAATCTCTTTAAGTAGAAATAAATTCGTTAACAGAATCACCGATTTTCTGATAATATAAACAAATAAATGAAATAATTAGGAGGTAAAATGGAAGCTTTTAATTTTATATGGGCATTATATATATATATATATATATATATATATAATCGTATCGGAAACAACAGGGTCAGATCCTGTCGGCCCAGAAGTGGGCGACGTCGATGGCGTTTCTTCCGGCCATCATCAGTTCTTTCTGGGTGCAGCTGCTCGGACGCAGCGCACACTGCAGAAGGTGACGCAGGGTCTGCTCCATCTGGGGTCGGCTCTCCTTTTGCACATTCGCCATGTCTGACTGTCCTGCGCTGCATTCTCCGTCAAGCCCAGAGTTTTCAGATCCGTGTCTACACTTGCAGTCTAGGTTGCCTGCGGTCTTCCAGGTCTTCTCCTCAGCACCGGTATGTTAAAGGCTTTCTTCACCATGTGGTCCTCATCTCTCCGTGTCACATGCCCATACCATCTTATGCGGTTTTCCCTTATCTTTTTAGGTATGTGTGCCACCCGAAATAAACCCCGAATATGCTCATTTCGAACACTGTCCACTCTAGTCACACCGCCCGCCCACCTCAGCAACTTCATCTCTGTCACATGAATCCTATCCAAGTCACGTTTCAGCGCGGTGTGACAATCCGATTCGTAGAGCATAGCTGGCCTTACAGCAGTCTTGTAGATTTTACCTTTGGTCCTAACTGGAATCTTGCTGTCACACAAAACCCCAGAGAGAGACCTCCACTTCGGCCATCCAGTGTTTATTCTATGCTCCACGTCGGATTCAGTTTTGGCGTCCTAAGTATATCACAGAGCCGAGATATTTAAAAGTATCAACCTCTTTTACGGGTGTATTCTGTAGAAGGAATGGTGTGTTAACCGCGATGCAACCAGAATTTCTTTCGATCTATATTTGGAGCATATCAACGCCATATATTTTAGCCTTGTACCGTTACGTATTGATAATTCGCCGCCACTGTGTCTAGACTGACTAAGAAGAACAGATATAGACGAAGAGACACCTACGACATTTCGTATTTTGACTAGTCTCTAGTCTAGTCTAGACTAACTTGGCTTGTCACACATTTGAATCACTCATTCGGAAACGAAATGCTTTCAAAGATTGGTGAAATAATCAATCATTTTTTTAAGTAGATCGTTTTTTTTTTAATTTTATTTTTTATGCAACCACATACAGGGAATACCGACAGATGGTGATAGTGATTCTGAAGTCTCATCTGTGGATTCTATGACGCTTACTCACATATGGTTAAGCTCTGCATGTGAAGTGTTGATCCGCCGACGTCTTACACTACAGCCCGACATTCACACATCATTCTTAAATATCACAGGAATTTACTATGAATGGGCAGGATTAGGAGCAGATTGCACAGACTTTTTCTGAAGCACATTGACATATATTTATGATAAACTTAACAAGCTTCCGGCCTAGGCGGAATGACATGCCGGCCGTCAGCACACCATTTACACGTGCGGCCCGTGGTCGGTCACCAGCGCCGTAAGTGGCAATCTATATAACTAACGCCAATATGGCGACACACGGTCATGCCTGACAAGCTAACAGAAATAAGAGACAAAAGATTGTATATCGAGATTTTCGGTACCAGCCAGCAAGGGCTACATCATGCTGATGTCAGTTTACAATGTTGAATATGGTTATTCGCTACATGTGGACTGTTGATCCGCCAACGTCATAGACTGCAGCTCGAGATTCACGCATCATCTTTATTATTTCAGGAATTTACTATTATGAATGGGTGGTCTTCACGGGACGACTTTCGTCTACCGCCAATTTTAATTGATAGGCTATGACTGGCATTTTACTGGTGAGTGATCGAATTCACACAAGAGCTCAGAAATCATACAAAAATTTTTTTTTGTTTAATTTTCGTCGGAGATCAAACCCACGAACTTTGGCTTGCAAAGCAAACGTTTTGACCATTGAGCTATACCCGCGGCGAAAGTTTAGAGTAGACTGTATTACTAGTATGAAGCAATACGCGAAAATCACGGCGTGAAGAGATCGCTCCCCTTTTTACGTGTCTGTTTTGTTGGGGGTCGAGTATCTGGTTCCCCGGGGGCCTGGCGGATGGAAGGGGATTGCTAAGCCACCCTCGCAAGCATCTCACAAGTCGGCGCCCTCGCTAGGAATGCTTGGGTGGGTGCAAGCTCTGTGTATACAAAAAGGGCTTTGAGAGGAGTGCATTAGTGAGGAGGTAAAAAGTCAAATACAAAATAACGAAAACATTTCCTTCATGGATTTTTTTTCTGCATGGTAAATCAACAATGTTTATTGATATATCATCGTTTTTGGTGGATTTTTACAACATATTTCGATACTCTAATATTTACAGAGAATTGAAGATCAATATTTAACATTAGCTGAGTGCAAACTGATATCTGCTCGATACAGCTCTGACATCAGCATGATTATAGCCCTTGCTGACTGGTACCGAAAACATCGACGCACAATCTTTCGTCTCTTATTTCTGTTCGCTTGTCGTACATGTATGTGTCGCCGTATTGGCATTTTGGACAAGTCCGGTCACGAGTGTGACGTTCGTTATGTACATGGCTGCTGTAATCGGTGCGCCATTGATTCTGTAGATCGCCACTTGCGGCGCTGGGCGATTACGCCAGCCCATTACGATCGCGCTTAGTCGCGAGTCAAGTCCCGTTCGATCGAGGCGAAAGTAACGTCATGTTACGGTCGCGCGGGGAAATCAAGTATTATCAAGAAAATATATGTCGATGCGCTTCGGAAAAAATCTGTGTGTTGTTTATCTGCTTCTCATACTTCCACCACGCGATCCGATATCTATCCCGGCGACGTGAAGTCGTTTTGTTCCGTATATATGAATGGATGTCAGCTCTTTTAGGCTGATGCCGAAAAGCCTCGATAATCGATCTTTTGTCTCTTACTTTTGTTCGCTCGCCTGACATGCACATCTTATAATGTGAGTCCTCATTTTATATAAAAAAACACGGCGTTTGCATACGCCATTTCATTTGTTTTGACAGTTGCTCTATATGATGTTGGTTCAACTGTCAACTTTAGCTTATTGCTTAGCCGCGATATTCTTTGGGGCGCTGACTGTTACGGTGCCAGTCAGTCAGCCCGTGCTCGTGGACAGTCTCCGTCCGACCGCTGCTCGCAATACAGCATGTTACGGTCGGGCGGGCAAACGGAAGTTTTATATTGTAAATAAACGTGAATTGTGCTTTTAACCCTCGCTTTACTATGTTAAAAACTTCCGCGCGTTCCGATGGTGTACTCGTTACACATTCTGATTTAAAGTGAATAAAATGAGTAGAAATTCGAAAAAATGAAAATATTCAAAGATATCGCTTAATTTTATAATAGTTGATGTCAATAAGCAGTAATAATTGACATTTAATAGCTAAAAACATGAAAAACATCAGACGAAGACCTCAAACGGCCAGACGCACCTTGGCGCGTGAACTTCCGAGAGCTACTAACACTACTTAGCCTGTCGACATATGGATGAGCCGACGCGCATCGATATCATTTCGAACTAGCCGACCAACTGAGGTTTCCCGTCTCGCTCACTCATATTGGTACGTCAGCGAGAGTGAGGAGTATAGATGCCGCCGTATCTGGGTATTTTTTAATTTTATTTTTGCACACGCTTCCGACAGGTCGAATGAATATATGACAGTTGACGCGTCTTGAGTGTAGTGGTGAATTTATTCCGGATTTTAGAAAAATATTTCCTGCTCCCGATGAGTGCCTATTATTATAAATATATTTTTTCTTTCAATACGTGAATGTATTAAGGAGGAATACCTAAAGATCTGAACCCTGTGTGTATTATATTTACAGAGATATTTAAGTTATTACAAGCAATGTGTAGTCGATAGACATCACCGGGGAGGAGATGTTAAACAAGTTATTTCCTTTGCGACCTGCTCTTGTTCCTTCACGCGTCCCGATCACGACCCTGCGACCTGTTGTCGTAGTTTTAAAGATGGGAGTTGTCAATAGATACAAAAAATTCGTGTAAGTTATATTATTTATAACTCGAGAATGGCTGGATCTATTTTCATGTTCTTTAATTTGTTTGATTTGTCTTTATCCCGAATGAATAAAATAATGTTTATTGAAACATCGGGAAAAATTACAAGGAAAAATGTTAATGGAGGAATTCATTCTTTAATACTTTTTGAATGAAACGGATTTTTAGATTGATGCTGGTTCCAGTAGATGGCGTTGTATGCATTGACATCAGCATGATATAGCCCTTACCGGCTGGTGCCGAAAACCTCGATTTACGATCTTTCGTCTTATATTTTTGTTCGCTCGTCGGACATGCATGTGTCGCCATATTGCTTGTTTGACAAGTGTAATTCAGTAGATCGCCACTTGCGGCGCTGGGTGTCACCGATCACGGTGGCCAGTCGGTTGTCCCCCGACCGCGATGAGTGTTGGGCTGTGGTCGGCCCGGTGCCTAAAACCGTGTAACTCCGCCCGGGCCGAAAACTTGTCAAGTTTATCGAGAATATATGTGCTTCTGAAAAAGTAATTGTGTTTAAATTTTTCAATTTCAATTTCAATTTATTTTTTCTTTTAGAAACATTACAAATAACAATATTTAATTCATTTCTAAAACAGGATAAAATAACACAATAATAATAGGATCATTTAAAAAGTCCCGGAGCGCGCTAAACAGAAGACTCCACGAAATTACTTTGATAAATAAATTTCTAAACTGGGCTTCTCTCATGTGGAATATATCAATATTCGAGGCGATATCGTTGAACAGTCTGATCACTCTCCCAAGGGGCATAGTCCCTGTATAGTGTTGTTCATCTGCTCCTTATTCCACCACCACGCGATCCGATAACTATCCCGGTGACGTGAAGTCGTCTTTTCCTGAGTAAAAGGGATGTTAGCATTATCATTTCGCACTCAATACCATCTCTGTTCAATCATTTTTTTGTGTTTATTTTAACTAGCATTTATTGTGTCTGAGGTGTCGCGGCCTATCGTTCACAGACGATTCGTTCAGCGACTCATCGGTAACGACGTGGGGCGCACCGAACAACTGGTGCTCTGTATGTCTCGCTAAACTAACCTAAGGTTTTGTCCAGTGATCCTAAAGTCCAGAGATCCAAGAACTGGCAGTTTCCAAAGTCCCATCCTTAATGCCACCGGTAAGCTTTGGAATGCTCATCCAGCGTCTGTGTTTCCTCCTTCCTACATTCTGGATCTCTTCAAGGAACAGATAAATATACACTGGCAATCTCCCCAACAGACACACACAAACACGAACACAACACACATTTAACGCATGCAGTGTGCAGCCTCCCTGGCTGATTCCTCACCTGCTGTGCTCTCCTGCATGCGATTACTTAAAAAAAAACATACATTTGAGGCAGTATTAATTTCTCCAGGTCAGCTAGTTGTGCATACATTTGAAATGCAACATCGTGTATATATATGTACTTCAATATAATAATTCCTGCAACGATTTCACCGTGTAATTGTGGCGTTTAGGGATTTCCCCGTTATTACAAACACGCCACGTGTGTTTCCAGCGCCACTCCGAGTACCCACGGATCGCGTGACAAATAAGAATATTAAAAATACATATATATATTAATAAATACCGAGCTGCCCACAAAGAGATGTCACCCTACTGATTGTGGCATTAGTGTAAAGTACTCGTAATGTTATCCTAAAGAAAGTTATTATCATAAAATATTAAAAAAAAAAAACATTTCTTACACTGGATGCGCCTTCACGTAGGCACCAGCTGTGATCCGGTGATCCGGTGCTCCACTCACAGAGAGTCAATAGTTATCAAAAATTAAAATAGCCGGCGGATGTAGATCAATGATCAAAGCGTTTGCTTGACAATCCAAAAGGTTAAAAAAAATATTTAATCGATTTATTAGCTCTAAAATATCCTCAGTTGGTGTCAATTTGATCCCTCGCCCGTAAAACGCCAGTCATAGCCTATTAATTTAAAATTGATGGTAGACGTAAGTCGTCCCGTGAAGACCACCCTTTCATAGTGAATTCCTGTAATAATAAGGATGGTGCGTGAATGTCGGGCTGTAGTATATGGCGTTGGCGGATCAATTTTCCGCATGCAGCGCTTAACCATATGTAACATGGTAAGCGTCATAGAATTCACAGATGAGGCTTCGGCATCACTATCACCATCTGTTTGTGTTCTCCTGTATGTGCTTACATAAAAAAAGTTAAATGTAGTTGTTTTTTTTCCATGTATCTGGTTTCAATACGTCATTGTAAAGTTTTGATTATGGCTCTGGTGGCTGAATAAATAAATAATAATTATTATTTCATATTGATTAGCCTGATGCTCCCGAAGCCTAGGCAATGTGCTCTAAAGGAGTGTTAAACATAAAATGTTCTTGTATGTGCCCAACGGCCATCCATACCACAGAGTCACTCTCTGCCCGGGCACCGTCAGGTTCATAGTTTGTGGCCCGGGCAGAATACCGATGTTTGTCAGTCTTTTATTTAAAGCAAACGTCAAGGTCCTTCTCGAAGAGTTCTTTACTTTGTGACCTGGTTGTCGAACGCAAGGAAAACATTCACGCCTAGTGAGGGAAGCCATTGAAATCAAAATACATCGCATCAATTATTATTTTGTATCTAAAATGTATCTATGTATCTAAAAATATGGCAGATTGGGTATTGCACAACCCACCCAATCCTGCTGGAATAAAAAGCTTATTATTATTATTATTATTATTAATATCAATAGGGATGACGGTTTGATTCTCAAAACAGCATGGCTTCCACCTCTAGCACATACTCTAAAACCTGTACAGACAAGCAAGGACGACCGCAGTCCGACATGACGTTCGTGGAGGTACAATTCTTAGAACATACCTACCGTACAAGATTCTCCGGACCAATGAAATTTGAATATGTAGTTGCCATGGAGATATCAATAACGATCGTAATAAAAAAAAATAAAAAAAGATAATCCGACGCCAAGTCACAACTAAATCATCAATCCTGAAGAAGACCCCTGCAATGGCGGTCGAAATATTGGTCAAAATAAATTCGCCACACACACGGCTAAACCCGAAAGCCACAATATCATGGTTCTTATCCATTCACCACGCGTCCGATAACGATGTCAAAATGGGGTTGTCAAAACATGTATTGATTAGGCGCAAAAAAATACAATCGAATCCTGTGTTGAAAAAAAAAAACATTCCCTGCGGTGCACTAAAGATATCACTACACTCCTAATTGGGTGCAGTCAAATATTTATTGCCACCGCGATGTCGAGTGTCCCCCTAACGAGACGATTACCGACTGCACCCTAGTATGGGCGTGGCACCCTAAAATGTACCTTTCCATAATAAGCATGCTTTGTCTCCAGCGGATCTTAATGATCAGTATTGTACAAACTTTAATCAGTGTTATTTTTTTAATGTAAGCATTGTTTTCTTTTATGTAAACACATACAGGAGAATACAGGTAAACAGTGATGAGAAATTTCATGTGTAAATTACATGAATGTTGTCATTGGTTTTCTGATTTGTCTTGATCCCGATAGAAAAATAACTATAAAAAAAGTCAGGGAAAATAATATATGAAGAAATTCATTCGTTCATACATTTTGTATGAACGGCACACAGTGCCATCTCTGTTTAATTATTTTTAACATATTGAAGCTGAATTTAAGTATACTACAATAAGTTAATATCCTCCTCTCTTTATTAGGTTGTTATTCCGCCGCGTGGTGGCAGGACGGGGAGCAGATTAATAACACACAGCCCTTTTCTGAAGCACATTGACATTTTTTTTTATGTAAACACATACAGGAGAATACCGACAGATGGTGATAGTAATTTTTGAAATTTCATCTGTGGAATTCTATGACGCTTACCATGGTGTATATGGCTAAACGCTGCATGTGGAGTGTTGATCCGCCAATGTCATAGACTACAGCCCGAGATTCACGCATCATCCTTTATTATTACAGGAATCTACTATAAATGGGTGGTCGTCACGGGACGACTTTCGTCTACCACCAATTTCAATTGATAGGCTATAAATGGCATTTTACGGGTGATGGATCAAATTCACACCAACCGGAGGTATTTTAGAGCTCATAAATCGAGAGGCCTTTGAGATGTGGTCGTACAGAAGAATTCTCGGACTTTCCTGGAGAGACCACGTCACGAACAATGAGGTTCTCAGAATAATCAAGGAAGATAGGCACCTAATAAGAACCATCTCAGAGAGGCGAGCCCGATGGATTGGTCACATCATGCGCCACGATGGTCTTCTTCACGATATTGTGGAGGGGATTGTTGAGGGTAGAAACTGTAGAGGGCGCCCTAGACGGGAGTATTTGCAGCAAGTGTTCGAGGACATGAACTGTAGTGCTTATGCTGAGCTGAAGAGGGTTGTGGAGGACCGAGAGGAATGGAGATCGAGATGCAAGATTCTGTTGCTGCAAACCAATCCACCGGATTGATACTACGAAGAAGATTCCGCCGCGTGGTGGCAGGATGGGGAGCAGATTAATAACACACAGCCTTTTTCTGATGCACATTGACATATATATTTACGATAAATTTTACAAGCTTATGGTCCGACCTAGTCACAGCATTCAGGCCGAGCCACAATACAATGTGCTCTCGCCGGCGGCACACGACTGGCGCGCCCGTGATGGGCTGTCGCACAGCGCTACCAGTGACGATCTCCGCAATTAGTCCAAAATGCCAATATGGCGGACACATTCATGTAGGACAAGCGACCAGTTATAAGAGACGAGAGATTTTACATGGAGGTTTTCGGTGCCGGTCAGCAAGGGCTCCATCATGCTGATGTCAATACATTGAATTATGAAGTGAAGGAGGAATCGATTCAGAGTTCTGAGGAGCAACGGCCTTTATAATATTATTAAAATACTCCCTTTGAATTCAAATGAATCTAAATTATATCGATTCTTCGGAAAATTAATTTAAGTAATTTTAATCAAGCCATTGTTCTGTAATTAGATATGTGTATTTACTATTTAGTATCAGCTATCTAATTGAAACATTTCTCCAAAAATATTTGATTGAGACCTAGATTTTTATATTTTTTCTACATAAACGCAATGTCTCTGACATCTCCCATCTTTAAAAAGGCGACAACTAGTCGCGGGTTCGTCACGAGGCCACGTGGAGGAAGGATGCAGAAGCAGGTCGCAAAGTAAAGAACTTTATTTTTGAAACACTATTCGCATGTATTTTCAATAAAGACTTGGTTTCCCCGCCCGACCGTTACATGACGTTTCGACGGCCGGACGGGACTGCCGCGCGACACGAGTCACAAATTAAAGTTGACTGTTGAACCAACGTGAAATGGAGCAACTGTCAAAACAAATTAAATGGCCTATGCAAACGCCGTGTAATTTTATATAAAATTAAAACTAACATTATTAGATGTGCATGTCAGGCGAGCGAACAAAAATAAGACACAAAAGATCGTTTTTCGAAGCTTTTCGGCATTAGCCTAAAAGAGCTACATCAAGCTGATATCTTAAAACTAAGGCGTTTAACCAATGCATCATCCAAGTATTAACTTATTGCGCTGAGACGTGGAATCTAACAGTAGGTCTTACACATAAAATTAAGGTTATCTAGCGTGCCACGGAGAGATCCATGAGAGGAGTGTCTCTACAAGATACAGTCCGAAACGAGGATATCTGAAAAAAAATTAAATTGTGGAGGCTACATAAAATGAGAAGATAAGGGAAAACCGCCTAAGATGGTATGGGCATGTGACACGGAGAGATGAGGACCACATGGTGAAGAGAGCCGTCAACATACCCACGCTGAGAAGAAGACCTGAAGATCACAGGCAGCCTGGACTGCAACTGCAGACAAGGATCTGAAAACCCTGGGTTGACCGAGAATGCAACGCAGGACAGACAGACATGGCGAATGTGCACAAAGAGAGCCGATCCCAGGTGATGAGAAATGGCAAGGATAAAGAAAGGAGGCTACATATAAAATATGCGTTGATTTGCTTACGTGTGATCTGTCTGGGGCCTGAAGCAAGCAAGCTCCGCCCCGGGCCGAAAGTTTGTCAAGTTTATTGACGACGGTTATTGGGTAAGAAAAAAAGTCCTCCAAGAACTGACTATTTTATTTTTTATTTTTATGAAAACACATACAGGGGAATACCGACAGATGATGATAGTAATACTGAAGTCTCATCTGTGGAATTCTATGACGCTTATCATAGTGTATATGGCTAAACGCTGAATTTGAAGTGTTGATGCGCCAACGTCATAGACTACAGCCCGATTCACGCATCATCCTTTATTATTACAGGAGTTTACTATGAATGGGTGGTCTTTACGGGACGACTTTCGGATATTTAGAGCTCAGAAAACGATTAAAAATCCTTTTTTTTTTTAATCTCCGTCGGGGATCGAACTCACTACCTTTGGCTTGCAAAGCAAATCGCTTTGACCATTGAGCTATGACCGCCGGCAAAGTGGACTAAAACTGAGTGTTGGTCGACACAATGCAAAATAGACGACATAAGAAGAATAGCGGGATTAGCCTGGATGCGGAAGGTGGAGGATCGAAAAAGATGGGGACTCATGTGGGAGGCCTACGTTTAACAGTGGACGGACACAGGCTGATGATACAAGGATGCGGATACGGAATGACGATGCTATGTATACCGTATCGTACCTGTTACATACGCACGAGTATATTATGTATATAAGGGGTTGGGTATCAACCGCAAACACTTGACTCTTAATTAAATTGTTTCCTCAGAGGGTTAAGAGTAAATAAAAATGTACGCGGACCAGCGTAAACGGATTAACCCTTTCAGGGCAGGACTTAGATATGTTTTCTACTATCTTCTTCGTAGTATCAATCCGGTGGATTGGTTTGCAGCAACAGAATCTAGCATCTCGATCTCTACTCCTCTCGGTCCTCCGCAACCCTCTTCAGCTCAGCACAAGAGCCACAACTAATGTCCTCGAACACTTGCTGCAAATACTCCCTGTGCAGTTTCTACCCTCAACCATCCCCTCCACAATGTCGTGAAGAAGACCATCGTGGCGCATGATGTGACCGATCGCCTCTCTGAGATGGTTCTTACTAGGTGCCTATCTTCCTTGATTATCCTGAGAACCTCATTGTTCGTGACGTGGTCTCTCCGGGAAATTCCGAGAATTCTTCTGTATGTCCACATCTCAAAGGCCTCTAGTCTTTTTTTATCACTTACTTAACTACTCCTCTAAATTTTTTTGCTGACATCAAGGATCATTTTGGAGAGCTTACGAATCGTCATTCTTCGATCTGAAAGCATCGCTGCCTCAACTTTTGCGATTGTTTCGTCAGAAACGGATGGCCGTCCAGAACGCTCCTCATCATGGACGTCAGTACGCCCGTTCTTGAACTCTCTGCACCATTTGCGCTCGTGTTGTACGCTTATATACACTTGTCTCTATAGATTTCGCATAACTGGGAATGCATTTCTACATCATCATGTACGGCTGCCAAGCCAAGACTGAGCTTCGCCGGCAGCTTGCGAGGGAAAGGATTTGGAGTGGTACACTATAGAATCGCGGGATCCGCCATACAGCGCTTTTCAGGACTGTAGCGCCATGGGAAACTTATTTTACGGATCACCCTTCTACCTTATCCTAGCCATTTCCCATCATCTGGGGTCGGCTCTCCTTGTCACAATCGCCATCTCTGTCTATCCTGCGTTGCATTCTCAGTCCTTGCTTACAGTTGCAGTCCAGGTTGCCTGCGGTCTTCCAGGTCTTCTCCTCAGCGTGAGCATGTTGAGAGCTCTCTTCACCATGTGGTCCTCATCTCTCCGTGTCACATGCCCATACCATCTTAAGCGGTTTTCCTTATCTTTTCAGGTATGGGGGCCACCCGAAATGAACCCCGAATATGCTCATTTAGAACTCTGTCCACTCTAGTCACACCGCCCGCTATTTTACGGATCACCCTCGTAAAATAAATACAATTTTTTGCTATAATTATTTTTCCCAGTTGTGCCCTTTGCTGGTTTTAATTATGGGCTCATATTTAAAATTCGACCGAGTGTTTCGTTTTTAATGAATTAATTAAATGTTTAATGCGATTATTTCACAAAAGGGATAAGCGCACGTACTTGCTGACCCGGTTTACGTTTTTACCGCCAGCTTAAGCGTCAAGTAATGATCGTATAAAAATTCACATTAAAAAATAAATTTCCAAATTATTTTTAAAATTTGCTTGCGTGGAATACAGTCAACCCTCCTGTCACGTTGTTTATAAGAATGGATGATTAGCCGGATGCTACTAACCTTTTGTCCTAAAAAGCTGATCAGCCCAGATGCTGGAAGAGCATTGAACAGCTCATCGGTGACGTTTGCCGGCTGGTATTGCTCAACGGTCAAAGCGTTTGCTTTGCAAGCCAATGGTCGTGGGTTCGATCCCCGACGGAGATTAAAAAAATAATTCAATCGATTACTGATCTTTAAAATACTCCGTTTGGTGTGAATTTGATCCCTCACCCGTAAAATGCCAGTCATAGCCTATTGGTAAAAAATGGCGGTAGACACAAAAGTCGTCCCGTGAACACTACACATTCATAATGAATTCCTGTTATAATTGGATTATGCGTGAATTTCGGGCTGTAGCTTACGACGTTGGCGGATCAACACTTCGCATGTAGCGCTTAACCATATTCGACATTGTAAACGTATTAGAATTCATAGATGAGACTAGATAGCATCAATATCACCGTCTGTCAGTATTCTTCTGTATGTGCTTACATAAAAAAAATGTTGCGTGGGAGTAGTTCCCACTTTTGCTGCTGTCTATGCTGATGGCACTACCGGGCATCGATGATTCTTTCGTCGTCCGCTGTTGTCGGCGGCGCCAAAAAGAAAGATAAAAATGTATATTTAGGTGCAGATATGTCCTAGAACGATGAATGGATCTGGCAGAATTAAATGGCGACAATTTGTGGTGATCATGCGTTCCAGATATGAAAAGAAGGTAGGGAATGATGTTGTCGACGATACGCCGCATTGAAGTTTTCACCCGAAATCGTGTCGCTCGTGTCGGCTACGTGGAGTTGTGGTAAAGGCCGCGTTTATGGGATCTTCTGAACCCGGATCCGAGGTTCTGCTCTGCATGAACGGCGATTCGTTTCGGAGCCTTATGGCCATCCACTGTATCTTACAAGCAGGGCTATCAAAACCCTTAAGAAAACCCATTTTTTCTATATGTTTCATCGATTTGCTCAGTGGTCAACGTCGAGTGCAATGGCATGAGTACACTACTGAATAGTTTAAATTCTCATATCCATTTTATATCTTGAACCCTTTCGTTACGGCTCGCCGGAATACAGAACATAGTGCCAATACGGCGTGAATTTTTCAAACCATTTTTTTCCTTAAAACTAGTATTTGAAGCGTAAATGTACTTATCTGACCTATTTTCATATATCACATTGGTTCTTGCATCCTTTAGCTCAGAGCTCCGCAGGCTTTTCTCATCTGCGGCACACCAAAGTATTTCTTTGGATTCTACGCGTGTCGCTGGTAGGGTTGAGCTGATTTTGAATACGGCTTCGGAAGCGTCTGAGTAATTACCAGATTTTCTTAAAAGTATAGATTGACAAACCCAAAAATATGCCTCTGATACGACAGCTCCCCTTTCTTCAAGTACTCAAAATTCTGCTTTGTAGGTTTTCAAGAACCCTATATGTTCCCAAGTGGATCGTAGAGAAAAAGGGGTATATTATCAAATAAATTAGTACCAACTCAACTCCGGTCTTCGGATTTATCCTCAGCGCCGGAACCTCTCGCTCTAGCTGATCCGAGTGTCTCTCCACGCGCGCTTATCTCCTTGTGCTTGATCAGTTCTGTCAAATAGCCCCGTGCAGTGCCGTTGAGTGCCTTATAAGCTAAGAGGAACTCTCAACCGCAGCAGGCGGTGTAGTATCAGTAATGTGACAGAACTTGGGCTACTACTAACTTAAGCTAAGGGGCATAATTTGTACTGGATTCTAGCCGAAACTTTTACCCAATGCAATCGGTGTAATATTGGTTGTTATTCAGTCGCGTGAGGGCATGATGAGGAGCAGATAAGGTATAATGACCAGCACTTTTGCCATAAGGGCATCAGGGCAAGGCTTTATGATGGACTTGGAAGTGGCGTTTAGTGACTATATCTGTGCTCGACGCGTACTGCCAACCCTGCTCGTAAACCGTTTCTTTTTCTCTGAAAGTGAAGACTGTGAAGGCGATTCTAGACACTGTTAAATCGTCCGTGACAGACACACAGATAGACAGATAGACGATTATAGCTATAGGAGGCACCCCTCTCAACAAACGACACAAGGTGAATGTTTCCATAAGATCGGACGATTAGCCCGATGCTTTGGAGGAATGTACGTCTTATATAAGTTCTCATTTTTTTTCTTGATCATAACCCCAAGAAAAAATATTTATTATGATATCACCTTTTAAACTTAATTGAGTCAGTTCAAAGAAGAGCAATTCGTTTGATAAACAATGACACCCTTACGTCTAATCTACAATCAATGGAACACAGACGTAAGGTTGGTTCTCTTAGTCTTTTCTACCGTTATTACCACGGTCGCTGCTCTTCGGAACTTAAAGAACTAATTCCTCCTGCACCCACTCACAGCCGACAAACTCGTCTTACACTTGCCGAACATCCATACACGGTTAATATATGTCGACCAAGAACTGGCAGCTTCCAAAGTTCCTTCCTTAATGCTACCGGTAAGCTAAGGAATGCTCTTCCAGCGTCTGTGTTTCCTCCTTCCTACAATCTGGATCTCTTCAAGAAACAGATAAATATACACTTGCAATCTCCCCAACTCACACACAAATACGAACACAACACACGTTTCCCGCATGCAGCGTCCAGCCTCCCTGGCTGAGCGTCAAAGAGTGCACTGGTCTTGACCGGATGTGCTTTCCTGCATGCGTTTACATAAAAAAAGCTTTATTTTAAGCTGATGCCGTAAAGCCTCGAAAAACGATCTTTTGTCTGTTGTTTTTGTTTGCACGCCTGACATGCACATCTAATAATGTTAGTTTTAACTATAGAATATTACGCAGGCGTTTGCGTACGCCATTTTATTTGTTATGACAGTTGCTCAATTTTATGTTGGTGCAACTGTTATATTTAATTCGCTTTTTTGCCGCGATCATTGGCAGCGCGGCATGTCACCGTGTCCGGCAGTTGGCAATTGACTCGCGCCCGGTCGACGAATGCCATACCGGTCGGGTGTAGAAATCAAGTCTTTATTTTAAATAAACGGGAATCGTGCGTCGAAAACAAGTTCTTTGTGTTATTAATATGCTCCTGTATCCTGTCACCCAGTAATTCGATACCCAACTTAGAAAGAAGGATATCAATTAATTTTATGTTATAAAGGGTCCGCCAAATAACTTTTTTTTTTGAAAATGGGGCGCAAAACATCGAGTGTAGCTTCGGCTGTGTGGCACGTAGCGCCGTCCTGTTTAAACCAAATGTTGCCAATATCCTCCTCTTCAATTTTTGTGAACAAAAATGGCCCGATAACGATCGCCATTGACTGGAACGGCCACTCATTGCTCATTTTCGAAGAAAAATGGACTGATTTTCAAAGTAATGTCGCAATATTTCCCAGCGTTGTTCAAGCGTATACACAACCATATTCGTTCAGCGGAAGGATAAAACTAATTATCTGTCAAATCAGACATGAGCTAAGTGTTACCGTTCACGAAATAAGCACTAGTTGAAAAAAAAAACGTTATATGGCGGACCCTATATTTGAAATTCACAAAGTGTCAATGGGAATAAAAAGGTTGTGTAGCACTGTCTCAGACGAATACCATACGGTGTGATAAATACACATGTAATATTTCACAAATAGCTATGCGATTAAAGTTAATTCCATACAATCTTCTTTATTTTGGTTTCGCCCTGCGACGCATATCAACCAGAGAGGTATGCCCGCGCGCGCGCTACGGGCCGGGTCGCTCTAGCAAGGAAAAATAAAAAAAACATATATTCGTTCGCCATGAAAAAATATGAAAATATATGTTGGGCATATGTTGAGAACCTTTTTTTTGTTTGTATATTTTTAATATTTTTTTATTTAACTAAAGGGTCCGCCAAATAACTTTTTTTTTTTGAAAATGGGGCGCAAAACATCGAGTGTAGCTTTGGCTGTGTGGCACGTAGCGCCGTCCTGTTGAAACCAAATGTTGCCAATATCCTACTCTTCAATTTTTGTTAACAAAAATAGCCCGATAACGATCGCCATTGATTGTAACGGCCACTCCTTGCTCATTTTTGAAGAAAAATAGCTTGATTTTCAAAGTAATGTCGCAATATTTCCCAGCATTGTTTAAGCGTATACACAACCATATTCGTTCAGCGGAAAGATAAAAATAATTATTTGTCAAATCAGACATGAGCTAAGTGTTACCATTCACGAAATAAGCACTAGTTAAAAAAAAAGAGTTAGATGGCGGACCCTATAGCTGACCTGGCAAACTGCGTGCCGCCACAGAATCAATTATTGTGTTAACTTACTTTTTTAATCGTCTTCGTAGTATCAATCCGGTGGATTGGTTTGCAGCAACAGAATCTTGTATCTCGATCTCTACTCTTCTCGATCCTCCGCAACCCTCTTCAGCATAAGAGCTACAACTCATGTCCTCGAACACTTGCTGCAAATACTCCTGTCTAGAGCGCCCTCTGCAGTCTCTACCCTCAATTATACCTTCCACAATGTCGTGAAGAAGACCATCGTGGCGCATGATGTGACCGATCGCCTCTCTGAGATGGTTCTTACTAGGTGCCTATCTTCCTCGATAATGCTGAAAACACCATTGTTCGTGACGTGGTCTCTAGGAATTTTCCATAAACGCTCCATATTTGGATCATATGTACAAAACAAATGTTTTTTTTTCACAGTTCTGTAAGTTCATGTTGTCTATGCCTTGTCCCAGAACACATGTATACCCGGAGGTCCACATGGAAACATAGATGGTTCCCGGGAGCTTCCAGGGAAAGAGTCCGCGAAATTGCATAGACTGCGGCTGTAGTACTAGACAAATATTTGGGTGTTCAGTAATCACCGTTTTTAATGAGATCGGATAATCAGTTCCACGCTCCCAAGGCCTGGTCAATTTTTTATTTGTAGGCACCTAGTAAGAACCATCTCAGAGAGGCGATCGGTCACATCATGCTCCACTATAGTCTTCTTCACGACATTTTGCAAGGGATGGTTGAGGGGAGAAACTGTAGAGGGCGCGCTATACGCCAGTATTTGCAGCAAGTGTTCGAGGACATGAGTTGCAGCTCTTATGCTGAGCTAATGATGGTTGCAGAGGATCTAGAAGAGTGGAGATGTAGATGCAAGATTTTGTTGCTGCAAACCAATCCACCGGATTGATACTATGAAGAAGAATAGATTGGGTTGAGCTGCGTATTAGGACCGAATGATTCAAGCATTGATTACGTCTAATATATTAACTAATCAGTGTTAATGCATTTCGGATAATACAGGTGATAATATAGTACGATGGTCTTCTTCACGACATTGTGGAAGGGACGGTTGAAGGTAGAAACTCCAGAGGGCGCGCTATACGGGAGTATTTGCAGCGAGTGTTCGACGACATGAGTTGTAGCTCTTATGCTGAGCTAAAGAGGGTTGCAGAGGATCGAAAAGAGTGGAGATCGAGATGCAAGATTTTGTTGCTGCAAACCAATCCACCGGATTGATACTACGAAGAAGAATATTACGGAGGAATACAAAAATTGTTCACTTAGTATCTAATATATTTTATATGGATATTCTCATTATTAGAGTCCAGTGCTTGAAAATACATATCAATGGAAATCAAGGGTTAAATCTTTAGTAAATGAGACCGAATTTAGATGGTCTATTTGGGAGATTTTTTCGTGAATAACGTATTTTTTCTTTTTGTTTCAGGTAATTTGACATCATTGATAGCTTGACGACGCCATCGCTCTCGGCACTATGTTTCCTACCTCTGGTGTGTCGGTAAATCATCCCAGAGCCTCGGCTCTCGCTACCTGGACCACATGTTGGGACCGTTTTTTTATATTTTATATTTTTAACACGGGCAGGGCAACACGAAACTCTATGACGCATCTAACCATGTTTTTTTTATGTAATCGCATACAGGAGACCACAACCGGTCAAGACCATTGCACTCTATGACGTTCGGTCAAGGCGGCTGGATGCTGCATGCATGAAACGTGTTTTGTGTTTGTGTAAGAGTTGTAGGGATTGCAAATGTATATCGATCTGTTTCTTGAAAATATCTAGATTGTATTAACGAGGAAACACAGACGCTGGAAGAGCATTCCGGAGCTTACCGGTGGCATTAAGGAAGAAACTTTGAAATTGACAGTTTTTAGTCGACACACATTAACCGTGTATGGATGCTCGGCAAGTGTAAGTCGAGTTTGTCATTTGCGGGTAGGTGCAGAAGGAGTTTGTTCTTTAAGTTCCCAAGAGCAGTGACCGTGGTAATAACGGTAGAAAAGACTAAGAGAACCAATCTTACGCCTGTGTTCCATTGATTGCAGGTTAGACGTAAAAGTGTCATTGTTTATCAAACGAATTGCTCTTCTTTTAACTGAGTTAATTAAGTGTAGAAGATATTTTGGGGCTCCAATCCAAAGGTGACTGCCGTATTCAAGGATTGGTCGGAATTGTCCTTTATATAGAAGAACAAGTTGTATATCGTTGAAATACCTCAGTGATCTATAAAATACACCTAGTTTTTAAGAAGCGAGACCGGCTTTATATTCAATTGACTTGTAATATTTGACATTATTCGATATTGATAATCCAAGCATGTTGATGGAGCTTGCTTTCGGAAGAGAACAACCGTTGAAAGATACAGGATCCATAGCAGTCTTCTTGGTGGAGAAAGTGCATGATTGGGTTTTGAAAATGTTGAAACTGACGAGGTTGAGGTCGCCCCATCGTGAAACCCTTTCAAGAGACATGTTCATCTTCTCCACCAGAGATTCCCTAGCAGCAGATAGTTCCGAATGTTTCGGAGGTTTATGGAAGATTATACTCTCATGGACATGATTTGAAAATGATGATGATCTTTTACTATTAAACATTAATTTATTATATTTCAAATAATATTTTCGGAACGCCCTGCTTCTACGAAAAGGGACTAAGATATTAACTTGGGTATTTCAAGCGTACAAGGGACGAAAGATTTTCTCATCTTGCATCCTTCTTCTTCGGCATCATATAAAAAATGTGTGAAAGAGGACGGCAACACGTGTCTAGACTCTTCTAATTCTCCGCGAAACACAAAGAAGAAAAGAGAAGGATAACCAAACTCGGTAGCGGACTCAAGGTGTTAAGACTAAATACCTAACAGTTGCACGTTTGACTTTGATGGGTTAAATTTTAAAATACATATATAAACGTGTCGAATACAACAGGGTCAGATCATGTCTGCCCAGAAGTGAGCGACATCGATTGCGTTACTCCCGGCCATCGTCAGGTCTTCCTGGGTGCAGCTGCTCGGACACAGCGCACACTCCAGAAGGTGGCAGGGTCTGCGCTGCAGTCACATTCAGTTGGTACGCTGTAAAACTGCCAGGCTTTCATTTGTGTCCTCGTCTTGTATACTCCGGTCTGAAGTCTGTTAAAGCACCTCCATATATTCACGCCTGGTCGTGTCCAGGAGCTAGGTCCTCTTTCGGAGCAATCCAAGTATTCCGCTCAGTTGCGCTTCTCCACAAGCTCAGCCGCAGGGTGGCCTCAGACCAGTTCCGTTGTCGACTATAGGAAACTTCTTCTTGATTTGAGCCGTGTGGTTATCTTTTGATACCCAAACATAGGGTGGAGTGTGTCGTGGGTTGCTTTGGAGAGCTCCTTCTTGGTGGTGACTTCTCGCCGTATGTTTGGAGGGGCGATGCCCGAGTTATAAAGTAAAATGAATAATAGTCATATACGACATATACTCCATATTTAGAGCATGCGTACACAGAAAATTGCCGTTTTACAGTTCTGTAAGCTCTGATATGCCTTGTCCCAGAACACCTGTATACCCGGAGGTCCACATATGAACATAGACGGTTCCCGGGAGTCTTCAGTGCAAGAGCTCGCGAACGCGCATAGACTACGTCTGCAGTACCAGAGAAATGTTTTGGTATTAAATAATCACCACACAATTTACCGGCGGGTACAGGTCAATGGTCAAAGCGTTTGATTTGCAAGACAAAGGTCGTGGGTTCGATCCCCGACGGAGATTTAAAAAAAAAAGTATTTTTAATCGATTTCTGAGCTCTAAAAACCCACGGTCGGTGTGAATTTGATCCCTCGCCCGTAAAATGCCAGTCATAGCCTATTAATCAAAATTGTTCGTAGACGACACCCATCCATAGTAAATTCTTGTAACAATAAGGACGATGCGTGAATGTCGGGCTGTAATTTTATGATGTTGGCTGATCAACACTCCACATGCAGAGCTTAATGTGAAGCTCGGTGTGAATTTGATCCCTCACCCGTAAAATGCCAGTCATAGGCTATTAATTAAAAATGGCGGTAGACGAAAGTCGTCCCGTGAAGACCATAGTAAAATACTGTAATAATACTGATGACGCGTGAATCTCGGGCTGTCTGTGACGTTGGCGGATCAATCACTCCACATGCGGCGCTTAGCCATATGCACCGTGATTAGCGCCATGAAATTCCACAGATGAGACTTCAGAATTACCATCACCATCTTTCGGTATTCTTCTGTATGTGTTGACATATTATATACTGCTTGGAGTAATTAATTGTTTGTCTGAAAGAATGAGACGCGATAACCATCAATCGGTAATCCAAATTTCCAAAATTTCCATCTAAATTTCCAAAATTTCCATCCAAATTTTGGTCCGCATCCAATGTCGCTTAACTTTGATGATTCAAGAAGAAGCGTTCTCACAATATTCTACTGTCGTTGATTTTTTGTCAATAGAATGCATACAACGTCACAATGGGCGTGAAAAATTGTAATATTTTGTATGTAAAATGCATGAATAGTGATTTTGTATGCAAGTTTGTGAGACCAATTTACAACAGGAAATAAATAACAATTTTACTGAAGAAAATGTATCATGTTCCTTTAGTATCTACTTAAATAATTGATAGTTATTGGAATTTTTAATGTTTTACAAGCTTGCCTCTTCTTCTTCTTCTTCGTGTCAGCGACGTCAAATTGGTTTTGCCCGGTATCTGGGCAACATGGTAGCCCGTGTGTTGTCTAGCATTAGGTCTCGATGTGCAGCTTGTCGGACACATGGAGCAGGATCTTAGGTGATAGGCGGTCTGTGAGTCTCCACAGTCGAATAACAGTTACTCCGTAGCATTCCCCACCGTTCGAGGTTGTCCTTTGTTCTGCCGATTCCGGTTCTTAATCTGTTCAGCCCGTGTGTTGTCTAGCATTAGGTTCTGATGTGCAGCTTGTCGGACACATGGAGCAGGATCTTGGGTGTGAGGCGGTCTGTGAGTCTCCACAGTCGAATAACAGTTACTCCGTAGCATTCCCCACCGTTCGAGGTTGTCCTTTGTTCTGCCGACTGCGGTTCTTAATCTGTTCAGGGATTTCCAGGTCCGCCAGTCAAGGTTCTTGCCAGTTGGGAGGCCTTACTTTCGAGTGATGAAATTTTCTGATGCGACTTGTTGCCAGAGTTGGAGTCTCTCATTTTCAGGGCCGGTTGTGAGAGGTTGTGTGGATCTCAGAAAGCTGCTTCGTGACTTCAGTCTAGGTGTTGGGGATATCTGATTATACAAACAGTGGAACGGTTGGTTGATTGCCTGACATGTTTGTCACAAATAACTAATATCTTGTACGTTTCAATGATTTTCAAGTACTGTAACTTTTATAAAAACCCCGATTTTCGTAAATTTAATTCATATAGTAAAATACTCGGGGATTATGCTAGCTTTTCTTGAATACAGAACATAAGACGTCTTTAAAATCAAGGACAATATACCACAGAGGAACTTTTTGAGATCCAAGAGTGAGATTTAAAAAATAAATATAAAAAAAGTACCATATGGGAGCGCGTCTTTATGTTAAATCCTTACAAAGAACGTGCGAGTGCGAGCGAGAAACACTGATCGTATCTCGTAACGCGTTAGAGCGAGAGAGATATATTACTGGAGAATAAAGGTTGACTCACAATGGGTCAATTAAGAGTTTGTATTATTTTTTTGATTTTTTTTCTTTCAATGTTTTGTGTGTTATGAATACGTCTAGATTTCAATGAATTTTGTCTAAGCTATATTTTATACGCGGATACGAGGATCTCTTTATCTTTTCATTTGTACCAATCAATATTTTGTTGTGAACTTTTACGCATTTTTAAATTTATTTCCGGAAAATTGGTCTATGTTTAATACGACAAACAAGTATACACATACAACCAAGAAAATATAGCATGATCCATGGTTATTTTACCTTATCAATTATATTTACTGGAATCTGGACTTATATGAAAGTTAAAATTCTTGAAATCACTGAAAGTAGATACAAGCTATTAGATATAATTATAAATCAGATATGAAAAACATTAAAAAAATAATTTAGTATCAATTATTTATGTAAATACTCTACTTCAAACCAAGTATAGGGTCCGTTATCTAACGTTTCTTTTCAACTAGTGCTTATTTCGTGAGTGGTAACACTTAGCTCATGTCTGATTTGACAGATAATTAGTTTTATCCTTCCGCTGAACGAATATGGTTGTGTATACGCTTGAACAACGCTGGGAAATATTGCGACATTACTTTGAAAATCAGGTCATTTTTCTTCGAAAATGAGCAAGGAGTGGCCGTTATAGTCAATGGCGATCGTTATCGGGCCATTTTTGTTCACAAAAATTGAAGAGGAGGATATTGGCAACATTTGGTTTCAACAAGACGGCGCTACGTGCCACACAGCCGAAGCTACACTCGATGTTTTGTGCCCCATTTAAAAAAAAAAAAGTTATTTGGCGGACCCGTTAGTTTAACCAATACATCCTCCCTGTAAACACACACAGCAGTATACCGACAGACGGTGATAGTAATTCTGAAGTCTCATCTGTGGAATTGTATGACTCTTACCATGGCGCTTTTAGCTAAGCGCTGCATGCGGAGTGTTGATCTGCCGACGTCATAGACTGCAACCCAAGATTCACGCATCGTCCTTATTATTACAGGAATTTGTCTATGAGTGGGTGGTCTTCGCGGCACGACTTTTGTCTTCCACCAATTTTAATTAATAGGCTATGAGTGGCATTTTACGGGTGAGAGATCAAATTCACGCCAACCGGGGGTATTTTAGAGCTCAGAAATCGATTAAAATATATTTTTTTGATCTCCTCGGGGATCGAACCCACGACCTTTAGCCTGCAATGCAAACGCTTGACCGTTGACCTATACCCGCCGGCAAATATACTTTGCATGCTGCATAAGAGCATAAACTATAGCTGCATTTTATTCAAGTCTCCGGGATCGCGCTGTGAATTATACACACAATGTACACGCAAGAGGCTGAGCTGACATAGGATGAGGCGAGGTCCGGGACAGCTGATAGAGCTTTATTGCGGCGGTTCGTTTCGTGATGATACTACTACTCTATTCGCTTGGTATAAACCCTCCCTGTCTCGTCCTGTTTTTGGAGACCCAGATAGCAAAAAGCTACTTGTTACAGAGTGGCTGAAGGCCTTCCCGTGATTCTAGGTGCATCAGTTAGATGTCGAATATACCTCAGTCTAAGGCTGCGAAGTTAGTATGCTACAGCGAGTGGAGAATTGCCTTCTTTGGTAACACGTTGCTAATCACGTAATACGTGGGAATGGATAAGGAAATGGTGAGGTTGGGAAATGGATTCTGCAGAATGGCAGACATCAGTTAGGAGAGACTACTGTCAACTTTGCTTCTTGCTTCGATCTCGCGTTGTTTCGCAAATTGGCGCACGTGTTGACCGTCTACCACTAATTCCTTCGTTCCGCCGTGTACCGCGCCGCTTTAGCAGCGGCGCTTGTCGCCTTATGATCTTAGACCTTATCTGAGAGCGGTTTATGGGGGAGACCAACACAGACACCGACTGTTTAAAAACGTCGAATCGCATATACCTTTTAGATAAATATTTATTTCTTCCATTTCTGAATTCGATCCCTGATTTCTGGTTAATGCGTTCGATCCCTGATTTCTGAGCTCCAAAATACCCCCAGTTAGTGTGAATTTGATCACTCACTCGAAAATGCCTATTAATGGAAGTTGGTCGTAGACGATACCCATTCATGGTTAATTCCTGTAATAATTATGATGATGCGTGAATATAGGGCCGTTATTTAATTTGTTATGACAGTTGCTCCATTTCATGTTGGTGCAACTGTCATCTTTAATTTTATTTTTGGCCACGATTGCCTTGGCGGCGCTGCGTGAAACAGTGTTCGGCAATTGTGAATTAACTCGCGCCCGGCCGGTGAAATGCCATACCGGTCGGGCGTAGAAATCAAGTGTTAATCTGTTCCTGCATCCTGCCACCACGTTATTTAATAACCTATTTAGAGAGAAGTATATCAATATGTTTTAAAAAATTAAACTTTAATTAATTTGCTACATATTATCAATAATAAGTTTTAACGTGAGATTAGCGGCTTAGGCGATATAGAGCGTTAAAGTTTTACAAGAAAAAAATACCTGCAAAGGATATAGTTATCTGGATCGCCCAGTGTTCGCGCTCACGTCTCATGCAAATGAAAATCAGTTTATTTGCTTCCTCCATGTCACGGGAATTTGCACCTTTAGGCTCTTTTACATAAGGTTGGTTTTACTATGCACGATAATCACAGTTTCATGCATATACTCATATATATATACAACACAACCCATAAGAAATGTATATCACAGTACAAATCTGTATGGAAAGCTTTTAGTACTAAATGCAGAGTAGTATACATGTATATATGTATTAGGTTGTTCTGAAATAAATCCGCAATGTCTTAAAATTAAGGCGTTTAACCAATGCATCTCACAGTATTAACTTATGGCGCAGAGACGTGGAATCTAACAGCAAGTCTTACATATAAAATAAAGGTTATTCAAAGTGCCATTGAGAGAACCATGAGAGGAGTGTCTCGAAGAGATAGAATATCAATATGAAGGTATCCGAAGAAGAGTTGAAGTAGTGGAGGCTACACATATATATATATATATAATCGTGTCGGAAACAACAGGGTCAGATTCTGTCTGCCTAGAAGTGGGCGACGTCGATGGCCTCACTCTCGGCCATCATCAGGTCCTCCTGAGTGCAGCTACTCGGACACAGCGAATACTCCAGAAGGTGTGACAGGGTCTGCTCCGCGCCGCAGTCACATTCAGTCGGTCCGCCGTAATACTGCCAGGTTTTCATTTATGTCCTCGTCTCGCATACTCTGGTCCGAAGTATGTTAAGGGACCTCCATAAATTCCACCCCTAGTCGTGTCCTCTTTCGGGGCAATCTAAGTATTCCCCTCAGTTGCGTCTCTCCACATGTTCAGCCGCAGGGTGGCCTCAAGTATATCACCAGTTCCGTCGTCGACTGTAGGAAGCTTCTTCTTGATTTGAGCCGTGTGGTTATCTTTTGATACCCAAACATAGGGTGTAGTGTGTCGTGGGTTGCTTTGGAGAGCTCCTTTCTGAAATAAATCCGCAATGTCTTAAAACTAAGGCGTTCAACCAATGCTTCCTCCCTGTATTAACTTATGGCGAAGAGACGTGGAATCTAACAGCAGGTCTTACATATAAAATAAAGTGACATCCTCCTCTCTACTGGAGAAACGACTTCACGTCGCCGGGATCATTATCGGATCGCGTGGTGGAAGTATGAGGAGCAGATTAACAAAACACAGACATTTTCCGAAGCACATTGACACATATTTTCGATAAAGACGTTTCCCCTATCGATCGTAACATGGCGTTACTTTCGCCTCGATCGATCGGGACTTGATTCACGACTGAGCGCGCTCGTGATGGGCTGTCGCCGCCCAGCGCCGCAAGTTGCGATCTAAGTAACTAGTCCTCATAACGGCATTACAAAATGACGTCACATTTTAAAAAAGCGTTTGTAGTTGTGCGTGAAAAAATAATTCTTGTTGTAGTCAAAAAATGATAACACTTCCTGAACAACCTAATTCTTGTGTTAAGCATAGAACTTTCGTTTTTCGCTTTAGAAATGTTTGTGAAATGCAGCGAGCTCAGATCGGTGGGCTCTATAACGCTTAGGCAGGACAGCTGGACGCTGCATTCGGAAAACGCTTATAGTGTTTTTTTAATGTAAACATATACAGGAAAATACCAACAGATGGTGGTAGTGATTCTAAAGTCTCATCTGTGGATTCTATGACGCTTACCATGTTGCGTATGGCTAAACGCTGCATGTAAAGTGCTGATCCGCTAACATCATAGACTGTCGCCCGACTTACGAATCATCCTTATTATTACAAGAATTTACTATGAATGGATTGTCTTCACGGGACGACTTTCGTCTACCACCAATTTGGATTAATAGCCTATGAATGGCATTTTAGTGGTAAAGCATCAAATTCACACCGACCTGGAGTATTTAAAGAGCTTAGTTATCGTTTTGTGCTCCGACCGCGATCAGTAGTGAGTGTGATCGGTCTGGGGCTTGAAGGCAAGCAAGTTCCGCCCTGGGCCGACAGTTTGTCGAAGTTTATTGAAAATATATGCGCTTCTAAAAAAAGTCTGTGTGTTGCTCATCTGCTCCTCATCTGTCCACCGCGAAGTCTTTCTACTCATAGTAAAGGGAACTCGCTTGATGAAAACCCTCCCTGTCCCGTCCTGATTTTGTAGATCCAGGTGGGGACCCGTTACTGGACGCACGCAAAAAGCTATTTGTTAGAAAGTGATTCTAGGTGCATCTGTTAGATGTCGAATAGACCTCAGTCTAAGGCTGCGAAATAAGTATACTACAGCGAGTCTCGAATTTCCTTCTTTGGTAACACGTTGCTAACCACCGTATACGTGGGAATGGATAAGGAAATGGTAAGGTTCGGAAATGGAAGTTAGTAGGCCACCGTTCTCAGTGCAATACTTTTTAGCATCTGGTATACATTGTACGGCTGCATTGGCTTTCGATGAGGCGCCAAGATTCACAGCCGCGAAGAAGAATGGTTGACGTTGCAAGCGCTATTTTTAATTGAATTATTAAACAATGTGAAACGCTCTTTACGTGACGAGCGCCCATACATTGCAAGTGACAATCGCTTTAATTATAATTGTTAAGGGCGTTTCACAACACAAAGGGTTGCTGTATTTACTTTGTTGATGATTCTGCGTTTACAGCGAAGGGATTGCTTCTACAATCTATTGCGGTTGTAGGAATTCAGATGTGTTTGTAGGAGAGACGACTACAACTTTTAAAAATTTTAATTTTATTTATTTTTATTTCCTTCAGAAACATTACAAATTTTAAATAGCTTCTTAGGTATTCACGGCCAGATTTGATATTGTGACTTTTGGGCTTAACCGTGTGTGGCAAATTACTTCTATCCAATATTTCGACAGCCATTGCAGGGGTCTTCTTCAGGGTTGATGACTTGGTGATGAGTTGGTGTCTGGAGGTAGTTTAGCCGTCAGCCTGCGAGCTTCATAATAAGTATGTTCTAAGGAGCATACCTCCACGAACGTCATGTTGGACTATGGTTGTCCTTGCTTGTGTCTTCAGGTTTTTGAGTATGTACTAGAGGTGGAAGCCATGCAGTTTTGAGAATCAAACCGTCATCCCTGTTGATGTTCATGGGATGTCTTTTGATTTCAATGGCTTCCCTTACTAGGTCTGCATGTTTTCCTTGTGTTCGAGCCACGTACAAATACGTACAAAAGAGAAAAAAAACATAAAATAAGATGACACGTGTCAAAGATCACAGAGATCTAGGAGAACAATACCATCGGCAAAAGAGGAAAAGGATGTAAAAGCAAAAAAGGAGAAGAATAGGATCGAGGTGTGCTGGTAGACCATTTAAGAGCGCCATTGCCGTTATACTAAATTGAGTGCTCGAAGCTCCACAAGTATCAATTGGCATCAAAAACAATGGATGGCTACGAGCACGGGTGTACCTATTTCTGGAACGTAAAAGTTAAAACTTTCAAGAATCCTAGGGTTGTGAATTGCACCGCGAAGAAGAAGGAATGAATGTTTGAGAGCAGAAATTTTCCTTCGGGACTCTAACGAATGGAAAGAAACCATCCCTAGAAGAAAAAGAGTTGAGTGATGTACGGAATTGATTGAATTGAATGGATAGTTACCTTACATATAAAAATAGAGACGTCGGAGAATTTTTTTATGAATTTTTTCGAAGAAGATAAAATATAAACAATTTATAAATATAGGTATTTATGATTATTAACAAAAATGATTAAAAAGTCCCGAAGCTCGCTAAACAGAAGACTCGACGAAATTACTTTGATAAATAAATTCTGTGGAGCTCATGTCTGAACTGGGCTTCTCTCAAGTGGAATACATCAATATTTAAGGCGATATGGTTGAACAGTCTGATCACTCTCCCAAGAGGCATAGTCTTTGGCAGGTTAGTATTACTCCTAGGAAGAATAAACAATCTGTGCCTCCTTATCCTTAAATAATTATCAGGGACCAACAAACCGATTTCCAACAAAATATCTGTATTTCTGAACACGCCGCGCACTAGCCGAAAGAATCTCTTCTGAGTTAATAACATAACGCGCGATTATAGCTTTTTTGTTAAAGCGTTTGCTTACCAAACAGAATGTCGTGGGCACGATCGCCGACGGAGGTTAAAAAAACGATTTCCTAGCTGGTATTTTGGCTTTTGGTCCTAGCCGTGTGTGGCGAATTGTTTCGATGTAATATTTCGAAGACCCCTGCAATGGCGGTCGAAATATTGGATCGATGTTTTTTGGCGCGTACCAAACGCGCGCTGTTTTTAGAACTAGAAACCAACAATTTTGAACTGCTGTCATGTTTCAAACCTATTGCTGGGGTAAAATGCACAGTAGGTGGCCACTTTTATTTTTCTAATTAAACACATACACTTGGTTGGTGAAAACCTTCCCTGTCCCGTCCTGTTTTTGGAGATCCAGATGGGGACCCGTTACTGGACGCAAACGAATATCTACTTGTTAGAGAGTGGCTAAAGGCCTTCCCAGGAGTCTTGGTGACTATCAGTTAGACGTCAAATAAACCTCAGCCTATAGCCTGCTAAGTTAGCATGCTACAGCGTGTGGAGAATCGCCTTTGGTAAGCCGTTGCTAACCACGAAATTCGTGAGAATAAACACATACAGGAGAATAGCGACAAATGGTAATAGTGATAGCAGTCCAGGTTGCCTGTGGTCTACCAGCTCTTCTTCTCAGCGTGGGTGTGTTGAGGGCTTTCCTTACATGCCCATACCATCTTAGGCGGTTTTCCCTTATATTTTCAGGTATGTGGGCCACACGAAATGAAATCAACAATAAAATATATTGCATCAAAAACTATACATTTTACCGCACATGTTGTCGTTTTTTTTCTTAAAATTTCGTTCCCTTTTCGAACGCTGTGGTTGTTTTCTTTTTTTAAATTTATTTATAAGGCGATCTTCGGCGCGTTCTTCACACTGTACAAGAATAAATACCTACCATTATTTATTTGTTTTTTTTTTTAATTCCTTTGTGGCTCCCCCTCTTTGTGTGTGTGTTTCTTTTTATTTTTATTTTTGAAATTTCGGTAGCAGAATGCTGTAATCTCTAACCGCATTTTTTTTAGAATTATTTATTGTCATTTGAAGATGCGATGAATTGCTCTTCTGTCTGAACAGTGTTTTCCAAAAATTTTACACCTAAGGACTGGTAAAAAAAGGAAAAACATGAACGTTTGTGAACTGCTAAATATATATATATATTTTTTATAAACTGATATTTAATTAAGTATAGAGGCGCTAAAGATAGGCACCTAATAAGAACCATCTCAGAGAGGCGAGCCCGATGGATTGGTCACATCATGCGCCACGATGGTCTTCTTCACGATATTGTGGAGGGGATGTTTGAGGGTAGAAACTGTAGAGACATGAATTGTAGCGCTTATGCTGAGCTGAAAAGGGTTGCGGAGGACCGAGAGGAATGGAGATTGAGATGCAAGTTTCTGTTGCTGCAAACCAATCCACCGGATTGATACTACGAAGAATGAAAGCCGCTTACAAAAAACAAATTGAAAAAAAAGATTGCAAGTGTATATTTATCTGTTTCTTGAAGAGATCCAGATTTTAGGAAGGAGGAAACACAGACGCTGGAAGAGCATTCCAAAGCTTACCGGTGGCATTAAGGAAGGAACTTTGGAAGCTGCCAGTTCTTGGTCGACACACATTAACCGTGCAAGTGTGAGACGAGTTTGTCGGTTGTGGGTGGGTGCAGGAAGAATTAGTTGTTTAAGTTCCGAAGAGCAGCGACCGTGGTAATTAATAACGGTAGAAAAGACTAAGTGAACCAATCTTACGCCTGTGTTCCATTGATTGCAGGTTATGATGATGCGTTGTAGACCATGTTGTACACCTATGTTTCTTCTTCGTAGTATCAATCCGGTGGATTGGTTTGCAGCAACAAAATCTTACATCTCGATCTCCATTCCTCTCGGTCCTCCGCAACCCTTTTCAGCTCAGCGTAAGCGCTACAATTCATGTCCTCGAATACTTGCTGCAAATATTCCCGTCTAGGGCTATGTTTAAATAGCGCTAATTACTTTGGTTAAACGTTTCAAAACTAAACAATGCTTGGGAAGTGATGAATGCGTGCTGAACATTAGACGCTTATTGTTCGCAGGGCATTGTTTCTTAAGAGAGTAAAATACATTAAAACTTTGATGTAAAGCACCTCTATTTAACGGACTTCGGATACAACGGACTTCGGATGCAACGGACTTTGCATACAACGGACTTCGGATACAACGGACTTCGGATACTACGGACTTCGGATACAACGGACTTTGCATACAACGGACTTCGGATACAACGGACTTCGGATACAACGGACTTCGGATACAACGGACTTCGGATACAACGGACTTCGGATACAACGGACTTCGGATACAACGGACTTTGCATGCAACGGACTTCGGATACAACGGACTTTGCATACAACGGACTTTGGATACAACGGACTTCGGATACAACGGACTTCGGATGCAACGGACTTTGCATACAACGGACTTCGGATACAACGGACTTCGGATACAACGGACTTCGGATACAACGGACTTCGGATGCAACGGACTTTGCATACAACGGACTTCGGATACAACGGACTTCGGATACAACGGACTTCGGATACAACGGACTTTGCATGCAACGGACTTCGGATACAACGGACTTTGCATACAACGGACTTCGGATGCAACGGACTTTGGATACAATAAACTTCGGATACAACGGACTTTGGATATTACAAACTTCGGATACAACGGACTTCGGATACAACGGACTTTGCATGCAACGGACTTCGGATACAACGGACTTTGCATACAACGGACTTTGGATACAACGGACTTTGGATATAATAAACTTCGGATACAACGGACTTTGGATATTACAAACTTCGGATACAACGGACTTTGGATATAATAAATTTCGGATACAACGGACTTTGCATACAACGGACTTTGGATATTATAGACTTCGGATACAACGGACTTTGGATATTATAAACTTCGGATACAACGGACTTCAGATACAACGGACTTTGGATACAACGGACTTCGGATGCAACGGACGAAAAATCTGGTCGTGGTTAGCAACGTGTTACCAAAGAAAGCAATTCTCCCCACGCTGTAACATACTAACTTCGCATCCTTTAGACTGAGGTCTCTTTGACATCTAACTGATGCACCTAGAATCACGGGAAGGCCTTCAGCCACTCTCTAACAAGTAGTTTTTTTCGTGTGGCCAGCAACGGGTCACCATCTGGGTCTCCAAAAACAAGACGGGACAGGGAGGGTTTTCACCAAGCGAGTACCATACATTATGAATAAATTTATTTCCAAAAAAGTCCCAATTTCATTTTTTTGAATGTTTTTTTTTCCTTTTCAAAAATACGAATTCGGTTGATTGAGTTGTATGAGTATTAGCTTGCACGCATTTTACAACTACTTTAGACCGACCGCTTACCCTTAACACGAACCCTAAAATACCCTTAAAATACCCTTAAAACGCCTAATTCGTGGGTCAGTTTAGCGCCGACCGGAACTGCGATGGAGTGGCAAACCATAAAAAGGTCTTCCCGTCACCGGAACCGGATCTCGACCCTTCTTCCGGAACATAGCCGACGGACGTAGCTTAGTGATTAAAGCGTTTCCTTGCCAAACCGAAGGTCGTCAGTTCGATCCCCGACCGAGATTACAAATAAAGGATCTTCAGTGGATTTCTAAGCTCTATAAATATTGTTTGGTGTCAATTTGATCCTTCACCGTAAAATGCCATTAATCAAAATTGGTGATAGACGAAAGTCGTCCTGTGAAGATCACCCATTCAAAGTAAATTACTGTAAGGATAAGGATGATGCGTGAATATCGGGATGTTGTCTATGACGTTGGCGAATCAACGCTACACATGCATCGCTTAGTCATATGTAGAATTTTGAGCGTCATAGAATCCGCAGATGAAAACTTCAGAATCACTATCACCATCTGTCGGTATTCTCCTGTATGTGTTTACACACAGGAGAATACCGCATAGTCACATCTCGAATCTCCGCCGAATACGTTTAAAAAAATCGCAGGCCAGCCAGCCAAACAATTAAAGCGATTGCAGTCATTACAAAACGCAGCGGCACGACTAGTGCACAACGCGCCCAAGCTCTGTCACATTACTGATACTACACCGCCTGCTGCGGTTGAGAGTTCCTCTTAGCTTATAAGGCACTCAACGGCACTGCACCGGGCTATTTGACAGAACTGATCAAGCACAAGGAGACAAGCGCGCGTGGAGAGACACTCAGATCAGACAGAGCAAACAGAAGCACCCTGCAGCTGGCGGGAGTTAGTCCTAGCACGGTCTCTGGCAATCGTTCTCTCAGCTACGCGGCACCAATGTCCTGGAACTCTCTGCTGTAAAGCACAAGTTCTCTTAAAGCGGAGGCATCCTTCAGAAGCAGACTCAAGACCCACCTTTTTACTCGGAGAGGCAAAGAAGCGCTGCCGGAATGCCAAGCAGGTCATACATATAATCGTGTCGGAAACAACAGGGTCAGATCCTGTCTGCTCAGAAGTGGGCGACGTCGATGGCGTTACTTCTGGCCATCATAAGGCCTTCCTGGGTGCAGCTATTGGGGCACAGCGCACACTACAGAAGGTGTGACAGGGTCTGCTCCACGCCGCAGTCACATTAAATTGGTCCGCTGTAAAACTGCCAGGCTTTCATTTGTGTCGTCGTCTTGCATACTCCGGTGCGAAGTCTGTTAAGGGACCTCCATATATTCCACCCTTGGTCATGTCCAGGGGCTAGGTCCTCTTTCGGGGCAATCCAAGCATTCCCCTCAGTTGCGCTTCTCCACACGTTCAGCAGCAGGTCTTAGAAAAAGCGCTATACAAATACTGATAAAAATACAAATTAGAGTAAAATGTTTTCTTATTTGCCCAACTTGCTCTTTATATTTGAGCGCTTTTATACATATTTGTATGCATATATACAGAGCTAGGGGAGATTGGGTTTCTTTACGACTTGTCCGACAAGGTAAATCCTTGACAAATAACTCTAATCTCTTCTCCATAGTATTTATAAGTGTATATTTGAATATATGTCATTACGCACAATTTGCAGGTAAATCAAATGTAAGCAACTTTTTTTTCGGTGCATTAATTCAACCCTTCCCTTACTGTGCTAAAAACATCCAAGAGCTCCGATGATATGTATTTTCTACACCATACGAAAATGTCATTTAAAAACCGGAAAAATGTGGATATTCCTTATCATTGCTTTGATTGATTATGGCTGAAGTTGAAATGTATTTATTTTATTTATTTTTTTATTTCATTTATTTCACAGAACCGAAGTTCCAAGGTACAAAATAATAATAAACAGAGTACACAAATAAAATACATGCAAAAAAGAAAATAAGAAAAAATTAAAATAACATAAAAGGAGAAGAAGACGACACGTGTCAAAGATCACAGAGATCTAGGAGACAATACCATCGACAAAAGAGGAAAAGGATGTAAGAAAAGGATCGAGGTGTGCTGGTAGGATATTTAAAAGCGCCATTGCCGTTGTACTAGATTGAGTGCTCGGAGCTCCACATGTATCAAATGGGATCAATAACAATGGATGGCTGCGAGCACGGGTGTGCTCATCTGGAACGTAAAAGTTAAAACATTCAAGAATCCCAGGGTTGTGAATTGCACCGCGAAGAAAAAGGAACGAATGTTTGAGAGCAGCAATTTTCCTCCGGGACTCTTAACGAATGGAAAGAAAGCGTCCCTAGAAGAAAAATAGTTGGGTGATGTACGTAATTGATTGAATTGAATGGATAGTTACCATACATATAAAAATAAAAAACATTTTTTTTGTTATGTATGTAGGAGTATGTTACTTGATATTGCGCAACTCCACGCACGTGTTGTAGGGGGAAAGCATTAAATGAAGGTATGCTACGTCAAACAATACTCTTCGAAATGAACATGTAGAGAGGGGTCGCATTCGCATCCGAATTAATCAAAATGCTTTGCGAAATTACTCTGGGGGTAACTGGGAACTTTAAATGGGGGAGATCGACTTGATATCGATGTACAGTGGAACCTCTTATAACGAGCATAATTCGTTCCAGAATCTTGCTCGTTATGTGAAACACTCGTTAAGCAAAACTAATTTTCCCATATAAATCAATGTAAAACACGATTATGCGTTCCATGCGAAATATATATTTTTGAACGTTTATTCAAATAAAACTACAGGCTTATAAATACATAGTTAAAAAGCGTCACAACCTGGATAAAACATTTTTAAAAATCAAAACTAGCTTATTGTTTATTACTTTATGACAAAAAATAAATTATTTTTTACTAGATAGCTGTCTAGAGACATTTGTTTTAACCGAAAATGTGACACATCCAAACTCTCAAAAAAAAAAAATACAAATAATGTCTGCACATAAGTTTAAAAGAATGTGTGTTCACAAACAAAACTAACGTGCTAACGGTACGAGTGCTAAACACAGACTGACGCAATGGCGCTAAAGTCCCAGCTCGCAAGTGGTCATACGTTATGTGACTTCCCCTTTCTGCGTTACTCGTTATGCGAAATTTCACTCGTTAAGGGAGCAATTTTTTCACATTTGTTTGCTCGTTATGAGAATTACTTGTTACGAGAGGTGTTCGTTATGAGAGGTGCTCGTTATGAGAGGTTCCACTGTACTTGTAGATGTGATGCAGTAATAGACGGTAGTGGATATCAACGATGTACTCCTGTTGATATCACTCATCTTTAAGGCCGATGCTTAAAAAGACTAGAGGTCTTTAAGATGTGGTCATACAGAAGAATTTTAGGAATTTCCTTGGAGATACCACGTCACGAACAATGAGGCTCTCAGCATAATCAAGGAAGATAGGCACCTAGTAAGAACCATCTCAGATAGGCGATCGGTCACATCATGCGCCACTATGGTCTTCTCCACGACATTGTGGAAGGGGTGGATGAGGGTAGAAACTGCAGAGGGCGCCCAAGACGGGAGTGTTTGCAGCAAGTGTTTGATAACATGAGTTGTAGCTCTTATGCTGAGGCTTGCTGAGGATCGAGAAGAATGGATTGATACAAAAAAGAGTATGTGTTTACATTAAAAAAAAAATTCTTCTATCTTTACCGCCGGGTATAGCTCAATGGTCAAAGCGTTTGCTTTGCAAGCCAAAGATCGTGGGTCGATCCCCGACGGAGATTAAAAAAAAAGTTTTTTTAATTGATTTCTGAGCTCTAAAATACCCCCTATTTATGGTTGGTGTGAATTTTATACATCACCCGTAAAATACCAGTCACAGCCTATTAATTAAAATTGGTGGTAGACGAAAGTCGTCCCGTAAAGACCACCTAATCATAGTAAATTCCTGTAATAATAAGGTGGATGCGTGAATCTCGGGCTGTAGTCTACTATGACGTTGGCGGATCAACACTCCACATGCAGCGCTTAGCATCATGCGTCATAGAATCCAACAGATGAGACTTCAGAATTACTATCAAAAACTGTCGGTATTCTCCTGTATGTGTTTACATAAAAAATGTAATACGTCGACCCACCACACTTATACATACCCAACACGCTTCAGACGACCGATCGACGATTTAATGAAATAAACTTGACGAGGGGACGGCCCCAGACGCAATGGCGCGTCCAGATTTAAATTATATTAATTAACTGCTTATTTAATCGAATGATTGATGTACATACAAATGTACAGCAAACACCATTGTATATGACATATACGAGGGTGATCCGTAAATTAAGTTTCCCATGGCGCTACAGACCTGAAAAGCGCTGTTTTGGTGGATCCCGCGATTCTGTAGTGTACCTTTGGTTTCCCCACTCCAAATTCCTTCTCTAGCGAGCTGCCTACGGAGCTCAGTCTTGGCTTGGCAGCCGTACGTGATGGATCTCCCCCTCGCTTCGCCTGCCAGGCGATTCCTGTCTGCAAAAAACTTTGCGCCGGTAGAAATATATTCCCAGCTATGCGAAATCTGTGGAGACAAGTGTATGAGCGTACAACACGTGCGCAAATGGTGCAGAGAGTTCAAGAACGGGCGTACTGACGTTCATGATGAGGAGCGTTTCTGACGAAACAATCGCAAAAGTGGAGGCAGCGATGCTCTCAGATCGAAGAGTGACGGTTTGTAAGCTCTCCGAAATGATCCCTGATGTCAGCAAAACCTCCATTGACAAGATTTTGAGGTTAAGTTTTTTTAAGGTTAACGCCACCAACGAACTCATCGCAAAATTTTGATGGGGGTATTGTCAAACACCCACCCTACAGCCCGGACTTAGCCCCAAGTGACTACCATCTCTTCCCTGACATGAAGAAACACCTGGGTGGAACGCATTTCGGCGACAGAGAAGAGCTGGAAGAAGCGGTTCTCTGGTATGTGCGTGGCTTGGATGCAGATTTTTTTGAGTCTGGCATTCAAAAGCTCGTATACCGCATGCAAGAATGCATTTACCTCAGTGGCGACTATGTAGAAAAATAGACAAAAGTCTGAACTTTCCAAAAATGTACGCATTCATGGAATTAAACATGTTTTACACTGTGAATCTTATATTACGGATAACCCTCGTATGTATGAACTTCTTCTTCGTAGTATCAATCCGGTGGATTGGTTTGCAGCAACAGAATCTTGCATCTCGATCTCCATTCCTCTCGGTCCTCCGCAACCCTTTTCAGCTCAGCATAAGCGCTACAATTCATGTCCTCGAATACTTGCTGCAAATACTCCCAAGAACGGGCGCCCTCTACAGTTTCTACCCTCAACCATCCCTCCACAATATCGTGAAGAAGACCATCGTGGCGCATGATGTGACCAATCCATCGGGGCTCGCCTCTCTGAGATGGTTCTTATTAGGTGCCTATCTTCCTTGATTATCCTGAGAACAAAATTGTTATTGACGTGGTTCTCCAGGAAGTTCCGAGAATTAAGGTTGTACGACCACGAACTCAAAGGCCTCAAGTCTTTTTTATCACTTTCAGATAAGCACCATGTCTCACAGCCGTACATTAAGATGCTCCAAACAAGTGTTTTGGCAAGTTGCTTGCGGAGCCCTAAAGTAATATTCTTTGACTCAAGAATTTTGGCTTTTTATTGAAAGCTAGCCTTGCTTGATGTATTCGACTGTTGACTTCTCTTTTGTTCTGGCATCCCAGGTAATCGTACTTCAAGGTATACAATGTAGAAAAATAGACAAAGGTCTGACTCTTAGCATTGATATGTTAATTTTCTGCTGCTCATTGCGGCTTACTCTCATGACTTTGGTTTTTGTGCTGTTTATCTTCATGTATGAACATTCGACAGAAATGATAAAAAACAGTGATAAAATTAATGACAGACCTGGTAACTAGTTTTTCCCACTCCACAACAGGCTACAGCCATGACTTTTAGTTAACTTTGTCCCTTATCCTATAGGTTTACCCTCCGCGGTGCACTTGGCAGATTTGGGTCCTTTTTTGATTATTTCCGACCGTGTTTTTTAAGGAAATAAATTCGTTTTGCGATTGGCCAATTTTTCCCAGCATCCCTTTCAACGACAATACATACCAGTATATAAAAAATAGGTTCCGTACGTTCGTGGCCTGTAATCTCAAAAAGTAATTTCAATTTTATTTCAATTTTTTTTCCTTGCAGAAACATTACAAATTTCATCAACTCATTTCATTTCTGAAGTACAATAATAATTAAATAAAAAATACAATATATACAAACATAGGTACTTATGATTATGTACTAAGAACAAAGCAATAAAGACAAGCAACAGAAGGTCCCAATGCTCATCAAACGGACGACGCCTACAAATCATTCCTCCAAAGAAACTCGTGGAGTTCATGTCTGAATTGGGTCTCCCTTACGTGAAATATATCAATATCTGAGACGATTTGGTTGAACAGTCTGATCCCTCTCCCAAGAGGCATAGTCTCTGACAGGTTTGTGTTACTCTTTGGGAGAGCGAACAATCTGTGCTTCCTTATTCTCAGATATTTATCGGGGACACACAAACCGATGGGTTGACTCTGATTGACTTGATTTTTTTTACAACACATTGTGCTCAAAACGCTATTTGAACCTAATTATCTTGTATAAACCATCAAAAAGTCTTTAAAGTATTAATTGTCAAATTGTAATCGAATTCTCTGTCTTGGATCGAATTTGTCGATTCATACAGTCGGGTACGACACGGGGCATTGACCATCGCAATATTCTGCCACTCTATGTAATTTGAAGGGATCAAGGTCCTAAATGACAGCTATCTAGGACCTTGCGGTGTATGAAAATCAATTCATTAATATTAATTTTATTCAATACAGAATGCTTGCTCATGTAGTACACTAAGATATAAAAAGGGATATGTTATCAAATAAATCTGTGCCAATTCAACTCCGGTCTTTGGATTTATCCTCAGTGCCGGAACTTTTTTTTCGAAACCGCGATCTGTTATTGCTCACTTTTTATTCGAAAGTCGCCCTGGACGGGAGTATTTGCAGCAAGTGTTCGAGGACATGAGTTGTAGTTCTTATGCTGAGCTAAAGAGTGTTGCAGAGGATCGAGATGGGTGGAGATCGAGATGCAAGATTTTGTTGCTGCAAACCAATCCGCCGGATTGATACTACGAATAAGATTCGAAACTGAATAAACAACTTCTTAGTTTATTGGTATTGTGGTTTTTGGGTTAAGTCGTGTGTGGCGAATTACTCTCTTCCAATTTTTCTACTAAACTAACCAAGACATCAACACTTAAAAAAATGTGGAAAAAAATATATAGTTGCGCGTTGTAAGTTACACACAAGTTTAGAATGTACGTCTGAGAAATAGTTGAAGGACGTAGGAGACTATTCCATGTCAGCCTCGTTAACCGCTTATTAGCCCCGACGATTTCCCTGATGAAGTTTTACAGCAAGGAACCGTCATAACTAAGCAGCAATTCAAAAAAATCCTCCCAAGAAACGGTAGAGACTCCCAGGCGACAACACAGAACGCGTCTCCTGTTCTCATGGATGATGCGCTCCACGAGAGAGTGTCTCACCGTCTGTTGCATGCCTGGTTCACATGGACATGCGTCGCAAGAAGAGAGGACAAATATTTTTAGGAATTCTCTGAAAATTTCGTGTCCGGTAAACGCTCGAGTAAGATAAAAGTCTACGGTTTGTCTTTTTCCACTTGCATACTCTGCCAGAGAAATATTTGCGTTTTCAAGAATCAACATTTTTTAAGGAAATTTAGACGATTAGGCCGATGCTCTCCGGGACTGGTCAAATTTCGAACCGCGACGGCAGTGCGTTTTTGCTTTCGTTAACCCCTTTTACTACAGCGAAAGAAACGCGACGATAAAGCGGTTAATGCGTTTATTTTATTTTTGTTAGTTTGACCCATATTTATCCGATTGCTGGTCGTTCCACGCACAAAACAAAGGGCGTTAAAGATTAGTGGCGCAGCGCAGCGCCATTGTAGGTGTTGGATTAGCGTAATCTCTCATGAAAACTGAGTTACGACCTCAGATCAGGCGGAGCGATTGCCTAACGCCACTCTCAACCCTGCGAGAACCACCGTACTCCTAATAACACTTCTCTTAGTAACTCTTACCTTAAGTCATTCCTTGGCTTAAGGTTACCAACTTTATTTCTATTGATATCAGCTTGATATTAAGTGTAAAGCCGGTCTCGCTTCCAAAAAACTAGGTGTATTATATAGATCACTGAGGTATTTCAACGATAAACAACTCCTTCTTCTATATAAAGGACAAATCAGACCTGTCCTTGCATACGGCAGTCACTTATGTGTTGAGACACAAAATACATTCTAAAGTTAATTGACTCAGTTCAAAGAAGAGCAATTCGTTTGATAAACAATGACACCCTTACATCTAATCTGCAATCAATGAAACACAGACGTAAGATTGGTTCTCTTAGTCTTTTCTACCGTTATTACCACGGTCGCTGCTCTTCAGAACTTAAAGAACTAATTCCTCCTGCACCCACTCACAGCCGACAAACTCGTCTTACACTTGCCGAACATCCATACACGGTTAATATATGTCGACCAAGAACTGGCAGCTTCCAAAGTTCCTTCCTTAATGACACCGGTAAGCTATGGAATGCTCTTCCAGCGTCTGTGTTTCCTCCTTCCTACAATCTGGATCTCTTCAAGAAACAGATAAATATACACTTGCAATCTCCCCAACCCACCCACAAATACGAACAGAACACACGTTTCCCGCATGCAGCGTCCAGCCTCCCTGGCTGAGCGTCATAGAGTGCACTGGTCTTGACCGGATGTGCTCTCCTGCATGCGTTTACATAAAAAAAAAGATATAGCCCTTTTTGGCTGATGCCATAAAGCCTCGAAAAACGTTCTTTTGTCTCTTATTTATGTTCGCTCGCCTGACATGAACATCTAATAATGTTGTCTAATAAGGGCGTTCGCTATAACGGGCGACATGTACAGTGGAATCTCGTTATTTCGTTCTCGCTTTTTTCGTTTTTCCGCATAATTTGTTCAATAAACGGTCATGGATAACACTAATAAAAAGCAATGTTAAATAATCCCGCATAAACTGTTCTCCGATTTACTATTTTCCTCGATCTATCGTCTTATTATTATGGTCCCCTCACAAATATTATCCCGGTTAACCATTTTTTAATTCTCAATACATATTCGTATTTTTTTTGATTTGGAGACACGCAACACGGCGATGAAGTTTGAGTCATGCTATGTTGCTAGGCAGTATAAATGCGATGTATGATTTTTTTTTTTTTTTAATATATATTTTTATAACGTATTGGAAGGATTCTCGATTTTTTCGTTTCCCGCAATTATAATTTTTTTTAGTCACTTGAGAAACGAAATAACGAGGTTTCACTGTACACTGTAACATCCTCCTCTCTTTAAAAGGTATTCATTCAGTCGCGTGATGGCAGGATGAGGAGCAGATCAACAACACAAAGACTTTCTGAAGCACATTGACATGTATATTTCGATAAATTTACAAACTTATGGCCCGGACCTAGTCTCAGCATTTAACAGGCCGGGCCAACTAAAATACGACCTTTTTCGCGGTCGGCACACAACTGAGCGCGCTCGTGATGGGCTGTCGCTTAGCGCCGCAAGTGGCGATCTATATAACTAACGTCACACCCGTGACCGAAATTGTCCAAAATGCTAATATGGCGACACATACATGTAAGACAAGTGAACAGAAATAAGAGACGAAAGATTGTACATCGAGGTTTTCGGTACCAGCTATATCATGCTGATGTCAACTGGTATCGGCTAAATGTGCTCTCCTGCATGCGTTTACATGAAAAATGAGTTTTTATATAAAATAATTAATTATTAATGATAAGTGACGTACGCGAAGGGTTAAACGATCGCTGAATAAACTCGTTCGCGCTAAAAGAAATAAAAACTTATCGCATTAATCATTTATTATTTGTTTCGATTTACGAGCGAGAGTTACCTTTGCGTGCGAGCGCTCGCAAAACTTTACGACCCAATCATCATCATCATTAGCAGCAGCACTAGGACATGTCTGAACATGGATGAAGCACAACTGAGGGGAATACTTGGATTGCCCCGAAAGAGGAACTGGCCCCTGGACACGACCGGGGATGAAATATATGGAGGTCGCTCAATATACTTCGGAATATAGTATGCAAGACGAGGACACAAATGAAAGGCTGACAGTTTTACAGCGGATCGACTGAATGTGACTGCGGCGTGGTGCAGACCCTGTCACACCTTCTGTGTCCGAGTAGCTGCATCCAGGAAGACCTGATGATGGCCGGGAGTAACGCCATCTACGTCGCCCACTTCTAGGCAGACAGGATCTGACCCTGTTGTTTCCGACACGGTTATATATATATTAGCAGCAGTAGTAGGACATGTCTGAACATGGATCTTGCGCATATTTTTACAATTGTGTTCGATGGAGAGATCCATGCAGGATCTCTCCATCGAACTAAGAAGACTACAGCCAGAGATTCACGCATCATCCTTATTATTACAGAAATTGACTATGAACAGGTGGTCTTCACGGGACGACTTTCGTCTACCGCCAATTTTAATTAATAGGCTATGACTGTCATTTTACGGGTGAGGGATCAAATGCACACCAACCGGGGGTATTTTAGAGCTCAGAAATCTATTAAAAATATGTATTTTTTTATCTTCGTTGGGGATTGAATCTACGACCTTTGGCTTCAAAGCAAACGCTTTGACCGTTGAGCTATACCCGCCGGCAATCGCAGATCTCTATGAATCTAATGCCATATGTTGCATCGATTATTAGATCAACGGATGCATATATATATCGACGTTCGAAACAACGGGTCTGATCCTAGTTATACGGGCGACGTCGATGGCGTTACTTCTGGCCATCATCAGGTCTTCCTGGGTGCAGCCACTCGGGCACAGCGCACTTTGAAACAACGGATGCATAACTAAGGTCGACGTTCGACTCGTGTCTGCTGCCTAGTTATACGTTATTGCCTCACGCATATATACGCGTACAACATTCGGTCTGTATCATCATCATAACGTTGTGCAGATCTGAACTCCAGGCTTCCTGCACGAGTCTCCATCCTCTTTGATTATCTGCCTTCCGCATCCAGGTCACTCACGCTATTCTCCTTATGTCATCAATCCATCTTGCAGGGGATCGAGCGTGAATGTCGGACTGTAGTCGGTAACGTTGGCAGATCAACACTCCACTCCACATACAGCGCTTAGTCATATGCACCATAGTAAGCGTCACAGAATTCCACAGATGGGACATCAAAATTAAAATTACCTCTGTCGGTATTCTCTGTATGCGCTTCCATAAAAAAGTCCATCTTGATCAACCAACACTCCGTTTGCCAGTTCTTGGACGCCACTCCTAGATTTTATTCCCATCGACTGTTAGCTCAGTATAAATAAAGTGTAGCTAAAGCGCACACGAGGGGCTTTGAATGTCTTGAAAGCATTGCTAATCGAATGATCCGCAGCGAAAGGGTTAGAAGGGGAGCAGGATGCGAAGTCAGGAGCGGACTGAACGAAATGTGAAATGGTTGCATATAATGGTGGGCATATGCTCAAATAAACAAAGTTCGCTATAGGAGACATCCACTAAATTAGTTCCTACAAATCGTTATACACAAGGGTTATCCGTAATATAAGTTTCCTAGTGATTATTCACACATGCGTAAGATTGGTTCTCTTAGTCTTTTCTACCGTTATTACCGCGGTCGCTGCTATTCGGAACTTAAATAACTAATTCCTCCTGCACCCACCCACAACCGACAAACTTGCCGAACATCCATTCACGGTTAACGAGTGTCGACCAAGAACTGGGAGCCGCCGGTAAGCTTTGCAATGCTCTTCCAGTGTCTGTGTTACCTCCTTCCTACAATCTGGATCTCTTCAAGAAACAGATAAATATACACTTGCATTCTCCCCAACCTACACACAAACATGAGCACAACACACGTTTCCCGCTTGCAGCGTCGATAAATAGAGGTTTTGCTAACATCCGATGGAGGTTTAAAAAAAAAATTTCAAACGATTTCTTAAGCTGCAAATACCGCCGGTTGGTGTGAATTTGATCCCACACCTGTAAAATGCCAGTCATAACCTATTAATCAAAATTGAAGGTAGACGAAAGTCGTACCGTGAAGACACCCATTCATAGTGAATTTCTGTAATAATAAGGATGATGAGTGAATGTCGGGCTTTTAAAATTTTTGAAGAAAATATTATTATCACTATCATCATCTGTGGGTACTGTGTGTTTTTATATTAAACAAAAAGATTGTGTAGACACAACACTAAGCTTTATGGAGCGCACTGGTCTCGACCGGTTGTGCTCTTCTGCGTGCGATTGCACAAAAAATAAAAATTGAACCCAGTACCCCTCTGTCGTAAGCAAATGCACCAGTCAGCTCATTATCTAGTTAGGAACATTAATCGAGTTACTCGACGTATATACGAACCGTGTAGGGATGCTCGCACACGCGTCATGTGTGCGTACAATGTACAACTAAGCAACAGACAAGGTTTTTTTTTATGTAAACACATACAGGAGAATACCGACAGATGGTGGTAGAGATTCAGGTAACTCATCTGTGGATTCTATGACGCCTACCGTGGTTAAGCGAATTATGTCGAGTGTTGATGCGCAAACGCTACAGACTACAGTCTAACATTTACGCGTCATCCTTATTATTACAGGAATTCACTATGACTGGTTGGTCTTCACGGGACGACTCTCGTCTACCACCAATTTTGATTAATAGGCTGTGGCTGTCATTTTACGGGTGAGGGATCAAATTCACACCAACCGAGGGTATTTTACAGATTAAAAATCTTTTTTTTTCTTAATCTCTGTCGGGGATCGAACCTACGACCTTTGGCTTGCAAAGCAAACGCTTTGACCATTCAGCTATACCCGCTGGCTATCTCTAGTATCTCGCTAACCTAACCTAACCTAAGTGTTTGTCCAGTTATCATAGAGTCTAGAGATTCATAGGTCATGTTAAAGAAATAGGTTAGGTTAGGTTAGCGAGACGTCCAGTGCACCAGTTGTCTCGTGCACCAGACGTCCAGAACGCCCCACGTCGTTACCGATGAGTCGTTGAACGAATTGTCTTGGAACGAAATGCTGCGGAACCATATTTAACGTTGTTCAGTCATATTGTCTTATATTTATCGCCATACATGTCTGTCTGTCTCTAACAGGTCTGTCTGTCTCTAACAGTTAGAGACAGACAGGCGTTAGAGTCTAACCGTTAACGGTTAGACTCTAACGCCTCAGTTCTGTTTTCTTTTGACCAACTCTACTATTGAATTATTGTTTTATTCCAAATGCATTTATAACCAAAGTACATTAGTATATACATATAAACGTTTCTGAACACGTACACAGCGGTTCCAAAACATAATTATAATAATAATATATAATGGTGTTGGAAACAGCAGGGTCAGATCCTATCTGCCCAGAAGTGGGCGACGTCGATTGCGTTACTCCCGGCCATCATCAGGTCCTCCTGGGTGTAGCTGCTCGGACACAGCGCACACGGCAAAAGGTGTGACGGGGTCTGCTCCACGCCGCAATCACATTCAGTCGGCCCGCTGTAAAACTGCCAGACTTTCATTTGTGTCCTCGTCTAGCATACTCCGGTCCGAAGTCTGTTAAGTAGTGACATCCTCCTTTAGATGTTTGTTATTGAATTGCGTGGTGGCAGGATGAGGAGCAGAATAACAACACACAGACTTTCTCAGAAGCACATATATTTTCATGATAAACTTTACAAACTTCCGGCCCTAGCGGAATAACATGCCAGGCCTGCCATAATACGACCTTGCCGCGATCGGCACACAACCGACTGCGCACCGGGCGCCGTGGTCGGTGACACCCAGCGCCGCAAGTAGCGATCTATATAACTAGTCCTCCTAATTGCATTACAAAATGACAACATATACGTGTCCGATGAGCGAACGAAAATAAGAGACGAGAGATTTTTGGTACCAGTCAGCAAGGGTTATATCATGCTGATGTCATCAGTAATAAGCCGGCGGGTAAAGCTCAATGGTCAAAGCGTTTGCTTGGTAAGCCGAAGGTCGTGGGTTCGATCCCCGACGATAATTAACAATAAACGATTTCTAAGGTTTATTAATACCTTCAGTGTGAATTTGATGCCTCACCCGTCAAATACCAGTCAATTACATTTTTTTTTCATGGTGCTTATCTGAAAGTGATAAAAAAAGACTAGAAGCCTTTGAGATGCGGTCATACAGAAGAATTGTCGAAATTTCCTGGAGAGACCACGTCACAAACAATGAGGTTCTTAGCATAATCAAGGAGGATAGGCACCTAGTAAGAACCATCTCAGAGAGGCGATCGGTCACATCATGCGCCACGCTGGTCTTCTTCACGACATTGTGGAAGGGACGGTTAAGGGTAGCAACTGCAGAGGGCGCTCTACACGGAAGTATTTACAGCAAGTATTCGAGGACATGAGTTGCAGCTCTTATGCTGAGCTAAAGAGGACTGCAGAGGATCGAGAAGAATCGAGATCTAGATGCAAGATTTTGTTGCTGCAAACCAATCCATCGGATTGATACTACTACGAAGAGGAAGCAACTGATGGCGCACCGTCGATATCTAGAGAATAAATGGTTTCGTAGCATTTTTTTTACAATATCCTTCCATTTTTTTTTCTTCTTTGTCCCAGAACACTTGTATACCCGAAGGTCCACGTGGGTGGCAGTCTTGATAATCTGATACTGCGAAGAAGACTCCAATCGTGTTAACCTTTTAGATGCCATGACCCTGAATAGATCTCTGCAACGCCTCGTGGATTATCGAAGATTTGAGCCCCTAAATGGTGTCCAATTTTAACTTTTTTTTTCTTAGGCAGACAATAGATGTATGCTATAGACCCAAGCTGGACTTGACTTTACCCGCTTCACACCCGCATCACACCGGAGGACAGTTAAGTCTCCTTGATGACGCGCTCATTCACTTAGCAACTGATAAGTCCAGTGGGAGTCCCCTCCGAACAATTGTGGCCACTGCACAAAGTGCTAAAAGAAAGAACTCGTGAAAGAGATTATAGTCGCATTCATGGGTTGTAAAGGGATGGAGATGGAAGATAGATTCTCTCACCGAAAATGCGAGCAAAGAATAATAGACCCAAGCTATAACATTGACCGAAAATATATAGTTTTATAACACACCGGTGGGCTCACGGCACTGACGGGCTTCCCGCAGCGGTCCCATATTTGGGCTCATAGTATATACATACGGTTAAACAAATCAAGTTTTAGTATCTGTGGTTTTTCTAAATGCGATACGTTCTCTAACATCGTTTATACATGGCCACATTAAAATATCATGTTACAAAAAACGTTGTCCATAAGTGAATCACTATATCGGGTGTTTCGTCACCCACTGATAAGCGATCCTTTGTTCTGCGACTGTCATCGTAGTAATAGGCTACGCTCACGGCGATGCTGCCAGTGATAAACTTTTCTTTTTTATGTAAACACATACAGGAGAATAGAGAGAGGCAACTGGGCATCAGACTGAAAGAGCTATATCAAGCTGATATCAATATTATCGCTGTAGTATACTAATTTCGCAGCCTTAAACTGAGGTCTATTTGACATCTAACTGATGCACCTAGAATCACGGGAAAGCCTTCAGCCACTTTTAACAAGTAGCTTTTTGCGTGCTTCCAGCAACGGGTCCCCATCTGGGTTTCCAAATACAGGACGGGACAAGGTGGGTTTCCAACAAGCGACATCTACTAACATGCTCAACAGAGTTTTTTTTTAAATTTTGTTTTTATGCTAACACATACAAGAGAATACCGACAGATGGCGATAGTAATACTGAATTATCATCTGTGGAATTCTATGACGCTTACCACGGTGCATATGGCTAAGCTCGGCATGTGGAGTATTGATCCGCCAGCGTCACAGACTACAGCCCGAGATTCACGCATGGTGAAAATTCGGATGGGGAAATCAAGTCTTATATAGAAAATAACTGCTAATTGTGCTTCAAAAACAAATTATTTGCTTTGTGACCTGCTCCTGCATCCGCGGCCACGTGACTAACCTGCGAAATGTCGACTTTTTTTAAAGTACTTAAGTTTGCTTAACCATATCACAGGCTTGTGCCGAAAAGTCTCGATATGCGATCTTTTAAATCTTATTTATGTTCGCTCGTCTGACACGCACATATAAAAATGTTAGTCTAAGTTTTTGATTTAAGTAGTCATAAGACTCGTCGTTTTGATGCGCCTTTTTTTATTTGGTTCTTAAAGTCTGTGACTGTCATCGTAGTAATACGCTACGCTCACGGCGATGCTGCCAGTGGATAAAATATTTTTTAAAATCGGTCGGTATTTAAAAGTGAATTTTATAAACAGAATATAAGCAACATTGGACGCGTGCCGTACTTGGATGGGTCACCGCTTGTTGTTTTTTATTAACACACAAGAACACAAAGAACCCAACAAGTCGTCCTGAGTTCAGGATAAAATTGTCCAGGCCTCTGAAGAGTCGGGTTAATCATCCCTCTTTTTCTTTAGCCTCGCCATTTCCCATCATCTGGGGTCGGCTCTCCTTGTGAACATTCGCCATGTCTGCCTGTCCTGCGCTGCATTCTCGGCCAGAGTTTTCAGATACTTGTCTATATATAGTTGCAGTCCAGGTTGCCTGTTGTCTTCCGGGTCTTCTCGTGCATCATATATTTTTTTTTGTGTTTTTTTTCTGCCGGTTGCCACCTGACATCTCAGCTATGAGATCCTGTAAGTCGGGTTGATTATCAGATTTCCTCAAAATACCCGATTAACGAATCACTCAAAAATATGCCTCGGATACTACAGCGACATTCTCTTAAATTACTTGCACTTCTGCTCTGGAGGTTGTCGTGAACCATATACAATAGGGTCTGCCAAATAACTTTTTTTTTTTTCGAAAAACATCGCAAAACATCGAGTGTAGCTTCGGCTGTGTGGCACGTAGCGCCGTCCTGTTGAAACCAAATGTTGCCAATATCCTCTCCCCTTCAATTTTTGTGAACAAAATGGCCCGATAACGATCGCCATTGACTGTAACGGCCACTCCTTGCTCATTTTCGAAGAAAAATGGCCTGATTTTCAAAGTAATGTCGCAATATTTCCCAGCGTTGTTCAAGCGTATACACAACCATATTCGTTCAGCGGAAAGATAAAACTAATTATCTGTCAAATCAGACATGAGCTAAGTGTTACCATTCACGAAATAAGCACTAGTTGAAAAAAAAACGTTAGATGGCGGACCCTATATGTTCCCAGGTAGACACGTTCCAGTACAGAGATGTCTTGGTGAGGAAACATGGACAACGGTTTCACGAGCTATCGTCCCCAAACAATTCGTTCTACGACTCATCGGTAACGACGTGTGGCGCACTGGACGTCTGATACACGAGACATTTGCACTGCCTGCCTCGCTAAACTAACCTAAGGATTTATTCAGTGATCGTACAGTCTAGATATCCATGGTCTCGTTAACGAAGTAACTTAAGTTAGGTTAGCGAGACATCCAATGCACCAGACGTTACGTGCATCAGACGTCCAGTGCGTCCCACATCGTCACCGATGTTTTGTCGAAGTAAGTTCAGTTGAAGTAAATACATATCATCGGAAAGCAAGGGTCCCTTAACAGACTTCGGACCGGAGTATGCAAGACACAAATGAAAGCCTGGCAGTTTTACAGCGGACCGACTGAATGTGACTGCGGCGCGGAGCAGACCCTGTCACGCCTTCTGGAGCGTGCGCTGTGCCCGAATAGCTGCACCCAGGAAGACCTGATGATGGCCAGAAGTAACGCCATCGACGTCGCCCACTTCTGGGCAGAAAGGATCTGACCCTGTTGTTTCCGACACGATTATATATATATATATAAATATCGGAAAGCAAGAGTTAACCGCACCTAGAAATATAACTATATATATTTATATGTTTTTACAAGTATATATAAACCTTATCTAATCTTATAAAAGGAATACTTACAATAATTATATTATGCTATTATTACATTGGTACACTTAATTGATAAAAATTACAGGTAGATAAGGAATATGCGTCTTGTGTATCGAATTTTATAGAATTCTTGTAAAATTAAAATTAAAAAAATATAATTTTGACACAAACTCAACGTCATTCCTCTCAAAGTCAAATTATCGTACCCGCAGTGTTTTACGCAAGCAAATATTTTCAAAAACATTTTTCCAGTCCAAAGAACTAATTTCTCCTGCACTGCACCCACCCACAACCGACAAACTCATTTTATCTTCTTCGTAGTATCAATCCTGTGGATTGGTTTGCAGCAACAGAATCTTGCATCTCGATCTCCATTCCTCTCGGTCCTCCGCAACCCTTTTTTTTCAGCTCAGCAAAATCTTCATCTTATAAAGAATTGAAAATAAAGAATACACTTGCCGAACATCCATACACGGTCAATATATATCGACCAAGAACTGATTTATTTACTTAACATAACCACAGTTCTAGTATAAAGAATAAGAAACGTAGAGTATACATAAACATACAATACATACAAAAGAGAGAAAAAACATAAAATATAAAAGAAGACGACACGTGTCAAAGATCACAGAGATCTAGGAGAACAATACCATCGACAAAAGAGGACAAGGATGTAAGAAAAGGATCGAGGTGTGCTGGTAGGCCATTTAAGAGCGCCATTGCCGTTGTACTAGTATCAACTGGGATCAAAAACAATGGATGGGTACAAGCACGGGTGTACCTATCTGGAACGTAGAAGTTAAAACATTCAAGAATCCCAGGGTTGTGAATTGCACCGCGAAGAAGAAGGAATGAATGTTTGAGAGACGCAATTTTGCCTCCGGGACTCTAACGAATGGAAAGAAAGCATCCCTAGAAGAAAAAGAGTTGGGTAATGTACGGAATTGATTGAATTGAATGGATAGTTACCGTAAAAAAAAATCGAGCATGAGAATGTATTTGGATTTATTGGGTTTCCAAACTAAGCTCCCATATTCCAGAACAGATAGAACAAGTGAATAATAGAGGTTACGAAAAATTAAAAGGTTACGAAATTGACTTGCTTGGCGGGTGATGAACCCGAGATGATGGTCTTCAAAAATTCTTTCTAAATGCCACTGGTAAGCTCTGGAGTGTTCTTTCAATATATGTGTCTCTTCCTTCATACAATTTGGATCTTTTCAAGAAACAGATCAATATACACTTGCAATCTTACCAACTTGCACACAAATCCCTGAACAGATTATGAACCGGAGTTGGCAGAACAAAGGACAACCTCGAGCGGTGGAGAATTCTTCGGCAGGGAGAGCCACTATTGTGCGACTGCGGAGACCTGCATACCGCCTCACACCTAAGATGCTGCTCCATGTGCCCAACAAGCTGCACACCTCAAGACCTAATGCTGGGCAACACACGGGCTATCTATGTTGCCAGATACTGGGTAGAAATAATTTGACGTCGCCGACACTAAGAAGAAGAAGACACAAACTCAACACATATTTTTCGCATGCAGCGTTCTGCTGTCCTGGTTGTGCTTTCCTGCATGCGTTTGCTTAGCTAACAAAAATGCAAATATTTTTTCAAAATTCTGCTTAAAAATTATTATACCTGTATGTTTATTTTAGAAAAAAAAAAAACGTTCTATTGTATGTACTTTGTCAATATTTAGTAACATGGTTCTCTAAACTAATGAATGTAAATAAAATAATATTAGCATAAATACGAGTTTAAACATCCTTTTCCCACTAATTGTCCAGCCCATCCTGTATATGATGGGCTTAGTTGGAAGCGTACGGTCGTCACGAATAACAGCCACAAAGCTTTGTGTCAGCGACGAACTAAGTAAAGGGCATTGGATAAAATTAATCAACATCCTCCTCTCTCAAAAGAGGGTAGTTATTACGTCGCGAGGGGCAGGATAAGGAGCAGGGCAGCAGACAAAGACTTTCTTGTAGAAGCACACTGATTTTATTTACTTTAAAACATTACATGCTTTGGGCCAAGCGGAAACATACCGTTGGCCGCAACGGTAACGTTGTCACGCTTATGGCTCGGGACCCACTACTACCGGGATAAACTGCGCCGGTCGCCAGCGCTGTCCGTGGCAAAATTATGTACTAGTGCCCCAATGTGGCCATATACATAAAGGTGTGGCGAGCGACAAAAATATAAAGACGAAAGATTGTTTGTCGAGGTTTTCGGTAACAGTAAGCAAGGACTAGATCATGCTGATGTCAGAATGTATTCCCTTCCATAGATGCATAGAGTTTGTATACCTTGGAAGTACGATCACCTGGGATGGCAGAACAAAAAGAGAAGTCAACAGTCGCATACATCAAGCAAGGCTAGCGTTCGATAAAAAAACTAAAATTATTGAGTTAAAAAATATTAATTTAAAGCTCCGCAAGCATCTTGCCAAAATATTTATTTGGAGCATCTTGATGTACGGCTGTGAGACATGATGCTTGTCTGAAAGTTATTAAAAAAGTCTAGAGGCCTGTCAGATGTGGTCTTACAGAAGAATTGTCGGAATTTCCTGTCACGAACAATGAGGTTCTCAGCATAATCAAGGAGGATAGGCACCTAGTAAGAACCATCTCAGAGAGGCGATCGGTCACATCATGCGCCGCGATGGTCTTCTTCGCGACATCGTGGAAGGGATGGTTGAGGGTAGAAACTGCAGAGGGCGCCATCGTCGCAAAACTTGTATGGGGTATTGTCAAACACCCACCCTACAGCCCGGACTTAGCCCCAAGCGACTACCATCTCTTCCCTGACATGAAGAAACACCTGGGTGGAACGCATTTCGGCGACAGAGAAGAGCTGGAAGAAGCGGTTCTCGGGTATCTGCGTGGTTTGGCTGCAGATTTTTTTGACTCGAGCATTCAAAAGCTCGTATACCGCATGCAAAAAGGCATTGATCTCAGTGGCGACTATGTAGAAAAATAAGTAAAGGTCTGAACTATACAAAAATGTACGCATTCATGGAATTAAACATTTTTTACACTTTGAACAATCACTGGGAACCTTATTTTACGGATAACCCTCGTACTATAAAGGTATTGCGTGTATTGAATGTTGTATAATATTATCATTCTTTTAACAATACAAAGGTTATATGTATACAAGGATTCATTGTTTATTTTTTCAATATATAATAAAACATTATCGATTGGAATGCAAATTCTTCATACTTAATATCAAAACAAACTGTCGGAATGTGGAAGTGTAGTGGAAGTGTTGTGATATGCGGATTGCAGAGAAGGAATTGTTATGCGTGTTAGGAAAAGTTCAATGGAAATACACCGACATTCCGAACATCGAAAGAATATAAATAAGAACGCGGTATAATGTCACGGGGAATTTAATATCAGTAAGTAAGCTTAATATTGAAACAGTTTTAAAGCTTGAAAGTGTACATAATTTTTACATTAGATTCGAGTTGAATGATTAACGTGATTCTATTTCGTAGCAAGTTCTAGGAAGTGATTGTTACATTAATGAAAGGTTACTAGTAGGTAGGTGTAACTTAAAAAAATACCAGCGGTTATAGCTCAATGGTCAAAGCGTTTGATTTGCAAGCCAACGGTAGTGGGTTCTATCCCCGACGGAGATTTCAAAAAAAAAAAAAAACGACTTCTGAGCTCTAAAGAGAGCGCTAATACCCCCGTTGGTGCGAATTTGATCCCTCACCCGTAAAATGCCAGTCGTAGCCTATTAGTTAAAATTAGAGGTAGACGAAATTCGTCCCGTGAAGACCACCCATTCGTAGCAAATTCCTGTAATAGTAAGGATGATGCGTAAATCTCGGGCTGTAGTCTACGACGTTGGTGAATCAACACTTCACATGCAGTGCTTAGCCATATGCACCATGGTTAGCGTCATAAAATCCGCAGATGAGACTTCAGAATTACTATCACCATATGTCGGTATTCTACTGTGTTTATATAAAAAATAAAAAATAAACTTGGTTAGTTGTAGAGCGGGCATGTAACACAGTGGCGTCTTCGGCGGGCGGCGACTGATTCATCAGGTTACGGAGGCGTCGAGATTGAAGAGAGAAGATGTCCGGTCCGTATGGTTATCTGGTTATATAGAGCCAGCTCAACTTCCACCTTGATAGGTGCAATAGTATTAGAAGCGATCTTTGGTGACGGCGATTCTAAAGACCTCTATGGGACATACCGAAATTGGCACAATTGATAAAACAGAAGTCTGCCACTATGTTAAAATTGCAGCATTAGTTTATGCTCTCCTGCAGCATTTTAACTCGCTGTAGTAAAGTTAAGAAATATTTGATTTCTTAAAGGTTTAGCTTAGCTTTTTGACTTTAGTACATTTTGAGCCTTTCAAAGGTAAATTTGTTTTCAAAAGTTTGTTTCGAATTTTCTTATGGAAAAGAATTTGATTACAATGCCAGAGCCTTGCACGCGATACTGGCGTGATTGATTGGTGCAGTGGCGGCCATACAGCGTCTCGCGAACCTATTAAGTAAAAGCAATAGGAAGCTACTAGATATATAATCGTTTCGGAAACAACATGGTCAGATCCTGTCTGCCCAAGAAGTGGGCGACGTCGATGGCGTTACTCCCGGCCATCATCAGGTCTTCCTGGGTGCAGCTACTCGGACACAGAGTACACTCCAGAAGGTGCGACAGGGTCTGCTCTGCTCCACGCCGCATTCACATTCAGTCGGCCCGCTGTAAAACTATACTCCGGTCCGAAGTCTGTTAAGGGGCTAGGTCCTCTTTCGGGGCAATCCAAGTATTCCCCTCAGTTGCGCTTCTCGACATGCTCAGCCACAGGGTGGCCTCAGATATCTACGGCGTATTGTAGACTGCGGCGTATAGCAGACAGATGTTACTATATATATATATATTTATGTAAACGCATGCAGGAGAGCACAACCGGTCAAGACCAGTGCACTCTATGACGCTCAGCCAGGGAGGCTGGACGCTGCATGCGGGAAACGTGTGTTGTGTTCGTGTTTGTGTGTGGGTTGGGGAGATTGCAAGTGTATATTTATCTGTTTCTTGAAGAGATCCAGATTGTAGGAAGGAGGAAACACAGACGCTGGAAGAGAATTCCATAGCTTACCGGTGGCATTAAGGAAGGAACTTTGGAAGCTGCCAGTTCTTGGTCGACATATATTAACCGTGTATGGATGTTCGGCAAGTGTAAGACGAGTTTGTCGGCTGTGGGTGGGTGCAGGAGGAATTAGTTCTTTAAGTTCCGAAGAGCAGCGACCGTGGTAATAACGGTAGAAAAGACTAAGAGAACCAACCTTACGTCTGTGTTCCATTGATTGTAGATTAGACGTAAGGGTGTCATTTTTTATCAAACGAATTTTTTTTTTTGAACTGAGTCAATTAAGTTTAGAAGGTATTTTGGGGCGCCAATCCAAAGGTGACTGCCGTATTCAAGGATAGGTCGGATTTGTCCTTTATATAGGAGAAGAAGTTGTTTATCGTTGAAGTACCTCAGTGATCTATATAACACACCTAGTTTTTTGGAAGCGAGACCGGCTTTACACTTAATTGACTCGTAATATTTGACATTATTCGATATTGATAATCCAAGCACGTTGATGGAGCTTGCTTTCGGAAGAGAACAGCCGTCGAAAGATACAGGATCCATAGCAGTCTTCTTGGTGGAGAAACTACATGATTGGGTTTTTGAAATGTTGAAACTGAAAACTATATACTCATAGATTGTTTACCTCTGAATGTAATACATTTAACAACTATTTCCAATCTACACAATGCAAGTCACTTTATGATACATTTCAATACGAAATAAATCCATTAAGTAAGAACTTTTTTATTTTGCTCGTGATGTAGATTTTTTTCTTTTAGACATCAAAAGAATATTTTTGGCATCATTATTTCTTCACCACACTTTATATACAGACAACCCTCCTATAGCGTCGATATAGAAACTGCGTTATAGAATAACATACTATAAAAATTGAATCTCTTGATATCAGCTTGATATAGCCTTTTTAGGCTGATGCCGTAGAGCCTCTAAAAACGATCTTTTGTCTCTTATTTATGTTCGCTCGCCTGACATGCACATCTAATAATGTTAGTTTTAATTATATTATGATGCACGGTGTTTGCATACGCCATTTAATTTGTTTTGACAGTTGCCCATTTCATATAGAGCACATTCTCTGTGAATGTCAGTTCCTCTCGTTAGAAAGAGGAGTCCTTATCGATACAGTTCGAGAGAATCGCCTCGGTCCTATCGGGCATGCAGACTTTGTGTGGCCACTAAAAAAAAATTCCACGCATTTACAATCTTTGCTCGTATTTTCGGTGAGAGAATCTATCTTCCATCTCTTTACAACAACGACATGAATGCGATTCTAATCTCTTTCACGGGTTCTTTCTTTTAGCACTTCTATGCAATGGCCACAGTTGTTCAGAGGGGACTCCCACTGGATTTATCAGTTGCTGACTGATCATAATCTGAATGAGCGCGTCATCGAGGAGACTTACTGTCCTCCGGTGTGATGCGGGTGTGAGGCGGGTAAAGTCTGGTCCAGTTGCCCATTTCATGTTGTTGCAACTGTCATCTTTAATTTGCTTTTTTGCCGCGTCCTGGCAGCGCTAGATGTCAGAGGCTCCGGCAGCTGGCAGCTCGCTTGCGGGCCGGTACGACGGACGCCTAATGGCGTTCGCCATACCGGGTGGACAAAAAAGTATCTAATAAAATAAACGTTAGTTATGAACCAAAAACAAGTTATTTGTATTGTCAATCAGCTCCTGCATCTGTGCCACTCAGTAATTCGATATCAAACTTAAAGATGAGGATATCACTCTTTATATCAATTCCGCATCAGGGTCTTATGGCCGCCACAGATTGCCGTCACTCAATTATGTAAGTTGAAATGATCAAGCGCATGGAGCGGGTCAAGGTTGAGTCGTTCCTGATTTTGGATCGCTTTCCTGGGCATAGCGTCAGTCTCCTGGCATTTGTATTAACTCACGCTTTAGTCGGCGGGTATAGCGCAATGGTCAAAGCGTTTGCTTTGCAAGCCAAAGGTCGTGGGTTTGATCCCCGACGGAGATTTAAAAAAAAAAAGATTTTTAATCGATTTCTGAGCTTTAAATTATTAATATATTGGTGTGAATTTGATCCCTCACCCGTAAAATGACAGTCATGGCCTATTAATCAAATGTTGGTGGTAGACGAAAGTCGTCCCGTGAAGACCACCCATTCATAGTAAATTCCTGTAATAATGAAGGATGATGTGTGAATCTCGGGCTGTAGTCTATGACGTTGGCGGATCAACACTCCGCATGCAGCGCTTAGCCATATGTACCATGATAAGCGTCATAGAATTCCACAGATGAGACTTCAGAATTACTATCACATCTGTAGGTATTCTCCTGTATGTGCTTACATAAAAATAAAAATAAATGGTCACTTGCGGAAGCCGAAGTGCATATCCTAACCAGGTCCATCTTTGCCTCTTGAATCCTACCTTATCCGATCTCTCACGTCATTCCTCACAAAGTAAAACCATCGTACACCCAGTATTATCTACGCAGGAACCACAGTGTATTTCGTGCATTCGATACTATTGTATAGCTGCCGTCCATTATGGCGCAGAATAGGAGGGGTTAGGTAGGTATATTTCCCATGGGAGCAATAGGCCGACCCTCGGTCAAGGGGGTGGACGAGATCAATCTATAATATACTCGTATATATAGTAACATCCTCCTCTCTCTCCGTGAAAAAGGTGTTATTCCGTCGCGTGATGGCAGGATTAGGAGCAGATTGATAACACAGACTTTTTCAGAAGCACATTGACTCAAATTTACGTTAAAACTTTACAAGCTTCCGGCCAGGCGTAATGACATGCCGCCGGCCGTAATGCGACCTTCTCGGTCGTCCACACTCAACTGATCTCCGCGCTCGGTATGGGCTCTCGCCCGCTTCACGAGCGGCGGTGTTTCCAACTGACACACCTGTTAGCGGACCCGTCCAAAATGACAACATGGTGCACATAAATGCACGACAAGCGACCAGAAATAAGAGACGAAAGATTGTATATCGAGGTTTTCGGTACCAGTCAGCATGGACTACATCATGCTGATGCCAATAGCTACTACGATGCTTATTTAACGTATAGTCAACTCTATACTATATCTTATACTTGAGCTCTGGAATGTTCTTCCCAGTATCAATGTTTCCTCCTTCATACAATCTCTTCAAGAAATTGACATCAGCACCTTGCTGACTGTTACCGAAAACCTCGATACAAGATATTTCGTCTCTTATTTCTGTTCGCTTGTCGTACATGAATGTGTCCGCTATATTGGCATTTTGGACTAATTACGGAGATCGTCACTTGTAGCGCTGTGCGACAGCCCATCACGGGCGTGCGTGTCGAGTGCCGCCCGTCGGCGAGAGCACATTGTATTGTGGCTCGGCCTGAATGCTGTCACTATGTCGGGCCATAAGTTAGCAAAGTTTATCGTAAATATATGTCAATGTGCTTCTGAAAAATTATGTGTTATTAATCTGCTCCTAATCATGCCCTCACGCGACTGAATAACAACGTTTGAAGGAGAGGAGGATGTTAAAATATATTGACATCCCCGTCTTCAGAAAAAAGAGATGACAAGTTGCGGGTTCGTCACGTGGCCGCCTGGAGGAAGGGCGCAGGAGCAGGTCGCAAAGCAAAAAACTTGTTTATGAAGCACAATTCGCATTTATTTTTCAATAAAGACTTTTTTTTATTCCTTGCCCGACCGTTACATGACGTTTCGCCGGCCGGACGAGACTGCTGCACGACACGTGTCGCCCGCAGACCGGCGCACTGTGACATGATCATAGTGGCCAATTCACAAATTAAATATGACAGTTGAACCAACATGAAATGGAGCAACTGTCAAAACAAATAAAATGGTGCATGCAAACGCTGTGCAATTATACAATTAAAACTAACATTATTACAGGTGCATGTCAGGCGAACGAACAAAAATAAGAGACAAAAGATCGTTTATCGGGGCTTTACGGCATCAGCCCAAAAGAGATATATCAAGCTGATATCAACACATACATAAACACAACACTCGTTTCCCGCATGCAGCGTGCAGCCGTCTTGGATAAACGGCATAGAATATACTGGTCTCGATCGGTTGTGCTCTCCTGCATTCGATTGCATAAAAAACTTGATACTTTGAATTTTTGTAATATGTTCCATATTGCGATACAACATACACAGAATATTAAAAATAAAAATGTTTTTTTTTCGCCCATTTCTGTACGGTTGAGTACGTTATTGTCTGATATTTGGCAAGCCCTTACGTTCTGGGCAGGGGTAGCCAAAGAGGGCCTACGAACCGTATGCCGACTTGTCAAAAAATTATACTCTTACTCTCATACCGAGGAACTTTGAATTGCGGAGCTGAAGCAGACGGCGAATATAGCTCAGTGATTAAGGCGTTTGCTTTCCAACCGAAAGTCGTGGGTTCGATCCCCGACAGAGATAAGATTTTTAATCGATTTCTAACCTCTATAAATACCCCCCCCCCCCGGTTGGTGTGAATTTTATGCAACGCCCGTTAAATGCCAGTCATAGCCTATCAATCAAAATTGGCGGTACGCGAAAGTCGTCCCGTGAAGACCATCCATTCATAGTGAATTTCTGTAATAATTAGGATGATGCGCGATTGTCGAGACTTCACTATCACCATCTGTCGATATTCTCCTGTATGTGCTGATATCCTCCTCTCTAAGTTGGTTATTGAATTACTGGGTGACAGGATGCAGGAGCAGGTTGACAATACAAAAGAACTCGTTCGATCGTAACAGGACGTTAATTCCGTCTCAATTCGAACGGGGCTTGACTGACAACTGATGGCGCACTCTGACATCTAGCGCCGCCAAGACAGTCGCGGCAAAAAAGCAAATTAAAGATGACAGTTGCGCCAACATGAAATGGAGCAGCTGTCATAACAAATAAAATGGCGTATGCAAACGCCGTCTAATTTTATATAATTAAAACTAACATAATTAGATGTGCGTGTCAGGCGACCGAACAAAAATAACAGATAAAATATCGTTTTTCGAGGCTTTACGGCATCAGCCTGATATATATGTCGACCAAGAACTGGCAGCTTCCAAAGTTCCTTCCTTAATGCCACCGGTAAGCTATGGAATGCTCTTCCAGCGTCTGTGTTTCCTCCTTCCTACAATCTGGATCTCTTCAAGAAACAGATAAATATACACTTGCAATCTCCCCAACCCACACACAAACACGAACACAACACACGTTTCCCGCATGCAGCGTCCAGCCTCCCTGGCTGAGCGTCATAGAGTGCACTGGTCTTGACCTCCTGCATGCGTTTACATAAAAAAAAAAAGCCTGAAAGAGCTACATCAAGCTGATATCAGTGCTTACATAAAAAACACAGCTTTGTGGCTACGCATTGTGATGTCCTTCTTCTTCGTAGTAGTAGTATTATCAATCCGGTGGATTGGTTTGCAGCAACAAAATCTTGCATTTCGATCTCCACTCTTATCGATCCTCTGCAGTCCTCTTCAGCTCAGCGCAAGAGCTACAACTCATGTCCTCGAACACTTGCTTCATATACTCCCGTCTAGGGCGCCCTCTACAGTTTCTCCTCTCAACCATCCCTTCCACAGTGTCATGAAGAAGACCATCGTGGCGCACGATGTGACCGATCGCCTCTCTGAGATGGTTCTTACTAGGTGCCTATCTTCCTTGATTATGCCGAAAGCCTCATTGTTCGTGACGTGTCTCTCCAAAAAATGATTCTGTATGACCACATCTCAAAGGCCTCTAGTCTTTTTTTGTTATCTCCATATGCTCACAATTAGGTTGTGTACATGGAATAATAGAAAATAGTTTTGCTTTTATAATATGGATTTTTAAAAAATCCTTATATAATAATGTCTCCTTGAGACAATATCAAGAAGGTAAAATTATTCATCAGTAACACAGGTAAATGATTGGTTATAAAGTCCGAGTCGGAACTATAAGTAGTCGTTTCTCATCCATTCAGTCTATAGTTTGGTTCGAGACCCGAGTGGTACTTACTAAAATAAATAGACTGTCGGAAAGTAATAATATTAAGCTTGTGAATAAATGATGACTGATTGAATAATAAAAAATAAAAATATACATACTTGGAATATATACTATAGCGACATCTATCATACGATGATAACAATGACATAAATACTAGTTTCAACGTCAGTCGGTCTAGGCATAGCAATAGCCAAGTCGGCTGAGCGGTATGAATACCTGGGCATAGTTGGTTTCCAAGGTCCGCGGTTCGCATCCCGCTTCTGCCGTTATTTTTGTGCTTGAATTGACGCGTTGAAAAAAGAATTTTATGTATAGTAAATGTATATTTAATTAATAATAATATTGTTTTTGTTATAATTTTTTGTGGATTTAAAATATATTCGTATGTATTTAATTCTGTCTGGCTTGTTTTCTATTGGAGTATATGGGCCTCTTGTATGAAATATCGTTTGTATTATTGTCTGATATTTGGCAAGCACTGACACGTCTGGCAGGGGTGGCTGAGGGGGGCCCGCGAGCCGTCTGCGGCCCTTGCCAAAAGCCGCACACTTCCTTTCACTGTGTGCAACGCGAGGCCAGGGATCGTCAAATTCAATCGAATCCCTTTAAACGAATCAACACTGCAACGTTAAGAAGTTTCCTACAGTCGACAACGGAACTGGTGATACATGAGGCCACCCTGCGGCTGAGTATGTGTAGTAGCGCAACTGAGGAGAATACTTGGATTGCCCCGAAAGAGGACCTAGCCCCTGGACATGACCAGGGGTAGAATATATTGAGGTCTCTTAACAGATTTGGACCGGAGTATGCAATACGAGGGCACAAATGAAAGCCTGGCAGTTTTACTGTGGACCGATTGAATGTGACTGTGGCGTGGAGCAGACCCTGTCACACCTTCTGGAGTGTGCGCTGTATCCGTGCAGCTGCACCCAGGAGGACCTGATGATGGCCGGGAGTAGCGCCATCGACGTCGCCCACTTCTGGGCAGACAGGATCCGACCCTGTTGTTTCCGACACATGACTTAAATAGTTTTTTTTTTCTTAAAAAAAAAAAATCGCGTAAGGTTCGCGGACCGCGCTTGGTGAACCCTGCTTTAGTCTATATCTATCACCATAAGTACCACCATTAATTCATACTCCATACTGTGTTCGTTCCGATTGAATCTTTTAGTACTTTTTAGTTTTTTGAAATTTTATTTTTAAACCATTATGGACTGGACTTTACCCGCCTCACACCCGCATCACACTGGAGGACAGTTAAATCTCCTTGATGACGCGCTCATTCTGATTAGATCAGTCAGCAACTGATAAGTCCAGTGGGAGTCCCCTCTGAACAATATGGCCACTGCACAGAATTGCTAAAAGAAAGAACCCGTGAAAGAGATTAGAATCGCATTCATGGGTTGTAAAGAGATGGAGATGGAAGATAGATTCTCTCACCGAAAATACGAGCAAAGATTGTAAATGCGTGGAAATTTTTTTTAGTGGCCACAAAGTCTGCATGCCCGATAGAGCCGAGGCGATTCCCTCGAACTGCATCGAAAAGGACTCCTCTTTCTAAGGAGAGGAACTGACAGTCCCAGAGAATGTGCTCTGAGGTCTGGAAGGGGGCGCGACAGGGGCGACTAGGGCTTGAAACTAAATTAAATGAGTTATATCTGTCATTAAAAGCGCCGTGCCTGGTCATTAGTTGAGTAGACCAGTGATCAGGGCTTATCCAATTAGAGACTATTTGCCACTTTCTTCATATGTTATAAACGGATTGTCATCATCATCATCGCCTCGCTCTGCTCCCCTAACTGGAGCATATCGCGCCGTGAGTGCCTCGATCTTGGGTCTCGATGATATGCGGGAAGCGCGACACTATATACAGAGTGGGAGTGGGCCACTCCGGCAACCATCACGACTAGCGGCAGTAGCTCTCGAGCTTGAAACCAGAGTGGACCTATGCCCGTTCCGTGAGCGTTGCCAGATGGTTTTTTAATGTTTTCAGCCAACAATTGACTTCAATTATAATTAATTATGAATGTTCTTATTTTTCCGATTTAAAATAGCTGACTTTTGATTGTGTACTGACATCAGCATGGCATAGCCCTCGCTGATTGGTACCGAAAACCTCGATGTACAATCTTTCGTCTCTTATTTATGTTCGCTTGTCGTACATGTATGTGTCGCCGTATTGGCTATGTTGGTATATGTTGGACAAGTCCGGTCACGGGTGTGATATTAGTTATGCAGTTTGTTTTTGACAATTTGGCAGACAATCTCAATTTTACCGAGCACCGAAAATCCCGACTTTAATTTCCCCAATTTTTTTTTCATCATTGTTGTTGGTTTCGTATAATTAGTTCCGCTCTGTTTCCCGAAAATTTCCCCACGGCGCGGGGAAATTTTCGTTCTCGTCGGGATATTTTTCTTTTATCCCCCTCCTTTCACGATAATGAAGTCTGGGAATTGGAACACGCGGCAACACAGATGGAATCCATTAAAATCGAACCGTGTTTGTGTGATGTTATATGTAAACAAACACTGGCGAACGAAGCGTCAAAAGAATAGTGGGAGTAGCCAGGATGCGGAGGATCGAAGAGGATGAAGACACATGCAGGAGGATCTCTGCAATGGCGGTCGAAATATTGGTTGAAAGAAGTTCGCCATACACGGCTAAACCCAAAAGCCATTATACCTGAATAGATCTATGCTTTGTCTCGAGCAGTCCCCACCCGGAGATCCGATTGGGGGACTATTTTATCTCCGGAAAATTTTACTTGAGATGCAATAATTTTTTTGCTGATACTCGGGATGTCTTTAAGACCTTTAATGTGGTATTTTCCCCTTTATTTCCACATCCTAATGCCGTTGACCATAAAGGTTCATCCGCCTTAGGAGGGCATTTACTACCTCCAGGACAATAGAGTGCCCTAACTAGTGCTGCTCGAGACAAAACAACCAAGACAAATAAGAAAAACCTTCAGCCAACAAGATATGCCACCTGGAATGTTTGAACATCACTGCAGAACGGCGCCCTAGACGGGAATATTTGCAGCAAGTATTCGAGGACATGAACTGTAGCGCTTATGCTGAGCTGAAAAGGGTTGCGGAGGACCGAGAGGAATGGAGATTGAGATGCAAGATTCTGTTGCTGCAAACCAATCCACCGGATTGATACTACGAAGAAGAAGATCTATGCAACGCCTAGTAGATTATCGAAGATCTGAACCACTAAATGGTGTCCAATTTTAACCATTTTTTTTTCTTGGGCAGACGATAGATGTCGCTATAGACCCAAGCTTTAACATTGACCGAATATATACAGTCTTATAACACACCGGTGTGCTCACGGCACTGGAGGGCTTCCCGCAGCGGACCCATATTTGGGCTCATGGCACCCATACGGCTAAGTTCAACAGTGGACACAGACTGAGCGCGGCTCTCGTTAGATCATCGAAGTTGCGCAACTGAGGACGCGGACCATAAATTGGATGTGTCACCGTCTGTTGCGTACCGCGTGTCACTGGTCGGGTTGAACCGACTCTTAATACGGCCTCGGAAGCGTCGGGCTAATCACCCGATTTCCTTAAAAAAAAAAACTATTAACAAACCCAAGAATATGCGTCCGGGTACGACACAGGGCATTGACCATCACAATATTTCGCCACTCTATGTAAATTGAAGGGATCAAGGTCCAAAATGGAATAGAGGAATTTGCGGTGTATGAAATTCAATGTATTAATATTGATTTTATAAATGCTTACTCATGTTGTATACTAAGATATAAAAAGGGGTATATTATCAAATAAATTAGTACCAACTCAACTCCGGTCTTTGGACATATACTTAGTGCCGGAACCTTGGTATTCCAGCGTCAGCATTTAGCTGACGCTGTAACTTTGGGACCGCGATCTCGGTTCCGGAACACCTCGCATGTGCTTTACTATCGACGATGTCGCCAGGATGATTCTCACTATACACAATTCTAATTTTTCTTGTTTTTTTTTTGCAGGTGTTTCAGAGTTCCGGTTCCTGTCGGAGCCGCGCAACGCGCTTGTGCGCACCGGTGGCTCTGTGACGCTCGCGTGCTCGGCGTGCACGACGGCGGGCACGTCAGCCACAGTGTGTGAGGAGCACGGCAGCGCGCGCGTCGAGTGGCGCTGGACCCCCGCGCTGCCACTGCAAGAAGTGCAAGCGCCACTACTCGACACGCACAGGTGATTAGTCAGACTATCATATCCGCTCCCCTAACTGGACATATATATAAGCATACTGACTGGAGTCTGAGAGGTCACGCGCTGCGCATCCTCTACGATTCAATGTTCCTAGTGACATCAGCACGATGTAGCCCTTGCTAACTGGTACCGAAAATCTCGATAAATAATCTTTCGTCTTGTATTTTCGTCGCTCGCCATACCTTTATGTATGTGGCCACATTGGGGCTAGTTACATAGTTTTGCCACCGGCACTGCTGGCGACCGACCACGGGCCGCGGAAGTGCGGACGGCCGGGGAGTTGGTCCCGACCTTTTGGCGAAGTAAGGTTCGCGTTGCGGCCGCGCGGGCATCTCATACCGCGTGGTCACAAACTTGTAATGTTTTTTTAACGTAAATATAATCTGTGCTTCTAAAAAAAAGCCTTTGTGTGCCGTCATGCTCTTCATCCTGCCTCACGCGACGTAATAACTCCCCTATTTTTGAGAGAGGAGGATGTTACTAGGTACGGCTGCTTATGCGGCTGTGTGCTGGGCGGAAAGATGCAAGCTGGCTACGACACGCATAAAGCTTGCTGTTAGCTAGAGATCGGACATAATTATGCTCACGAAATGCTATAGAACCGTCTCCAACATAGCTCTCCCAGTGCTAGGTGGAGTCCTCCCATTGGATCTCCAAATCCAGCAGGTAGCTGCTTTCAGGCTTCTCCGATGAGGCTTGCCGGCCACGGTCGATACGGTCACCATCCAACAACCACCAGAGAAGGGAGCACGCAAGGCCACCATGGACACGGTAAGGGCACTCATCGCATGGCAGTGGCAGCGAAAGTGGGACAATTCTAAACGCTTTCTACGAGGATACTTCCCATCGATTCTTGAGTGAATGGTCGCAAAGTGTCTCGTCCCGAACCACTACACGAGCCAGCTGCTAACCGGACACCGATTCCTCCGGAGCTACCTCAACAGGTTTGGACAGTTGGAACCTAGGCGGAGTGCCCATGTGACGGCAGCTCTCCGCAGGACGCATCTCACGTTCTGTGGAGCTGTCCGCTGCACCACCCTGTGAGAATTGCGCTCTTTGAAGTGGTCCGGCCGGCATCAGGTCCAACAAGTAGCTTTTTGCGTGCCACAGCAACGGGTCACCTTCTGGGTCTCCAAAAACAGGACGGGACAGGGAGGGTTTTCACAAAGCGTGCTGCGTTTTTTTATTGGTTTACAAGTGTTATATATTTATTTTTTCTATTTCTAGAACACAACTGAGCAATGGATCTCTGATGCTGACTGGATTAGGAGCTGGAGGGGCGGATGCTGGAGACTACCAATGCGTGGCCACGTCACCACAGCATGGCACAATCATATCGAGAATCGCCACAGTATCGTTACCAAGTAAGTATTTATCAATCTATCAAATCTAGAGTGACATCACCATTAATCAAAGAGACTCCATTTTGCCGGGATAGACATCGGGACGCGTGCGGGACGGATGAAGAGCGGGTCGCAAACACAAAGAACTTTTCGGAAAGAACATTGAAATATATTTAAAATAAAAGATTGACAAACTTCGGTCACACGTTACGCACAGATGATGATTGAGCGCCCGCAGTGGGTGACAGCCCAGTGCCGAAATTAATACTTTGCCAGGACTCAAATAAAATGGCGACGCGGCGCTGTCTTATATTACTACCATACCAGTTGGTATTGACATCAGCATGATATAGTACTTGCTGACTGGTACCGAAAACCTCGATATACAATCTTTCGTCCCTTATGTGACACATGTATGTGACGCCATATTGGCATTTTGGACAACTCCGGTCACGCGTGTGACGTTAGTATATATAGATCGCCACTTGCGGCGCTGGTGTGACCAACCACGGTATGTGCCGACGACCACGAAAAGGTTGCATTATGGCCGGCCCGGCATGTTATTCCGCTTTATTCGGAATATATATGTGCTTTTGAAAACATCTTTGTGTTGTTAATCTGCTCCTCATCCTGCCACCGCGCGACTGAATAACCACCTTTTTAGAGAGGAGGATGTTCGTATCAATATATGTGTTTTAATACATTTTTTTTATTCATTTCAGCTCCACCTGTCTTCGAAGCAGAACCTCAAGACTTGACGTTGTACCGAGGTCAAACTGCGTACTTTGCATGCAATGTCAGGCAATTACCAACCAGACTAAAGGGTGCTACTCCACGTATACTGCAACCCAAGCTGCTTCCTCCAGGACTGAAGGTAAGAAGAATTTTTAATGTTCAGGAGCGGGATGACGAACGTCTAAGGGTCGATCCAGGTAGCGAGAGGAAAGTTTTTGTCGAGATCAAAATAGACGGGTCGACTGTTGATTCTGTGCATTATTGTGTGAGTGAGAGGGGGTGGGCTGTGTATCAGTCTCTCCTCTTCTAGAAAAAACGATATCTCTACTCGCTCAGCTAGGTATACAATGAAATGTAGATAACAGAACATGACATATCTCTAAATAAAAGCCAGTATCTGAAGGGTCAAAACGTGTAGAGATGGATGAGTAATTACAAAAACTCACTGAGGTCCAGACTGCGTGTTCAGGAGCGGGACGTTCTAAGGGCCGATCCAGGTAGCGAGAGCACCTTTTTCGTCTAGAATCGAGAACGAAATGGACGAATAGACTGTCGATTCTGTGCATCATGGTGTGAGTGAGAGGTGAGCTGTGTATCAGTCTCTCCTCTTCATGCAAAAACCGACATATGTATTTGCTCATCTATACTATAGAGACATATATCGTTATACGATGGTAACAATGGTATATAAATACAACTTATTTCGCGCATCCGTTCAGGCAGGAGACAGTCGAGAGGACCAGGGTAATGAACAAGAGCAAAGGTTGGTTCCAAGGCTCGTGGTTTGCATCCCGCCTCTGCCGATATTTTTCTGAATGAACTGATGATTTGAGGTATTATTGTGTCTATATATTTGATTATAATTTACTATATTTTTTTGGTGTTTTTTTAAGGTCCAATGGCTCTTCAACGAATCCCCGATAAGCGTGGATGGTTCCCGTACAACTCAGCTTCCCTCAGGATCCCTCGAGATAGACCCCGTGTGGACCCAAGACATGGGAACATATCGGTGCAATGTTTCTTTCATCGGAGGCACTGAATACAGGTAAGAAAAATGATGCATAAATCTGTATTTGAATTCACTAGAGCTGCAAACTATGCTGCCATAGTCACAACAAAGTTTTTTTTTTATGTAAACACATACAGGAGGATACTATATATTGGGTTGGTGCAAAACTTATGACCGTTTTTTACATATAAAGGGTCCGCCAATGAAATATTTTTTTTAGACTTGTATTATTTATTTAATCAATTATATAATTTCCATCACTTCTTATGACCTTCTCCCATCTTTCTATCAACTTATTAATACCATTAGTGTAAAATTCCGTGGATTTTGTTGCGAAAAATGTATTAAGGGATGTTTTTACCTGCTCTATTGAATCAAATTTTTTATTTTTAAAATAATTTTGCAGTGATCGGAATAAATGAAAATCGGATGGAGCAAGATCTGGAGAATACGGTGGATGCTTGATAGCATCCCAATTAAACTCATTTAGCTTGTGTTGGGTCATCATAGCCACATGTGGTCGCGCGTTATCGTGATAAAACACTACTCCTTTTCTGTTTACCAATTCTGGTCTAACCTTTTGAAAGGCGATGCTCAATTTGAATAATTGCTGACAATATCGTTCTGCTGTAATTGTCTGATTGCGTTCCAAGAGTTTAAAATACACAATACCCTTACAATCCCACCAAACACAAAGCTTAACTTTTTTTGATGAATTTCGGCCCTCGAAATTGTTAATGGGATCCTCATACCGCCGCCATGCGATTCAATAACTAACATAGAGAGGAGGATGTTAATTTTTTTTTTGTATTCCAGATTAAGCCGTAAAGCAACATTGACAGTCAACGCTGACATGGCACTGGCAGAAAGTATCAGGACTCCCGTGTTCATTGCCAGGCCGCGATCACAAAAAGTAGTCGAAGGTAATTAAAATATTATCATTTATTATTATTATATAATCTGTCTTTATTCATGTGGCAGAGATGAAGATGCTGAGGTGGGCGGGCGGGTGACTAGAGTGGACAGACTTCCAAATGAGTATATTCGGGGTTCATTTCGGGTGGCCCCCATACCTGAAAAGATAAGGGAAAACCGCTTAAGATAGTATGGGCATGTGACACCGAGAGATGAGGACCACATGGTGAAGAAAGCCCTTAATATACCCACGCTGAGGAGAAAACCTGGAAGACCACAGGCAACCTGAACTGCAACTGTAAACAAGGATCTGAAAACTCTGGGTTTGACCGAGAATGCATCGCAGAATCCTTGTGAATCCTTGCATCTCGTCGAAAGCCAATGCAGCCATGTAATGTATTTTGATAACAGATGCCTGCGTAGAGTACTGCTAATTTTTTTATTTATAACAAAGATTTCACCTATATTGCTTCCAAATATTTTTCTTCTAACAGTCCCTTTAAGACTGAACATGTGGAGAAGCGCAACTGAGGGGAATACTTGAATTGCCCCGAAAGAGGACCTAGCCCCTGGACACGACCAGGGGTGGAATATATCGAGGTCCCTTAACAGACTTCGGACCGGAGTATGCAAGACGAGGACACAAATGAAAGCCTGGCAGTTTTAGAGCGGACCGACTGAATGTGATTGTGGCGTGGAGTAGACCCTGTCACGTCTTCTGGAGTGTGCGCTGTATCCGAGTAGCTGCACCCAGGAAGACCTGATGATGGCCGGGAGTAACACCATCGACGTCGCCCACTTCTGGGCAGACAGGATCTGACCCTGTTGTTTCCGACACGATTATATATATAAAAAATATATGTTTACATGTGTTTTTGAATGTATTTTTAGGTTCTGCTGTCACTATGGACTGTGCTGCCCTTGGAAACCCAACACCAGATATCATCTGGCTGAACAATGGTGTTACGATAGACTTCAAGTGAGTCCTACAACTTTTCTTCTCTTATGTAATCTTAAACTTGTTTTGTTTGTTCTGTATTTATGTCAGTTTTGAATTTTTCCTGATGAAGATATTGACATACGAGGATTATCCGTAAAATAAGTTTCCCAGTGATTGCTCACAGTGTAAAACATGTTTAATTCCATGAGTGCGTACATTTTTGGAAAGTTCAGACTTTTACTTATTTTCCTACATAGTCGCCACTGAGGTCAATGCCTTTTTGCATGCGGTATACGAGCTTTTGAATGCCGGAGTCAAAAAAATCTACCGCCAAGCCACGCAGATACCTGAGGACCGCTTCTTCTACCTGTTCTCTATCGCTGAAATGCGTTCCACCCAGGTGTTTCTTCATGTCAGGGAAGAGATGGTAGTCAATTGGGGCTAAGTCCGGGCTGTAGGGTGGGTGTTTGACAATACACCATCCAAATTTTGCAATGAGCTCGTTGGTCAACATTCTTGGCACCCGCCTCGCGCAAACCTTAGCATACCCTAGATGCTCCGTCAATATCTTGTCAATAGAGGTTTTGCTGACATTAGGGATCATTTCGGAGAGCTTACGAACCGTCACTCTTCAATCTGAGAGCATCGCTGCCTCCACTTTTGCGACTGTTTCGTTGGAAATAGATGGCCGTCTGGAACGCTCCTCATCATGGACGTCAGTACACCCATTCTTGAACTCTCTGCAACATTTGCGCACGTGTTGTACGCTCATACACTTTTCTCCATAGATTTTGAATAGCTGGGAATGGATTTCTACCGGCGCAATGTTTTTGCAGACAGGAATCGCCTTGCGGGTGAAGCGAGGGGGAGATCCATCACGTACGGCTGCCAAGCCAAGACCGAGCCCTGCAGGCAGCTCACTAGGGAAGGATTTGGAGTAGGGGAACCAAGGTACACTACAGAATCGCGGGATCCACCATTACAGCGCTTTACAGGACTGTAGCAACATTGCTAACTTATTTTACGGATAACCCTCGTATATATAAAAATAGTTATTTAAATAAAATATTTATAACTCTATTGCAGCTTTATTCTATTGGTGCAATGTTCAAAATTAGCTGAATATACTTAGAAATATTTGCAGTGAGTAAAATTAAGCATACGTATTTACGTTTAACATTATGTTTTTGTTTAATTTTCAGCGACCTGGACAGCCGGTTCACACTGCTGGGTTCCGGCGGTCTCTACAGTCACTCCGTCATAGAGGACGATGCTGGCACCTACCAGTGCAGAGCAGACAATAGGGAAGACTCTCTAGATGCCACGGCCATCTTGGATATCATGGTGAGACCCACTGATATACGAACTTTCTTTATCTAACTAGAAAGTTAAGAAGACAAATCTTTTGTTTACTTCACCCATGCTTTCCGCTGATATGTATTTCCTACAACTGGACTCTAATAATGAGAATATCCATATAAAATATAATAAGATACTGAGTGAACAATTTTTGAATTCCTCCGTAATATTATTAAGTACTAAATACAATTATCATAATGTATAGTTATTCGTTTGTAGCCATTGAAATAAATGATTTGTGGAATAATCGGGGATCGAATCACGCGCATGTGTTATGCATCTGCGAGAGCGGTGGCGCAGACGAGACAGACTTGTTGGTACAGGACACAAACGGATATTTTTATACGATTTCTGAGCTCTGTAAATACACGTTTTTTATGTATAAACATGCAGGAGAATACCGACAGATGGTGATAGTAATTCTGAAGTCTCACCTGTGGAATTCTATGACGCTAGACCATGGTGTATATGGCTAAGCGCTGCATGTGAAGTGTTGATCCGCCAACGTCATAGACTTCTAAACTTAATTGAATCAGTTCAAAGAAGAGCAATTCGTTTGATAAACAATGACACCCTTACGTCTAATCTACAATCAATGGAACACAGACGTAAGGTTGGTTCTCTTAGTCTTTTCTACCGTTATTACCACGGTCGCCGCTCTTCGGAACTTGAAGAGCTAATTCCTCCTACACCCACTCACAGCCGACAAACTCGTCTTACACTTGCCGAACATCCATACACGGTTAATATATGTCGACCAAGAACTGGCAGCTTCCAAAGTTCCTTCCTTAATGCCACCGGTAAGCTATGGAATGCTCTTCCAGCGTCTGTGTTTCCTCCTTCCTACAATCTGGATCTCTTCAAGAAACAGATAAATATACACTTGCAATCTCCCCAACCCACACACAAACACGAACACAACACACGTTTCCCGCATGCAGCGTCCAGCCTCCCTGGCTGAGCGTCATAGAGTGCACTGATCTTGACCGGTTGTGCTCTCCTACATGCGCAGAGATTCACGCATCATCCTTAATATTACAGAAATTGACTATGAACAGGTGGTCTTCACGGGAAGACTTTCGTCTACCACCAATTTTAATTAATAGGCTATGACTGTCATTTTACGGGTGAGGGATCAAATGCACACCAACTGGGGATTTAAGAGCTCAGAAATCTATTAAAAATATGTATTTTTTATCTTCGTTGGGGATTGAATCTACGACCTTTGGCTTCAAAGCAAACGCTTTGACCGTTGGGCTATATCCGCCGGTAAGCTCATTAATTCATAAACAACGTCTTAGGTTTTCACGGCCAGATTTGATATTGTGGCTTTTGGGTTTAGCCTTGTGTGTCGAATTTCTTTTATGCGATATTTTGACCGCCATTGTAGGGGTCTTCTTCAGGTATAAGTCATCAACCCTGAAGAAGACTCTTGCAATGGTGGTCGAAATATCGGATAGAACAAATTCGCCACACACGGCCAAACCCAAAAGCCACAATAATTTATTCATGTTATTAATTCATGTGTTTAAATGTAATTCATTTTTTTATGTTAAGGTACCTCCACGGTTCGTTACCAAACCATCAGACATGACTGCCATGGAGCGAGAAGACTTGCAGCTAGAATGTGAGGTGTACGGGAGACCAGAACCCACTGTTAGATGGATGAAGAATGGCGAGGTCATCACGCCCAACAACCACGATATGGCCGTGGTCGGAGGGTCAGTATATATTTATTTTTGTGTTAATATGTATACTGGTCGCCATCTTGTTAACCCTTAAACGCCCAGTGGTTTCCTTACGGGAGCGCAGATTTTCTATGTTCATTATTCTTCTCTTGTTCGCTAAAGCTAACAAGTGGCGAAACGTGTGGTTCTCTGTGTAGCCGCTGATGACGTGTAGACTGTTAACGTAGCGCCAATCAAGGACATAGCGGCTAAACAAGGTACTACTCTCTATGCGGCCCTCATTCTGCCTTCTATTGCGCTCGCGAGCGGGTCAAGGTTGAGTCGTTTCTGATTTTGAATCATTTTCCTGGCCGTATGGTTTGTCTTCTTCCTGCCATAAAATGAACTCGGATGTTCCACAGGTCTGCAGGTCTCCGCAGTCACACAGCAGTGACTCTCCCTGCTCTAGCTGTCAGCGCTAGAGTTTCTCAATATCTGGCAACATCGATAGCCCGTGTGTTGCCTGGCACTAGGTCCTAAGATCTGCAGCTAGTCGGGCACATGGGGCAGGATATTAGGTGTGAGGCGGTCCGCACAGTAACTCTCCCTGCCGAAGCATTCCCCTCCGCTCTAAGTTGCTTAGATTTAATACTCTTTTTCTCGTTTTGTTACAGACACAATCTTCGTATCCAAGGCTTAATGTCGTCAGATTCTGGAATGTTCCAATGTGTGGCGTCTAACCCAGCAGGAAACATTCAAGCTTCTGCACATTTGACTGTTCTAAGTGCGGGTAAGACTCACTGTTAACGTAACCTCTTCAAAACACACCACAGCACTATCGAAAAAACATGTAAAATCGTATTGTATAATGTTCATGTTGTATGTAACCAAATATTCAACAACTGATACGTGTAAAAATTCACAGCAAACATTTTTATTTTATTTATTGACAGATATATAATGTTAGTAATTAGAGTTAAATATTTACATTTATTTTTAGAGTGATACATTTTTTTTCGCTGTCCTCGCCAATTAAGAAGGATTCACTCGTATAGAAAATACAAAAAATATAATAATTATTTATTTATTTACCTTGTTTTTACGTGGATCACGTAAGATACGTGTAAGACGAAAGAATCGCAGTGAACAGTGGTTGAAACCAACTTAAGTGAAGATATTGACATATTTAGTGTAATATTGCTTCAGATTCAGTGCTGGTGTGGACGGATACGAAATGTTGGATGTTTGATTTTGTGACAATAATGACGTGTTATTTGTGTGTCAACCATTATATACTTATGACATGGTTATTGTTGTCACAAATCCTAACTATTTGCGCTGCGTATTCAGACACTTGTTCTGAGTGTGAGGTCATTGACATTAAATGTGTCAATACATTTACATCATCACACTTACGTTAGTACTTCAATAACGAATGAAAATAGTATATTTTGTAATAAATACGAAAAGAAAAAAAAAATCTGTTTAGGAGACTGCAGTTTCGACTAACTCGTAGCCTTTCAGATATTAATAAAATAATTTTTAGAATTTATCCCACAGTATATTTGTTGACGACATGTTACAGCCAGATCGAATGGCCATTTTCAAGTCAGTTAGTAAAGTGAGTGTTGGCTCTATATAAAGCAAAGAGTGAGTGAAAAGGTGATGAATTGTGTGATGGGTATATGTGGTTTGGAAATCATTAATGTATAAGGGGATTCATTGATGTTACAACAAAATAATATGTATAATTACAAAGGCCATTAAAAAACAATAAACATGTCCATCAAAATGCACTTAAGTAAGAATTCTAGATAATTTTAAGAAAAAAAATTTTTTGGTGGATAATCCAAAAGTAGATGGGGAAGCTATACAATTCTAGGGAGATGTATCTTTAATTGATGATACTGTTAATGGCGTTAGAAAGTCCGGTGAAATTTGAGCTGAAACAAAATGCTTTTCTCATAGCCTCGTAGCCTTTCTCAATCCATCACTTGCTAACAGACAACTGAGCTGCATAGTACTTCATAAAAAACCCTGATCATTGAACACCCAAACATTTCTTTGGTACTACAGCCGCAGTCTATGCAAGCTCGCGTGCTTTTGTCCTGGAGGCTCCCGGAAACCATCTATGTTCTCATGTGGACCTCAGGGTATGCAGGTGTTCTGGGACAAGGCATAGACAACCTGAGCTTACAGAACTGTAAAAATGATAATTTGGCGGTGTCGATATGCTCAAAATATTTTGTAATTTTATTTTCTTCATTGTAGTATGTTTTGATTACTCGTTTCCATTACATTTACAGTGTTTTAACGATTTTTTTGTTATTTTAATTTAATTTGATTTTTATTATTTTATAATTTATGTTTCTTTTTTATTTCTTTTTTTTTTCACTTTTCTTTTCATCCCGAAACCCAAACTCCATATAAATTTCAAAAATCCTTACACACACACACATTTATTTTACCAATGATCTTATATTTATTATTATTATCAACAAACATTCACGCACGATTAAATTTTTATATATTTTTTATTATTATAAAAAAAAGCTGCTAGATTGCCGCCGACGAAGCGTTTGAAAGCGTCAAAGAACGCGAAAAAGCGCAAGAATCAAAACGTCGATGAACACTCATACTTTTCCGACAATCCAGATATGAACGTTCCGGAACAACGTTCGAAAGAAGATAAATCGGGCGGTCAACGTCGAACGTCAAACTATCCCGACGTTCAAAATAAGTTTGATCCAAAATCAATTTTGACGTCGTTGATATCGACAGACGGGCGGAATGCCAACAACAAAAAACGAGACAATCCCGCAAACCCAATCTTGAAAACGCGATACCCGCACGATATATTCAGTAGCTTGATATCGATCGATGAACCAAAAAGTATAGACAGTGAAGACTTTGATAGTTTTGATAATTCGGACGACGGTAAAACAGATTTTTTAGGCGAAGTGTCCTCGGTGTTTACGTCGACTTTGGCTTCGGTATTCAACGAAAACGTGTTCAATGAACGTAGTGTCATAGATAACCCAAATGTCTCTTCTACTAACGTTCGTTCCCGTCATCCTTACCCGTTACGTCCCGATACAGGTATCGATGGGAGTGCCCCGACGAGTTTTGTCCCGCTGGACGACAACGGGACTTTTCTTGACAATGGGACGGATTCTGATGGTAGCGGCGCGCCCGGGGAGCCGCTCGGGTTTCGCGCAGTGATTGTGAAACCGCGGTTCGTCACGCTGAGCTGGGAGGAACCGGAAACTGCCGGAGACATCACTGTCTATGCCGTCATCTATAAAGTTAAAGGATCAGTGAGGTAAGATTTTTAAGGCCATTTTTTTTATATAAATTTGTCGGCAGGTCAAATGGTCCAAGCGATTGCTTTGCAAGCCAAAGGTCGTGGGTTCGATCCCCGGCGGAGATTAATATGTATATTTTTAAAATATATTTCTGAGCTCTAAAATATCCCCGGTAGGTGTGAATTTGATCCGTCATCTAGTCATAGCCTATTAATCGAAATTGGTGGTAGACGAAAGTCGTCCCATTAAGACCACCCATTAATAGTAAATTCTTGTAATAATAAGAATGATCCGTGAATGACGTGCAGTAGTCTATGATGTTGGCGGATCAACACTCCACATGCAGCGCTTAGTCATATGCAACATGGTCATATGCAACATGGTTAGCATCATAGAATTCCACAGATGAGACTTCAGAATTACTATCACCATCTGTCGGTGTTCTCCTGTATGTGTTTACATAAAAAAACATAAAAAAATCTCAATTTGTGTTTCAGAGAAAGGATTTTGAATACGACCCGAGGCGACCTTCATGAGATGAACATCCCTTCTCTACAACCAAGTACAACCTACCAGTTTAGGGTCGTTGCTTACAATAGGAACGGGTCGGGTCCAAGCTCTCAGGTAAACCATCATCATTCTATATATCCACTTAGTTCATTTATTAAAAAAAAACATATCACATTAAAATCCTCCTCTCTTTAAAAAGGTTGTTATTTAATTGCGCGGTGGCAGGATGAGGAGCAGATTAACAACACAAAGACTTTTTCTGAAACACATTGACATATATATTTCAATAACTTTACAAACTTATATATCTATCGTCATACGATGATAACAATGGTATAAATACAAGTTCTAATGCGTGTCAGCTCAGGCAAAGAAATAGCCGAGGTGGCTAAGCGGTATATAAAGACCTGGGCAAAGGTTGGTTCCAAGGCCCGTGGTTTGCATCCCGCTTCTGCTGATATTTTTCTGAATAAATTGATGCGTATAAAGAATTTGATGTATAGTAAAGTATATTTAATTACTAATAATATTGTAATATAGTCAATTATCTATAAAAATATATTGTCTTAAAAAAAATAAAGCTGGTGGAAACATCGCATGTCGAGTGGAAAGAGTTAGTAAAAATAAACGCGAATTGTGCTTCAAAAACAAGTTCTTTTGCTTGGTAATCTGCTCCTGCATCCTTTCGAACCTGCGACTTGTCGTCTTTTTAAAGCCGGGGGATATCAATATTTGGTTTTGATTTATTTATTTTAAAGTGATTACATACATGTTTTGGACTCCCTGGAGTCTATCTTCAATAATATTGCTGTGGATATTTACTTTTTTCAACACTAAATATTTATATATTTTTCATTTTAGATGCTGGAGATCACGACCCAGTCTGAAGAGCAGTCGGTGGGAGCTCCGCAAGACGTCAATGTGGTTCCTCTGAGCTCCACCAGTCTCTTGGTGTCATGGCTGCCTTCGTTGCCAGTGCCAGGGTCGAGAGTCGCAGTGGAGAAGTACCAAGTGCTGTGGGCAGAGGTCAGATACGTTCAATCACACAATCAAAACAAGTGTTCATCTTATAATATTAAATTAATTTTAATTAAAAAAATTATTAATTAAAAATATTTAGTTTTGATTCACATTTAATTTAACTGATTACATGTTTCGGCCTCCGTCTTTAATAATGATAAAATAAAAACAGTCAGTGGCTTATATAGATATGCACAAACAATTAAACAAAGACATTATAAAATTACTGGGTATTTGTTATTTTAATGTAATAAGCCATATAATAATATTTTTTTGTGTTCAATTTAAAAACTGCCTTGTAATTCTTCGGTGTAGACGACGGCCAGTCCATGGTGTATATGGTTTTTTTTTTCAGCTTGATTGATACCTAGAATAATTTTAAGCAGTATCAAAGACTTTATAATGTTATCTTTAGACAATAGCACATGCCGGAATTACAAAGACAGGGGTTAACAAGTAGTTTATTTAGTAACGATATATATATTATTATTTTATTTTCTCAAGAATCTATCATTAGTATGTTATTTGTTGATTGGATATAATAATGGAGATGACGTGAAAATTGTCTGCTCATTTAATAGATTATTATTTTTATTGAGTCTACAACGATTAATTTCTAATAAATGTTCGATAAATGTTCATCTCTAAGCCCTATAATAATTGATATTGCCAAGTTCAATTTCAATTTATTTTCTTGTAGAAACATTACAAAAAACAATATTTAATTCATATCTGAAACAGGATAAAATAACAATTTATAAATAACACAATAATAATAGAATCATTTAAAAAGTCCCGGAGCCCGCTAAACAGAAGACTCCACGAAATTACTTTGATAAATAAATTCGTGGAGCTCATGTCGAAACTGGGCTTCTCTCAAGTGGAATATATCAATATTCGAGGCGATATCGTTGAACAGTCTGATCACTCTCCCAAGCGGTATAGTCTCTGGCAGGTTAGTAAAACCCCTAGGAAGATCAAACAATCTGTGCCTCTTTATCCTTAAATAATTGTCAGGGACAAACAAACCAATTTCAAACAAAATATCAGGATTTCTGAACACGCCACGCACTAGGCGAAAGAAATGGATACTCAAACACACATCTCTTCTAGTTCTCAACTCATTGTATCCCAACATGTCCAGTATAAAGTTAGATGGGTACAGCCACAGATAATATCCATGCATCCTCATGTAAAGAAACCTCGAAAATTTCAATCAAAATATAACATGAGGCCATATTTTTATGTAATCGGGGGAGCCCAAATAATAGACCTGCTCTCAAGTATGCTATGAACCAATGAATTGTACAGTTGTAAGTTGTGCAACTCCCTAGATTCTATAGCCCATCTGGCATGTTTACTTTAACATCCTCCTCTCTTTAACCTTTTCTATGCCAAATTGGTTTTCGTATGGGGAGACCCCGAGGGCGGTCATTTTTTTTTTTGAAAAATCAAAAGCTATTTTTAAAATTGTTGTATTATCGATAACTCTTGACAATACGTAGTTGCTAATTGTTTCAACACGGCAGCAAGAGATGTCACTGTACGCTCAAAATATTGAATTATTAAAAATAGCAAAAATTGGTTAGATATTAAGTGTTAAAGTGGAGCGTCCTTTTTTGTATGGGCGCGATTTTTGTATGGGCGGCTTCCTCTTGCTTGGATTCTTACTTGCTTACCATGGTTACATATGGTTAAGCGCTGCATGTGGAGTGTATCCGCCAACGTCATAGACTACCGCTCGATATTCACAGATCATCCTTATTATTACAAGAATTTACTATGAATGGGTGGTCTTCACGAGACGACTTTCGTCTACTATCAATTTTTGATTAATAGGCTATGACTGGCATTGTATGGGTAAGGGATCAAATTCACACCAACCGGGGTATTCTAGAGCTGAGAAATCAATCAAAAATATATATTTTTTTCAATCTCCATCGAGGACCGAACCCACGACCTACGGCTTGCCAAGCAAATACTAACCATTGAGCTATTACCGCCGATCCTTAGAGTCTATTCATTGTTAGCATTATTGCTTCTGGTGTATGATAAAGATGTTCATCAACACCATCATCCTGGCTGAAGAGGCTATTTAAATTAAAAAACTAATAAAAATATTTATACAATTTACAACAAGCGCCATCTTCTTCTTCGTAGTATCAATCCGGTGGATTGGTTTGCAGCAACAGAATCTTGCATCCCGATCTCCATTCCTCTCGGTCCTCCGCAACCCTTTTCAGCTCAGCATAAGCGCTACAATTCATGTCCTCGAACTACTTGCTGTAAATACTCCCGTCTAGGGCGCCCTCTACAGTTTCTACCCTCAACCATCCCCTCCATAATATCGTGAAGAAGACCATCGTGGCGCATGATGTGACCAATCCATCGGGCTCGCCTCTCTGAGATGGTTCTTATTAGGTGCCTATCTTCCTTGATTATCCTGAGAACCTCATTGTTCGTGACGTGGTCTCTCCAGGAAATTCCGAGGATTCTTCTGTACGACCACATCTCAAAGGCCTCTAGTCTTTTTTTATCACTTTCAGATAAGCACCATGTCTCACAGCCGTCTATAATAATACAACATGTGTTAATTGCTTAACTCAGTGTGTGGAAGCAATTCGTAATGTGTAATTTTTTTATTCTTTTAATTTTCAAATTTTTAATTTTTTTAAAACATGTGATACATTATTTTTCAGCTGGAAGCTGGTGAAGAGCGCTCCATACTGACGTCGACCCTGTCGCAGCGGCTCGTCGATCTACGTCCATTCACCGAGTATTCCATAAGAGTGGTGGCTCTAGCGCCCGGGGAGGAGGGCGCAGGCGCGGGGGCTGCTTCTGAGCAGCTGGTAGTGAGGACACCGGGAGCCGCACCGGGCGCTGCGCCCCTTAATGTCACCTCTAGGCCGCAGACGAGCACGGTAACAACATCATTATGACATGTCAAAACTGTCAAAAACCGTCCAGACAAATTATCGCTATCATCCTCCTGAGCATCCCAGTAGATGTGGTGGCCCTAGCTCCCGGCGAGAAGGGAGCCTAGGCGTGAGGCTGTACTACGGCCAAGAGAACAATATAAAAGCAGAAACGACTCAACCTTAACTCGCTGGTAAGCACGGGACGCGGCAGAGCAGCTGGACGTGAGGAGGCCGGAGGCCGCACTGGGCGCTATGACCCTTAACAACATCATCATGCCATGTCAAAAACTGTTGAGATGAACCATTGCTATCATCCTGGTGAGCATGTCGGTATATGTGCCTGGGCGTGAGGCTGCACTACGGCCAGGAGAATGATTCAAGATCAGGAACGACTCAACCTCGACCCGCTCGCAAGTGCGTTAGGCGGCAGAGCAGGTGGGTGTTAGGACATCGAGTGCCACACCGGGTGATGCGCCTCTTAATGTCACCTCTAGGTCGCAAACAAGTCTGCTAACGACTTAATTATGCCATGTCAAAAACTATAAAAACCTAACGATTGCTAACACCCTGATGAGCTTGCTGGTAGATGTGCCTGGGCGTGAGGCGGAACTAAGGCAAAGATAATGATCAAAAAGCAGGAACGACTCAACCTTAACCTGCTGGCTAGACTGAGGGCCACGTGGGGAGTAGTAACTTACTGGGCCGCTATGACAACCGTCTTGTTAAACGTAGGGACACTGAGAACCACACACTTTTTATTGGCCACCGGTTAGCAGGGAAGCCACTTTTTATTTACCTTTTGTTAATGAGACCTTGAAATACGTCGATTGATCAAGATATGAACGTCAATATTGGATTTTTTTAAGACTTACATCCTCCGCTCTTTAAAAGGTAGTTATTCAGTCGCGTGATTTCAGGATGAGGAGCACATTAACAACACAAAGACTTTTTCTGAAGCACGTTGACATATATTTACGATAAAGACTTGGTTTTCCCGATCGATCGTGAACATGGCGTTACTTTCGCCTCGATCGATCAGGACTTAACAATGCAATCTCACCGGCGTCGGCACACGACTGCTGAGCGCACTTGTGATGGGATGTCGCACACTCTACGTAACTAGTCCGAAATGCCAATATGGCGACACACACAGATGCTGTAACCTTGCTACTTTATTTTGATCGAGTGGATACTTTTATTTGTTTAAGTTGTTAAATGCATTTTATTTTGATTTCAGAGCGTTCTGGTGTTCTGGGAGGCGCCCCCTGCGGAGACGCAAAATGGCGGCATCACAGGATTCAAGGTCAAATATCGGATAGCAGGCAAGCGTCGCGCAGAGTCCATCACGACACCGGCAGACACTAGAGTGGTGACCCTACAGGATCTGGAGAGGAAGGCCAACTATCAGGTAAAACATCAAATGTATCACCCCTCTGAGCACGCCGGGAAGACTTCTAAATGGGGGGTTTAAGGTCTAATATTGAATAGTGGGCAAGCATCCCGGCAGGCACTATAGTGGTGACCCTTCACGACTTGGAGAGGAAGACCAACTATCAGGTAAATCATTAGAGGTATCTCTCCTCAGAGCATCCCAGGAAAACTTCTTAAGGTGGGGAAATACGGAGCTTAAGGTCAAATATCGGATAGGGAGTAAGCATCACAGCAGACACTAGAATGGTGACCCTATAGGACCTGGATAGGAAAGCTAACTAAAACATCAAATGTATCACCCTTCTGAGCACGCTGGGAAGACTTCTAAAGTAGGGTAAATACGGACTTTAGGGTCAAACATCGGATAGGTAAAGAACTAATTCCTCCTGCACCCACCCACAACCGACAAACTCGTCTTACGCTTACCGAACATCCATACATGGTTAATGTGTGTCGACCAAGAACTGTCGGTTTCCTTCCGAAGTTCCTTCCTTAATGCCACCAGTAAGCTTTGGAATGCTCTTCCAGCTTCTGTGTTTCCTCCTTCATACAATCTGGATCTCTTCAAGAAGCAGATAAATATACACTTGCAATCTCCCCAACCCTAATTTCCTGCTTGCAGCGTCCAGCCTCCCTGGCTGAGCGTCATAGAGTGCACTGGTCTTGATCGGCTGTGCTCTCCTGCATGCGATTACATAAATATAAAAGTAAAACGTGGATAGATATCAGGTAAAATATCACCCCCCTGAGCATACCAGGAAAACTTCTAAATGAGAGTAAATACAGGGCTTAGGGTCAAATATTGAATAGCAGGCAAGGATCGCGCAGAGTACATCACGACACTGGTAGACACTAGAGTGGTGACCCTACAGGACCTGGAGAGGAAAGTAAACTATCAGATAAAGCATTAGAGGTATCAATCCTTAGATAGAATTAGAGTATCGCAGGAAAACTTCTAAATGAGGATAAATACAGGGCTTACTGTAAAATATCGTATAGGCAAATAGATATCAGGTAAAACATCAGGTATCACCCCTCTGAGCATGCCAGGAAAACATCTAAATAGGGAATGTTACAGGGCTTAGGGTCAAATATCGGATAGCAGGCAAGCATCCCGACAGACACTATAGTGATAAACCTACAGGATCTGGAGAGAAATGCCAACTATCAGTTAAAACATCAGCTATCACCCCTCTGAGCATCCCAGGAAAAATTCTAAAGGATGGTGAATATGAGGTTTAGGGTCAAATATCGGAGAGCGGGCAACCATCATAGCGAGGAAGGTCAACTATCAGGAAAACATCAAACTCCTCTGAGCATGCCAGTAAAATTTCTAAATGGGGAAATTTAAATGCGAAATTTGGTGTCAATTATTGGATAGGGAAAATTTCCCAGCAGACACTATAGTTGTGACCTAAGAGGACCTGGAGAGGGAGGCAACTATCAGGTAAAACATCAAATATATCACTCCTCTGAGCATCACAGGAAAACTTATAAATGAAGGTAAATATAGGATTCAAGGTCAAATATCAGATATGTAAAATATACATCAGGTATCGCCCCTCTGAGCATACCAGGAAAACATCTAAATAGGGAATGTTACAGGGCTTAGGGTCAAATATTGAATAGTGGTCCAAAAATTTGAGCAATTTTCCTCCTAACTTTGAAAACATTAAAACTGTCAAAGGGATTGGTACAATAGTTTATTCATTATTATAATGTATGGTGTTTTTCTAGGTCCGCATATGCGCGTTCAACATAAACGGCTCTGGACCTTTCTCGGAATGGTACAACATCCACAACACTCTACAAAACGAGTTATCTGAAGAGGGAACTCCCAACGAACCAAGTCCACTCGTCAGTGAGTATATTAAATAAATATATATGTTAAAATAATTAAAAATAAAGGTCACCCAGCATGCTATGGAGAGATCCATTCTAGGAGTGTCGCTAAAAGATAGAATCTGAAACGAGGAAATATGCAGAAGAACTCAAGGAGTGGATGCGCTACCCAACGAATAAGCACACTCAAGTGGCAATGGGCAGGACATATCTGTCGAAGAGACGACGGTCGATGGGGAAGAAAAGTATTGGAATGGCGCCCAAGAACTGGCAAACGAAGCATTGGCCGACCCCTACAAGATAGACTGACGATATAAGAAGAATAGTGGAAGTGACCTGGATGCGGAAGGCGGAGGATCGAAGAGGATGGAGACTCATGCGGTAGGCCTACGTTCAACAGTGGACGGACACAGACTGATGATGAGGACATATGTTAATTTATGTAAACACATACAGGAGAATACCGACATATGGTGATGGATAAAGCTCTCTTAATTCGTTATCACGATGATCAGTTTATCGCATAAGCTGAAGCTGAAATTCAACAACGCAAACAATAAGCCAAACAACGCTACTGGCGAGAAAAGAACTACGCTTCCCTGTAGCTTTTTCCTTTTGACAGCAACATGATATAGCCCTTGCTGACTGGTACCGAAAACCTTGATATACAATCTTTCGTCTCTTATTTCTGTTCGCTTTTCGTACATGTATGTATTGCCATATTGGCATTTTGGACAAGTACGGGTGTGACGTTAGTTATATAGATCGCCTCTTGGGCGCTGGGCGACAGCCCGTCACGAGGGCGCTCAGTTATGTACCGACCGTGAAAACGGTTGTATTGTTGTTGGCCCGGCCTGTTAAATGCTGTGACTAGGTCCGGGCCAGAAGTTTGAAAAGTTATCGAAATTTATATGTCAATGTGCTTCAGAAAAAGTCTTTGTATTAATCAGCTCCTGTTCCTGCCACCACGCGACTGAATAACTACCTTTTTATAAAAGAGGATGTTACTTAATTACTAAAAAGCCTTAGTATTGTTGTTAAAGCAGTCAGTGTTACGGCGACTTGCAACCGAAGTATGAGACTGTCCATGGATAAAGTATTAAAAATGAACCAACAACCGCATTTTGATATATTTTTATTTTTTTTAGCTCGCCCTCGATCCGATTCGATCCTCGTGTCATGGCAGCCGTCGACAGCCAATCGGGACATCAAGGTGCGCGGCTATACGGTCACGTGGGGCAAGGGAGTGCCGGACGAGCACAACGTCGTGCTCGGCGAGGCCGTCAGGCACTTTACCATCAGACATCTGGGTGAGTTACGACGTTATGACAACGACATTCATGATGAGTTACGACCTTATGTCGGAATGGTATTTTTAATATTATTATTGTATTGGTAGATTTATCAACTTATACATATAAAAATGAATATATGTGTGTTTGTCTCTTATGCGTTACTACACCATTCATCTGATCAATATGAAACATTCAGGTATTATTACATGTATGCTAGTGAAAAATACTGTAACAAAATAATTTCAAAAAACGGAAACGGATAGACAGGAATGAGTGGCGATCTGTTTATTATATTATTATATCAGTATTTGTATAGCACTTTTCTATGACCTGCTGATCATTCCAGCAGCGCTTCTTCGCCTCTCTGAGCAAAAAGGTGGGTCTTGAGTCTGCTTCTGAAGGATGCCTCCACTTTAAGAGAACTTATGCTTTCCGGCAGCGAGTTCCAGGCCATTGGTGTCGCGTAGCTGAAAGCACGATTGCCAGAAACAGTGCTAGGACTACCTTCCGTCAGCTGCAGGGTGCTTCTATTTGCTCTAGCTGATCTGAGTGTCTCTCCACGCGCGCTTACCTCCTTGTGCTTGATCAGTTCTGTCAAATAGCCCGGTGCAGTGCCGTTGAGTGACTTATAAGCTAAGAGGCATAATTTGTACTGGATTCTAGCCGAAACTCTCAACCAATGCAGTCGGTGTAGTATCGGAGTAATGTGACAGAACTTGGGCGCGTTGTTTGTCTTTTATGCATTGCTACACCATTCATCCGATAGACGTTAAACTTTCAGGAATTGTTGGATTCATGCCTCTGACGGTTGCACTTTGGTATATCAAAATTTCAACAAAATTGCCAAATTTTAATGCCTTTATAACGGCACTTTCACACTTTAGAATCGTCTGGATTAATATATATTTTTTGTATTTTTCAGAGCCAAATTCCGAGTATGTCATAGCATTACGTGCCAAAAATAACATTGGTGAAGGACCACCGGTGTACGCAAACGTTCGTACCAAAGATCACTCGGAGGAGGCGCTGGAAGAGGAGGCGGAGGAGAGCGCAGGACCCATAGGGGCCGGGCAGGGAAGGAACTCACCTAACTCACTGTTGTTGCCCCCGGTGGGGCTGAAAGCAGACACGCTGAGTGGTACTACGGCTGTCGTCTACTGGAGCGATAATACGCTGTTTAAATCGCAGGTTAGTTTACCTTCTTGCTTAACAAATTGATACATCTATATCTACAATACATCAAATATCATATTATTTGTAATTAAATACACACATACAATTATACGTCAAATTTTTATACGCATCAATTCAGAAAAACATCGGCAGACGCGGGATTCGAACCACGAGCCTTGCACCTTTGCTCTATTCTACACACCGCGCAGTCCACTCGACCATTCTCTGGCTGAGCAGAAACGCGAATTACTAATAATATTGAAATATAGTCAATGATCTATAAAATAAGATTAGAGTATTGAAAAATATTCTAATAAAAATTAAAAAATCCATTTAAATATCATATTTCTCTCAGAGACCGTACTATATTTTTAGTATAGTCGCTTAGAAACCGGCGGTCATAGTTCAATGGTCAAAGCGTTTGCTTTGCAAGCCAAAGGTCGTGGGTTTGAAATATATTATGAAAAAATTAACTATTTAAGTGTAAACCTTTTTCGTTTTTCGCACCATCGATAGAGGATGGAGACTCATGCGGGAGGCTTACGTTCAACATTGGACGGATACAGGCTGATGATGAATAAATGAATGATGAATATCGACTCCAGTGGAGACACAATACTGAGAGCGCATTATCAAGAATTGCAACAATAAAAACCACAATCTTCACTTATCTGTCGAGTATAAAAATATTGAAATGTATTGTAAAAAATTGAACTATTTAAGTGTAAACGTTTTTCGCAGATGGTCACCGATCAGCGGTACTACGTGGTCAAGTACGGCGTTGCCGGAAGCCAGAGACATCGGTACTTCAACACGACTCACCTGACATGCATGATAGACGAGCTGCGGCCTAATACCGAATACGAGTTTTCCGTAAAAGTTGTCAAAGGTTGGGAATCACTAACCAAGTATATAATATTTATATAAAATAAATGCATTTTTATTGCTATAAGGCGCCTTTGTTAAGTGGTCTAGTCTTAAGGGGAGCAACCACTTTAGGAGGCTAATTTTTATGCCTTTTTGTGATAACAAATATGAAAAATTGAATAATTTAGACAATTTTTTTCATTGATTTTGTTAAATTTTTAAAATAATATTTTTATTTTATGCTCGTTTGTAGGTATTCGCGAGTCTGGCTGGTCGATGGAGGTCGTAAACTCTACCCTAGAAGCTCCCCCGGGGTCGTATCCCAGAGAACTGAGGGTCGCCTCGTCCCAGGACGGGTCGGTGACCTTGCACTGGTTACCTCCAAACAAGGCCAACGGAGCCATAACAGGTAAACATAGTCATACATATACACTACTCCTACGAGGGTTATCCGTAATATAAAGTTCCGAAGGCGCCACAGTGTACCTTGGTTTCCCCACTCAAAATCCCTTCCCTAGTGAGCTGCCTGCGGAGCTCAGTCTTGGCTTGGCAGCCGTACGTGATAGATCTCCCCCTCGCTTAGCCAAAAAACATTGCGCCGGTAGAAAACCATTCCCAGCTATGCGAAATCTATGGAGACAAGTGTATGAACGTACAACACGTGCGCAAATGGTGCATAAAGTTCAAGAACGGGCGTACTGACGTCCATGATGAGGAGCGTTCCGGACGGCCATCTGTTTCTGACGAAACAATCGCAAAAGTGGAGGCAGCGATGCTCTCAGATCGAAGAGTGACGGTTCGTAAGCTCTCCGAAATGGTCCCTGATGTCAGCAAATCCTCTATTGACAAGATTTTGACGAAGCATCTAAGGTTTGCGCGGGGCGGGTGCCAAGAATGTTGACCGAAGACGCCACCAACAAGCTCATCGCAAAATTTAAATGGGGTATTGTCAAACACCCTTGCTTTCCTTGTTGGGTCTGCCGCGATACTGCGGTGCCTCAGGCATGTTGACAGAGGCGAGTGGATGGCTTCTTTGAAAACTAATTTATTTATTTTATCTTTCAGGCTACGTTATACTTTACACTACGGACTGGGCGCGCAGAGACAGAGACTGGGTGGTGCAGGCGTCTCTGGGCGGGGTCACTAACGCGGTTGTGAGACAGCTGCGACCTTCTACGGCCTACCACTTCAAGGTGCAGGCGCGCAACAACCGTGGCTATGGACCCTACAGTCCGGCCGTGGCCTTTACCACACCACAAGGTATGTTTATTTATTGTAAGAGTATCTGTTACTTAGACATAGATAGTAAAAGCCTGACTGGGCACGGCCCTTTTAATAACAGATTATATTCATTTAATTTAGTTTCTGCCCCTAGTTGCCCCTTTGGCACCCCTTACAGACTTCAGAGCACATTCTCTGGGACTGTCAGTTACAAAAAGGGTCCTTTTCGATGCAGTTCAAGGAAATTGCTTCGGCCCTATCGAGCATTCAGACTTTGTGGCCACTAAAAAAAATCTACGCATTTACCATTCTCGCTCTTATTCTAATCTCTTTCATGGGTTCTTTTTTTTTTTGCACTTTTCTTTTGTGCAGTAGCCACAATTGTTCGGAGAAGACTCCCACTGGACTTATCAGTTGCTGACTGATCATAATCTGAATAAGTGCATCATCAAATAGACTAAACTGTCCTCCGGTGTGAGGCGGGTAAAGTCCAGTTCAGATAGTTTTTTTTTTCATAAAAAAATGTTAAAAAATACATATATAGTTGCGCGTGGTACTCTGCAAGTTACACACAAGGTTAGATTATGCGTTTGACAGACAGTTGAAGAACGTAGGAGCCTATTCCATGTCAGCCTCGTTAACCACTCCTGTAGCCCTGACATCGGTAGACGTGATATATCGTTTTGCTACTTTCTTACAATAATTTTCTATGCATCATCTGATAGCTAAAGGATACAAGAACCAATGTGATATATGAAAATCGACCAGATAAGTACATTTATGCTTCAAATACAAGTATAATTTCTATTCCACCGAGCCTTAATGAAAGGGCTAAAGGTCTCGTCAGAACTAGGCAGCAGTTCAGGAAAATCCTCTCAAGAAATGGCAGAGACTCCCAGGCGACAACACAGAATACGTATCCTATTCTCATGGATGATGCACTCCATGAGAGAATGTCTCACTGTCTGTTGTATGCCTGGATCACATGGACATGCTTCGCAAGGCAAGATTGTGAAAGCCAAAAAAATAAATGTGTTATGTAGATCACTGAGGTATTTCTGCGTCAAACAACTTCTTCTATATAAAGAACCAATCCACCCTATCCTTGAATACGGCAGTCACCTTCTGCGGTGCAAAGTTCTATTGACTGATGCCTTTTTATGTGTAGTCATGTTGATTTTACTCAATTTTTTAAATTTATCAATTTGTCATCTTCCCCAGGAAATGGTGCCTATCTAGAAACTACAACAAGTCCAAGAGGTAAGAATTCTTCATTGGTGTCTACCCTCCTACCTTTCAGAATGTACGAGTTTAATTCATTCCGCAACCTTGCTCGTATTTCAAATTACTCGTATCCCAAAGCAAATTTTCCAAAAGTCACAAAACGTGAGCACATATTATCAAAGATGCTTTGACAGCGAGAGCTCACTGATAACTGATTCTCTGACCGTGGCCGGGGGATTCACGCGGGAAAGCGTGACGCGCGGTTCGTGTGCAACCGGCCGACCCGCTAAGCCGATTGCTAGCATCTCAAATTTTGCTCGTATTTCAAAGCAAAAAATCGCTCGCTCGACGGCTCGTATCAAAAATCTCGTATGTTTGGGCCCTCGTATGTCAAGGTACCACTGTATATACTATATACGAGTATGATTTAGTTTGGCAGTGGAAATATATATTTATTATTTTTTGTGTTGACTAATGCTGTTTATATGTTTTTGGCTAGGTCCTTCGATGACCATGTACTTAGTGGTGGGTGGCGCCATCTTATTTTTGGTGATGGCTGGCGGTGTAGCTACCTTTTTATGCTGTAGAAGAAACACTCCCATACCGGTGCCGAGTCCAGACTCAAGATCCAAGAGGTAAACACAGACATTATATTTATATATTGATAATGGTCGACGCCATTTTGCTTAACGAGCAGCATCGTACTTCTCTCGTTCGTAAAAACTAACCAGTCGTCAATGAGAGAACCGTGTGGTTCTCAAGAGTCGCCGCGAGCAACAGGACGGTCGACGTAGCGCCAATCAAGGGCATAGCGGCCGAGCGAAGGTACCACTCTTCACGTGGCTGCTTTCTGACGCCTTCAGCGCATGGAGCTGGTCAAGGTTGAGTCGTTCCTGATTTTGGATCGCTCTCATGGCATTTGTGTTAACGCAGGCTTTGCCGGCGGGTATAGCTCAATGGTCAAAGCCTTTCCTTTGCAAGCCAAAGGTTGTTAGTTCGAACCTCGACGGAGATTAAAAACAAAAAGTATTTTTAATCGATTTCTGAGCTACAAAATACCTCCGGTCGGTGTGAATTCAAATGGTTTTCAAATTCAAGGGATCAATCCCTCACGTGTAAAATGCCAGTCATAGCCTGTTAATTAAAATTGGTGGTAGACGAAAGTCGTCCCGTGAAGACCACCCATTCATAATAAATTCCTGTAATAATAAGGATGATGCGTGAATCTCGGGCTCGTCTATGACGTTGGCGGATCAACACTCCGTATGCAGCACTTAACCATACGCACCATGGTAAGCGTTCACCTCAAATTTCCGGAAAATTTTCCGGACGAAATCCAACAAATCAAGTATCGTGAAAATCATTTCATTTTAAATAAATGAGAGTTTCATACTTTAGTGCCGTAAAATAAAATTATACTCCTTTATATTAGGTTCTATCTTAGTTTTTTATAAAATTATAAATGTTTTCTTAAATTTTCAGCACCTACCAACAATCCAGTGCATCCAACATCAAGCCGCCAGATCTATGGATTCATCACGACCAGATGGAACTGAAACAGATGGACAAGTCTCACCACAGCTCTAGCGGTAAGCAAAACATAAAATATTATGTAACTGTTTTAAGACATCATTAAGAGCAACATTAACCTGCTAAGGACAATACCACTTGAAAGGGTGAACTGTATGCTCAATTAAATTGCATTGTATATCGATATATTCCATGTGAGTGAAACCCAATTCAAGGAAAGAATTTTTATTTATATTAAGTTGTGTTTAGTGGAGCACCACTCTAGGAGGCTGTTTTTTATGTTTCTCCCCCATAACCTTAAGTACTAAATGTAGTGTTATATATAATTTTTATTTTTTTTAGGTTCTGGAGATGGCGTGTCGGGCGTGTCGGCGATGACACTTCCCCGTCCACCCCGTGACAGCTGCGAATATGAAACTGCTCTTCCCGGACGAGGAACGATGCATTCTCAACCTACGAGTTCGTTGGACAAAAGGCATTATGTGCCAACCTACGTAGGTCAGTTTTCCATCTTTACAATACTCTAAAAAAATTATATATATTCATACTATAGGGTAAGTGAAAGAAACTATAGTACTTTCAAATTAAAGTTATACTGGAACATTTCGTACATCCCGCTATTCTCCTTACGTCGTCAGTCCATCTTGCAGGGGGTCGGCCAATGTTTTGTTTGCCAGGTTGCCCGTTTCTTGGACGCCATTCAAATACTTTTCTTCCCCATCGACCGTCGTCTCTTCGGCAGATATGTCCTGCCCATTGCCTCCAATTTAAATATTATTTTTGGTAATATTGTTGTTTATTGTTTGTTTGCAATGTTATGTTCTTTTTATGTTTATGTTTCGCTTATGTTTTTTTTTTGTTTTCTTTCTTTCCACACAAACACAAACCACACTTATTATTACTGCACCACACACGTTTATTATTTCTAAAACATATATTTTTTTTATTTAAAATATCCAATTTTTTACACACATTCAAATAATTCCAAAAAAATTCAAAAAACATTTTTTGATTAAATGTGTTCAAAATTCAAAAAATTGATTCCAATTGGTTAACGTTTCTCTTTGTTAAAAATCGATGCATGAAAATTATCTATATTCTTCACAAAATCAAAAATTACATCGTTTTAAAATCATCACAAATACGTCGTAAATCATTCACACATGCAAAACTCATCACAATGTCATTTAAATCATCCAAACTCAACAAAATCAAACATGTTACTCTGTCAATCTCATCACAATGACAATTAAATCATCCAAACTCAACAAAATCAAACACTTTAATCTGTCAAACTCATCACAATGACAATTAAATCATCTAAACTCAACAAAATCCATCACTTTACTCTATCAAACTCATCACAATGTCATTTAAATCATTCAAACTCAACAAAATCAAACACTTTAATCTGTCAAACTCATCACAATGACAATTAAATCATCCAAACTCAACAAAATCAAACACTTTAATCTGTCAAACTCATCACAATGACAATTAAATCTAAACTCAACAAAATCCATCACTTTACTCTATCAAACTCATCACAATGTCATTTAAATCATCCAAACTCAACAAAATCAAACGCTTTACTCTGTCAAACTCGTCGCATTCAAACTCGTCACAAAAACATGTCGAAAAACACAAAAAAAAAACACCAGGCTCGGTATCGTCCCCAAGCTGTGACGGCTCGTCCCGTAACTCGACAGTGCTGTCATCGATGGGACAGTCGTTGGTACAGTCGGCCTACAAACCGTCCAAACCCGTCAAGCCAACAATGGCCGTCGACCACTTCGCTAGAGAACTGTGTAAGTATATTAAAACAAGTCAACTAACTAACACTAACTAACAGTATTTCCAATATCTGGCAGGTTAGTGTTACTCTTTGGGAGAGCGAACAACCTTTACGCTTGACCCATTCAGACGTTTTTTTTGCCTGGGTGCATTATTTTACTATTGGAATTCGGATGAAAAAAATAAATTCAATAAAAAAAATGATTTATTAAATTTATTAGCATAACATGTATACAACAAAATTTCAATAATAACACCTAATTAAAAATAAATCTCCTTCTTCATATGTAACGGTTGAAAAATTTCATTTTTTGAAAAAAAAAATTGTTATCGCTTTTTCTTTAACAAATTAATACATAATGTTAATCATGGTGTTTTCTCTTTTTTTCTCAACAGCCATGTCTTCTATAAACACGTGCGGCATGGGTTCCGGGGGAGGCGTAGACACCATGGGCCCCCCTGGCATGAGACCCGTGTACCCTCGCACGCAGTACGCTCTAGGCCAGGCCGCTAGAGCACACGTCACCATAGATCAGGTAACCATGACCTCACCATAAGTCTCAGTACCGTACGGAATTTGTTGTACATTTTTTCCTCATTGCCAAGCACAGCTTCAGAATTCAAAATGTTCTGTTTTCACATACAGAGTCCTGTTATGAATCATATCAAACAAAATTAAGAAACGAAAGATCGTATATCGAGGCTCTCGGCACCGAAAAGGCTTTATCAGATATTTACTGTAGATTTGTATGTTTGTATTAATTTTTAAAAAATATTGGTGTAGATATTCAATTATCTATAAAGTAATAGAATAATAATAAGAACCATCTCAGAGAGGCGAGCCCGATGGATCGGTCATATCATGAGCCACGATGGTCTTCTTCACGATATTGTGGAGGGGATGGTTGAGGGTAGAAACTGTAGAGGGCGCCCTAGACGGGAGTATTTGCAGCAAGTATTCGAGGACATGAATTGTAGCGCTTATGCTGAGCTGAAAAGGGTTGCGGAAAACCGAGAGGAACGGAGATCGAGATGCAAGATTCTGTTGCTGCAAACCAATCTACCGGATTGATACTACGAAGAAGATTAGAATATTGTAAAATATTATGAAAAATCCATAATTATTTACTTCTTGATTCAGTATTATTGTGTTTTTATTGTTCTAGAACACTCCATTGCTGTCCACTGCTGGAAGTTCCCTTTCGGGAACATTAGCCTCCCAGTCGTCCATTAGCTCCCTCGGGCAACTACACCACCATCATTCCACGGCAGGATCAATGGGAATGTCGCCCATGTCATGTGAGTATAGAAACCTGATATTGCTGTACTCTGTCTGTAAGATTTTTCAATTAAATTTTAAATTATTATTTCTTTCAGTCATTACCAATTAAAAATTTAATACGATCCTAAAAAGAATAATATTACAAATAAAAAATATATATAAATATAGGTACTTATGATTAAGTACTAAGAACAAAGCAATAAAGAAAAGCAACAGAAAGTCCCAATGCTAATATCAAACAGACGACCCCAACAAATTATTCTTCCATAGAAATTCGTGGAGTTTGTGTCTGAACTGGGCCTCCTTTGCGTGGAATATATCAACATCTGAGGTGATGTGGTTGAACAGACGATGAATACATAGATAAACTATTTGTCTTTAAAATATTTTTTTGGTTTTATTTTAACAAATTTTTGAACATATATACATCATGTGATTTTGCATAGAGTCATCATTTCTTATTATGTAAAGGCTGAAGAAAAAAAAATGCTGAAAATCGGGTAAAAAAAGCAATGGTTCCTTAAAAAAAAAATCGTTTATAATCGAAATCGCGTAAAAAAGAATATGGGTGCATTTGTTACTTTTCTAGGATGACGATTTTAACACTTGTGACTTGTTTCTCTACAGGTTCCCAGATGTCGTGCGGCGGGGGCCCTATGGGCACCATGGGAACCATGGGAACAATGGGCGGAATGGGAACATCCTCGTTGGGTCCCGCGCCCTCCCCGGCCCCGTCTCCAGCTTCTGAAGGGTTCCCAGCTGACGCCCGAGAACGAGAGCAAGGGCACTATGTGGCCTATGAGGCTCTTCATCCACCAGCCGTGTATGTATCTGAATACTTAATATACTGTACTGATGGGAACATAGATAGTTTCCAGGAGCTATCAGGTACAGTGCCCACGAACTTGTATAGTCTGCGGCTGTAGTACCAGAAAATTATTTGGGTATTCAATGAGCCCGACGCTCCCAAGGCCTATATTCACTTTTATATTGCCAATTATTGGTTATTAACTTGCCAATTATTGGTTATTAAAATTCTAATATTTTTTTATCATGTCAATTATTGTTTATTCAGCAGCCAATTTTTATTTTATTGTGACAATTTTTGTTTATTACCATGCCAATAATGCATTTATATTATGCCAATAGTTGGTTATTATCTTGCTAATAATTGATTTTTATCTTTCCAATTATTGTCATATCTTGCTAATAATTGATTTTTATCTTGCCAATTATTGTTATATCTTATATCTTGCCAATAATTCATTTTTATCATGCCAATTATTGGCATATGTTGCCAACAATGCATTTTTATCGTGCCAATAGTTAGTTATTGGCTTGCTAAAAATTTATTTTTATCGTGCCAAGTATTAGTATTTCTCATATTGTGCCAATTATTGAGAAAATCTTACCAATATCCCCACTATTACACAGTGCTCCGTCTTCCAGTAGAGACGGCTCCGACGGCGCTGGAGGAGCAGGATCGCTGGGCAGAGGCCGGGCCGGAGCTCATCATCCCTTGCGCAGCTTCAGTGTACCTGCGCCACCGCCCAGCGACGCTCCGCACACACCGCACCACCACAACAAAGGTAAACCACCTAGAGTCTATAAAAAACACAATTATTTACCCTTTCGTTAAAGTAAAGTTGTTCTTCCTTAGTAAAGGGGATGTTAACATATACATCTTACACTGTTGTTATTGTATATTTTCAGTGTCGGTGACTATAAGACCGACAAACACATCTCCATACAAAAAGCCCCTGGTGCCTCCTCAGCCAGTGCAGTGTATGGGGGGCAGTTCTCTTCCACTCAACAGACTTCAACAAGGTAAAAACTAATCATATATGTATAGTATAACACATGTATGGCTTAGTGGTAAAGCGTTTGCTTATCATATATATTCAATAATGACTGTGCCGAAGCATTCCCCACCACTCGAGGTTGTCCCTTGTTCTACCAACTCCGGTTCTTAATCTGTTCAGGGATTTCCAGGTCCGCCAGTCAAGGTTCTTGCCAGTTGGGAGGCCTTCCTTTGGAATAATGAAATCCTCTGACGCGACTTGTTGCCAGAGCTGGAGTCTCTCATTTTCAGGGGCGGGTGTGAGAGGTTGTGTGGATCTCAGAAAGCTGCTTCGCGACTTTAGTCTGGGTGGTGGGGGTATCTGATTATACAAGCAGTGGGACGGTTGGTTGATTGCCTTACGCATTTCTTCGGCGTATATGTGCGTCTTAATTATTTTGATTATTTTTCAGGTTTATCGGTGCCCCATTCCGCGGAAGAAGTGGAAGCGCTCGCTCCTTCTAGGTCCACTGAATGCCTGCACCAAGAGATGGCCAACCTGGAGGGACTGATGAAGGACCTCAACGCCATCACCGCCAACCAGTTCCAGTGTTAGAGAAACAGTCTTCAAAATCGTGTGACCTAACCTGACGTCATCAAAAGTTGTGGTTACCTAACCTAACTGTGATGAAATCACTGCCAATAAGTTGCTATATCAAAAAACTTATGAATATATAAGACTTTAATTATGTGACCTAACCTAACACAAAGTGTTAAGTTACCTCCAACCTGACCTAACCTAAAATTGTGAAAAACTAAAATGAAATCACCGCCTATAAGTTTTGATGTTAATTTTTTTTTTTTATGTTAACACATGCAGGAGAATACCGACAGATGGTGATAGTAATTCTGAAGTCTCATCTGTGGAATTCTATGACGCTTACCATGGTGTATATGGCTAAACGCTGCATGTGGAGTGTTGATCCGCCAACGTCATAGACTATAGCCCGAGATTCACGCATCATCCTTTATTATTACTTAATAGGCTATGACTGACATTTTGCGGGTGATGGATCAAATTTACACCATCCGGAGTATTTTAGAGCTCAGAAATCGACTAAAAATCCTTTTTTTTTTAATCTCCGTTGGGGATCGAACCCACGACCTTTGGCTTGCAAAGCAAACGCTTTACCATTGAGCTATGACCGCCTAAATGAGACTTCAAAAATATTCGACCCAACCTAAAGTCATATAAAAAGTTGTGATACTTTCAACCTAACCTAACCTAACCCAACTTGTGAAAGCTTTGATGTGATGCATTCAACTTTATAAATATGAGACTAAAGAAATGTTTGACCTAACCTATAGTGATAAAAAGTTATGGTACGCACAACCTAACCTTACCGCTATGTAATGTTAAAAACGACCTAACCTAACTTTGAGAAAATTTATAATGCAACTACAAAGCGTTATATATATAAGACTTAAAAGCGATGTGACCTAACCTAACAGCAAAAAAAATATGTTTTCTTAAACCTAACCTTACATTGTGTTACGACAAAAACGACCTAACCTAACTCTGAAAAAAAAATACAACTCTAAAGCATTTAATATGACTTAAAAACGATGTGACCTAACCTAACAGTTAAAAAAAAAGGTTTTTTAAACCTAACCTTACATTGTGTTACGTCAAAGACGACCTAACCTAACTTATTGAAGAACTATCATTACAAACATGTGTTAAAGTGTTAAAAACCTAACTAAGACCTTGACTAATCGTGTGACCTAACCTAACATTGCAAAAAATATATATTTTTTGTAAATATATAAGTAAATTATGAGACTTTGAAATGATGTGACCTAACCTAACGATACAAAAAAAAAAACTATGCTACTCTTGAACCAACCTAACCTGGTGTAGTATTAAATAATTTATGTATAAAATATGAAATGTTAAGTATGACCTAACCTAACCAGTGTTTGAATGATAAATAAACGTTAAACTTTGTATTATAACCTAATCTAACCAAATCTAACAAAAATGGCACAAAATTTTTAAGCACAATGTGAGACTGTTAAAAATGTGAACTAACCTAACTTTAACTGAAGGTTGATATGTTTATTTTTATTTTTATGTAAACACGTATTGGAGAATGGCGACAGACGATAAAAGTGATGCAGAAATATCATATGTAGATTTCTATGCCGCTTACCACGTTACATATGGCTAAGCGCTGCCTGTGGAGAGTTGATCCGTCTACAGCCCGATATTCACGCATCATTCTTTTACAACTAGTGGTGTTTCCGGAACGACTTTCGTCTACCGCCAATTTTACTTAATAGTCTATGACCGGCATTTTACAGATATTGGATCAAATTCACATCAAAATTTGAAAATTATGAAATATTATAGAAGTTAAAAATCTTTTTTTCTCTCTCGGGGATTGAACCCAAAACCTTCAGTTTGGTAAGCAAATGCCCTTTAGCCCTTTTTAAAGCGATTTGTTGATCGTTTTTTTTTTAAGGAGATCGGACTGTTAGCCCGACGCTCCCGAAGACTATTCGGTTCTAAGGGGCGGCTCAACTCAAAGTGTACTGTAAATTAAAAAAAAAAAATTAAGATATTAATTTAATTTTGCCATTTTACAAAATGAAACATTTAAAATTGTAAACAAAATGTACATAGCACAATTTATTTTTTTTTTTTAAATCAATGTTTACAAAACTAATATTTATTTTTTAATTATACTTTTTAATAAATGTATTAATTTAATTATTTAGACATTGTTTTATATGAATATAAAAAATTACCTTTTTATTTAAAATGATTATATTAATTTTTAAGATTAAAGTTAATAAAAAAAAATAACATTTTTTACCTTCGACATTAGTCACTAAAAAAAAGTTTTTTTTTTGGTTTTCATATGAAAATTTACCATTTACAATAGAACCTCGATTATCCGGACTAAGTGCGATTGAAGGTAGTCTGGATATTAGAAAATCTGGATAATCAATAATTCAGATAATCAATAATCCGGATAATCGAGAATCAGGATAATCGAGAATACGGATAATCGAGAATACGGATAATCGAGAATACGGATAATTGAGGTCCGGATAATCAATAATCCAGATAATCAATAATCCGTATAATCGAGAATCCGGATAATCGAGAATCCGGATAATTGAGGTCCGGATAATCAATAATCCAGATAATCAATAATCCAGATAATCAATAATTCGTATAATCGAGAATCCGGATAATCGAGAATACGGATAATCGAGGTCCGGATAATCAATAATTCAGATAATCAATAATCCGGATAATCGAGAATCTGGATAATCGAGAATACCGATAATCGAGGTCCGGATAATCAATAATCCAGATAATCAATAATCCGTATAATCGAGAATCCGGATAATCGAGAATCCGGATAATCGAGAATCCGGATAATCGAGAATACGGATAATCGAGGTCCGGATAATCAATAATTCAGATAATCAATCATCCGTATAATCGAGAATCCGGATAATCGAGAATACGGATAATCGAGAATACGGATAATCGAGAATACGGATAATTGAGGTCCGGATAATCAATAATCCGTATAATCGAGAATCCGGATAATCGAGAATACGGATAATTGAGGTCCGGATAATCAATAATTCAGATAATCAATAATCCGGATAATCGAGAATCTGGATAATCGAGAATACCGATAATCGAGGTCCGGATAATCAATAATCCAGATAATCAATAATCCGTATAATCGAGAATCCGGATAATCGAGAATCCGGATAATTGAGGTCCGGATAATCAATAATCCAGATAATCAATAATTCGTATAATCGAGAATCCGGATAATCGAGAATACGGATAATTGAGGTCCGGATAATCAATAATCCAGATAATCAATAATCCAGATAATCAATAATCCAGATAATCAATAATCCAGATAATCAATAATCCAGATAATCAATAATCCGGATAATCGAGAATCCGGATAATTGAGGTCCGGATAATCAATAATCCAGATAATCAATAATCCAGATAATCAATAATCCGGATAATCGAGAATCCGTATAATTAAGGTCCGGATAATCAATAATCCAGATAATCAATAATCCAGATAATCAATAATCCGGATAATCGAGAATCCGGATAATCGAAAATCCGGATAATCGAGGTCCATATAATCCAATTTCGGATAATCGAGATCCGGATATTAGAAATTCTGGATAGTCGAGGTCTGTATAATCGAAAATCCGAATAATCGAGATCCGGATACTCGAGGTTCTAATGCATTTATTATTTTAATCAATTAAATAAAATAGAAGAAAAAGACTTTTTAAAAACTATACAAAGTCCATTATTACATTAATTATATTGTATTTAAATATATAAACAATTATATATTGATTTGATGTATGTTTTTTCGCATCAAAGTTTAAAATAAAAGGTGTACAAAGACTGATAGGTATAATTTAATTATTTTTTAATTATTATTGTATTATTGCCAATTTTCTATTGAATAAGATTTATTTATATGTTTATTTCTTATATATATATATAAGCCGGTGTCACGACCTATCGTTCCCAGACACCTCGTTCAACGACTCATCGGCGCACTGGACGCCTGATGCACGGGACATTTGGCGCACGGGATGCCTCGCTAACCTAACCTAAGAATTTGTCTAGTGATCTAAGTCCAGAGATCCATATGTCTCGTTATTGAAATAACTTGAAGTCTCATTCATCTGTGGATTTCTATGACGCTTACCATAGTGCATATGGCTAAGCGCTGCATGTGAAGTGTAGATCCGACAACGTCATAGACTACAACCCAAGATTCACGCATCATCCTTGTTATTACAGAAAATTACTATGAACGGGTGTTCTTCACGGGACGACCTTCGTCTACCACCAATTTTAATTGATAGGCTATGACTGGCATTTTACGGGTAAAGCATCAAATTTACACCAACCGGCGGTATTAAAAGAGTGCAGAAATCGATTAAAAATACTTTTTTTTTAATCTCCGTCGGGGATCGAACCACAACCTATGGCTTACAAGGCAAACGCTTTGACCATTGAGATATAGCCACCGGAAAACCTTACCTTACCTAATCTAAGAATTTGTCCTAGTGATCTTAGAGTCCAGAGATCCATCGCTTTCGTTAATGAAACAACTTAGGTTAGGTTTGCGAGACATCCAGTGCACCAGACAACCAGTGCGCCTCACGTCTTTACCGATGAGTCGTCGAACGAATTGTCTGGGAACGAAATGCAGCGGAACCGTAAAAGCCATGTAAAATATTTATCATTTTTTGAAAAAAAAAATATATACGTGTAAAACGCTATGTAAAATATTGCCATTTTCGTACTAAAGAAAAAACTCAATTCTCTCAATGTTTATATCAAAACATCTAGATGTGTGGTTGTCAAAAAAATGTATGTAAAACACATTGTAATTTTTTTTCACATTTATGTTTCATATCTGGTACATATGGTCACCACAAATTGCCGCCATTTAGTTGCCGTTGTCCTTGGTGCGTCCCGAAACATATCTGCACCCAAAAGTTTATCTAGGGACATATCCTTGAATACGGCAGTCACCTTTGGATTGGAGCCCCAAAATACCTTCTAAACTTAATTTGACTCAGTTCAAAGAAGAGCAATTCGTTATGATAAACAATGACACTCTTACATCTAACCTGCAATCAATGGAACACACACGTAAGATTGGTTCACTTAGTCTTTTTTACCGTTATTACCACGGTGGCTGCTCTTCGGAACTTAAAGAACTAATTCTTCCTGCATCCACCCACAACTGAAAAACTCGTCTTACACTTGCCGAACATCCATAAACGGTTAATGTGTTTCGACCAAGAACTGCCAGTTTCCAAAGTTCCTTCCTTAATGCCACCGGATAAGCTTTGGTTCTTAAGCTCTTCAAGCGCCTGTGTTTCCTCCTTCTTACAATCTGGATCTCTTCAAGAAACAGATAAATATACACTTGCAATCTCCCCAACCCGCACACACACAAACACGAGCACAACACGCATTTCCCGCATGTAGCATCTAGCCTACCTGGCTGAGCTCTCCTGCGTGCGATTACATAAAAAAAAATGATTCCCGATGACGTGGAGGACCCGCCTCACACCCGCATCACACCGGAAGACAGTTAAGTCTCCTTGATTATGCGCTCATTCAGATTATGATCAGTTAGCAACTGTTAAGTCTAGTGGGAGTCCCCTCTGAACAATTGTGGCCACTGCACACAAGTGCTAAAAATAAAGAACCCGTGAAAGAGATTAGAATCACATTCACAGATTGTAAAGAGATGGAAGATAGATTCTGTCGCCGAAAAACCGAGCCAAAATAGTAAATGCGTGGATTTTTTTCTAGTGGCCACAAAGTCTGCATGCCAGATGGGGCCGAGGCGATTCCCTCGAACTGCATCGAAAAGGACTCCTCTTTCTAACTTGAGGAACTGACAGTCCCAGAGAATGTGCTCTGAGGTCTGTGTAAGGGGGCGCCACAGGGGCAACTAGGGGCAGAAACTAAATTAAACGGGTATAATCTGTCATTAAAAGCGTCGTGCCCAGTCATTAGTTGGGTAGACCAGTGATCAGGGCTTGCGGCATATACCTGAGCACTTACAAAGAGATGGCACTGTAGTATCCAAGGCAATTTTGCTTAAGTTTGGTGATTTAACGAGAACCACTATACTTTATATAAAAAAACATGTATATCGTAGCATTTCTATGTAAAGTTATCATCGGTCTAACCTAACCTAAAAAGCCTATGTGTATTATACAACTATATATATAAATATATAATAATATTTAATACTCTTGTAAGTTTTGTATTTTTTGATAACCTTAAAAAATTGTACATATATAAGACATTTTGCAGCAAACATTTTTTTTTTTTACTACATGTAATATGTGATTTTTTTAGTTCCTCTTTTGATTTCTTCCGTTGCCAAATCGAAGCTTATGTCCATTACAAACCCCCGACTCATAGCAAGCAAGACAAGGAGCCCCAAACATTAAAAAAAATATTTTTTTTAAATGTTTTCTTACTATATTATTTATAAATTATAAATTATTTTAAAAATTAGAAAAAACTTCCGAAATAAATGCATTTTTTAGATTTAATTTATTTTTTTAAATCATTGTGAAAACTGAAGGTAAAAAAAAGTATCGAAAAAATCAATCCATGTATATTGACATCCCCCGTCTTTAAAAAGACGACAAGTCGCGGGTTCGTCACGTGGCCGCGTGCAGGAAGGATGCAGGAGCAGATCGCAAAGCAAAGAACTTGTTTTTGAATCACAATTCGCATTTATTTTTATTAAAGGCTTGATTTCCCCGTCCGACATGACGCTCCGCCGGCCGAACAGGGAGTTAACTGACAACTCCGGGACACTGTGACGTGCAGCGCCGCCAATGATCGCGGCAAAAAAGTTAATTAAAGATGACAGTTGCACCAACACGAAATGGAGCAAATGTCAAAACAAATAAATGGCGTATGCAAACGCCGTGTAATATTATATATTATAATTAAAACTAACATTATTAGATGTGCATGTCAAGCGAGTGAACAAAAATAAGAGACGAAACATCGTTTTTCGAGGCTTTACGGCATCAGCCTGAAAGAGCTACATCAAGCTGATATCAGTTTATATTTTTTCTTCTTGCCATATCTATTCCAAAAATGGAACATATGGTCATCACAAATTACTTCCATTCGCTTCTTTTGGGTTTCATTATCTATGCTTTGTCTAGGCCAAGAGCCCTAGGATTTTAATAGACAGCTGCTGTAGTATTATTGGCATATTTTGAGTGTTTGTTAATCATTTATTTAAATAAAACCAGATGATTTTTCTGACGCTTCCAAGCTCTGCACCATTCGGTTGTAATGTCACTCAGTTCTCTTGGATGTAATTATCCATGCCTTAGCCACTATGTCACTAAGTCATCAACCCTGAAGAAGACCCCTGCAGTGGCGTTCGAAATATTGGAAAGAAGTAATTCACCACACAACGGCTAAACCCAAAAGCCACAATATATAAATTATCAATTTTTTATGTAATTAACTGAGAGATCATGCTTTATTTTCTTGAATATGAAAATACGAATTTTTCACCTTGGTTACCGGTTCTTGGTCGCTATTCCTGCGTCTTTGTGAATTGAAATATTTTCGTATGCCTTGTCCTATTATTTTTAAAAGATTTTATTTATTACATTATTCTATGAATTGACTTGTATATAAGGAATATTATTTTTAATTTAATTTTAGTGAAATATTTTAATTTTACTCCTAGTGTGTTTTATAAATAATTTAAATTACTAAAGACGATTATTTTAGTATTATTTATGTGAAAAAAATATGTACAGGGAGCGGCAAAAAAAGGTGACGGTTTTAAATCAAAACAACGACGAAAACCGTCAGCTCTTTTTGCCGCTCCCTGTATATCGAGTTATTTACAAGAAAATAAAATGTATTTACAAACATTAACTGATATTGACAAAATATAGTAACTATTTAAAACTGTTCTTCAGTTCTCAGAAACACATACGTAAATGTTGGTGTCACAACCTATCGTCCCCTGACAATTCATTCACCGACTCATCGGTAACGATGTGGGGCACATTGGACATCTGGTGCACAGAACAACTAGTGCATTGCCTGTCTCGCTAACCTAAGCTAAGTATTTGATATCAATCTAAATGTCTTCAAAAAGCAGATAATTGAACACTTTGCATACCCTACACGCAAACAACCACTATAAACACTTTCCGCATTGAGTGTACAACTAACCCGGTTAAGCATCATAGACTCCGTTGTGAACGAAAACCCTTTACCACATAAAAAAAAACTATATTTTACTTAGGAACGGTCCAATGTTAGAACCCTGCAGGTTCCCGAATTGGAAGAAATACATTTTCTTTTTTTTTTAATTACAATTTCGATATATTTCTTTGTAAATTGTTTTCTTATTAATTGTCCTATGAATTGTATTATTTATTGTAAAATGCAAACACTAAGTGCATTACGGCAGCCATTTTAAAATTAATTCATATATTGTATTGAATGTTTTACCACAATGTATTGAAATCAACAATTTTTATATATTTTATTCAAAAATCGATTAATAAATTTAGAATTTGTGGTTTTTGGGTTGCGTCATCATTGTGAAATGATTTTACGCACACAGGGCGTAACTCAAAAGTAACATTTTTTCTTTTTTTTACATTTCGATCGATTTTTGCCAGATTTTGACCATTTTTTTTTTTTTTTCTTGTCAGTATTGTAGATAGATAGATATTAATAAATAATTTATTGTTTTTTTCTCTCCTTCCTAGTGTTGTTGTCCTTTTTATTGTATCGACGAATCACTTATGTATACATATTATTATATTATAACCTTTATATGCGACGTGTCCAAATAAAAACACAGTTTTTATTGAAAGCGAAATAAAACAAAACTAGTTTCATTTAATTCCTTATACAAATGCGGATAATCATCGGAATTCCTTAAAAAATCCTTCATCACTTAAAATATGCTTTAAATATTACAAATATTATTATATATGGATCACTTAAGATAAGTCCTCTATTAGGAGACTGCAGTTTCAAGTAACTCGTAGCCTTTCTCAATACTTCCCTTGTTAAGAGATAACTGTAAATAATAAAAATTATACCTAAATCGTTTTATTAATTTTTTCTTCATCCTTGCAACCCTATCTGTTTCCTTCTCTTATCATTCCCTGAAAGACACCCCTACCCCCTCTCCTACATAAAATGGGCTTAAACACTTATAAAGTACTATCGCAGCTCAGTTATCTCTTATACAAGTGATGGATTGAGAAAGGCTACGAGTTAGTCGAAACCGCAGTCTCCTAATAGAGAACTTATCTTACGTGATCCATGTAAAAACAAGGTAAATAAATAAATACTTAAAAAAATCATGACAAGATTCCTCATATTTCTATTTCAGTGGTTAAAGGGAAATGAAAAATAAAACGCATCAGTTATTTATTATATTTTTTTAATGTTAAAATTTCTTACATAACATTTATGTTGTATGTATTTATAATTTTACATAATGTTCATGTTAATAAGAACTACGCACATAATTCTAGAAATCTCAAAATATTTACATAAGTTTTTTTTTTAATGTATTTCTTTCACAAAATTACTGGAACTTTTTAAATATTTAATATTTTTCTAACAATTAGAGAGTTTCAGGAAAAAGATTTCATGTAAAAACAATTAAATGTATTGGATTGTTAGGAAAGTAATTTCGTTTTTAACATCATCTCATCATCATTATCATCTAGGCATTGAATCAATTGAATTTTCTAACGAGCAATCCTTTCTATATCAGCTGTCAAAATGTTTGATATATATTTGTTTTATGTAAGCACATACAGGAGAATACCGACAGATGGTGATAGTAATTCAGAAGTCTCATTTTTGTAATTTCTACGACGCTTACCATGCTGCATATGAATAAGCAATGCATGTGTAGTGTTGATCCGCCAACGTCATAGACTACAGCACGTCATTCACGCATCATTCTTATTATTACAGGAATTTACTATGAATGGGTGGTCTTCACGGGGCGACTTTCGTTTACCACGAATTTCGATTAATAGGATATGACTGGCATTTTATGGGTGACGGATCAAATTCACACCAACCGAGGGTATTATAGAGCTCAGAAATATATATATATTTTTTAAAACTCCGTCGGGGATCGAACCCACGAGCTTTGGCTAGCAAAGCAAACGCTTTGACCATTGAGCTATACCCGCCAGTAATTGATAATAAAGTTGGCTGTAAAAAAATACTATAAATTCTTACGTTGTGAAAAAAAAAAACGAAATTACTTTCGATACAAATTATTTTTTATAAAACTTGTCCTATAGAACTTTACAGTAATGGAGCAAAGTCTCCTCGACGATGCGCTCTTTCCTATTATAATCAGTTTACGACTGACGAGTCCAGAAAAGGCTTAAAAATCACAATTCTAAGTTATTTAAATTTATTTATTTTTTACATTTTTTTTACAGAATTTTCTTTTAAAATATACAAAATTAATAATTAATAATTTTTTAAATTAATGGCATTTTTAAAACCTATTTACATAAATTTTTTAATATTTCTATACAATTACTTTTTTAAAAGAATTTTACATTTTTTTTTAATCTATAAAAAATGTTTATTGCATATTTACAGTGAAATTTGAAGTCTACTTACATATTAACCCTTTCGTATCGGTTGTCGGCATATGCCGTCAAAGATTCCCCGACCGTTGATATCGGTTGACGTGATATATCGTTTTGCTACTTTTAGTACTCATTGTGACATCTACAATAGGAAATTGGAAGTGCAGTCATTCCCTTTATCAACCTACATGTATTCTTTACAGCAATCTGTAAAGCATCTAAATAAATATCGTTAAGTTTCGTCACAGGAGCGATTTTTCTGTAAACCACATGTGGCAATGCCACCACATGTATGGAGTTACATAATGAACGTTTGTTAAATATAATAGTTTTTTATGCATCATCTGATAGCTAAAGGATAAAAGAACCCATGTGATATATGAAAATAGGTCAGATAAGTACATTAATGCTTCAAATACTAGTTTTAAGCAAAAAAAAAATGGTTTGAAAATTTCACGCCGTATTGACAGTATAATTTGTATTCCACCGAGCCGTAACGAAAGGGTTACAAAATACATAAAAAATATAGCATGATCCCTGAGTAGTTATTGACATCAGCATGATATAACCATTCCAGGCTGGTGCCGAAAACCTCGATAAACAATCTTTCGTCTCTTATTTCTGTTCGCTCGTCGGACATGTGTCGCAATTTTGGTTGTTTTGAAATAAGATAATTGATCAAAGGGCCGACAGGTGATAGAAGGGCCCTGCGGTGTTGCAAAGCGCGCCGTCAGTTGTGCTCGGCATTCAACAGAGGTAAATCGTTGATTGTCCGTAGCCTGAACCGAATACCAAAGTTTGCCAATTTTTATCTTGTAATCAAATTTATGTCAATGTGCTTCTGAAAAAGTCAGTGTGTTGTTCATCTGCTCCTCATACCTCAAGCACGCGACCTGATAACTATCCCAGCGACATGAAGTCGTTCTTTCTTAAGTAAAGGGGATATTATTACCTAAATAATTGTTATTTAAATATTATTTGTAATGTTTCCCATGTTTACCACAAATAACTAATAGCTTGTATCTACTTTCAGCGATTTCAAGTCTTGTGACTTTTAAATTTTTTATGTAAGCACACACAGGAGAATACCGACAGATGGTGATAGTGATTCTGAAGTCTCATCTGTGGATCCTATGACGCTTACCATTTTACATATACAGCCCGGCATTCACGCATCATCGTTATTATTACAAGAATTCACTATGTATGAGAGTCGACCCGTCTACCACCAATTTCGATTAATAGGCTATGACTGGCATTTTACAGGTGAGGGATCGAATTCACACCAACCGGAGGTATTTTAGAGTTCAGAAATCGATAAAAAAAAAAAAAAAATTTTATATTGTGGCTTTTGTTTTTTTTTTATGTAAACACATACAGGAGAATACCGACAGATGGTGATAGTAATTGTGAAGTCTCATCTGTGGAATTCTATGACGCTTACCATGGTGTATGTGGCTAAACGCTGCATGTGGAGTGTTAATCCGCCAACGTCATAGACTAGATTCCCGAGATTCACGCATCATCCTTTATTATTACAGGAATTTACTATGAATGGGTGGTCTTCACGGGACGACTTTCGTCTAACATCGATTTTAATTAACAGGCTACGACTGGCATTTTACAGGTGAGGGATAAAATTCACACCAACCGGGGGTATTTTAGAGCTCAGAAATCGATTAAAAATCTTTCTTTTTTTTAATTTCCGTCGGGGTCGAACCCACGACCTTTGGCTTGCAAAGCAAACGCTTTGACCATTGAGCTATGACCGCCGGGTTTAGCCATGTGCGGCCAATAACTAATTTACAATATTTCAACCGCCATTGCAGGGGTCTTCTTCAGGGTTGATAACAGAGTGTCTAACACCATTTAGTCAGGGTTCGTGCTATATTTTCTTGGATTCTTCTTCGTAGTATCAATCCGGTGGATCTGTTTGCAGCAACAGAATCTTGCATCTCGATCTCCATTCCTCTCGGTCCTCCGCAACCCTCTTCAGCTCAGCATAAGCACTACAATTCATGTCCTCGAATACTTGCTGCAAATACTCCCGTCTAGGGCGCCCTCTACAGTTTCTACCCTCAACCATCCCCTCCACAATATCGTGAAGAAGACCATCGCGGCGCATGATGTGACCGATCGCCTCTCTGAGATGGTTCTTATTAGTTGCCTATCTTCCTTGATTATTCTGAGAACCTCATTGTTCGTGACGTGGTCTCTCCAGGAAATTCCGAGAATTCTTCTGTACGACCACATCTCAAAGGCCTCTAGTCTTTTTTTATCACTTTCAGATAAGCACCATGTCTCACAGCCGTACATTAAGATGCTCCAAACAATATTGGATATAACAACAGAAATTAGTGGACAAATATAATGACGTCATTAATTTTAGAAAAATTTCTTTACAATTATAAAAGTATCATTTCGTTATCTACCTATTTACAGAATTATTTTTAATTATTCTTTTAAAATCCTCTACAAATTCTATATAAAAAAACTTGTGCTATATTATTTTTTGGAACTATTTTTTAAAACTTATTTCACAATATTTTTTTGTTAACATAATATATAAACTTCTTACATTTCTAAGACCAAAGTCAATTAAATTTATTTTTCATTATATTTACAAATTTCACAATTGATCATTAAAAAATTAATTAAAACTTCATTTAACTTATCAATTAAATGGATATTTAACATAAATAGGCTATGACTGGAATTTTACGGGTGAGGGATAAAATTCACACCAACCAACGAGCTCAGAAATCAATTCATTTTTTATTTTTTTAATCTCCGCCGGGGATCGAACCCAGGACCTTTGGCTTGCAAAGCAAACGCTTTGACCATTGAGCTATACCCGCCGGCATTGGGATGGGCAGCATTTGGAAAACTACATTTTTAAAGCGAATACTCCGCAATGTCTTAAAACCAATGCGTCCTCTCTGTATTAACTTATGGCTCTGACAGCAGGTCTTACACATAAAATAAAGGTCAAGGAGCGTGGTATGGAGAGATCCATGAGAGGAGTGTCGCTAAAAGGTAGAATCCAAAACTCAAGTAGTGGAGGCTACACAACGAATAGGCACACTCAAGTGAATCTCGGCAATGAATCTGTTGAAGAAATGACGGTCGATGGGGAAGAAAAGTATTGGAGCGGCGTCCAAGAACTGGCAAACCAAGCATTGGCCGACCCCCTTCAAGATGGACCGACGACGTAAGAAGAATAGCGAGAGTGACCTGGATGCGGAAGAGGATGGAGACCACATGCGGCAGGCTTACGTTCAGCAGTGGACGGATACAGGCTGATGATGATGAAGGGGCGTGGTAAAAAAAATATCGTGAATATATTTTTAGAAATAATATAATAAAATAAAAAATAATAAAAATAGTCTCACTATTTTTTTTTTTTACAACCATTCAAAGAAAAGTTACAATAAAAACAAATCGATTAAAAATTAATTAAATATTAATTAAAAAATAATTAAAACACAATTATTACGAAATGAGTATACAGCATTATAGCCACAACATGAAGCCACCCATTCTAAACGTTTAACACATAACAAAAAAACATAAAATGTACCAAACCCACAAATGTTAGTTTTGGTGTCATCCATCCATCACGCGTCCCAATGACAATCCCACGATCTGAAGTCGCTTTAATTTTTTAAAAATATAAACACATACAGGAGAATACTGACAGATGGTGATGGTGATTCTGAAGTCTCGTCCGTGGAATACTATGACGCTTACAATGCTGTATACGGTTAAGCACTGCATGTGGAGTGTTGATCCGCCAGCATCATAGACAGCAGCTAGAGATTCACGCATCGTCCTTATTATTATTACACGAATTTATTATGATTTGGTAGTCTTTACGGGACGACTTTCGTCTACAACCAATTTTAATTGATGAGCTGTGACTGGCATTTTATGGGTGAGGGATCAATTCACACCAATCGGGGGGGTATTTTAGAGCTCAGAAATAGTTCAAAATCCTTTTTTTTTAATCTGTGTTGGGTATCGAACACACGACCTTTGGCTTGCAAAGCAAACGCTTTGACCATTGAGCTATACCCACGGCTTATAAGACGAGGGATGTCAGACTCTTGCCATTTTACATCTACTACAACTTAAATTCATGCATTCATGCATCATCCATTATTAACAGTAATTCACTATGAACGGGTTTGGATTAATGTGTCGGGCTGTAGTCTATGACATTGGCGGATCAACACTCCACATTCAGGTTTCGCCGCATTTCGTCCCCAGACAATTCCTTCATCGACTCATTGGTAACGACGTGGGGCGCACTGGACATTTGGTGCACGGAACAATTGATTCACTGGATGTCTCGCTAACCTAACCTAAGTTATTTCGTTAACGAGACCTATTTATCTCTGTACTCTTCGGAAAAATCCTTACTGGAAAAAGTTCTTAAAATCGTCCAGTAAGCCCCGAATTTTTTCATTTCAATTTTTTTTTCAAAGAAGGTTAGGTTAAGATTATTCATTAATTTATTTCAAAGAACCTCTAAGTTCCAAGGTACAAAGAATAAGAAACAGAGTATACATAAACATACAATACATACAAAAGAGAAAAAAGAACAAAAAAGAAGAAGGTGGCACGTGTCAAAGATCACAGAGATCTAGGAGAACAATACCATCGACAAAAGAGAAAAAGGATGTAAGAAAAGGATCGAGGTGTGCTGGTAGGCCATTTAGGAGCGACATTGCCGTTGTACTAAATTGAGTGCTCGAAGCTCCACAAGCATCAACTGGGATCAAAAACAATGGATGAAGTTGAAAGTAAACGAGACATCCAGTGCACCAGTTGTCCAGCGAATCCCACATGTTGAATTGTCTGGCGACGATAGGCCATGACGCCGTTTTTTTGTGGGATAAGCACATTTTTTGTTATTTTTTTCAACATTTTTTGAACATTCTTTAAGGAAATTTCGTTTATCCTTACAAGTGTTTTATTTTTTATTTCATTTTATTTTATATTAAAAAAAAATACATAAAAAATAAATTCAATAAAGTAATAATACTGATTTAGTAATTAAAGTAACATGATTTATATTCAATTAACATAAAAAGAAAATACATAAAATAACCCTTTTAAATATATCAGCTAAGAAAAAATGATAGCGTGGCTTTTGGGTTAAGCCGTTGTGTGTGGCGAATTGTTTAGATCCAATTAACATCCTCCTCACTAAATTTGTTATCGAATTGCGTGTTGGCAGGATGCAGGAGCAGATAAACAACACAAAGAACTTGTTTTTGTAGCACAATTCACATTAATTTTTATTGAAGACTCTAATTTTCGTTCGACCGGTATGGCGTTCGCCAGCCGGACGAAAGTTAACTGGCAACTGCCAGAACACTGTGACATGCAGCGCCGCCAATGATTGCGGCAAAAAATCAAATTAAAGATGACAGTTGCGCCAACATGAAATGGAACAACTGTCATAACAAATAAAATGGCGTATGCAAACGCCGTGTAATATTATATAAAATTAAAACTAACATTATTAGATGTGCATGTCAGGCGAGCGAACAAAAATAAGAGACAAAAGATTGTTTTTCGCGGCTTTTCGGCATCAGCCTGAAAGAGATATATATCAAGCTGATATCACAATATATCGACCGCCATTGCAGGGGTCTTCTTCAGGGTCGTCAACCCTGAAGAAGACCACTGCAATGGCGGTTGAAATATAGGATTCGAACAATTCACCACACACGACTAAAACCCAAAAGCCACAATACCATTAATTGATTTTCTTAAACGAAACAAAAAAAATGATAATAATTTCAAATCTCAGATTTGGTTACAAAAAAAAAAATTAGTTACATAACCGTAAATGTATATATATATATATCACAATGATGTCTAAAAAATTATATACAGTAGTACCCCGACATACGAGTTTAATTAGTTCCGCAACCTTGCTCGTATTAGCACAACTTATCAAAGATGCTTCGACAGCGAGAGCACACTGATAACCGGTTCTCTGACCGTGCCCGGGGGATTCACGCGGGAAAGCGCGACGCGCTGTTCGTGTGCAACCGGCCGACCCGCTAAACCGATTGCTCGCAATTCAAATTTTGCTCGTATTTCAAATAAAAAAATCTCTCGTATCCCAAAAAACTATGTATGTCAAGGTACCACTGTATATATATAATTCGACAGTGTCGAAAGAAGCATAACTCACAGTAATAGTAATAATAAAAAACAGACGTAAAATTTTACAATCGACCCCGAAAAGTTGATCCTCACTGGCTTAACTAATAACTAATTAGATCTGTATATATATTTTTATATATATTTATATATATATATATATGTGCCCTTGATAAATGTCTGTGCTAACGGGTATCAAGTTGGTCACCTTAACTCTTTCCACTCCAATGTCGAGTATCGCTCGACACTGGGCATTTAATGTATTTTTTTTAAGACAATTTTTTTTATTACTTTTTTCGATGCACATTTGAAGTATTATTATTATATTAGTATTTGTATAGCGCTCTTTTATGACCGAATGATCATTCCAAAAGCGCTTCTTTGCCTCTCTGAGTAAAAAGGTGGGTCTTGAGTCTACTTCTGAAGGATGCGTCCGCTTTAAGCTCTCTTATGCTTTCCGGTAGTGAGTTCCAGGCCATTGGCGCAGCGTAGCTGAAAGCCCGATTGCCAAAGACCGTGCTAGGACTACCTCCCGTCAGCTGCAGGGTGCTTCTATTTGCTTTAGCCGATCTGAGTGTCTCGTAGTAGATACTATTTGACAAGCTGTGTAAGCGTTATAAAAAGTTGGGACCCTTCGCGACTACCTGACGTAAACCGAAGAATGGTGAATTTCGGCGAGTGCTAACGGGCAGCGACAAAACAAAACATTTACTGTCTCGCCGGGGTTTCGTAAATGTGTTTTCCGTTTGTGTTATTTTGCAATAAGAAGCGTTAAGATTGTTATTTTTGAAGACATTTTTAAGTGATTCATTTCTATGTACTTTGTAATTTATTGTGTAATTAGCGAGTATATTACAATGTCTAAGAAAAATGTGAGAAATTTAAAACGAAAGCGAATTGTGTGTAAAACTACAACTGTAAACTGTGTGTACACTATAGAGAAGGTTTCTTTGTACAATAAAAAAAAAAAAACGCATTTACCTAATAAATTTACAATTTCGTCATGGAGCTGCTAGAAAAAAAAAAAAAAAATCCTTGAGTGGAGTGGAAAGGGTTAAGAGTGTTATTAGATAGCTACATAAATCAACACTGCCTCTTATACATGCAAACTTCATTTAAAAAGCAATTTCACAGATTCGACATAACAAACATATGTTGAAATGACTACGTCATCCACCTACTAAATAGGAGATCTTTCTGAAGGTATCTCCTCGACGATGCTATTTGTATAATATTCAAATTGGATTGCCTCCTTAGGACTAAATGATACTACAGCTGCCTTTGATTAAAGCTGTCAACAACTACTCTCTCGTAGAAGCTTTTACTCTATACATAGATGAAACGAGAATCGTGGCAGCTGATAGAGCTGTGTGGTGGCGATTCACAGTGACCATACGTCCCAATTAATAATCTGTTAAAAAAAATATCTTCCAAATTGGCAACGGATATGGCATTCGAAACGAGATGGCATAGGAAGATAGATTCTTTCACAAATTACATTGTAGCCAAAAAGTCTGCACGCCCAATTTAACCATTTCACCTAGACATCTTCATCAGCATGATATAACCCTTGCTGACTGGTACCAAAAACCTCGATATACAATCTTTCGTCTCGTTTGTTTCTGATCGCTTGTCGTACATGCATGTGTCGCCATTTTGGTCACGAGAGTGACGTTAGTTATGTACATGGCTGCTGTAATTGGTGTGCCATTGATCTGTAGATCGCCACTTGCGGCGCTGGGCGACAGCCCATCACGAGCGCGCTCAGTCGTGAGTCGAAAGTAACGTCATGTTACGCTCGATCGGGGAAACCAAGTCTTTTTCGAAAATATATGTCAATGTGCTTGGGAAAAAGTCTGCGCGTTGTTAATCTGCTCCTCATACTTCCACCACGCAATCTGATAATTATCCCGGTGACGTAAAGTCGTTTCTCCCATAAAGATGAGAATGTCAATATATCAGATATTTCTTATGGTTTTTGACTGGAATCTAATATATTTTATATTCAGTTATATATCAAATTAATTTTGAACATTACAAGAATAAAATAAAACTGTAATATGAGGCTACAAATTCCATGTAAAGCTCATGACCTCTATACATGTCATACACGGTGAATTGGTTAAACTTCGCAATGAAGGACACCCCTCTTTCTAAGCAAGGAGACGTGTCGTCGACACACTCTCCCACTACTTATATAATTATTATAATTATATGTATATATATATTTATGTACAGCGTGTTGTGTGTTGCCAGGACGCGGCCGTTTGTTCGCACTCTTCTTCTTTTTCTTATATGGCTGATGGATGGTTTAGTCGGGAGGTAGGTACGTGAAAAGTTTGTACTTTTCTCTGATGTGCGGTCTGACGTCCTCCTTCTGGAATAATAAAAAATAAATATTTTAGTTTCAATATTTCAATAATCATGTGTGATGATGATATTAGCGCTATTGGATTCACCATTTGGTTTTTTTTTTTTTTTATGTAAACACATACAGGAGAATACCGACAGATGGTGATAGTAATTCTGAAGTGTCATTTTTGGGATTCTATGACGCTTACCATGCTGCATATGTATAAGCGCTGCATGTGGAGTGTTGATCCGCCAACGTCATAGACTACAGCTCGAGATTCACGCATCATCCTTATTATTGCAGGAATTTACTATGAATGGGTGGTCTTCACGGGCATTTTTTAGTACCTACTTTAAAAATTTAACATCATTTTTATCTTTTTTATGCTAGATTGTAAAAATAAAAATAATGTACATTCCAAACAGTTCATGCTTCAGATTAAGCGAATAACAAATTTAATCAATAATAATTATATTTGCCATTAAAAAAAATATAAACACCAAAAAATAAAATATCCAAACTAGATGTTGAGATCATATATGATGTAAATAATAAATGTTTCTTACTGGCAACTTGTGTTTAGATGAGTCGCTTAGTAACCAAAGGATCCAATTGATGCATTACTTATTTATGATGACTTTCTAACAACACATCACACAAAGCTTGAAGTATGAATACGTATGATATGTTTCAAACTAATATTATTACAAAAAAAAAGGTGGTTGATATATAAGCCCTTAGTAACCAAAGGGTTAAACCTATTCAATATCAAATATACAAGGAATTAGGATATTTATGTAAACACAGATCTGTGTAGTCGGCATTTACAATTACATTTTTGCTTCCGAAACCTTGAAAATGTTGCAGAAGACCTTCAGTGAGCAATTTCTATCAAATACAAGAGTTTATGAGTTGCTACAAAATGTTCAGAGGGTCGAGGAAGCGCTGAACTCAAGAAACCGCTCCATGGAAACCACTTTGAAGCGATAGGTGAGATAGAAACCAAAATGAAGAAGGAATTACACCCAAACCTCGCTCGGATTACGCAAAATTTAATGGAACTGCATAGTGCCAACATAAAAATAAAAGGATTAATTTGAATCGCTTAGGCCACGAAATTTAAATTCGAATTTCTCGGTATATTTTGCCCACAGTTTATTATTGATATAACGCTAGTGGCAAAACTGGTTTGCTCATAGCTTACCAGTTGCGCTAGTTGCTCCAGGAACGGCAGCAGATGCAGCAGCTCCCTGTCTCCCCGGTCCTGGAACCAGCTCTCTATGGGGATGCCGTTCTCCAGCTGATAACCAAACGCTTGAGGAGAATTGTCGACTATGACAGTCTTGCTGAGGTCGCGGCCCAGGATGGAGAGGTCCTTGATGTAGTTACCGTTCACCAGCAGGCAGTGCTCGCGGAACAATCTAGAAAAAAAACAAAATAAGCAAAATAATTAAATGAGTATAATCTGTCTTTAAAGCGCCGTGCCCAGTCATTAGCTGGGTAGACCAGTGGGGGGGGCTTATCCATTTAGCAGTTAGTCTAAAGTAAATGTCCGGAAAGAACAGAAAGTTAGTTCCACCAAAGGTGGAAGATAGATAACCAACGTTTTTGCCATGCGGTCGTAAGGGCATCAGCACAAAGCTTTTTTATGGGTTTGCGAGAAACGCTGGGCTGTAGTACGATATCTCCGATCTTAGACGCACAACCGTGGCGTAGGTTGTATAAAGCAGCCCGTCGCTGCACCTCCAGATCCAGAGGGGCAATCCCTAGTAGAAACGGGAGGGCCTCTGTCGAACATGTTTTGAGGATGCAGGGCTGTCTCTGGTACCAACCTGTACTTGATCCAGCGCCGGGCGGGGTCCAGCAAGTTCAGCAGCTTGTCGGCGTACACCCTCTTGGAGGCCGTGAAGAGGATGACCTCGTACAGCTGGGACACCCGAGATAGGAACTCTGCAAAGTGCGGCCGCGTTCTGACATGAACCTGAAACGTACAAAACAAAACACATTACAAATTGCAATGTACATATGTATTCTGAGGCACATGTATATTCAAGATAAACTTTACAAACTTCCGGCCCAGGCGGAATACCATGCCGGGCCGGCCATAATGAGACCTTATCGGCCGTCGGCACACAACTGAGAGCGCTTATGATGGCTGTCGCCCAGCGCCACAAGCGGCTATCTATATAACTAGTCCAAAATGCCAATATGGCGACACATACATGTACGACAAGCGACCAGAAATAAGAGACGAAAGATTGTATTTCGGCACCAGTCAGCAAGGGCTATATCATGCTGATGTCAATATTTTTGATTTGTATTACTATTACAGATGGTACTGTGGTAAAATGATGTATATATTTTTAAGATTCAATTAATTTGATTCACAAGTATTATTATTACTTACCGACAATCTATACACTGGAGGACAAATAAGTCTCTTTGATGATACTTACTCAGATTATGATAAATTGTCAATTCATCAGTCAAGGGAGTCAATTGTGTAAGCTGCACAGAAGTGCTTAACCCCTTTTAGTTGCGGCATGTCTATATATCAACATGACACTTTATGTGGCTAGAGTGCGGCGTGCCGATATATAACCAAGTCCATACAAAACTGCCTGCGCAATGTAACGTACGAAACTTGGTAAAACATCTGGGGATGGCGTGGGATGTTAGAATATACAACAAAAGCGTATAATTATTAAGAGGTAATAAAATGAATTACCGTATATCTGCAGTCGTGGAAGAGCACGGGGAAGTTGAACGAAGCATCTGGCAACTCTTGTAGGGAACAATGCACAAGGGTCTCGTCTAGATCCAGCACCTGCAAGCAACACAAACAATTGATTCCTCCTGCACTCACCCACAACCGACAAACTCGTCTCACAATTGCTGAGCATCGGTACACTGTATATCGACCAAAATCAGTTTCCAAAGTTCTTTTGGAAGTGCCAATGGTACGCTTTGGAATGCTCTTTTGGCACCTGTGTTTTTTCCTTCATACAGTCTAGATCTCTCTCCGATGAGAGACTTCCAGATGACAAAACAGTATATATACATCTGTTCTTATGGATGATGCACTCCATCAGAGAATGTTTCACTGTCTGTTGTATGCTTGTATCACATTAACAAACGTCGTAAGAAGAACCAACTGACTCGATGTAGGTTAAGTTATAATTTTAATTATAATTTTAGAATCAATTTTAATTAAAAAATTAATAAATTAAAAATATTTAGTTTTGATTCACAATTTATTTTAATGATTACACGTTTCGGCCTTCTTGAAGACCATCTTCAATAATTTCTTCATCTTTATTAATTTTTTATTTAAAATTAATTCTAAAATTATAATTATGCAGTTTCACCAAGTATTGTTAGTTGATAACCTTAATGTTATTATAATTTCAAATTAATTTTAATTTAAAAAAAAAAAGTTTTGATTAATATTTATTGTAAATGATTACATGTATCGGCCTCCCTGGAGACCATCTTCAATAATGATTAAATTATAAGCTGGCAGTGGCTTATATAGGTATGTATAAGTATTAGTTCCTATGTTGTACACACATATTTACAGATTGTATATGTGTGCGGGTAAAACCATTGAAAAAAGACATTATTAAATTAATGTTAAGTTAGGTTAGGTAAGGTTGTGTGATGACTGACCAGACTGAGCTCGGGACTGGTCCTGGTCTTGAGAGGAAGAGCGGGCAAGCGCCCCCGCGGGGCCCCGGGCAGAACTGTCTCCAGGGGGGGCAGCTAGAACAATAAACAACATTTATAAAAGGGGCATTCTTGTATATAAGACTCTATAAAACTCAAAGTGTGTGAGTGTGTGAGTGTGTGTGTATATGTGTTTGTCCTTTATGCTTGCTTACACCATTCATTTTATCAATATGAAACTTTCAGGAATTCTTTCATATTTTAAGATTACTGCAGCAAAAGAATAAAATATTGACATGGCAAATAGTTTTTTTTTTTATGTAAGCACATACAGGAGAATACCGACAGATGGTGATAGTAATTCTGAATTCTCATCTGTGGAATTCTCTGACGCTTACCATGGTGTATATGGCTAAGCGCTGCATGTGGAGTGTTGATCCGTCAACGTTGTAGACTACAGCCCGAGATTCACGCATCATACTTTAAAACTACAGGAATTTACTATAAATGGGTGGTCTTCACGGGACGACATTCATCTACGACCAATTTTAATGAATAGGCTATGACTGTCATTTCACGGGTGAAGGATCAAATTGACGCCAACCGGGGGTATTTTTAAACACGGATATCGATTAAAACTATTTTTTTTAATATCAGTCGGGGATTGAACCCACGACCTATACCTTGCAAAGCTAACGCTTTGAACATTGAGATATACCCGAGATATATGAACAATGGATGCGAATGCTTGTGGCTTGAATGTCAATAGATTTGTACAATAGTAGGGATGTAGTTGTTACCTGTTTGATGAAGAGGTAGGGATCGAAGGCATCGACCCATGCAGCCAACTGATCCTGCTGCTGAGCGGCAGAGTCGGCACCGGGACACATGGCCACACACGATGCCACCACATCCACGGCGGCCTCCTTGAAAACAAACACAGGATGTTATATTAGGTGTACCGGAAAAGAATGTCATTTTTTTTAATAAAACAATTTGGTGCATTTAATAAATATGAATTTAATTGCCTGATTTAAATTGTTTAAGCCACCAATGGCATTTACGAACTTTCAAAATATCTCCCAGTAAATCACAAGCTTGTAGCACGTGTTGAACTTTCTTTCTTCGTGAAATGGTAAAGCATAATATTTCGAATAAATTCTTCATTCGATCTGAAGCTCTCCATTGTATATAGGGTTGTAATTTTTTTTGTTGTTTAAAAGTCCTAGTACACTCCAGGTATACGTGGTCAGAGAAACAACACAGAACACGTTGTAAAAGTTTGACTTTTTTTATGTAAACACATACAGAATACCGACAGATGGTGATAGTAATTCTGAAGTCTCATCTGTGGAATTCTATGACGCTTACCTACTAAACGCTGCATGTGGAGTGTTGATCCGCCAATGTCATAGACTACAGCCCGAGATTCACGCATCATCCTTTATTATTACAGAAATTTACTATGAATGGGTGGTCTTCACGGGACGACTTTCGTCTACCACCAATTTTAATTAATAGAATATGACTGATGTTTTACGGGTGATGGATCAAATTCACACCAACGTATTTTAGAGCTCAGAAATCGATCAAAAATCCTTTTTTTTTTTTAATCTCTGTCGCGGATCGAACCCACGACCTTTGGCTTGCAAAGCAAACGCTTTGACCATTGAGCTATGACCGCCGGCTATTTATTTATTTACACTATTATCTTTCCTACTGAATGTTGAACGAGAACTTATTGTTTTGGTACAGTTGGGTTATGTTATGTTGTTGTGCCTACCTGGTGATCGCAGTGGTCCTCATCGGAGCAGCTGAGTATGCCGGGGGAGTCGGCGTGCAAAGCGTCCAGCCGCACGTCTCCTTCAGTAGAGGATAACTGAAAACAAGAAACAAATATTGTAATGTTTAAAAATTTTCACACTTCATATTTGTGAAAAATAAATAAAGATGCTGGGAGTTTTTAGATCTGCTGATAGTTCATACCAGTGTTATACTTGTTAGATGCAAAGGAGTAACTATTGACATCCTACTCTCTAAAAGGTAGTTATTCAGTCGCGTGGTGGCAGTATGAAGAGCTGATGAACAACAATGCAGTTTTGTAGATTTTGCTAGTTTGATTTTCTGGCTGATATCAAGATACGTTTTTATAAATGTTTTAACGATTGATAATAGAGAATGAATGTATGGAATGTAGTAAATAAAAGTTCTAGTTCAAGATTCAGAAGGAAAGATAATAGCTCAAATAAATAAATGGGAGTGAAAGATAAGACAGTGACATTATGAATGAAAACAAGTCGTAAATTTAATTCTCTGTGAGGTCCAAATAGGTTGGATAAACGCAAATTTAAGTTCTTGCCGGTGGGTATAGCTCAATGGTCAAAGCGTTTGCTTTGCAAGCCAAAGATCCCGACGGAAATTTAAAAAAAAAAAAGGATTTTTAATTGATTTGTGGCGCCATCAGCATAGACAGCGGCAAAAGGAGGAAACTACTCGCACGCGGAATTATTTTTCATCAATCAAGCAACTGTGTGTGAGTCCACTGCTTGTCTGCGGTAGACGAAAGCAACATTGTTGGTGGCGCCATACGCATAGACAGCGACAAAAAGGAGGGAACTACTACCACGCGACATTTTTTTTCATCAATCAAGCAACAGTTTGCGAACCGGTACATTATCGTAGAGTAAAAGCTATAATCACAGGTGGTATTTTCTTACCCATGTGTTTGGATCAGGTGCCAGAGATTGACTGATGTCCGCCAAGAAACTGGTTGGTTGCAATTGAAGGTCACTGAGGGCCTCCAGTCTTTCGATGGCTGATCTCGTGCCCATTGCACCGACATCCTTAAAAATACAAAAACACATTTAAAAAAAAAACCCTTGATTTTTTTATTCCATTTCTAAAACATCGACACAGGCTGGGATATGATGGGCAGCATTTGGAAAACTTTTGTACGTTTTGGGGTTATAAGATGTTGACTGAATAACATTTGAATCACACATACATCATTTCTGATTCTTCAATGAATTCAATGAAAAGAAGTATTTAGTATATATATTTTTTTTATATATATAAACAAATATAGGAGAATACCGACAGATGGCGATAGTAATTCTGAAGTCTCATCTGTGGAATTCTATGACGCTTAACATGGTGCATATGGCTAAGTGCTGCATGTGGAGTGTTGATTCGCCAATGTCATAGACTACAGCCCAAGATTCACGCAACATCCTTATTATTACAGGAATTTACTATGAATGAGTGGTCTTCACGGGACGACTTTCGTCTACCAGCAATTTAATTGATAGGCTATGACTGGCATTTTACGTGTGAGTGATCAAATTCATACCAACCAGGGTTGTTCTAGAGCTCAGAAATAGATTGAAAATCCTTTCTTCCTTATAGTCCCAGATATTACGCATGGAATTAAAAAAAAGAAAAAAAATATCCGGAACATATTCTTTTTCTTCCCATATCTGGAACATATGGTCATCACAAATTCCATTCCTCGTTTTAGGTATCTGCAAATCCATGTATTATTTAAATATATAAAAAATAAAAATATTCTAACCTCAATAATATTCTGCGCATCGCAACCGTGAAACGCCGTCTCCTGCGCACCGAACGCCGCCTCTTCGGGAATCCCGCAGTTAGAGAACCTCCTCCTCAACCTCCTGCAGGCCTCCGAGTCTTCATCATCAAGCATCGATATGAAGTCCGGCTGCTCTAAAGTTTGAAGCACGCAGGCACAACCCGAGAGATCGCCACCAATAGTAACGTCATCCGACTGATTCATCACACTTTGAGAAACTCTAACGCTCAATACGTTTTCCGTCTGCTGCGTTATAAAATCATCATCATCATCATCATGCTTTCTCAATGCGTTTCTTTTAGTCAAAACGGCATCAATTTTACCACCTTTATCTGCATTATCAAGTAATAAATTATCATCATCGATTAAAGACGTCATCGATTTCGTCGCTCAAACGCATCCCGCGTAATTTTACGCACTTATCCACCAACGCAACGTCAAGATCGCCTGCGTTTAAATCCAAAACGGGTAAATCATTAATAAGAGGTATCCGAACGTCGCCGAACGAATCGACCTTATCCAAAACGTCAAACCTCGTACATTCGTCAAGCTTGCCGTAAACTTTATCGACGGATAAACGACGCGAGTTCAACGTTACGTTTACGCTTCTGTTCAATTCAATAGCGGACGAACGTCGTTTACCTGTACGCATTTCAATTAAACTTTTCCGGTTAACCTGCGTTATTTTCTCACGCCGAGCGTTGAAAACGACGTTATCATCGTTGATACGTAACGTTTCTATACGTTGTACGAATTCCGTAGCCGTTTGTTCTATTGCTATGAAATCATTAAGCCGATCCGACGGTAAACAAAGATTACTCTCAACGTTCATATCAGAATCCGATTCTTCGCTAGTTATCGTCTCGATATCGCTTAATTTCCCCATATCTTTTTCGTACATAGTCATGTCTTGATCTATGCACGCCCAGTCTCTGCTCGCGAGCTCCGCAGTAGGAACTTCAATACATTTCTGCTTGACGTCATTTTTTTTGACGGAAATTTTACCGTTCAACGCCGGCACGACGGCCCGTTTCGGCAGCTGCCGCACCTTACGTGATGGCGATCCGTTCACGACCATCGAACGTTCAGACTTTTCTAGACGCCGACTTTTACGCGGCGTCGAAAACCCATTGCTGCGCAGCATGACGTTGCCGTTGACGCAATCCTCGACGTTACCCCCATTAAAAACGCCTCGATTATTTTTATAAACAATGGCATCTTTAGTGGAATTGTTATTTGAAATGTTACGCGGGTATAAAGTTCTCGTAAAATCTTTTTTAACGACGTCGCCTTGCGTTTTTTTGACGTAGATACTTTTGACGGGCGCGCAGTTTTTGACGGAATTATTACGCGTCTGAACAACATTGTTGTTTAAACTTTTTTCCATCGAACGTGGAAACAAATTTGATTTATCATCTTTTATCAGATTGTTATTGGTGTTTTTCTGTGGCGTTTCTTGTATTTTTGGTTTGCCGAGGCCGTTTCTCGCAATGTCTCTCTTGATGGCCTGCTTCCACGTGGAGGAGGTCTTGGTTGCGGGGGTCACTCTCTTGGCCGGGCCGCGGCTTGTGCGTGCCGGCCCTATGGCCCCCGGGGCCAGCAGGTGGCGCTCCTTCTTCTCGCTGCGTAGCCACATTTTGGGAACTGCAGATCAGTCCACTGCAATTAACAAATATAATAATTAAAATCAATATTGAAATAAATTACACAAACTTTTTTTTTATAAGTAAACACATACAGGAGAATACCGACAGATGGTGATAGTAATGCTGAAGTCTCATCTGTGGATTATATAACGCTTACCATGTTACATATGGTTAAATGCTGCATGTGAAGTGTTGATCAGCCAACGTCATAGACAACAGCCCGACATTCACGCATCATCCTTAATATTACAGGAATTTACATGCATGGGTGGTCTTCACGGAATGACTTTCGTCTACCACCAATTTTAATTGATAGGCTATAACTGTCATTTTACGGGTGAGAGATCAAATTCACACCAACCGGGGTACTTTAGAGCTCACAAATCGATTAAAAATTAATTTAAGTTCAGAAGAGCAGCAACCGTGGTAATAACGATAGAAAAGACTAAGTGAACCAATCTTACGCCTGTGATCCATTGGATTGCAGGTAAGAGTTTCATTGTTTATCAAATGAATTGCTCTTCTTTGAACTGAGCCAATTAAGTTTAGATGGTATTTAGTGTCTCAACACATAAGTGACTGCTATATTCAGGGACAGGTCGGATTTGTCCTTTATATAGAAGAACAAGTTGTTTATCGTTGAAAATGTAATGAGTTTGTCAGTTGTGGGTGGACGCAGGAAGAATTAATTAATTCATTAATCAAGTTTCAAAGAGCAACGACCGTAGTAATAATGTTATAAAAGACCAACCTTACGTCTGTGTTCCGAGGATTGGAGGTTCGACGTCGCTAAGCGACGCAATATATAGACTAAGCTGTTTGCCAAAGTGGGTGTGTGTCGGTGGACACAAAAGTACTGAGATAAGAGCAGACGGTGCAAGCCTCTGAACAAACATGTGCGGCTGCTACGTAGTGTGTTTGCAATACTAAATTTAGTCTTATTTTTTTGTCGTCTGCTCCATAATATTTAATCTTAAATATATAATGTCATTACTACATAAAAAAATATACTAAGATTTATTTTCTCATATTCTAATAAGTTTTTGAACCAATGAAGAACCAATACACCTTGTATGTGTATATCAATTCATAGGAAACACCATCCTATAAGACTTCCATTGACCCGATTTCGATTGGAGAAACACAAATACAGGTTGTAAATGACTATACCTATCTGGGACAAGTAATACATCTAGGAAAAAATAAATTCTCAAAAGAAATCGACAGGTGTATACAACTGGGATGGGCAGCATTTGGGCAACATTTGGAAAAAATTAAAGTACTTTTTTAAAGCGAAAATTCTGCAATGTTTTTAAACCTAAGGCGTTTAACCAATGCATCCTCCCTGTATTAACTTATGGCGCAGAGACGTGGAATCTAACAGCAGGTCTTACACATAAAATAAAGGTCACCCAGCGTGCCATGGAGAGATCCATGAGACGAGTGTCGCTAAAATAAAGAATCCGAAACGAGGAAATACGCAGAAGAACTCAAGTAGTGGAGGCTACACAACGAATAGGCACACTCAAGTGGCAATGTGACATATCTGTCGAAGAGATGACGGTTGATAGGGAAGAAGTGCCTTGGCATACGAGTGCCCCAACAGATGAGATTTTTGAGATAAGTGCCGCCGAGCGAGCCATTTTTTACTTTGAAATACGAGCAAAATTTGGGATATGAGCAATCGACTTAGCGTATCGGCCGGTTGCACACGAACCAGGCGTCATGCTTTCCCGAGCGAATCCCCCGGCTGTCAGAGAATCAGTTATATGTGTGCTCTCGCTGTCAAAGCATCTTTGATAAATTGTGCTCGCATTTTGTGACTTTTGGAAATATTTCTTTGAAATACGAGCAAGAGGCAGACTCAAGACACACTGCCTTACTTAGAGAGGCAAAGAAGCGCTGTCGGAATGAGCATTTGGACATAAAAAACGCTATATAAATACTGATATAATAATTATAGGTTTCTTATTTAAATATATTATTCTGTTAGAGCAGAGCAATATAATGTAGCGAGCTCAAACAAACTGTAGTTAAGGCTTTTGCAAATATTTGATGCGTCATAAATCAGAGAAGAATCACTTGTAGACACAGACGCATGTGTGATGTTTTATGTGTTACGCAGATACAGGTGACGCAGATAACAAAGAAAAACAACTCCGGTTTCATAACGGAATGTCAAGTTCAAACTTACACAAAAAGAAACTATCACAATCAAGGCAAAACCATTTATTTTTTATTTTTATGTAAGCACACAGTTGGTGAAGGTAATTCTGAAGTGTCACCTGTGGAATTCTACAACGCTTACCATGGTGCACATGGCTAAGTGCTGTAAGCATCATAGACTAGAGCCCGAGATTCACGCACCATCCTTATTATTACAGGAATTTACTACGAATGGGTGGTTTTTACTGGACGACATTCGTCTACCATCAATTTGAATTAATAGGCTATGACTGGCATTTTATGGGTGAGGTATCAAATTCACACATACCGGGGGTATTTTAGAGCTCAGAAATCGATTAAAAAATACTTTTTTATCTCCATTGGGGATAAAATCGGGTATAGCTCAAGGGTCAAAGCGGGTATAGCTCAATGTTCAAAGCGTTTGCTTTGGAAGCCAAAGGTCGTGAGTTCGATCCCCGATGGAGATTTAAAAAAAAAAGAATATCGTCATAGAATTCCGCAGATGAGAATTCAGAATTATCATCATCTGTCGGTATTCTCCTGTACGTGTTTACATAAAAAAAAACATAAAATGATATATTAATACTTACGTTCAGAAGCAGTAAACAATTGGATGAGATTTGAAGCACTTGGTAACATTGCTACTAAAAATACCGCCGTCGACTTGAAAATTACAAAAAAAAAAAAAATTAAGAAAATATTCTCATTACTTCATTATTATTATTTTTAATAATCTTAAGCGGAAATAATTTTTTTTATTAAAATATATGAGTATTTAAATTTTCACTGCGATTTGACAGCAAGGACAGAAATTTCTTTCTAGAAAACTTTGGAAGATTAACGGATGGTCTCGTTTATTTTAGCCCCACAGCATCTGTAAACAAAAATAAAATAATATTACGAGAAGTTGTTTCTGATCCATTCAATCTATAGTTCGGTTCGAGACCCGAGTGGCACTTAGTAAAATAAATAGACTGTCGGAAAGTAATAATATTAAGCTTGTGAATAAATGATGACTGATTGAATAATAAAAAATAATAATATACATACTCTGAATATGTACTATGGAGACATCTATCGTTATACGGTGATAAAAATGGTATAAATACATCTTCTAACGCGTGTCAGCTCAGGCAGAGAAATAGTCGAGGGGGCTTGGCGGTATATAAAGACCTGAGCAAAGGTGGTTCTAAGGCTCGCATCCCGCTTCTGCCGATATTTTTCTGAATGAATTGATGCGTATAAAGAATTTGATGTATAGTATGTGTATATTTAATTACTAATAATATTCTAATACAGTCAATGATCTATAAAGTAAGATTAGAATATTGAAAAAATTTAAAATAATATTCTAATAAATATTGAAATACATAAAATAAACCACATTAAATAACTTATATATTAAGCGTTGCCCGTCCTATGTGGAATGTCATTTGACACTTTTCAAACTCCTCAGTTTAGCATCAAATTACAAGCAAACATGTTTTTATTCTGACTCATATTTAGTGTACACGGGGAACAAGAACACATTCCCACGCTTTTATAAACATTGGAATGTGTAACTTTTTACCTGAGAATAATAAAATAGGTTTTTTGGGAAGCTGGCTCGGTGCGCATCACTCGGACGCCCGGCCGCTGCCATCAGTCACTATTTTCAGCGAAAAAAGGGGCATTTCTCATACCCCAACCCTCAAGGAAAGCATAAAGATTGCCTGGTATACATCCCATAGGAAATTTCCTAGAGGTAGAAAAGAAACGCGATACATTTGTGTAACTTGTGAGAGAAAGCCCGGCCTTTGCATCGGTGAATGTTTTCACCGATATCATACTTTGGATATGTTTAATAGTAATATTTAGAGTTATAATTCTAATATTTTACACACTCAAAATAAAATTTAAACATAAATATAGGTTTATAAAAAATAAAACCCCGATGTAATGTTTTACCCTGTAATTCTATAAATATATTGTGGCCCGGAAAGGGTTAAATTACTATTTATATAAAAAAAAAAATTAGTCTACTGGTTTCAGAACAACTCTTCTTCATCAGGACAAACTCAAAACTAACAAATACAGAACAAACAAAACAAGTTAAATTGTTAATTTGTAATTCTATATATTTATTGTGGACCGAAAAGGGTTAAGTAATAATGAAATTAATGTATTATTTCTTCAATAAATAAATGGGTAATTTTTTTTCCTTGTCTGTACCGCCCACTAGTGGGTGATACGGGCTTCCGTGGTGGACGGTAAACGATTTTCGTAGATTTTCAAATCTCCTAGATTCCTTCCAGATTTTGGTAGGTGAGGTTAGTGGGCGGGAAATTTTACCATGAAAAATAGGCAAAAGTGGGCGCTAGGCATAAAAAGGTTGACGACCCCTGATATAAATATAAACTAAATTAAAAAAATATATAAACTGTTTTTTTAAATATTATTTTATCTTCCAATGCAATACACTTTTGGTTATTCTTAGTCTCCTTATATACGCTGATGCTTTGTCCGATATTCCCTCAGACGCCGAGGAGATCCAAGACAGTGACGATGATGGGGGATGGATATATATAAACAAGTAAATATATGCGAATTTTTTTGTAAGCAATTCTTTAAAAAAACAGTCGGCCGCCGGCGTAAGTTTATCGTGTAACCGCACGGACTGGATAGTGTTGAGGTTATCAACTGACAATACTTGGTGAAAGTGCATAATTATAATTTTAAATTATTTTCAATTTAAAAATTAACAAATTAAAAATATTTAGTTTTGATTCACATTTATTTTAAGCGATTACATGTTTAGGCCTCCCTGGAGACCGTCTTCAGTAATGATTAAATTAAAAACTAGCAGTGGCTTATGTAGGCATGTATAAGTATTAGTTTCTACGTTAGTACACACATATTTACAGATTCTATATGTGTGCAGGTAAAACCATTGAAAAAATATATATTTTGTTATCTTTATTTTGGTAAAAAACATTATTCGAATAACTTCTTAGGTTTTCAAGGCCAGATTTGATATTGTGGCTTTTGGGTTTATGGGCACACACGGCGCAACCCAAAAGCCACAATAACATTATTCGACTTATAAAATACTTGCAGATATACACAAAACAATATCGTACAAGCCTATCTATTATGGCCCGGCCTATATATCAACATATCATAGTTAAGAGACATGAAGTGTAATGCCAATATATGTATAGGCATTTGGTAGTTAACCCTTTCGTTATGGTTCGGTGGAATACAAATGATACTGTCAATACGGCGTGAATTTTTCAAACCATTTTTTTTGCTTAAAACTAGTATTTGAAGCATTAATGTACTTATCTGACCTATTTTCATACATCACATTGATTCTTGTATCTTTTAACTATCAGATGACGCATAAGAAACTATTATATTTAACAAACATTCATTATGTAACTCCATTCATGTGGTGGCATTGACACATGCGGTTTACAGAAAAATCGCTCCTGTGACGAAACCTAACGATATTTATTTACATGCTTTACAGATTCCTGTCAAGAATACATGTAGGTTGATAAAAAGAATGACTGCAGTTCCAATTTCCTACCGAAGATGTCACAATGAGTACTGAAAGTAGCAAAACGATATATCATGGATCGTGATGTCAACGATGGGGGAATCTTGGACAGCATAAATCGACAACCGATGCGAAAGGGTTAAACAAAAAAATAACTTATACCTTATCTATTAACAATATCAATTGAAATAATTGAAAGTAGGTCCAAGCTATTAGTTATTAGTGACAAACATGAGAAACATTAAAAATTAAAATAAATATCAATTATTTACTTAAATAATCAAGGATTAGGCTATATTTTCTTAGTTATAAGTGATATTATCTTTCTTAATAACACAATATTGATTTTAAAAAGCTCGATACACTGGAAATAAGAATAACCATTTATAAATAAAAATATTAATTTAAATGTCTAATCATTTTTTTTAAAAGTTTTTTTTTACCTTCTTCTTAAATACAATGCTTTTAATATTTATAAAATTATTATTAATAATAATATAAAATTATTGTATATTACTTACATATATTTAATAGTAGGAATGTAAAACGTTTCATTCGAAAAGATTTAATACAAAAAATATATGGTGAAAGAATGACATATTTCTATATTTAACAATTCAAATATCAATATAATTGTGTAATATCAATAATTAATACAAAATGTTGAATTTGTATCTTAGAAAGACAAAGAAAACTAGAATATTGAATAAAATATTAAAACAAAATCGTGTTAAGAAAAATAAATAATAGTAAAAAAATATGCTGCCCGACAACGAAACGATTCAAATCGTTGCGAATTCAATACAAGATACGTCTTTTTGTTGCCGAGCTCAGGTCGTACTATTGCTATACACTGGTTCCCGCCTTAAAATAAAAATGCCACTATCGCCACCCCACAAAGGGTTTCACACAAAAACACATTGAAATAATTTAATTTGAACATTTAATTGTGTTTTTGGATCGGCTGCACTGTTTTAAAGCGTCTCGAAGGCATTTTTTCATATGTTTTCATTTTATCGCGGAGCAGCGTCTCGACTTTTCGCCGTCGATTTGACGACAAGTACGAAATATTACGGTTTGATTTTAGGTGCGGCGTGTAGAATTACCTTTTGAGATTGTCTCGCGCGCAGACTGGAGATGAATTGTTTGTGTTTCGAGGGAGATAACGGCGATTGTTTGCGGAGAGCGCGGGCTGCGACACCAACTGTCAAGATGGCGGCATCGCTTTCCTGGCTTGGCCGCGGGGCGCACTGCGCATGCGCGGGACAGATGCTTTTTCTTCTTTTTTCAACATTCTGTCTGCGTATGTACGTCGATATATTATACCTATTTAGTATAATTATAAGGTGTGTCCAGTTAGGTACTGAAAATGATTTCTTAACGTAATTGACAGTTTCTAGGGAAAACATATTCAATATCAGCTCTTTAGCTTGAACATATCACCACCACAAATTAACGACACATCATTTTATCAGCTATAATTATAATTACCTCGTCCCAAGTCAGGTAAGCATTTTTTTTTTATGTAAACGCATGCAGGAGAGCACAACCGGTCAAGACCAGTGCACTCTATGACGCTCAGCCAGGGAGGCTGGACGCTGCATGCGGGAAACGTGTGTTGTGTTCGTGTTTGTGTGTGGGTTGGGGAGATTGCAAGTGTATATTTATCTGTTTCTTGAAGAGATCCAGATTGTAGGAAGGAGGAAACACAGACGCTGGAAGAGCATTCCATAGCTTTCCGGTGGCGTTAAGGAAGGAACTTTGGAAGCTGCCAGTTCTTGGTCGACATATATTAACCGTGTATGGATGTTCGGCAAGTGTAAGACGAGTTTGTCGGCTGTGAGTGGATGCAGGAGGAATTAGTTCTTTAAGTTCCGAAGAGCAGCGACCGTGGTAATAACGGTAGAAAAGACTTTAACCCTTTCATTACGGCTCGGTTTGAATACAATTTATACTGTCAATTATAAAACTGGTATATGAAGCATAAATTTTCTTATATAGTCTATTTTTATATATCACATTGGTTATTGTATCCTTTAATTATCACATGATGCATAAAAACTATTCTAAGAAAGTAGCAATGCGAAAGGGTTAAAACACTTTCAAATAAATGTCATGATTAGTTTTTATTGCACTCTGGTATAAGTGACAGGGGATTTAAAAATTATATCAGTTGTAATATTCGAGAAATTTGGACGTTCGTCTGGTTTGACAATTAGTACTTAAGTATTTTCGTCATTAATTTTGATTGAGTGCCATGACATGAAAATGTTTTTTAATCTCTATTTTTTGCATTTAGTTTCTTTCCGCTATTGTATTAAATTTGTGAAAAATTATTATTCAATCAAAAAAATAGTAAAAAAACATACAAAAGCAATCCTTGCTGTTGCAGCATTTATTACCACCAACTTTGATGTGTTTATAAAAAAATAGTCTAGTCGTCTTGGATTTTATTAAATCAATAATATGTGTAGATATGTACAAACGTTACATAATTGTATCTTAAAATATTGTTTTTTTTTTAAATCGATAAGTAAATTAATACTACAGGAATAATTAAAATAAAATCACATTGAGAATGATACAAGTAAATTCAAATAATAAAATATTAAGAAGTAAATACTTTGTACTCTTTTTTATTCATGTATGTTTACCTGACAATCGTGCAAATAACAGGCATTGAAGAGATTACGGACGCTTAAAATAAATTAAAATGTAACAATAATACTAATTGCGTAAGTTTTTAATGACTAATAAATTAATTTTAAATTGACAAAATAGGTGAATAAGTCTTTTATTTCCGTATTTTTGTTAAAATTTAAGAGTAATAAGAAAGTAAAAAAAGGAAAATAAAGAATAATACTTTTTTTGTTCCATATACACTGCTTATCTGAAAGTGATAAAAAAAGACTAGAGGCCTTTGAGATGTGGTCGTACAGAAGAATTCTCGGAATTTCCTGGAGAGACCACGTCACGAACAATGAGGTTCTCAGAATAATCAAGGAAGATAGGCAACTAATAAGAACCATCTCAGAGAGGCGAGCCCGATGGATTGGTCACATCATGCGCCACGATGGTCTCCTTCACGATATTGTGGAGGGGATGGTTGAGGGTAGAAACTGTAGAGGGCACCCTAGACGGGAGTATTTGCAGCAAGTATTCGAGGACATGAATTGTAGCGCTTATGCTGAGCTGAAAAGGGTTGCGGAGGACCGAGAGGAATGGAGATCGAGATGCAAGATTCTGTTGATGCAAACCAATCCACCGGATTGATACTACGAAGAAGATACACTTCTAACAAAGAGTATTTGTGCACCACAAACGGCTGTAAAGTTTATGTACCTACCATATTTCTCTAGATTTTTTTGGTAGAAGAGCATCTAGAGTGACATTTATAAATAAATGTGAATTAAAAAGTATTAAATGATTGTAACAATTTTTTTGAATATTATATGTTTGTACAAAACACCATTTTCATACAAAGTTTATCGACTATTAGGTATGCGCAACCGGGCGTTGTACTATCGGCACCCAACAGCCGCGCACGCAAGAAAAAAAGCCTAACTCCATCTGCAGACCATTTTGTAAAGCCAAGCGACGTTTGTTGTCTGAGGGAAACTGCCACAGCGCGGGAACCATTATTATATTAATATTAAATATATTTTAAATATAGAATAGTGTGTGGCTGCGTTATAATGGCCGCGAGCAGCGCGTCCCGAGTCTCCCACGGCCGGAGTGTGAGTGATGGCTTCCCTTCCTTATGTCATATATTTAAACGACTCGATACATTCAAACATTTTTATACGAATCGACGCTCATTTGTTTTTTGGAACGCGAAAACACACCCTAACAAAATTCAAAATTAACAAGATTATAAAAATACACCTTAATGTTTCATACAAATGTGAAAAAATATGATTAAAATGTGTTTTTACATGACGAAAAAAATATGTAGTGACGCCTTGATTCATCGGGAAGGTGACGAATGCAGTTTTGTTAGCGATTTTACGAAAATCGAGCGATATTTCGCGTTTAAAGTGGCGGTTCTGTTGTTGTTTTTTTGAATTTGTATGATATTTGATCGCCAGAGTGTCTTCAAAATATTCTCACATTAAATTAGTGCTCTCGATTTTACAATAGATGTCAATGGGAAATATTTTATATGTACCGCGCGCGCTCGGTAACGTAACGGCGCATCTTGCACCGAAACTCGAACGAGTTACGCCGTTATGTCGTTGATCGTGCGCAATTATTTTTGTATGGAGAAAGTCTCCTAGAGACGATCTAACCTAAAATAAATAATTGAATTCACAAGTAATTGTAATTATTCGATGATTTTATGCATTTTCAGCAAATAAAACGATTACCTACAAATACGATGGACATTACGAAATAAATCAATAATTTTTAACCGATCCTAACCTTATCTGACCTATATTTTTGACTCCATTTATATTGAATAAAATATAAATGTTTTCGACTAAGAAATACAGGCGGACCTCGACTTTCGTACATGACCGGTTCCTGAAAATGTGTATGAAAGTTAAATGTCCGAAAGTAGAGGGATCATCATCATCATCAGCCTGTGTCCATCCACTGTTGAACGTAGGCCTCCCGCATTAGTCTCCATCCTCTTCGATCCTCCCCCTTCCGCATCCAGGTCACTCGCTATTCTTCTTATTCTCCATCTTTATATCTTCAGTTCCATCTTGTAGAGGGATGTATAAAAAAAAACTCCAAAAATTGTACTTTAAAATGTTTATTTATCAAAATTACAAACTAAGTTCTTAATTGTATTTTACTACTTTTTTCTTTTCTTTATATATATAATCGTAAAACTGCCCAAAATTGTACTTTAAAATGTTTATTTATCAAAATTACAAACCAAGTACATATTAAATAAAAATTATGTTCTCTTGCAATAAACTGTTAAGGGTTAATTCCACCCTTTTTACTAGGTCCTCTTTTTTTCAGTTTTCTTTATGTTAGAGAGTTCTTTATGTAACATGCAGTACTATTATGGATCGCCCTACGCACTTGAGATTTGCGTTCTCCATTGGCATCACATTTTTCCATGATATTCAAAAATGTATCGAGATGCTTAAAAGCTTCATTCATGTTTTTTATTGTTAAGGTCTTGATGATTTTTTCTGGTTCGTCTTCCTCACTTTCAATTTGTATACTATTTTCGTTCTCTTGAGATTCAATCATCTCATTAACATCTTCACTGTTAACATCTAGGTTTAGTTCGTTCATTAGGTGAACTATTTCAAGTGTGATGGTTTCCGGAGTTTCATCAAAATTTATGAAATCACTCATCATTTGTGGGCATAGTTGCTTCCATGAACCTTTCATTGTTGACTCTTTTATTTCAGCCCATGCGTCTCCAATATTGTTTATTGCGTTCCATATGTTATAATTCTTCCAGAAATGTTTTAATGCGGGCCCACCTTCCATGTCAGTTGCCTTGATGGCCTGATTCATTATCGACCGCATATAATATCGTTTAAGCGTAGCTATCACCGTTTGGTCCATGGGTTGTATGAGACACGTAGTATTGGAGGGAAGAAACACAACATTGATTTCTGGGTATAAATTTTGTAGAGATTTTGGGTGTCCTGGAGCATTATCCAAGATTAATAATGCTTTAAATGGTAAATTATTTACTTTACAATAATGTTTTACTGCTGGTGCGAAATGTTGAGTGAACCAATCTTTAAATATTAAAGCAGTAACCCAGGCTTTTTTATTGGATTTCCAAATGACAGGAAGCAATTTTTTATCTTTCCCTTTCAATGCTCTAGGATTTTCTGCTTGATAAACTAACATTGGCTTCAATTTTAAATCACCAGCTAAATTTCCACTAAGAAGCAATGTCAATCGGTTTTTACTGCGGTTTATGACCCGGGGCAACTGATTCGTCCTTTGATAAGAATGTACGATTAGGCATCTTCTTCCAAAATAAAATTAGTCTCATCTGCATTGAATATTTGACTAGAGGTATATTCTCCATGTTCAATAATTTTAGAAAATGACGAAATAAAGTATTTTGCAGCATCTTCATCCGCATCAGCTGATTCTCCAGTGAATTTAATATTGTGTAAAGAATACCTTGTTTTAAATTTTGAAAACCAGCCGTTACTTGCATGAAACACCGTGTTAGAATCTTCGTTTAGTCTAGCCTTCCAATCTTTATGCAAACCATGTGCCTTAGCTGGAATCAATTGAAGTACTCATAGGGATGTTTTCTTGATTTTGATTACTTATCCAATAACACAAAGATTTCTCAATTTCATCCATCACTATGCCGTGCCTTTTGGAAATAATTTTTGATGTTATATTTCCATTTTTTTTTAAATATTCTTTAATTTTATCTTTATTCTTTAATATCGAACATATCTTAGAGCTTTTTATATCATACGAACGGCCGATTGAAGCATAAGAATCTCCATTTTCTGACCGTTTTATTATATCCATCTTCGTTTCTATTGTATGAAGTTTATGGGTTCTTGATTTTTTTTGGCAATATCTACTTCGCAGTTTCTTCGTTTCTCACTCATGTTAAAACGGGTAGGAAATATTTAAAACAAAACTCGCATAACATTGTACCGATACGTGCGCTGGTTTGACCTCGATACGCAAGACTAAACGTATCGAGGTCAGACGGGAGTGTGTACAAATTAGTACATACAAACGCACTTTCGGACTCGCTCGTATGTTAATGCATATGTGAAAACAGAACGAAACATTTTTCACAGTACGGACCTCGTTCATTAAATAGTGCGACAGGGAAACAACTGCACGAAAACAAAACATTTTTGAATTTTCGCCCAAAAATAATAATATTAGTTTTCAAAAATGTACGAAATAGCGAATTGTACAAAAGTCGAATGTACAAAAGTCGAGGTCCACCTGTAATCAGTATTTTTTTTAAATTTTGTTTTTTCTTTATTCATTTTTTAAGACTTACTCTGAATAACATTTTTTTTTTGTTTTAAGTGTAATGATTTTAATAAACTTGTGTACATCCTCTTTCTGTGTCAACCGGAGCACAACCGGTTAAAACCAATGCGCTCTATGACGCTGCATGCGAGAAACATGTGTTGTGCTTGTGTGCATGTTGAGGAGATGGCAGATTTATATTGATCTGTTTTTTGAAGAGATCCAGATTGTATGAAGGAGGAAACACAGATGCTGAAAGAGTATTTCTGAAGAATAAACGAAACTTCCAGTTCTTGCTTGATATGCATTAATTAGGTATGGATGTTCAGCAAGTGTGAGATGAGTTAATTAATTATTTAAGTGCAGAAGGTATTTTGTGTGTTCAATTCAAAGGTGACTAATGTATCTATATACAAGTAATAATTGTCGGTGACATACCGCCAATGGTTACAAAAGCCAATGCAGCCGCTTAATGGATTTTAAAAGTAGATGCCTTCGTAGAATATTGAGTGTACGATGATTTGACTTTGTGAGGAATGATTATAGACGTGAGAGAGTGGACAATGTAGCCTTCCATACTACAGTCAGACAAGAGACAAAGGTGGAGCTCTTTGGGACATATACTAAGAATGCCTCACGAGAGCATAACTACAGTTGTCTTTTCTTCAAGCCCCTGGGCTCGCATCTTCATTGGGAACTTTACATTGAATGTACTTACTGGAGGCAGACCTGAAATGGGATGAGTCCAAGACTATAGCGGCTGATAGAGCTTTGTGCCTGTAGTTCATGACTACCATATGCTCCAGTTAGAGGAGCGAACACGGCATTCACGAAATGCCACCACTAAGGTGCTATAGTCTTCACCTCATCTCATGTCAAATCTCTCCCGCGTGTACATTCTATGCATAGTTTCCAATGAAGGCAAAAGCTCGGAAGCTTGTAGAAAAGGCGGATACTGTAGTTTATGCTCTCCTGGGACATCCCTAATACATGTCCCAAACAGGTCTTTTTTATGATCTGCTGGTCATTTCGGCAGCACTTCTTTGCCTCTCTGAGTAAAAAGTGGGTCTTGAGTCTGCTTCTGAAGGATGCCTCCGCTATAAGAGAACTTATGCTTTCCGACAGCGAGTTCCAGGCCATTTGTGCCACGTGGCTGAAAACACGATTGCCAGAGACCGTGCTAGGACTACCTCCCGTCGGCTGCAAGGTGCTTCTATTTGCTCTAGTCATGTGTCATATTATATTTGATTTTTCTCTCTCGTGCTTTCAGGAAGTTGAAATCGCAGAGCTGCAACTGGAGTTATCATCTTTAGAGGCCACACATCAGTCTCTGGTCAAGTTTCTCGAGGTCATCCGCGGTGTCCGATCCGACCTCGGCACGGTCGCGCTGAACTGCGCTCAGCTCGCCCAAGTCAACCAGCAGTGGGCCGCGCTACTGGCGGACATCACGCACAGTCCGCAAATGCAGTGAAAATAAAACATAACCCAACCTAACCAAACCTACAAATATAGCATTATTTAGCATAACATAAAAAATATCTTAAGTCAATGCAACATAAAGAAATATACTTTTTTTTTTTTGGAGTCTGTTAAATGCAACAATATTTTGGTGTGTAAAAAGTGAATAAACAATTATTTTTTGGATTATATTAGAATTACAGTGTAAATGTAATAAAAACAATCCAAAACATTTATTTGAATACTGTTTAGTGGAAAAAACAAGCTTAAATACTAGCTAAATTTGTGTTTTTTTTTGAAGAGTATTTAAGTGTGTAATTAGTGAATAAACAATTATTTATTGGGCTGCCTTAGAATAACATACATTCTAAATGCAATATAAACAATCCTACATTTATTTTTTTTGGAATTTTTCAAAACCGTATAATTCAAAAAGCATGCTAACATACCCATTAACATTACTTTCATAGCCATTGAAATAAATATTCAAAAGCATTATTTTTACAATCTTTTTGGTTTGTTTTTACGCAAGAGACATTTCGTTATGAACATTAGGAAACATTATTTTATTGAGAGACAGTGTTTTTATATGTGAAAAGAGTTTTAATTTAAAAAAAAACCTTTGATTTGATCATATATTTTTTGTAAACTTGTTGTATTACAATCGTCAAAGATGGCTGATAGTGTAGAGATCAAAGTGGAGAAAACAGAGACCAGTCTAGAGATACAAAAGTACTATGACATGTTCAATAAAGAGCTGCAAGAGAACGAAGAAGAACTCATAGAGATATCCCAGTTTCAAGAAGTAGATCAAGAAGATGATGAAGAAGAACGAGCGGTGGGCGAAGAAGATGGAGCTTATTTTGTGGACGAAGACGGCCAATTTTATTTTCAACCCTCGTCTTCGGGAGTCATCCCTATACAGATATCCGCAGATAAGGGGGAAACGGAAGAGATACGTCCAAGTGATATTTTACCCGAAGGATCTACGCAGTTTGAGTTTGCGTTGGATGGTGAAAATGACGAAAATAGCGAAGAGTTGAGTTATATATACATTGTCGAAGAGAGTGACGTCGGTAATGTAGCTAGCGGTAATAATCGCGAAGAAAACGACATTACTGTGTACGATTTTGACGAAAATGACGATGAAGAAAAAATTGTTGACGATAGGGATGACGGTGACGATTATGACGTCAAGCGGCGCGTCATGAGTAAGAATGTCGCGTCCAGCGAGCTCTTAAAATGTAATTATTGTGACTATGAGACTAATAAGAAGTTTCTGCTGTCGAGGCATCTGAAGACTCACTCGGATGAGAAGCCCCATAAGTGTTCGTTCTGCTGCAAGGGCTTCAGGACCGTGGTCGGGATGACAAATCACATCAACACGCATACAGGGACAAAGCCGCACAGGTAACTATGTCTATGATTTTTAATTACGTTTATTACTTGTTAATTATTGTCTAAATTTTTAGTCATTTATATCTGTTAACCCTTTCGCATCGGTTGTCGATATATGCTGTATAAGATTCCCCTACTGTTGACATTGGTTGACGTGATGTATCGTTTTGCTACTTTCAGTACTCATTGTGACATCTACGGTAGGAACTTGGAACTGTAGTCATTCCCTTTATCAACCTACATGTATTCTTTACAGGAATCTGTAAAGCGTGTAAATATATATTGTTAGGTTTCGCCACAGGAGCGATTTTTCTGTAAACCACATGTGTCAATGCCACCACATGTATGGAGTTACATAATGAACGTTTGTTAAATATAATAGTTTTTTATGCATCATCTGATAGCTAAAGGATACAAGAACCAATGTGATATATGGAAATAGACCAGATAAGTAGATTTTTGCTTTAAATACTAGTTTCTAGCAAAAAAAATGGTTTGAAAAATTCACGCCGTATTGACAGTATAATTTGTATTCCACCGAGCTGTAACGAAAGGGCTAAAAATGTTTTTTTTTGTTGTGGTAGGTGCGGCGTGTGCAATGCGGGCTTTGCCACGACGGGCGAGATGGTCCGTCACGTGCGCTACAAGCACACCAACATGCGGCCGCACAAGTGCAACGAGTGCGACTACGCGGCCGTGGAGATGTCCAAGCTGCGGCGCCACCAGCGCTGCCACAGCGGCGAGCGGCCCTACCAGTGCCCGCACTGCACCTACGCCTCGCCCGACACCTTCAAGCTCAAGAGACACCTCAGGGTAGGCCACAACACAGTAGATCATTAGTAACTAGCAGTGGAGATGTCCAAGCTGCGGCGCCACCAGCGCTGCCACAGCGGCGAGCGGCCCTACCAGTGCCCGCACTGCACCTACGCCTCGCCCGACACCTTCAAGCTCAAGAGACACCTCAGGGTAGGCCACAACACAGTAGATCATTAGTAACTAGCAGTGGAGATGTCCAAGCTGCGGCGCCACCAGCGCTGCCACAGCGGCGAGCGGCCCTACCAGTGCCCGCACTGCACCTACGCCTCGCCCGACACCTTCAAGCTCAAGAGACACCTCAGGGTAGGCCACAACACAGTAGATCATTAGTAACTAGCAGTGGAGATGTCCAAGCTGCGGCGCCACCAGCGCTGCCACAGCGGCGAGCGGCCCTACCAGTGCCCGCACTGCCCCTACGCCTCGCCCGACACCTTCAAGCTCAAGAGACACCTCAGGGTATGCCACCATTCATATATCTACAGTAGATCATTAATAATTAGCAGTGGAGTTAGTTTCTTGCTTGTAAACAGACACTGTTGCTGTGGAGTTAGTGTCTACCACTTTTAATGTATTAAGATACTATATGATAATAAATTGATGTGTTCAATTTAAAAATTCCTTGTTATTCTTCGGTGTAGACGGCGGCCAGTCCCTGGTAGTTATGTTTTTTTTTCTCAGCTTGAATTCGCAGTGTAAAAAAATGTCGAAATCGTGACTTTAGTAAATCCACCCCTTGTTATCAGTGTAACCATAACGTCTGTCTTGTATTGCAGGTCCACACGGGCGAGCGCCCATACGGCTGCGACGTGTGCGGCGCCGCCTTCAGCCAGTCCAACTCCCTGAAGGCCCACCGCCTCACGCACTACCCGGAGAACAAGCGCTACTTCCAGTGCCAGCTCTGCCCGGCCCGCTGCGGGCGCAAGGCGGACCTGCGAGGACACATCCGCAAGCTGCATACCGCTACTGAACCACTCGAGTGCAAGAGATGCGGCAAACGCTTACCCGACAGGTGAGGAGAGACGTCGTCGTTAGCCTGTGTTGTATGTAGGCCTCCCACATGAGTCCATCCTTCTTCACCATCTACCCTCCACATGCAGACTACTCCCGCTAGCAAGATGGTCCACTGCTGAACGTAGTTTTTACAGACATTAGAACATTCAGGAGAATACCGACACATGGTAAAAGTGATTCTGCCACCAATTTTTATTAATAGGCTATGACTGGCATTTTACGGGTGAGGGATCAAATTCACACCAATTGGGGTATTTTCAAGCCCAGAAATCCATTAATTTTTTTTTTTTTTAATCTCCGTCGGGGATCGAACACACGGCTTTTGGCTTGCAATGCAAACGCTTTGACCATTGAGCTATACCCGGCGGCTTAAAGTGGTGTGGCGAATTACTCAATTCCAATATTTCGACCACCGTTGCAGGGGTCTTCTTCAGGGTTGATTACTGTGTGATGAGTTGTGCCTGGAGGCAGTTCAGCTGTCAGCGTTACGTACCTCCACGAGATCAAGGGAAAGATGCACGCCTAGTAAGGGAAGCCAATCAAAAGACATCAACATCAACAGTGATGACGGTTTGATTCTCAAAGCAGCATGGCTTCCACCTCTAGCACAAAGTCAAAAACCTGCACAGACAGGCAAGGACACAACCGCAGTCCGACATGACGCTCGTGGAGGTATGCTTCTTAGAACATACTCATCATGACCGCGTGGAGGTGTGTTAGGCTGACGGCTGAACTACCTCAAGACATTAACTAACCACAAAGCCGTCAATCCTGAAGAAGACCCCTGCAATGGCAGTCGAAATATTGGAGAAGAGTAATTCGCCACACCATTTTAAGCCGGCGGGTATAGCTCAATGGTCGTGGGTTCGATCCCCGGGGGAGATTAAAAAAAAAAGTTTTTAATCTATTTCTGACCTTTAAAATACCCCGGTTGGTGTGAATTTGATCCGTCACCCGTAAAATGCCAGTCATAGCCTATTAATTAAAATTGGTGGCAGACGAAGGTCGTCTTGTGAAGACCGCCCATACATAGTAAATTCCTGTAATAATAAGGATGATGCGTGAATCTCGGGCTGTAGACGTTGGCGGATCAACACTCCACCTGCTGTATGTGTTTTAAATAAAAACACGGCTTAATCCAAAAGCCACAATACCAGGTCATCACATTATTAACAATAAAGATTTATTAAAGTCTTTAATGACTGAGGTGAATTACAATAACATTAAGGTTATCAACTGATAATACTTGGTGAAACTGCATAATTATAATTTTGAATTTATTTAATTTAAATTTATTCAAGATGGTCTCTAGGGAGGCCGAAACATGTAATCATTTAAAATAAATGTGAATAAAAACTAAATATTTTTAATTTCTTAAAATAATAATTGAATTACAATGTTTTTTTTTCTGTGATTTCAGATATTCTTACAAGCTGCACGTTAGAACGCACGGCGGCGAAAAATCCTTCAAGTGCGACGTGTGCCCTTACGCTTCCATATCGCAGCTGCACCTCACTTCGCACATGCTGATCCACACCAACGAGAAGCCTTTCTCGTGCGAGCAGTGTGACCAGCACTTCAGGCAGAAGCAGCTGCTCAAGAGACACCAGAACTTATATCACAACCCAAACTATGTCCCCCCGGAACCGAAAGCCAAAAATCACGAATGCGATCAATGCGGGAAGAAATTCATACACCAAGGAAATCTGATAAGGCATCTAGCTTTACACGATCCGGAATCTAACGTTCATGAGCTGAACGTGGCTCTTAAAAAAGGGAGAAAGCAACGGATAGCGAATGTCGATAATTCTACGGATAACGATTATTATATAGAGGACAATTCCGGAGAGGAAGACATTGCCCGTGACGAGGAAGAAGAGGATGATGAGCAGTATGTGGTGTTTGAAATGATACAGGTGGCCGAAGATGGTAAGGAAACTAAGATTCAAGTCGTGGAGACTACAGTCGATGATGCGGTAAAGAAAAAGGTAAAGGTTAATATTAAAGAGGATGTGGATACAAAACGCGATATGGAAAATTGTTTCGGATTCGATGAGGATGACGATGACGACGGCGGGATGATAACGACGGTGCGTCATTCCGATGACGATGAAGAGGTTTTGTAATTTTTTTTGAATGGGTTAAATTATTTTTTGACAGCGGCGGTTTACAGAACTGAGTGGCTGCAATTTGCACTCTCCGTATGCTCCAATTACAGAGTGGATAAGTAAGAGAAATATTTTTAAAAACGATGTTTAAATAAGTGTTTAGAATAAACACAGGATGTCTGAATTGGAGGTCTCTCTCTGGGGTTTTGTGTGACAGCAAGATTACAGTTAGGACCAAAGGTAAAATCTACAAGACTGCTGTAAGGCCAGCTATGCTCTACGAATCGGATTGTTACACCGCGCTGAAACGTGACTTGGATAGGATTCATGTGGCAGAGATGAAGACTCTGAGGTGGGCGGGCGTTGTGACTAGAGTGAACAGAGTTCCAAATGAGCATATTCGGGGTTCATTTCGGGTGGCCCGCATATCTGAAAATATAAGAGAAACTGCCTAAGATGGTATGGGCATGTGACACGCAGAGATGAGGACCACACGGTGAAGAGAGCCCTCAACATACCCACGCTGAGAAGACCTGAAGCAACCTGGACTACAACTGTAAACAAGGATCTGAAAACTCTGTGTTTGACCGTGAATGCAACGCAGGACAGACAGACATGGCGAATGTGCACAAGGAGAGCCGACCCCAGATGATGGGAAACGGCGAGGCTAAAGAAGAAGTTTGAATGAGTTTACACTTCTTCCTCTTCTTCGTGTCAGCGACGTCAAATTATTTTTGCTCAGTATCTGGCAACGTCGATAGCCCGTGTGCTGCCTAGCATTAGGTTTTGAGGTGTGCAGCTTGTTGGGAACATGGAGCAGGATCTTAGGTGTGTCTGCAGGTATCCCCAGTCACACAACAGTGACTCTCCCTGAAGCGTTCCTCAATGCAAGATGTTGTCGTTTGTTCTGCCGACTCCGGTTCTTAATCTGTTCACGGATTTCCAGGTCCGCCAGTCAAGGTTCTTGCCAGTTGGGAGGCCTTCCTTTGGAGTAATGAAATCCTCTTATGCTACTTGTTGCCAGAGCTGGAGTCTCTCAGTTTACACTGCGTATTGTGTACTTAAAACTTATTTTTTAAAACTGAATATCGTAGCACGCAGCTCTAAATAAAAACCAGTTTACGGAGTCTCAAAATGTTGAAAGATAGATGAGTAATTGCATAAACTCACTATGGTCTAGATCAGTGGTTCCCAAAGTGGTACATACGGACCCCCAGGGGTCCATGGGATCATTCAGGTGGTCCGTGGAAAATTAAAATTGATTTGGGGCTCCCTGAACATCGTTAGGGGGTCCACGGAAGGTTCAATATAAAATTATATATTTTTTGACACATTATCATTAATATCATTACATATAAATTAAATATGCGTGATGTGAGTATTGTTAAGTGCATACAATAAATATCCTAGTCTTGGACAAAAAGAAGTAAAATACGGGATGGACCAATAACTTCTAAACATTTAGGACGTAGGTTACTTCCGCGCGAATATAGATATAGGTGCGAGTAGGGTACCAAACTCGAGAACGGCTGATTCCAGGAATTTAGTGCAATGGCAACATATACGAAGCATAATGTGCGCTCTGCTTTTGCGATTACTATCGAAACAAGGATTCTGCGACCGCAGCTAAAGGGAAATTTTGTTTTCATTAGAATATTCGAAAAATTGGTTGCGGAAGTTCGAGTCGACGGGTTTAATCTTAACAGTGATGAAATGTGATATTTCTTAAAGCATTGCTCAGTATGTAGACCGGATTTTCTGGAGCAGGTCTCACAAAACCAAACTGTTTCTTGTATTCCTCATGGACTTTTTTGTTACTGCACAGTCTTTAGAGTCTTTGTCTAGTTGTGCAATGTAGTGGGACTTTAATTCCAAACGTTATTCAGTATATATCATACATGTGCGTCCCCTTTTTCTGGATTCCCGGTCAAGTCGCGCATCCTACTAATTGAAAAATTAACTCCTTCCTAAGCTTTTTGTGATATATGTTAGTTTCTGTCAAAATCTGAGACAGCAAGTGTTCTGTAGAAAGAACTGAATGAATCCTAAAGCAAAGCTTAGTCATTACTTGTCTGGAATTCTAATGTCCGATGTCGCAGGAGAGTATGGGAACTCGGGTTTCTGTCATTTCAATCCAGTAATTTTCCTCACTTTGCCTATCAACATATGTGGTTCCATCATCATTATCTGAGCTGTTGACATTATCATCTTTGAAATATTCAAAATCCTAAGTAAAATAGTAAATCAGTATCTTAAGATTCATCTTCCGAAAACAGATGGTGTTTAGATGACATATCACGCGAAGTTCCAGCCATTTTGGAATGAGTATCTTTCAGACGTGATTGTTTTGTAAAATAATATTTAAAAATGTTCAAAATTGTTTCAAAATATCAAAATCAATACTCAATATTGTAAAAATCACAAGAAGTTATATCGCGTAAGTAGTTTTTTGCGCACAAAAATGCACTACAAACACATCGGCTGCCGCCCGACAACAGAGTTCTACTGAACAAATAGCTAAGTCGGCTGACCCTTGACAAAGAAGTGAAAACTACGTCAGCAGCAGAAAATAACTTCAAGCAGATAGAATGAATAGAAATGCAGTCAACACTCAAATCTAAGAATTTAGAAGTGGGGGATACTTGGTTTTTAATACTAACTCCCCAAAAGCTATACAAACATTTAAAATCAGTCAATAAAGATGTGGAAATGTTCGGCACCACTTATTTGTGCGAACAGTTATTTTCATGTTTTGAATTACTGTAATAGTAGCAGCTTGGGAATTTGTAGTCCAAAATCTGATACCTAAAAGAAGTGACATTAACTGGGCACCCCGCAGCCAGGATTTGTCCCCAGTGGACTTTTTTCTCTTGTGATATCTTTTCAGTATACTTTATATTAGCGATCCAGGATATATTGAAGAATTAAAAGAGAACATGTGGAATGAATTGCATGATATTTCACCAACCATTTTTCGGACGGTAATGGAAAATTTTAAGTCCAGATTATAGGAGTGTAAAAATAAACAAGGTTTATATTTACACAATGTTCATAAAATTATCTTCAAAAAATAAAAGCCTCATTAATGTACTTGAAAACTCAATTTACAGTTTTTGATCCACAAATAGGCGTATTCAAAATACCTTATCCGGCCCTAGATATTTTTTGAATTTGACACCACTGAACTTATGTTTTTTTTTTGAAAGTACGTAAGAGGGGGTCCACCGAAAGCCGAAAATCATGGTAAGGGGTCCACGACTGAAATAAGTTTGGGAACCTATGGTCTAGATCACGTGTTCAGTAGCGGGATGATGAACGTCTAAGGGTCAATCCAGGTAGCGAGAAAAAACGTCTGCCGCTAACGGCGGGAATCAAGTGACCGAGGCAACTGTTCTTTTTCTCGTGTCAAGAGATATCGTCCCCAGTCAATTCGTTCAATGGGGCGCACTGGACGTCTGGTGCTCGGAACGTTTGGCGCACGGGACAACTGGTGCACTGGCTGTCTCGTTAACTTAACCTAACCTAAGGATTTGTTCAGTGATCGTAGAGTCCAGAGAGGTCTCGTTAACGAAATAACTTAGGTTAGGTAGTTCATACTAAATTTTCATAGTAATAGTATGAAAAGCTGCCTTGTCAAACCATCGTACGCCTAGCATTCCAAGCAGGCATCTATTTTACATTGAAATATAATATTTATCATTCCATACTGGAAAAAAATGAAATACAGGGAACGGCAAAAAGATCCGACTGCCAGATCTTTTTGCCGCTCCCTGTACTATATATAAATTGTAACACAATAATAATCATTAGTTTTTATGTACATAGCATGTTCTAGATATAAAATTAGATGTAATATATATACGCATATTTTAATTATGTAAACACGTACAGTAGAATGCCGACAGATGGCGATAGTGAAATCTCATCTGTGGATTCTACGACGCTTGCCATTTTCGCATACGACTAAACGCTGCATGTAAAATGTCAATTTGTCAACATCATAGATTATACCTCGGCAATCATGCATGCTCCATTTTTAACAAGAGAATGTGTTATTATCGCCACATTTTTTTTGTACATTATTTACTTCAATTTCAATTAATAGGCTATGACTGGCGTTTTATGTGTGCGAGATCTAATTCACGCCGATTAGGGGGTATATATAAAGCTTAGAAATCTTTTTTTATTTTAATCTCCGTCGTGGATAAAACTCACGACTTTCGGTATAGTAAGCAAACGCTTCACCGCTAAGCCATGCCCGCCGTATGCCCTGAACTCTTGCAGAAAAGGCACCTGTTGTAAACAAATCATTGTTTTCATTTAATATAATGTCGATCGCTTTTTCATATTAGGTTCTCCGGAAAGAAATATCATTTTTTTCTTAACATACGACTTGATTGTATTTTTTCACAGCCAAACTACACACTCTTTCCGCATAATTATTTTATATTTTGACAGCCGATATAGCTAGGCTTGCCTGTGAACAAAAATTAAATTGATTCTATGCAGTACTTTTTGCTTGGTGCACTTTCAAATATGCAAAGTGAAAACGGCATTTTTCTCACGTTTATTTTTACTATCAAAGATGTGAAAATGCCGTCGAAACGAGAAAATAAACATGTGTACGGAGAAGATGTATTGTCAGTACGCCAGTGCCATAAGTGTTTTGCGAAATTTCGATTCGACAATTTTGATGTTGAAGTCGCACCACGTTCTGGAAGGCCGGTTGAAGTCGGTGAAAATATTTGAGTTTTGATGCAAACGATGGCGAATAACATCTCGTAAGATCACTGAGTGATTAAATTGATTATATTCAGCCATTTTTTATTTTATTTTGATATATTTTTTTTTAATGTTGATATTACTTTCCGAACGACATAATATAACATAAAATCCATTAAAATAAGATACCCATGGCGCTACAGTCCTGAAAATCGCTGTTATGGTGGATTCCGCGATTCTGTAGTGTACCTTGGTTCCCCCACTCCAAATTCCTTCCTTAGCGAGCTACCTGCGGAGCTCAGTCTTGGCTTGGGAGATATACGTGATGGATCTCCCCCTCGCTTTGCCCGCCAGGTGTGAGCTGCGCTCGGTGATCTGTTTCCTGTCTGCTAAAAACATTGCGCCAGTAGAAATCCATTCCCAGCTATGCGTCGACTAGGGAAAGAATTTGGAGTGGAGAACCAAGGTACACTACAGAATCGCGGGATCCATCATAACAGCGCTTTTCAGGACTGTAGCGCCATGGAAACCTTATTTTACGGATAACATTCGTATATACAGTGGTACCTTGACATACGAGTACCATATTTTGCTTTGAATTACGAGCAAAATTTGAGTTGCGAGCAATCGGCTTAGCGGGTCGGCCGGTCGTGAAGAAGACCATCGTGGCGCATGATGTGACCGATCGCCTCTCTGAGATGGTTCTTACTAGGTGCCTATTCTCCTTGATTATATTACTACTGTACACATTTTTTTTATTTGTGTAAACTATGTAACAGAAAATTAGAAATACTTGTTAGAAAGTATTTTTTTTTTCCTTCTGGCAACACGTACGCGATGCCGCCATTTTGTAAATCTAAAGAGAGGCGGCCATTTTGATGAGCATTCAAAATGGCAGATCTCTTTGGAATATTATTATTATTGTCTTATATTGCCGTATAGGTTAGATATAATGTATTATTCAAAATAATCATGTAAATAAAATGCTTTATATTAAAAAAAATATGTTAATTCTTCCTTTACCATTGATATGTATTTCCTACAACTGGACTCTAATAATGAGAACATCCAAATAACATAAAATACATGAAACATTAAATTTATTAAATTCTACCATTCATGATGAAAGGAAAGGTTAAAAAGGGTGTATGACTCATCGGTAACACCTAGCACTCGACATCTGGTGCATTGGACAATTTGTGTACTGGCTGTCTCGCTAACCCAACCAAACCTAACCTAATATAATTTTTTTATGTAAATACATACAGGAGAATACTGACAGATGGTGATAGTGTTTCTGAAGTCTCATCTGTGGAATTCTATAGAGCTTACGATGGTGCATATGGACAAACGCTGTATGTGGTTTGTTGATCCGTCAACGTTATAGACTACAGTCCAAACCTATCACCTAATATATTTTTTTATGTAAATACATACAGGATGAATACTGACAAGATGGTGATTAGTGTTACTGGAAGTTCATCACACCTATTTTAGAGCTCAGTAATTGATTGATGGTGCATATTTTTAAATTTTTTAATCTCCGTCGGGGATTGATCCGACCTTTGGCTTACAAAGCAAACTACGACCATTGAGATTTACAAGAGACAACCTAAAGATTTGTCCAGTGATCATAGAGTCCAGAGATACATAAGTCTCGTTAGCGAAATAACTTAGGTTAGGTTAGGTTAGCGAGACATCCAGTGCACCAGTTGTCCCGTGCACCAAATTTCACATGCCGTTACCGATGAGTCGTAGAATGAATTGTCTGGGGACGAAATGCGGCAGAACCGTTAAAATATGTTTTTTATTATAATTTTTTTTTTATACTTTCTGAACTATAAAATTAATAAAAAAGAACTATACTTAGCTTGAAGCCAGTACTGTTGGTCTCTTATGATATTTAATATATTTTTTGATTTTTTTTTATATCTTTTTTGTATGTGATTTTTTTTCTTTGTAGTTAGTTTCGAAATGTATTGCGAGCACATCATTTTCTTGTAAATTTATTTATTTTGTATTACAAATTTTTACAAATAAAGATATGATACCTAGTATAATATGAATGGATTGTTTTATTATTATTATTATGTTTTTTTTTATCCAACGCATGCAGGAGAGCACAACCGGTCGAGACTAGTGTACTCTATGATATATATAATAGTGTCGGAAACAACAGGGTCAGATCCTGTCTGCCCAGAAGTGGGTGACGTCGATGGCGTTACTCCTGGCCATCATCAGGTCCTCCTGGGTGCAGCCACTCAGACACAGCGCACACTCCAGAAGGTGAGGCAGGATCTGCTCCACGCCGCAGTCACATTCAGTTGGTCCGCTGTAAAACTGCCAGGCTTACATTTGTGTCCTTGTCTTACATGTGTACAGGGGCCAGGTCCTCTTTCGGGAAATCCAATTCTCGAGTATAATAAATATTATATATTTGCTTAGTGATTACCAACTGACATCAGCATGATGTAGTCCTTGCTGACTGTTACCGAAAGCCTCGATGTACAATCTTTCGTCTCTTATTTCTGGTCGCTTGTCGTGCATTTAAGTGCGCCATGTTGTCATTTTGGACGGGTCCGCTAACGGGTGTGTTAGTTAAAAATACCACCGCTCGTGGCGCTAGTGAAAGCCGAGACAGCGCGGAGATCGGCAGTCGGTCCCCACCCTTTAGCGAGACAAGGTTGCATTGCGGCCGCGCGGCATGTCATCCCGCATGGTCGGGAGCTTGTATTAACACCTCTTTGAAAGAGAGTAGGATGTTACAACCTTTGGGCACATATAATAAATGAAACAAACAGTTTTGTATAAAAGAAACATGACTTTATTACTTATTTACATTGAATTTTACATTCCCCTCCTTCCGTCTCTCGCACGGGACGAGCACACTTACACTAGAGGCGTGCGGCGGCTAGCTGCCCCGCCACGCCGAGTCAAAACTATACAAAAATGACTAAGTATTCAATTATAACTAACATTTGAAAAGTACATATCATATCATATATATATAGTAGACTAAAGAATCACATATAAACATCTCTTGCTGGGCAAACGAAAACTGAAACTACTAAACAGCCCATCCTATAGCGAACACGCTATATAGGAAAAAAAACGCCATGCAAAGTTACACCCGTATGCAGAAACATAACTTGACTTAATATTGTGGCTTTTAGGCTTAGCCGTGTGTGGCGAATATCTTCTATCCGATATTTCGACTGCCATTGCAGGGGTATTCTTTAGGGTTGATGACTCTGTTGACTGCCTGAAGAAGACCCCTGCAATGGCGGAGATAGAATAAGTTCTAAACCCAAAAGCCACAATATCAAATCTGGCCGTGAAAACCTAAGATGTTATTTATAACTTGACTTATTTTATGTAAACACATACAGGAGAATACCGACAGATGATGATTGTGATGTGGAAATCTCATCTGTGGATTCTGTGAAACCTGCCATGCTGCATATACTACATATATACGTACCGGAAGGTATAGTTCAATGGTAAAACGTTTGCTTTGCAAGCCAAAGGTTGTGGGTTTGATCCCCGACGGAGATTTTTTCTATAGCAAACGCGCCATAGAAAAAAATGCTATAGAAAGATACACCACTATTCAGTGACGTTCTTTGAATTTTTTAAGTAAACACATACAGGAGAAAACAGACAGATGATTGTGATGTAGAAATCTCATCTGTGGATTCTATGACACTTGCCATGCTGCATATGACTAAGTGATTCATGTGGAGTGTTGATTCGCCAACGTCATAGACTGCAGCCAGATATTCACGAGACGACTTTCGTCTACCACCAATTTTGATTAATAGGCTATGACTGTCATTTACGGGTGAGGGATCAAATTCACACCAACTGGAGGTATTTTATTCCTTGACTACTTTTTTTATGTAAGCACATACAGGAGAATACAGACAGATGATGATTGTAATATAGAAATCTCATCTGTGGATTCTATGACACTTACCATGCTGCATATGACTAAGCGAGTGTTAATCCACCAATGTCATAGACTGCAGCCAGATATTCAATTATTACAAGAATTTACTATGAATGGGTGGTATTCACTTGACGATTTTCGCCTATCAAACAATTTTAATTAATAGGCTATGACTGTCATTTTACGAGTGACGGATCAAATTCACATCAACCGGAGGTATTTTAGAGCTCAGTAATCGATTAAAAATATTGTTTTTTTTTAATCTCCGACGGGGATCGAACCCACGACCTTTGGCTTGGCAAGCAAACTCTTTGACTGTTGAGCAAGAGAATCATTGTACAGATTTGTTTTATGTAGTTTTTTTATTTTGCTTGCCCAGAAAAAAGACCAAAAAATAAAATCAATTAAAAAGATTATGGAGTACGAGTTTAATAGTAATGTTAGCGCATCAAAAAAATGACAATTTATCACATATACAATTATATACCATTTAAAATGATACAATTATCAAAGCAATTACATAGAAAAAGAAAATATCAACTATATTAATTCATTAATAAAAGGGTTATCCCCTTGACATTATTTATTTCGTGTTCTTATTTATTTTCTCTCTATGTTCGGAATGTCAGTGTGTATCCAGTGATCTTTTCCTAACACGCATAACAATTCCTTCTCAGCAATACGCATATCACAATTCCTTCCACTAAACTCCCACAATAAGACATATATAAAAATAAATATAGTTGATATTTCTTTTTAAAAAATAAACATATACAAGGGTTATCCGTAGTATAAAGTTCCCATGGCACTACAGTCCTGAAAAGTGCCGTTATGGTGGATCCCGCGGTTCTGTAGTGTACCTTGGTTCCCCACTATCCAAATCCCCTCTTTTCTCGCTAGGGAGGGGATTTGGGGACCCTAAACAATGGCAAAAGTGGAGGCAGCGATGCTCTCAGATCGAAGAGTGACGGTTTGTAAGCTCTCCGAAATGATCCCTGATGTCAGCAAAACCTCTATTGACAAGATTTTGACGGATCATTTAGGGTATGCTGGTCTACTAAAAGTCTGAACTTTCCAAAAATGTATGCATTCATGGAATTAAACATGTATTACACTGTGAAAAATCACTGGTAAACTTATATTACGGATAACCCTCGTACATCAGTGATGAAAAAATTTCATTCCTAATTATAAGTAATTACACTTAAATAATTAAAGTAATTACATAACATTGTTCTTAACAAATAAGAGTTGTTTATCTAGAAATTATGATATTTTAGGCTTACCATTAGATACAGTGGCACCTTGACATACTAGTGCCCCAACATGCGAGTTTTTTGAGATACAAGCAATCGGCTTTGCTTCTATGACGCTTACCATTTTACATATGATTAAGCGCTGCACGTGGAGTGATGATCCGCCAACGTCACAGACTACAGCCTGAGATTCACGCATCATCCTTATTATTACAAGAATTTACTATGAATTGATAGTCTTCACGGGACGACTTTCGTCTACCATCAATTTTAATTAATAGGCTATGACTGGCATTTCACAGGTGAGGGATCAAATTCACACCAACTGGGGGTATTTTGTGTCCCAACATATGAGTTTTTTGAGATGCGAGCCGTCGAGTGAGCGATTTTTTGCTTTGAAAATACGAGCAAAATTTGAGATACGAGTAATCGGCTTAGCGGGTCGGCCGGTTGCACACGAACCGCGCGTCATGCTTTTTCCGCGTGAATCCTCCGGCCACAGAATCAGTTATCAGTGTGCTCTCGGTGTCAAAGCATCTTTGATAAGTTGTGCTCGCGTTTTGTGACTTTTGTAAATATGATTTGAGATACAAGTAATTTGAAATACGAGCAAGGTTGCGGAACGAATTAAACTTGTATGTCGAGGTGCCACTGTATATATATTTATATTTAACATAGTATTAAAATTAAATTCATAAAATTAAAATGGCCACAAAACGGTTCCGCAGCATTTCGTTCCCAGACAATTTGTTCAACGAATCATCTGTAATGACGTAAGGCGCACTGGACGTCTGGTGCACGGGAGATTTGGCGCACGGGACAACTGGTGCACTAGATGTCTCGCTAACCTAACCTAAGGATTTGTCCAGTGATCGAAGAGTCCAGAGATGCATAGGTCTCGTTAACGAAATGTCGGTGAACTGTTTGCACCGGTGCACTGGATGTCTCGGCTAACCTAACCTAACTTGGACTATACTCGTCTCACACAGGAGGACAGTTAAGTCTCCTTGATGATGCGCTCATTCAGATTATGATCAGTTAGCAACTGATAAGTCCAGTGGGAGTCCCCTCTGAATAAATGTGGCCACTGCACACAAGTGCTAAAAGAAAGAACCCGTGAAAGAGATAAGAATCGCATTCACGGGTTGTAAAGAGATGGAAGATAGATTCTCTCACCGAAAATACGAGCAAAAATTGTAAATGCGTGTAAGCTAACCTATGTTATTTCGTTAACGAGACCTATGTATCTCTGGACTCTACGATCACTGCAAAAATCCTTAGGTTAGGTTTGGTTATGTTAGCGAGACAGCCAGTGCATCAGTTGCCCGTGGACCAAACGTCCCGTGCACCAGACGTCTATTGCGCCCCACGTCGTTACCGATGAGTTGTTGAACGAATTGTCTGGGGACGATAGGTCTTGACACCGTTTATATATATATATATAGAGTATATTTGGCTAAAGCAAGAATTTTCAGAGAAAATATATACATAACAAAAAAATGCAAAAAAAATATTTTAGGTATTATTAATCGAAGAAATGTAATTTCGCAAGCAAAGAATGTTGATGATGATGATTTATAATCAAATGAGGATATTTTCAATGCATTATGTGAGTACAAGTAATACAACTAGGACGAGATAACTTCTCAAAAGAAATCGACAGGCGTATACAACTGGGATGGCCAGCATTTGGCAAACTAAAGTACATTTTTAAAACGAAAATTCCGCAATGTCTTAAAACTAAGGCGTTTAACCAATGCATCCTCCGTGTATTAACTTATCGGCGCAGAGACGTGGAATCTGACAGCAGGTCTTACACGTAAAATAAAGGTCACCCGGCGTGCTATGGAGAGATCCATGAGAGGAGTGTCTCTATAAGATAGAATCCGAAACGAAGATATCCGAAGAAGAACTCAAGTAGTGGATGATACACAACGAATAGGCACACTCAAGTGGCAATGGGCAGGAAATATTTGTCCAAGAGACGACGGACGACGGGGAAGAAAAGTGTTGGAGCGGCGTCCAAGAATTGTCAAACTAAGTGTTGGCCGACCCTCTGCAAGATGTTCTCAGTGACCTGTACGCCTTCTCACAAAGTCAAACCATCTTACTCGGAGTATTCTACACAGGAATCTGCCTTAAAAACTCATTATGCGGCTGCGCTGGCTTTTGGTGAGAAGTTAATATTCACAGCCATGTGAATATTAACAAGAATGTGGACAATACAGGCTGTGTATAGACGACACATTGTTGTGATTGAGTAAAGCTGTGAGTTTCAGATATTGCGCACGGAATGAAAACACGCTCCAGCGTTTATAAATCTTGAAGAGATCTCGTTTCGCAGGCAACCGTTCTCAGTGTGCTGTACGCCGTGATATCTGAAACTTTACCCGCCTCAAACCGGAGGACAGTAAAGTCTCCTTGCTGACGCGCTCATTCAGATAATGATCAGTCAGCAACTGATAACTCCAGTGGGAGTCCCTTCTGAACAATTGTGGCCACTGCACACAAGTGCTAAAAGAAAGAACCCGCGAAAGAGATTAGAATCGCATTCACGGGTTGTAAAGAGATGGAAGATAAATTCTGTCACCGTAAAATACGAGCAAATATTGTAAATGCGCGGAATTTTTTTTAGTGGCCACAAAGTCTGCATGCCCGATAGGGCCGAGGCGATTCCCTCGAACTGCATCGAAAAGGACTCCTCTTTCTAACGAGAGGAACTGACAGTCCCAGAGAATGTGCTCTGTAAGGGGGCGCCACAAGGGCAACTAGGGGCAGAAACTAAATTAAATGAGTATAATCTGTCATTAAAAGCGCCGTGCCCAGTCATTAGCTGGGTTGACCAGTGATCAGGGCTAATCCGTTTAGCAGTTAGTCCAAAGTAAATGTCCGGAAAGAACACAAAAGTAGTGATATCTGAAACTCTCAACCCTATCAATAATAATAATTTCAGCGGTTTAGCGACCTGATTTACAAAATCAATGTTTTTTGCTTGCGAAACGACAAAACGCCGATACACGTAAGGCTAAAGTTGTGACTTATTATATTTTTATAACACTAATGAACGAATCCATTTTTTTTCAAGGATGCAGACCAAGGAGTGCGTCACTTTCTATCTCTATGTCTCTTGTATTCATTTTTGATTTATCGACAAAATATTACAACATTGCACAGTGCGCGTGAAAAACTTTTGCTGAAAAAAATTGTTTATTAACCTTCCTTATTTAATTTTTTTTAAATAATTGTATTACATCATTTTTTTTTTTTGATTAAATTTTTTTAAAATTCATGTTTAAAAAAAAATGACTCGATCACTCATATGTTGAGCATACAACATTATATACATAATAATGTATGACACGTTAAAAAAATGTATAAAATAACATATTCCATAATGCACAGGCAGCGGCAAAAAGATCTGACGGTTTTCTGTAATCTCAAGTAATCAAACCCTCAGATCTTTCTGCCGCTCCCTGTACATATTCTACTTTATGTGTTATATACTCGGGGAGAGGCAAAAAGATTGACGATTTTCTGCAATCTCTAGTAGTCAAAACCGTCAGTTCTTTTTTTTGTCTCTCTGTATATATTCTACTGTATGTGTTATATATATATACAAGAAGCGGCAAAAATATCTGACGCTTTTCTGTAATCTCAAGTAATCAAACCCTCTGATATTTTTACCGCTCCCTGTATATATTCTATCGTATGTGTTATATATACAGGGAGAGGCAAAAAAAGCTGACGGTTTTAAATCAAAGCAACGACGAAAACCGTCAGCTATTTTTGCCGCTCCCTGTATTTTACTGTATATAACACATACAGTAAAATATTGACAGACGGTCACGAAAAAAAACTCATCAGTAAATACTACGACGCTTGCCATTTTTGAGTACGACTAAGCGTTTCGTGTATTGATCCGGTCGGGCATTCACGCATCGTCAATTTTTACAGGGACTTGACGGGAATCGAGTCTATAAAAATGAGCGCATTTTCGCCTGCAGTAAATTTTGATTAATAGGCTATGACTGGCATTTTATTTTTAACGGTCGAGAGATCAAATTCACACCGAATTGTAAGCGTTTCATGTGTTGATCCGGTCGGGCGTTGACGCATCGTCAATTTTTACAGGGACTTAATGTGAATTGAGTCTATAAAGATGAACGTATATTCGCATACGGTGAATTATGATTAATAGGCTATGACTATCATTTTATTTTTAACGGTCGAGACATCAAATTCACACCGAATTGTATTTACGTAGAGCTTAGAATTGATTCAAAATCATTTTGTATAGTAAGTAAACGCTTCACCTCTAAGCCATACCCGCCAGTAAATATTGCGATTTCTACTATTCCGAATATAGCCAGAAATTTTGCAGTGATTTTTATCTATTTTTAATTATTTTTTATTCGAAAAATTATATACATAATCATCATCGTCATCACCATGTCTTCTCCCTTCTTTTTCTTCGTGTCAGCGACGTCAAATTATTTCTGCCCAGTATCTGGCAACATCGATAGCCCGTGTATTGCCCAGCATTAGGTTTTGAGATGTGCAGCTTGTTGGGCACATGGAGCAGGATCTTAGGTGTGAGGCGGTCTGCAGGTCTCCGCAGTCACACAATAGTGGCTCTCCCTGCTGAAGAATTCCCCACCGCTCGAGGTTGTCCTTGTTAGCATATGGACTTCACAAACTGTTGCCAAACAGCTGTGTTAGCCGCCATAATCTTCGCCTCATCCCATGTCAGCTCTGATTTCCGTACATTCTATGTATACTTTCCGATAGAGGTGCGAGCCCAGGGGCTTGAAGGAAAGACAGAATTACGCTGCTTTTGAACGCTTCTGCGCGTCCGTCTGCAAGAGTGCAGACGCAAGTAATGACTCCTAACTGATGTCTGCCATTCTGCAGAATACATTTCCCAACCTCACCATTTCCTTATCCATTCCCACGTATTTCGTGGATTGCAACATGTTACCGAAGAAGGCAATTCGAGACTTGCTGTAGTATACTAATTTCGCAGCCTTAGACTGAGGTCTATTTGACATCTAACTGATGCACCTAGAATCACGGGAAGGCCTTCAGCCACTCTCTAACAAGTAGCTTTTTGCGTGCGTTCAGTAACTGGTCCCCATCTGGGTCTCCAAAAACAGGACGGGACAGGGAGGGAGCAGATCACTGAATAAATTATTAAGTAAGGTCGATTTATAATGATTATTATAGTTATGAAACCATGTCATAGAGATCGTTTATATAAAAGAGATCGAAATTTGGTTGACCCTTTCGCATCGGTTGTCGACATATGCCGTCAAAGATTCCCTGACCGTTGACATCGGTTGAGGTTATATATCGTACTTTCAGTACTCATTGTGACATCTACGGTGGGAAATTGGAAATGCAGTCATTTTCTTTATCAACCTACATGTATTCTTTACAGGAGTCTGTGAAGCATGTAAATAAATATCGTTAGGTTTCGTCACAGCAGCGATTTTTCTGTAAACCACATGTGTCAATGCCACCACATGAATGGAGTTACATAATAAATATAATAGTTTTTTATGCATCATCTGATAGCTAAAGGATACAAGAACCAATGTGATATATGAAAATGGACCAGATAAGTACATTTATGCTTCAAATACTAGTTTTAAGTAAAAAAAATGGTTTGAAAAATTCACGCCGCATTGACGGTATAATTTATATTCCACCGAGCCGTAACGAAAGGGTTAAAAACATATAAAAATATTAATATAAATAATAACACAGCCAAAACAAATAGAGATTATATAAAAATGTGATATTTAATTTTTTTTTTTAAATCTTTTAAAAAATAAAAACACTTTTCGAAAGCAAAATTTAAAAGGAATAAATTTAAAACTAAATGTTTTCGTAAAACAAAAATATCACTTTGACTTCTTAATACAATAATATTATAGTATTTTTACTTTCTTATGTGTGTTATGCGTTCCATATATGGAACATATGGTCACCACAAATTGCCACCATTTAGTTCTATTTACTGCCACTATCCATTCCACGATAAATATATTTTTTTATGTAATCGTATGCAGGAGAGCGCAGCCGGTCAAAACCAGTGCACTCTATGACGCTAAGCCAGCGAGTCTGGACGCTGCATGCGGGAAACGTGTGTTGTGTTCGTGTTTGTGTGTGCGTTGGGGAGATTGCAAGTGTACATTTATCTGTTTCTTGAAGAGATCCAGATTGTACGAAGCAGGAAACACAGACGCTGGAAGAGCATTCCAAAGCTTACCGGTGGCAATAATATAGGAACTTTGTAAACTGCCAGTTATTGGTCGACACACATTAACGCACGACGATTTTGTCGGCTGTGAGTGTGTGCTGGAGGAATTAGTTCTTTAAGTTCCGAAGAGCAGCGACCGTGGTAATAACGGTAGAAAAGACTAAGTGAACCAATCTTACGTCTGTGTTCCATTGATTGCAGGTTAGACGTAAGAGTGTCATTGTTTATCAAACGAAGTGCTCGTCTTTGAACTGAGTCAATCAAGTCTAGAAGGTATTTCGTGTCTAAACACATAAGTGACTGCCGTATTCAAGGACAGGTCGGATTTGTCCTTTATAAAGAAGAGGAAGTTGTTTATCGCTGAAATACCTCAGTGATCTATATAATACACCTAGAAGCGAGACCGGCTTTATACCTAACTGACTCTAGGATATATCTGCACGTGAAGGTCCACTTGGGAACATATATGGTTTTCGACAACCTCCAGAGCAGAAGTAAGGATATTAAAAGAGTAGATACAGTAGTATCCGAAGCATATTTTTGAGTGATTTGTCAATGAGTTTTTTTTTTAAGGGAATTGGATGAATAGACCGACGCTTTCGACTAATAGTAGTATTTTTTTTATATATATATATGAATTGATATATATTTTTTTGTCTTTGTCGAGATATCGGGTGGAATCGATTGAGACAGTTCAGAAGAGCAGCGTTCATAACAGTATTTTTTTATGTAAACACATACAGGAGAATACCGACAGATGACGATTGTGATGTTGAAATCTCATCTGTGGATTCTATTCACTTATTTTGTTACACATGGCAAAGCGCTGCTTGTGGAGTGTTGATCCACCGACATCATAGACTACAGTCTGACATTCACGCATCGTTCATTTATTACAGGAATTAATTAATTAATTAAACCAATTTTAATTAATAGGCTGCGACTGGCACTTTAAGCGTGAGGGATAAAATTCACACCGACTGGGGTTATTTATTGAGCTTAAAAATCAATATATACATATATTCAATCTTCGTCGGAGATCGAACCCACGAACTTCGGTTTCGTAAGCCCGAACACTTTTACCACTAAGTAATACACGCCGGTAGTGATAAAACAGGCTTAGAGTACCGAATGAACGTTTGTGTTGCATGGATTGGAAATCAGACGTTATAATGCCATCGTTTCTCAGGCGCACTGCTCTTTGAATTAAATCAATCAATCCAATAGATAATTTGAGATTTCGATCCCAAGGTGGCTGCCGTATTCAATAACTGAACGAATTTGGTAGTTAGTAGACAGCTAGCACTTTAAACATTAATAAAAAATAAACGCCATGCTTTAAAAACGATGTTTTTTTAGTTTTTTTAAGGTCCTACCATGGACTCTAGTGACTAATTTTTTTTTTTTTTTTTGAGATTCGCAACACATGAAGAATGTTAATGCAACTCTCACTACGGAGTACGATAGCTCTTGATATCAGCTTGATATAGCTCTATTAGGCTGATGCCGTAAAGCCTCGAAAAACGATCTTTTGTCTCTTATTTTGTTCGCTCGCCTGACATGCACATCTAATGTGTTTAATTGTACAATGTTGCACGGCGTTTGCATGCGCCATCTTGTTTGTTATGACAGTAGGTCCATTTCATTTATTATGACAGTTGGCCACTGTCATATTTACTTCGGTTGTCTGCCGCGATGATTTGGCGGCGCCAGAGGTCAGAGCGCGCCGTCAGTCGGAATGCGGCCACCACCGTTATGGGAGCGCCTAAGGGCGTCCCTATAACGGGCGACGTTATTGACGAATAAACGCGTATAGTGAAACAAAAACTAGTTCTTTATATTGTAAATATGATCCTGCAACCTTCATCAAGTAAATCGATGTCCAAAGAGAGGAAGAATGTCACTATTATACACAAGAAAATATATCATTATGCCCGAGTATTTTTCGAGTATTGATGTTTATTACAATTTTTAATGTTTCCCATATATCAGCATTTAATCTGCACTCAATCTACACTCAAAAATTCACTCAATCTGCGTCATATCTTCACCTGATCAACGCCTAATCTGCACTCAATTTGCATCTAATTTTTATTTAAACTGCACACAATCTGCATCTTATCTTCACGCAATCAGCATCTAATCTGCACTCATTCTACACCCAAATATTCATTCAATCTGTGTCTTATCTTCACCTGATCAACACTCAATTTGCATCTAATTTTCATTTAAACTGCGCTCAACCTGCATCTTATCTTCATCCCATCTGTGCTTGATCTCCCTACAAACTGTTACCAAACATCATTCTATCGTCGTACAAACTGAGTCTATTATCTTTGATCTTCCCTGCCGATCTTCTAACCCTAGTCGCGCCGCCCCTCGTCCTCCTTACAGACGGCGGCACATCCCCCGGAGTCTTGATCCTCCCGGCGGGATCCCTCATCCTCCCGAGATCGCCGCAAGACGCAAAGATCTCGCTAACCAACTCGAGCGAATGCTGCCTGCTCAAATTCTGCTTTATACTCAAAGGACGAGGAACTTTTACAACCTTGGCGCAAACATCAATTACGTCCTCTTTAATCGTAACATCATCATCATCATCATCACTATTCAACGCTTCAATAGAGACGTCTCCATTTTTACACAGAGACAAACTAGATCCGGTTTTCTTTAAAACAACATCATTTACGACACGTTTCATTTTACTATCACCTTCATTGAGCAAAGTCTCACTACTTTCGTTATCGAGACTCTCGTATCTTGCTTTAGGCGCGTATTTATTGCACAGTGACGTGAAGCTGCCGGCAGCCATTTTAGTGAGACCGCCACCATCTTGCGACCCACTTTTCACTTTGCGTCTTTTACCTTCTTTCGAACCGACCTCGAATCTCTGACGCATCGTTATCTTCGAACCATTATTCTCAGCTAGCAACAACATATGTTCATCTTCACTGTTACTAGAATAATCTACTAATGATCCATCAATATTGCATTGATCATTGCTATTGTATTGACAGAAATTACCCATTTTTTGATTGTGACAATTTTCTCCACTGTACGAGTTCCTATAACAAATCTTTGCGTCATCTTCCGCGAGCAAGCTGCTGCTTTCCGTAGCTGCGTTATTAAAAAAACTCTCATCGCACGAATGCCTCTTATTTGTATCATTTACGTTGTTTACGACGCACGTCGAAGTTGCTTTAGGAACGATTACAGCGTAAACTTGACTGCTCGGCACGACGTTACATTCAGAAACAGGAAATTCTTTATAACCCATGACGTTCGCGTCAAATTCTTTCGTCATCATGTTAAGAGAAACTGTCTGATTGGGAGGAGACAGCGTGCAAGTGGTGTTGTCCTTCCACATTTTTGTACCAATATTACTCTTGGAAGCGCACTCAAGCCCCGGCAAACTACAAGGCCTATCGACGCCGTCTTTATTACATTTCACATCATTAACAACGACCGATGTTTTAAATCGTCCGTTATTGATCGGTTTTCCATTTGCCAAAACCAAATTGACTTCCGTCTCGAGCGGCGACGGTCTATCAACATTGTTTCTGCGTTTAAAAACACGCGTATCTAGAAGTTTACGTAAACCTTTCGCACTCCAATTTGACGCGGGTGCAAAGTTATTCTGCCTTTTTAAATTAGTTTCTTTTAAGACTGTGTGTTCGGACACGGCATTGAAATCACCACTTACGTCATTTTGGACGTAGCCAAGCGGCGTCACGGGACGCACGTGCGTTCTAACGTCGTTCATCGCTTCATCGTCTTCATTGCTTTGCGAATTTAAATAGCGCGAGTTCCGAATGGACGTAAACGCCGAAACCGGAAGATTCTCTTCGGGCCGAGAAAAGTCTTGGGTGTGTTGAACGTTAACCTGCTCCGACCGTATGTATTCATTAGTGTTGTAAATATTTGCATCTTGTTGGCTGTTAGATTGTTCTAGACGTATATAATCGTTTGTTCCATAGGTGTTTGTCGTTGTGAGATGATTGAAAGTTATGTTGTCCTTGGTGGACTTGTCGATTAGCCTGTCTCCTGGGCCGGCTGCCGTCGCCAAATTACGCTCCAAACAAGGGTTACGCCCCTGGTGCGGCTGCAGCGGCAGCAGATGATCTGTTAAAGCAGCTCCGGGTACGGAGTTCGAAGAGAGATTAGAATTTTTGTCGTCTACAGCGTTGGGACTCAAGCGGATGTGGGTGCCATCTGTTGAAAAAATAACACGTTTTAACCTTTTATGTTTTAATGTGCCCATGATTATGTAAGATATTTAACCCTTTCGCATCGGTTGGCGGCATATGCTGTCAAAGATTCCCCGACCGTCTACGGTAGAGAATTGGAAGTGCAGTCATTCTCTTTATCAACCTTCATGTATTCTTTACAGGAATCTGTAAAGTATGTAAATAAATATCGTAACGAAACCTAACGATATTTATTTACATGCTTTACAGATTCCTGTAAAGAATACATGTAGGTCGATAAAAGGAATGACTACACTTCCAATTTCCTATCGAAGATGTCACAATGAGTACTGAAAGTAGCAAAACGACATATCACGTCAGCCGATGTCAACGGTCGGGGAATCTTTGACGGCATATGCCGACAACCGATGCGAAAGGGTTAATAATTTAAAAAAATATATTGATATACGAGTATAGGATACCTTGGTTGGCTGGAGGTCTCAGATCGTTGCTGTTGATGGTCGGAGAAGGAGCCGGCTTCAGGCTTCTCAGTTCTGTAAGGCGTTCTACGACGCATACTGCTGTCAACCTAGAATTTAAAAAAAAATGAAAACAAGTAATTTTTTTTCTTTGATTGTACGAGGGTTATCCGTAAAATAAGGTTCCCATAGCGCTACAGTCATAAAAAGCGCTGTTATGGTGGATCCCGCGATTCTGTAGTGTACCTTGTTGCTTCCACTTCAAATCCCTTCCCTAGCGAGCTGCCTGTGGAGCTCAGTCTTGGCTTGGCAGCCGTAAGTGATGGATCTAAAGTGAATGGAGATTTTTTTGATTCGGGCATTCAAAAGCTCGTATACCGCATGCGAAAATGCATTGACGTCAGTGTCGACTATGTAGAAAAAAAGGCAAAAGTCTGAACTTTCCAAAAATATACGCATTCTTGGAATTAAACATGTTTTATGCTGTGAACAATCACTGGGAACCCCTTTTTACGGATAACCCTCTTAGAAACGTTGAAAACATAAAAAAAATTTAGAGAGGGGTCGTTTTTGATGCAATTCTAGTAAAGTGCCTCGGCCATATTGGGCATGCAGACTTTGTGGGCACTATATGAGCATCTGCCGCAAACGCTATAGAAAAAATATATCTAAAGAAGCGTTTTTTTTAATTTTTTAAAAAAAGGTGATAGTAATTCTGAAGTCTCATCTGTGGAATTCTGTGACGCTTACCATGTTACATATGGTTAAGTTCTGCACGTGGAGTGTCGATCCACCAACGTCATAGACTACAGCCCGACATTCACGCATCATCCTTATTATTACAGGAATTTACTGTGAATGTGTGGTCTTCACGGGACGACTTTCGTCTACCACCAATTTCGATTAATAGGCTACGACTGGCATTTTACGGGTGAGGGATCAAACTCGCACCAACCGGGGGTATTTTATAGCTCAAAGATCGATTAAAAATATTTTTGTTTTTAATCTTCATCGGGGATCAGACCCACGAACTTTGGCTTGCAGAGCAAACGCTTTGACCACTGAGCTATATCCGCCAGCAAAGTGTACGCTATGGGAGGATCGACTGTAATTTTCACAAACATTTTTTTTTGATACTGATGCATTTTTTTTACCACTGGATTATGCCACCCATATTTAAGTTAAGTAATTATGAAGTGATGTATTGCATGGTGGTTTTTACCTGGCTTCCGCATCGTGGTCCCAGCAATCTTCGCAGGTGTCTCTGGCCAGGCGAGCCCCCCTTGAACCGACAAGCCGAGGAGAGAACAACGGCCGAGCCTTTCTTCTGGCGACCACCACTTGCATCTGCTCAAGCGTCGGATTCTCACCTAAAAAAAAACAATAATTAAATTAATATAAATTGACATAAGCATTATACAGCCCTTGCTTACTGGTATCGATAACCTCGTGTGTCGCCATTATGTAATCCCTAGTTGCGTAGGGCGACAGCCCATCGTTCAACCCTGGATACGTGTAAGACGAAAGAATCGCAGTGAACAGTGGTTGAAGCCAACTTGAGTGAAGATATTGAAACATTTAGTGTAATATTGCTTCAGACTCAGTGCTGGTGTTGACTGATACGAAATGTTGGACGTTTGATTTTGTGACATTAATGCCGTGTGACTTGTGTGTCAACCATGATATACTTATGACAGGGTTTTTGTTGTTACAAATGCTGATTATTTGCGCTGTGTATACCGACACTTGTTCCGAGTGTGAGGTCATTGACACTAAATGTGTCAATACATTTACATTGTCACACTTAATTTAGTACTTCAATAACGAATTAAAATTGTAATATATTTTGTGATGCCATTGAAGGAAAAGAAATAAAAAATTGTATCACTAGCGCGCTCAGTCGTGTGCCGACCGCGAAAAAGGTGGTGTTGTGGCTCGGACTACAGGCATTCGGTCCGAGCCAGAAGTTTGTAAAGTTATCGAAATATATATGTCAATGTGCTTCTGAAAAAGTCTGTGTTAATCTGCTCCTCATCCTGCCACCACGTGCCTGAATCTTTTAAAAAGAGGAGGATGTTCTGGTCTTTGAAAAAGAAAGTCCTTAGCGCCAAATAAAAATGTTAATTGTGTGGATAAAAAAGTTGTGGTGACCATATGTTCCATGTATGGAACAGATACGGATATAGAAAGATGCATCAAATATGTTGGCTTTCTTACCGACTTGCGCCATGAAGGGTGGAGCATATGGCGCTGGTCCGGGCGGTCTGTGCAGAGGAGAGCATCGACTCAGCAGCTCCCACAGCACCAGAGCTAGAGCATAGACGTCCACTGCACGCAGCGCAGCGGCACAACGTCGCAAGTCCAGCACGCCCTCCAGCACTTCCGGCGCTAGGTATCTGAGAGTCCCGGCCTGAAAACAAACCAGAACATTAACTATAGAGACATCTATCGTTATATGAAGGTAACAATGGTATAAATACAACTTATTCCGCGCAACAGTTCAGGCAGGAGATGGTCGAGTGGTCTAGGATAATGGTATGTGTATATTTAATAACCAAAACATTAAGACAATAAATATTGTTTTTAAAGTCTCAAAAGGTGTGTTTACTTATTTTTTATGTAAACGCATACAGGATAATACTGACAGATGGTGATAGTGATTCTGAAGTCTCATCTGTGGAATTCTGACGCTAAGCATGGTGCATATGGTTAAGCGCTGCATGTGTAGTGTTGATCTGCCGATGTCATAGAATACAGCGCGAGATTCACGCATCATCCTTTATTATTACAGGAATTTACTATGAATGGGTGGTCTTCGCGGGACGACTTTCGTCTACCACCAATTTTAATTAATAGGCTATGACTGGCATTTTAACGGGTGATGGATCAAATTCACACCAACCAGGGGTATTTTAGAGCTCATAAATCGATTAAAAAATTTTTTTTTTTATTAATCTGCGCTGGGAAATTGAATCGCTTTGACCATTGAGCTATGACCACCAGACAAATACTATAAATGTTTCTCTCACCTCTTGTATGCGGTGTTGATGCTGTACTTGGGGTCTCTTTCTCGCTGAGGGCAATGACATGGCCAGTCCGAGGTCGGCCAGGCAGCAAGTGAGGTCAGCTCTAACAACAACGTTAGAAGAATTCACGTCTCTGTGGACTATGCACGGTTTGTACTGGTCTGGAATGAAAAAATATATAATATTACTCACATATAGGCTACTTCATTAACCCTTGCTTTCCGATGATATGTATTGACATCAGCATGATATAGTCCTTGCTGACTGGTACCGAAAACCTCGATATACAATCATTCATCACTTATTTCTGTTCGCTTGTCATACATTTATGTGTCCGCCATATTGGGACTAGTTATATAGACCGCCGCTAGTGGCGCCGGTGCGACAGCCCATCACGCCAGTCGTGTCTCGACCTTCGGCGAGAACATATTGTATTGTGGCTCGGCCGAATGCTAGGTCGAGCCATAAATTTGTAAAGTTTGATCGTAAATATATGTCTGTGTTATCAATCTGCTCCTAATCCTGCCTTCGGGACGCGACGGAATAACACCTTTTTGAGAGAGAGAAGGATGTTAGTATTTCCTACAACTGGACTCTAATAATGAGAATCTCCATATAACATGTAATAGATGGAAATAAATCATTTATGGAATAATCGGGCCAAGCACGGGGCAATACAAGCACTGAAGGTGTTGCAGCTATTACTTATTATTCTAAGCTTATTTTTGTATATCTTGGAACTACAATTGTGCAACCAAGCAACAGAAGGTTCCAATGCTCATCAAACAGACGACGCCAACAAATCATTCCTCCAAAGAAACTCGTGGAGTTTGTGTCTGAATTGGGCCTCCCTTACGTGAAATATATCAACATCCGAGACGATTTGGTTGAACAGTCTGATCCCTCTCCCAAGAGGCATAGTCTCTGGCAGGTTAGAGTTACTCTTTGGAGAGCGAACAATTGGGCCTCGCTTAAGTGAAATATATCAACATCCGAGGCAATTTGGTTAAACAGTCTGATCCCTCTTCCAAGAGGCATAGTCTCAGGCAGGTAATGGGGTTATACTCACTGTCTTACGTGCAATATATCAACATCCGAGGCGATTTGGTTAAACAGTCTGATCCCTCCCAATGCCATGTTTGTAAGCCTCCAAGAGGCATAGTCTCTGGGGCAGGAGTGCCATGTTTGTGTAAGCCACCTGCAGCACGAGAAGGTGTTCCGGGCCCCCGTCTAAAGTTGGACGCGTATCGCAACCTGAAATTACACATATTTCCATACTATATTTATATATATAATTGAACTATACCCAATGCAATAAATTATATTCACTACAATCTGTGCTCATATAAAAGCTAAAATGCTTCAAATAACTGAAAGTAGTGACATCAGTATGATATAGCCCTTGCTGACTGGTGCCGAAAACCTCGATATACAATCTTTCGTCTTTTGTTTCTGGTCGCTTGTCATACATGTATGTATCGCCATATTGGCATTTTGGACTAGTTACGTAGATCGCCGCTTGCAGCGCTGTGCGACAGCCCATCGTGGGTTCGATCCCCGACGGAGATTAAAAAAAAAGGATATTTAATCGATTTCTGAGCTCTAAAATTACCCCGGTTGGTGTGAATTTGATCCATCACCCGTAAAATGTCAGTCATAGCCTATTAATTAAAATTGGTGGTAGACGAAAGTTGTCCTGTGAAGACCACCCATTCATAGTAAATTCCTGTAATAATAAAGGATGATGCGTGAATCTCGGGCTGTAGTCTATGACGTTGGCGGATCAACACTCCACATGCAGCGTTTAGCCATATGCAACATGGTAAGCATCATAGAATTCCACAGCTGAGACTTCAGAATTACTATCACCATCTGTTGGTATTCTCCTGTATGTGTTTACATAAAAAAAAACACTGAAAGTAGTGACATCAGCATGATATAGCCCTTGCTGACTGGTGACAAAAACCTCGATATACAATCTTTCGTTTCTTATTTCTGTTCGCTTGTCATACATGTATGTGTCGCCATATTGGAATTAGTTACGGAGATAGTCACTTGTGGCGGTGTGCGACAGCCCATCACGGGCGCGCCAGTCGTGTGCCGACCGTCGGCGAGATCATATTGTATTGTGGCCCGGCCTGAATGCTGTGAATAGATCCGGGCCAGAAGTTTGTAAAGTTATCGAAATATATATCTCAATGTGCTTCAGAAAAGTCTCTGTGTTATTAATCTGCTCCTTATCCTGCCACCACGCGACTGAATAACACCTTTTTGAAAGAGAGGAGGATATTAATATATATATATATTTCTTTAAAAACATATGCCTGCATAGAATACAAGGCGTACGATGGTTTGACTTTGTGAGGAAAGGCGAGCGGACAAGGCAGCTTTCCATACTATTACTATGAAAATTTAGTAAGATGACCGACTATGTAACATTTTATTTTATTTTATGTAAACACATACAGGAGAATACCGACAGATGGTGATAGTAATTCTGAAGTCGGTGAATCAACACTCCACATGCATGATGATTTATGGATAACCCTCGTAGTTTCTCACCTAGGTAAGCCAGCAGGTTGGCGTGTCTCATGTGTGGCAGGCAGTACAAGTCCCTTTCTCTGGTCCATAGAGCTGTATGGGAAGCGGGGAGAGCTTTCACAGCCACGGGAACCCCTCCTAAGGATCCTCGCCACAGCTGAGCATGTCTTCCAGAACCTACAAACACAAAAAATATAACCTACTAGCTGATCTGGTAAACTTCGTATCGCCCCAGATTTAATAAAAAATATTTTTATCATATTCGTAATATAGGGACACTGCAAATTGCCGCTTCAAAGTTCTATAAACTCAGATTATTTATGCCTTGTCCCAGGACATCTGTGTACTTGGAGCTCTCCATTAGAACATAGATGCTGTTAGGAAATCTCTGATGGAGAATATGAACAGGTCTCTTGAAAGGGTTTCACGATGGGGTGACCCCAACTTCGTCAGTTTCAACATTTCTAAAACCCAATCATGCACTTTCTCCACCAAGAAGACTGCTATGGATCCTGTATTTTTCAACGGTTGTTGTCTTCCAAAAGCAAGCTCCATCAACATCCTTGGAGTATCAATCTCGAATAATATCGAGTCATTTAAGTATAAAGCCGGTCTCACTTCAAAAAACCATGTGTATTATATATAGATCACTGAGGTAATATAACGATAAACAACTTCTTCTTCTATAAAAAGGACAAATCTGACATATCCTTGAATACGGCAGTCACTTATGTGTTGAGACACAAAATACCCTCTAAACTTAATTGACTCATTTCAAAGAAGAGCAATTCGTTTGATAAACAATGACACTCTTACGTCTAACCTGCAAGCAATGGAACACAGACGTAAGATTGGTTCACTTAGTCTTTTCTACCGTTATTACCACGATCGCTGCTCTTCGGAACTTAGAGAACTGATTATTTCTGCACCCACCAAAACTGGCAGTTTTCAAAGTTCCTTCCTTAATGCCACCGGTAAGCTTTGGAATGCTCTTCCAGCATCTGTGTTTCCTCCTTCCTACAATCTGGATATCTTCAAGAAACAGATAAATGTATATTTGCAATGAGCGTCATAGAGTGCACTGGTCTTGACCGGCTGTGCTCTCCTGCATGCGATTAAATAAAAAAAAAAAATGAATTATGGAATATATATAATCGTGTCGGAAACAACAGGGTCAGATCCTGTCTGCCCAGAAGTGGGCGACGTCGATGGCGTTACTTCTGGCCATCATCAGGTCTTCCTGGGTGCAGCTATTCGGGCACAGCGCACACTCCAGAAGGTGTGACAGGGTCTGCTCCACGCCGCAGTCACATTCAGTCGGTCCGCTGTAAAACTGCCAGGCCCTCATTTGTGTCCTCGTCTTGCATACTCCGGTCCGGTTATGGAATGATGGTGATGGTGATGATGTTATATACTGACCTATGTTATCGTGCAGTTTCAGATTGTCCACACAGGTGGCGCTGCAAGAAAACCCGGGACCACCGGCTTCCAAAGCACCACCAAGTTCAGCAGCTACAAATATAAATAATCATTTCAAAATATAATTATTACGGAGTTTTTTTTTTTTTAAATTAATTTCTGAGCTGTAAAAATACCCCCGGTTGGTGTGAATTTGATCCCTCACCCGTAAAATGCCAATAATAGCCTATTAATTAAAATTGACGGTAGACGAAAGTCGTCTCGTGAAGATCACCCATTCATAGTGAATTCCTGTAATAATAAAGGATGATGCGAGAATCTCGGGCTGTGGTCTATGCCGTTGGCGGATCAACACTCCACATGCAGCGCTCAGCCATATGCACTATGGTAAGCGTCATAGAATGCCACAGATGAGACTTCAGAATTACCATCACCATCTGTCGGTATTCTCCTGTATGTGTTTACATAAAACAAAAAGTAGATAGATTTTCTCTGTATTCACTTATGGCGCAGAGACGCGGAATCTAACAGCATGTTATAATTTTAAATTAATTTTAATTAAAAAAATAATAAATTTAAAATATGTAGTTTTGATTCATACTTATTTAAACTGATTACATGTTTCGGCCTCCCTGGAGACCAGCTTCAATAATGATAAAATAGAAACAGGCAGTGGCTTATATAGGTATGGACAAGTAAAACAATTGAAAAAAGATATTATAAAATGAATGGGTATTTGGTTTTTTTAATCTATTAAGACATTATATAATAATAAAATTTTGTTTTCAATTTAAAAAAGACATTACAAAATTACTGAGTATTTGTCATTTTAATGTATTAATTTATCATTATTGAAGATGGTCTCTAGGGAGGCCGAAACATGTAATCGGTTTAAGCAAATGTGAATCAAAAATAAACATATAATTTATTAATTTTTTAATTAAAATTAATTTAAAATTATACTTATGCAGTTTCACCAAGTATTGTCAGTTGACAACCTTAACGTTACTAACAGCAGGTCTTACACATAAAATAAAGGTCTCCCAGCGTGCCGTGGAGAGATCCATGAGAGGAGTGTCGCTAAGAAAAGATATAGAATCCGAAACGAGGATATCGGCAGAAGAACTCAAGTAGTGGAGGCTACCCAACGAATAGGGACACTAAAATAGCAATGGGCAGGACATATCTGAATTTAAAGAAGCGCTCAATGAAAGATTGTTTAGTTTTTTTTACCGTCAGCAGGAGCATGCTTGTGGGCGCGTTTTCTCAGAAGGCACGCAGCCAATATAGCAGCCATCAGCAGGCACCCGATGGCTGTCAGGGCTCCGACTCCGTAACCTAGCAGCGGGTGGGCCGGCGCCGGGGCCGGGCTCAACGGGATGTCTTCAATTTCCACTGAAAACAATACAAATGTAAAATGTAAAGAAAAATCTATATTGTTCGTTCCCATATCTGGAACATACAATATATAAATATTAGGAATACAAAAACTGTTCACTCAGTATCTATTGTATGTTATATGGATATTGTCATTATTAGAGTCCAGTTGTAGGAAATGCATATCATTGGAAAGCAAGGGTTAAAATAAGGTAAATAATGAATTATTGTTATTACATGTATTTCAATATTTATTAGAATATTATTTTTAATTTTTTCAATATTCTAATATTCTTTTCTAGATCATTGACTGTATTAAAATATTATTAGTAATTAAATATAAGCATACTATGCATCCAATTCTTTGTACGCATCAATTCATTTAGAAAAATATCGACAGAAGCGGGATGCGAACCGCGAGCCTTGGAACAACCTTTGCTCAGGTCTTTATATACCGCCTAGCCCTCTCGATTATTTCTCTGCCTGAGCTGACACGCGTTAGAAGATGTATGTGAGTGATTCTATGACGCTTATAACTAATAAGCGTCTTAGAATTCCACAGATGAGAATTCTGCTGTATGTGTTTACATGAAAAAATTAAAAAAACATGCTCACCTAAGTCATCACAACCCTGAAGAAGACCCCTGCAACGGCGATCGAAATATTGGAAAGAAGTGATTCGCCACACACGGCTAAACCCAAAAGCCGCAATATCAAATCTGGCCGCGAAGACTTAAGAAGTTATTTCTGCTCACCTATGCTGCCGACGGGCAACGACGCAGGATAAGAGTTGCAGTAGTCGCCCGTGCAGCAACAGAACTTTGTATCAGGCCGCGCTGGTGGAGGGGCTCGCGCTGACACGCATCCCGAAGAAGAGCAGGACTCTTGGCGATCGGAGGACTCCCAGCAACCTGATGGACAAGGAAAACTCAGATATTATCAATCAAACTAATTTAGAAAATCTAAGCAGAATGGAACCGGATGGCATAGTCCAGTGGTATAGCGCTGTCATTCAAACTCTGTCGGTTCAAAACCCGACCAAGCTTGATTATTTAAAATTTATTGAATCAAATATAAGCTGTATGCATGTCCACGGTAAGGTTGATCAGCATAATCAAGGAAGATAGGCACCTAGTAAGAACCATCTCTGAGAGGCGATCGGTCACATCATGCGCCACGATGGTCTTCTTCACGACATTGTGGAAGGTATGCTTGAGGGTAGATACAGCAGAGGGCGCCGCATCTATAATATTGAATGGTAGATGCGATACTGACCTTGCCCCATGATCTTGAACTGCCCCGTGGTCTGGTCTTCTGTCCAGAAGGCGTAGCAGAGGTCACCTCTTCTAGCGCAGTGCTCCACCCACACGGAACCCAATCCGGGAACCGTCTCGTTGCTCAAAACCGGCTCGTGGTCTTCTGTAACATTAAATAATATTGACATCAGTTATTTAATTATGTAGTTTATAATATCACTGAAGAGAACTTTAAGAATCAATCAATTTTATAATTCCTTCCTTACTTCTTCTTTAGCCTCGCCATTTCCCATCATCTGGGGTCGGCTCTCCTTGTGAACATTCGCCATGTCTGTCTGTCCTGCGTTGCATTCTCGGTCAAGCCCAGAGTTTTCAGATCCTTGTCTACAGATGCAGTCCAGATTGCCTGTGGTCTTCCAGGTCTTCTTCTCAGCAAGGGTATGTTGAGGGATATATATATATATCAACACCATACTACGATAAAAAAAAGCATTTTTAACTCACCATAGTCGACGTATTCGATATCATCATCACTAGTTCCCGAATTCACAGCATCCACAAAGAGCCTCGCTGTCTGAGCATCCGTGTTGTATTTGTGAATGCACGCCCTTCCGGTGGCAGCCATGTTGGATCCGGTCGCCATCTTGTCTACCATCGAGTCCTTCAAAATGGCAGCCGCCTTCGCAACAACTCCTACAACCTTAAAACTATGTTTATCCATACTAGTAGTAGCAATAGTTGTTGTAGAAACTATATACGTTGAAGAATTCTCCGAGTCTTTATTTTTACTATTCAAAGTCTCATTTAAAGACGACGTAAGATTAAAGACATTCTTTAAATTTGTGCTTCTCTTTTTAATCTTTAATTCGTCTACATCTTTATTATCAAAATAACGTTTCCGTTTCAAGAATTCGTTGCTCTTATTAACAAACGTATCATTTGAATTAGATTCCATAAAATTCAAAACAATTTCTTTGCTCGCGTTAAAGTCTGTGCTTCTTTTTTTGATCTTTGAATCATCTTTATCTTTAAAATGTCGCTTTCTTTTCAAAATATCTTTTAACTTATTTAAATTATTGTTTTCTGCATTATTCTTTGATCCAAAGCTTCTATATTCAATGTTTTTCTTTCTGGATCTGTGTTCAGCTTGCAGATCGTATTTTATTTTCAACGATTCCCAAAAATCTTTCTTTACACTATTAGACTTTTCACCTATTCTATTATCTTTGTTTAAAATTATTTTATATACAATGTCTTTCAATCTGGAATTGATTCCATCATAAACGTGATCCATTTCATTGATTCCAGTATATTTTCTATCCAAATCATTCATTTTGTGATCTAATTCATTGATTCCAGTATATTTAGTATCCAATTCATTAGTTTTATGATCAATTTCATTATTTCCAGTATATTTGCTATTCAATTCATTAGTTTTGTGATGTATTGCATTATTTACAGTATATTTAGTATCTAATTCATTAGTTTTATGAATTATTTCATTATTTCCAGTATATTTAGTATCTAAATAATTTATTTTGTGATCAATTTCATTAATTCCAGTATATTTAGTATGCAATTCATTATTTTTGTCATCAATTTCATTGATTCCAGCATACTTTTTATTAGATTCATTATTTTCATGGCCCATTTCACTAATTATATTACTCACTACTACATGATTATCATTATTGTGATTTGTTTTATTAATTCTACGTTCCGTGTTAACAAAATATACATTAATATTGCCGTTTTCATCAATTACAGAATTCACTTTAACAGATTCCGGATTACTTTTATCCGTTTCATTAATTCCAGTTATCTTTTTAACAGATTCTCGAACATTATTTTCGATACCAGAATTAATTTTAACAGATTCCACATTACTGTCTACTTTGTCAATATTTTCATTTATTATTTTTACACCGTGCTTTGAATATAAAATTCCATCAATGTTATTTAATCTATTATTTACATTGTTATTTACATCATTAGAATTAAATTTATTTCCATTTTGAATCGACGTCACAGAATCGACACTCGACAATTGTTTTATCTCATCTTTCTCATCGACCATTCGAGAATCTGCACTCAGCTGTTTGATCTCATCTTTCTCATCACCAATTCGAGAATTCACACGGGTCCTCTCGCCATCCATAACGTCAATTTTCGAATAAAAACGTAGAATCATTCTATTGAACTCGTCAATTCCAGAATTCTCGTTTACATCATCGTACGTCGACACACCACGTTCCGCCGAATATCTCATTTCTTTATCTCTTCTCCTGCGTTCTTCACCATCTTTCTGCGCATCGTCGATTCTAGAATTCTCGTTCATCTCATCGTGCAGACGTTTTAAAGCGATTCTCGTTTGGATATCTCGAGAATCCTCATCTCTTTCGTGGATTCTAGGAGTTTTGGATGATCCCACGGCATCTGCGTTTGGTTTGGGATGTGCCGATGTCAGTTGGAGCATCCGCAGCAGACACAGCACGGCCAGAACGTTCACTGGGCAGATCATCTTGTGTACGAACGGTCTGGACCGCTTCACAGTGCGTATAAGTAATACCTACAGATAGTGATTGTCATTTTTTGGTTGCATAACTGGCGTTGCTAACAGAATCGACAATCTGAAAAGAGAAGATTATCAATTTAAATAATTTGTTTGACCCTTTCATTACGGCTCGGCGGAATACAAATTATACTGTCAAATATAAAACATTTAGCTATCAGATGCATACAAAACTAATCTAAGAAAGTAGTAAAACGATATATCACGGTTACCGATGTTAACGGTATGGGAATCTTACACGGCATACATCAGCTACCAATGCTAACAGGTTAATACTAGCGCAATGTTATTTCAGGTAAACCTAAGAAGATTTAGTATAATTAGGTTAGGTTAGCGGGACATCCAGGAGCACCAGACATCCAATGCGCTCCACATCGTTACCAATTATATTTACAAGAAAACGGGTTTATCTAAAAGTCTAAATATATAAATGTTATTTCAAATTATCCTAAGATTTAGTATAATTAGGTTAGGTTAGCGAGACATCCAGTGCACCAGTTGTTCCCTGCGCTAAATGTCCTGAGCACTAGACGTCCAGCCCCACGTCGTTACCGATGATTTGTTAAACGAATTGTCTGTGAACGATATGAAGCGAAACCGTGTAAAATAGACTCTTGGGAACCAGCTTTGTTCCCATGTAGACTTCTAGGTATACATGTGTTCTGGGATAAGGCATACACAACCTGAGCTTACAGAACTGTGAAATGACGATTTGTGGTGTTCGTATGCTCTAAATATGGAGCGCATATGAAATGATGATGATGATTATGATACAAGATGTCATTCAAGGATATTTTTTAAGCAATTTTTTACTTTTTAAGTAATTGAAAAAATATTTTCAAGTCTATGATTTTGACGTATTCCATTTAGAAACCAGTACGATTCTACTAACAGTATTATTCTTATATTTTAAAACTTCGTCCTAACTAAGAATATCTTTTTATATAATATTTAGTAAATGCTATGTATAGTTCCTGCGAGAGTCCGAAAAAATAACATGTCCTATGCCAGAACATTGTAACGGCGATTTGTGAATGCCGTATGCTTCAGTTATAGAACGAATGTAAGAAGAAAATAGTATATTAGTTCATCATAAAAATTTAAGGTTACCTTGGTGACATTTTTTTTCTCATTTTAACGTTTCCAAAACATGCCTTTTACGTTTTACGGCATCCTTGTAAAGTCGCATTGTTTTAGAAACACTGTTTCGTCATCGTAAATATCAATTTCAGTCATAAAAATACAAAAAACCAATGATAAACGAAAAAATCGCGTCGTACTAAAAATTTGGAGGTTATATCTGTCATTTCTATACAAAAACGTAAACAATGCGTTTCAATTGTCACAAAACACGGTTTATTATGTTTTTTAACGAATTTTGCGATGTGGGGGTGTTTAAGAAACAATATTTTTTCATTTTAAACATAATTTTATGACACATTTCTTTGAAAGTATGACGTTCTGTGTGTTTGGGAAAAATATCGATTTTTCGCGATGCATACATACGTTTTTTTGTATTTCTTTTTGTTAATAGCGTTTAAACAATATAATTGTATTTATAAACTGCAGAATTAAAGCCTCTTTATTATGTTTAATGTTGTCATTGATTAATGATTCAATAAAATCGTTAATAAAGGCAAAATTCCTTTGAAAACTCCACCTAAGACGATATTGCGAACAAAATAGTGTATGTGCGATTCGACTATTTCATATTCAAATAAATATGTTTCTTGTTTAAAAAGAAAAACCGAAATAAAATGGAATTCACGAGACTTATAACCTTTTGGCCGCGTAATAATTTTAATTCAAAAGCACAAATGACGAAAATCTTAAATAAAACGTTGTCACAAACGACGTTTTGACACTGAAATTAAAATAATCACTGCATAATTAAAAACGTATATTTATACACAATGCGTGCGACTTGTTTTTTTTATAAATGCGATATTTTGAATTTAATTCGAAATAACCGTCAATTATAAAATTATCGTGAGACTAATTTAAATATACAAATATTATTCGAAAATCACTTCAATTCCACAACGTATCAATTTGTATGCATTTTATACGCGACTTGTTATTTATTTAGATTTTTTTCATATGTATCATTATTAACAATGCATCAACAACAAAACATACTGAGTCATATATATTTAACATGCGACTTACGTGTTATACATTTTGATTTATTAATTTACATCATAAGTATGAGTGTGCTTTTAAATGGTTTAATAATGTTTTTATTATTTTTTACTTAGGGGTGTTATCCTCGGTAGTGCGATGTATGGGTAGTTAATAGTGCGGGCACAAATCATGTCGTTTATGTCAAACCTCACCGTTTTAGGTCGTGTTTTCGTCAGCTAGCTGACACAGAGACGGGCCACTGTGTTTTGTTGTGAGCTCAACGCTAGAACTCGCATCATTTCTTGTTATTTCTCGCTTTATTTGCGGCTTCTGTCAGCGGCGGCAACTTAGCGGCCATGTTTTATACGCACCACGTGACGTAGTGTTGCAAGTAGGAAGAGAACCGAATTATATTTGAAATTAAAAAATGGTAGGTTTTTATATTAAGTTTTATTTTTGATTTTAAAATTGCTGAAAAATTTTGTTTGTATAATATTTTTTCTACAAAATAATAAAAAATACTAAAATTTTTTTTTTTAATAATTTCACATGTAAATATATTATTATTTTGCATATATATATATATATATATATATATATAAAGCTTTTCAATCTCCATATTTTATAATTTTGCCATTTAGTATAGAATTTAATTATTTTTAACTAGAATTAGTTTTTTAAATTTGATTTAAAACGAAACACATTTATTGAATGATGTTTAATGTCATTATAATTTACAAACAATAGAAAATAATTTGTCAATCGCTTAATTTTAAAGAGAAGCAATAAATTAATTTACTTTTTAATTTCGACTTTTTCGTCTTCTCAAATATTTTTTTACGTGACAATTTAATATTTCAAATACATTAACCATTTCGCATCGGTTGTCGGCATATGCCGCCATAAGATTCCCCGACCGTTGACATCGGTTGACGTAATATATCGTTTTGCTAATTTCTTAGAATAGTTTTTCATGCATCATCTGATAGCTAAAGGATACAATAACCAATGTGATATATTAAAATAGACCAGATAAGTACATTTATGCTTCAAATACTAGTTTTATAATTGACAGTATAATTTGTCATTTGCAAACAGAGCCGTAATGAAAGGGTTAATACTGCAAAAAATATTCGTGATGTTTTTTTCTGCCCACTTTTAGTCATTTGTAGTGGGTGATAAAATGATAATAATAGGTATTTTTAAATAGCTGTAGCAAGCTTTTAAACAACGATCGATAAAAAACATTAGAGACATCTGTACTTCGATAGGCCTTACCAATCGTATTTCTATACATTGTATATAGATGTCACTAAATGTTAAAACAAATACCAAATATTATTTATATGTTGATATTCACAAGAAAAACATACATACAGGAAATAAATTTGTGTTTAATTAGTTTAAAAAAATAATAAACATTTTCTTAGTATAATTTCGTCAATATTCGAAGTAGAATATGACCAAATACAGCTGATGTTCGTATCGATCGTAGTATCAATCCGGTGGATTGGTTAGCAGTAACAAAATCTTACATCCGGATCTCCACTCCTCTCGGTCCTCCGCAACCCTCCTCAGCTCAGCATAAGAGCTACAACTCATGTCCTCGAACACTTGCTGCAAATAATCATACAAATAAATATACAAATGAGTATATTTGTGAAAACAATTAATCTTTTTTCAAGTTACGAGAAAAAAATTCAAATTTTGGAATATTCATTCAGCTGTTCGGTTAAAAGTTGCTTACGAATGTTTCGATAGGTATTTTTTGCTTTGGTAGGCATTTTATTATTAGCTAGATTTGAAATTTTTAATAAATTTTCCAATGCAACCAGACTGTTTTGATGAGAGTAAAATTGTATTTTATAAGAAAACACAATTAATTCGTTGCATTTATTGAATTGTCCTTTTTTTTTAAATTAAATTCAAACCAAATATTCTTTTTTTGTTTAACAATATATACCTACTTATCGACGCGACGTTAGTATGACTGACAGAAGTACCTTTGAAGTGTAAAAATAATACTTTCAATGGGAAAATGGTACATTTAATGATTAGTAACCTTAATAAAGACCAATATTCATCATCTAAAATATATATGAAAAATGACATCCAATGTCAGCTACGGCTCCCGCATCATCCGCCAAGAACATTCTATGTATATTTTCCGACGGCTTTCCAGGACGACGCAGAGCTGGGGGCATGAAGAAAAGGCCGCTGTAGTTTATGCTCTCCTGTGGCATCCGATGTACGAAGTCCCGATCAGGTCCACTTACATGTTTCTAATCTTGTCATGTTTTTAAATTGAACACAAATGTAATATTATATATTGGCTTAATACATTAAGATAACACACACCCATTGATTTTATAATGTCTCTTTTTTCAATGGTTTTACCCGCACACATATACAATATAATCTGTAAATATGTCTGTACTAACGTAGGAACTAATACTTTTACATAACGATATATAAGCCACTGCTGGTGATGGTCTCCAGGGAGGCCGAAACATGTAATCGCTTAAAATAAATGTGAATCAAAAGTAATAATTTTTTATTTGCTAATTTTTAAATTTAAATTATTATAAAATTATACTAATAAACGAGTCCATTCCTTTTTTTTTGAATATATCGACCAATGAGTGCGTCGATTTCAATCTTTCTCTCTTTTTGAATTCTGAACTTTATGCAACAAAATTGTAAATTTTTCAACACGTGTAAAAGGTATTTCGTCTGCATTCGACAATGTAGGCGCCACTATTTAAAATTCTTCACTAAAATTCCCCACTTTGGAATTTAAAACACTGCAAATAGATACTGTAATATCACTGAGGAATTTTTAATTTTTTTCCCTTAAGCCGTACGGTTTTTTCTTACAAGGTTCAAATTCCCACTTCACCAAAATTCCTCATTTTAAATGATCCGTTTTCGGAACATTAATTATGTAAGTAACATTTATATTTTGACACCTTTAGATTTTTTAAATATAACAATCTTTTCGCCATACGAGTATTATGCGGTCTTACAGAAGAATTGTCGGATTTTCCTGGAGAGACCACGTCACGAACAACGAGGTTCTCAGCATAATCAAGGAAGATAGGCACTTAGTAAGAACCATCTCAGAGAGGCGATCAGTCACACCGTGCGCCGCGATGGTCTTCTTCACGACATTGTGGAAGGGACGGTTGAAGGGAGATACTGCAGAGGGCGCTCTAGACGGAAGTATTTGCAGCAAGTGTTCGAGGACATGAGTTTAGCTGAAGACGGTTGCAGAGGATCTAGAAGAGCGGAGATCGAGATGCATGATTTTGTTGCTGCAAACCACTCCACCGGATTGATACTGCGAAGAAGATTTTCTGGAGTGGATTTTACCAAATCACACCGAAGGACAATTAAGTCTACTTGATGATGCGCTCATTCAGATTATGATCAGTTAGCAACTGATAAGTCCCTTCTGACCAATTGTGGTCACTGCACACAAGTGCTAAAGAGAAAGAGCCCGTTAAATAGATAAGAATCGCAGTCACTTGTTGAAACTAGATAGAGATGAAAGATATATATATTATTATCCATCTTTTTGTTATATATATTTGGTGGCTAGTGTGGCTTAGTCGTAAAGCGTTTGCTTACCATACCGTAGATCGTGGATTTGATTCTCGACGAAGATTTTAATACATTTTCAAGCTCTATAAATAATCTCGATTAGTGTGAATTTGATCCCTGACTCATGAAATGGCAGTCATAGCCTATTGACGGTATACGAAATTTATACGACCCATTTCCAGTGAGTTTCCCTAATAATTGACGATGCGTGAATGTCTGGTTGTATCTAATGACGTTAGCGGATCAACACTCCACATAGAATCCACATATAAAATACGCTAAAAATTAAAATGAAACATAAATAACATTAAGGTTATTAACTGACAATACTTGGTAAAACTGCACAATTATAATTTTAAATAAATTTGAATTAAAAAAATTAAAAATATTTAGTTATGAATGACATTTATTTTAAATGGTTACATGTTTCGGCCTCCCCGGAGAACATCTTCTTATTGTCTTCTTATTCTCATTTGTATACTCTTTTATCTTATTGAAGATGGTCTACAGGGAGGCCGAAACATGTAATCACTTAAAATAAATGTGAAACAAAACTAAATATTTTTAATCTATTATTTTTTTAATTAAAAATAATTTTAAATTATGAACATAAATTAAACCAGAGCTTGTTAAACGTTCAAAATAAATGGCCATCTAACATCGCATCAATTCGAGACTCTTTTAAAGAAATAATTGGTCCTAAATGGGCGGAGCTGTGGCAGTTTTTTTTGTGCATCTCCTTTGATACATTTGTTTTGGGATGTCAAACACATGGGGGAATCGCTCCCTGAAACTATTACTGCAACAAAACGATTTCGATTTTTTCTATCGTATCTGCTCCATATTTGGAGCATATGGACTCGATGTCTTGTCGCTTGCCGGCGGGTATAGCTAAATGGTCAAAGCGTTTGCTTTGCAAGTCAAAGGTCGTGGGTTCGATCCCCGACGGAGATTAAAAAAATAAAGGATTTTCCATAGATTTCTGAGCTCTAAAATACCCCCGGTTGGTGTGAATTTGATCTATCATCCGTAAAATGCCAGTCATAGCCTATTAATTAAAATTAGTCGTAGACGAAAATCCTCCCGTGAAGACCACCCATTCATAGTAAATTCTGACCGAAGACCACCCATTCATATTTAAAGAGAGGAGGATGTTAAGGTGTTCTGGGACAGGTGTTCACGCATCATCCTTATCATTCTGCTCTTCGGAACTTAAAGAACTAATTCCTCCTGCACCCACCCACAACCGACAAACTCGTCTTACACTTGCCGAACATCCATTACACGGTTAATGCGCGTCGACCAAGAATTGGCAGTTTCCAAAGTTCCATCTTTAATGCCACCGGTAAGCTTTGGAATGCTCTTCCAGCGTCTGTGTTTCCTCCTTCCTACAATCTTTATCTCTTCAAGAAACAGACAAATACACACTGGCAATCTCCCCAACCCACACACAAACACGAACACAACACACGTTTCCTGCATGCAGTGTCCAGCCTCCCTGGCTGAGCGTCTTAGAGTGCACTGCTCTTGACCTGGTGTGCTCTCCTTCATACGATTACATAAAAATATATATATGTTATTACATACCATGTGTCTTCGTGGCCTTTGTGTTGAGTCGTGTGGTGAATTTTCTTCGTTTTTTAAATATTTTTTACTCAGTTATCGCATTTTATTATATTGAGAACGTTCTTTTTAACCATGAAAGACTACACTAGCGTCATCTGTTGAATATAACACCAGACAATAAATATTTATGGTCGGCGCTAAGCACTTATATACGTAGGGTAAACTAAATAGTACAAGTAAAGCGATTGCAGTCGTTACAAAACGCAGCGGCACGACTAGTCTACAACGCGCCCAAATTCTGTCACATTACTCCAATACTACACCGACTGCACTGGTTGAGAGTTTCGGCTACAATCCAGTACAAGCTATGCCTCTTAGCTTACAAGGCACTCAACGGAACTGCACCGGGCTATCTGACAGAACTTATCAAGCCTTCAGAGATAAGCGCGCGCGGAGAGACACTCAGATCGGCTAGAGCAAATAGCAGCACCCTGCAGATGACGGGAGGTAGTCCTAGCACGGGCTTTTAGCTACGCGGCATCAATGGCCTGGAACTCGCTACCGGAAAGCATAAGTTCTCTTAAAGCGGAGGCATCCTTCAGAAGCAGACTCAAGACCCACCTTTTTACTCAGAGAGGCAAAGAAGCGCTTTTTGAATGATCATTCGGTCATAAAAGAGCGCTATACAAATACTGATATAATAATCAGGAATATTTGGCATGATCCCTTACTATATAACTAAATATTGATATCAGTTTTATATAGCTCTTTCGGGCTGATGCCGAAAACCCTCAAAAAACAATATTTCGTCTCTTATTTTTGTTCGCTCGCCTGACATGCACACCAAATAATGTTAGTTTTAATTACATAAAATTACATGGCGTTTGCATACGCCATATTATTTGTTATGACAGAATTTTCGGAATTTCCACGTCACGAACAATGAGGCTCTCAGCATAATCAAGGAAGATAGGCACCTAGTAAGAACCATTTTAGAGAGGCGATCGGTCACATCATGCGCTGCGAAAGTCTTCTTCACGACATTGTGGAAGCGACAATTTAGGGGACAAACTGCAGAGGGCTTCCTCTAGACGAGCGTATTTGCAGCAAGTGTTCGAGGACATGAGTTGTAGCTCTTATGCTGAGCTGAAGAGGACTGTAGAGTCGAGAGGAGCGGAGATCGAGATGTAAGATTTTGTTGCTGCAAACCAATCCACCGGAATGATACTACGAAGAAGATAGCTCAATGGTCAGAGCATTTGCTTGGCAAGCCGTAGGTCGTGGGTTCGATTCCCGACGGAGATAAAAAAAAAAAATACCCCCGGTTGGTGTGAATTTTATTTCTCACCCGTGCCAGTCATAGCATATTTATCAAAATTAGTGGTAGCCGAAAGTCGTCCCGTGAACACCACCTATTCATAGTAAATTCCTTTAATAATTAGGATGATGCGTGAATGTTGGGCTGTAGTCTATGACGTTGGCGTATAAACATTTCACGTGCAGCGATTAGCCACATGTTAAATGGTAAATATCATGCATCACTATAAATAGGTATTTTCCTGAAATTGTTTGATAGCGGGTATAGCTCAGTGGTTAAAGCATTTGCTTGGCAAGTCGAAGGTCACAGGTTCAATCCAAGACAGAGATTTAAAAAAAATATTTTTTTTAGCTTTATAAATACCCTCGTTGGTGTTAATTTGATTCCTCACGCGTTACATGCCAGTCATAGCCTATTAACTATTATCGGTGGTAGACGAAAGTCGTCACATAAACACCACAAATTGAAAGTGAATACTAGATGCGTTACATATATGACGTAGCCGAAATATAATCCATAAATGAAATTTCTTCATGAACATCGGTCGGTATTCTCCTGTATGTGTATACGTAATAAATTACCGTATTAATTTCTCGACTCTATGAGTGGCTGCAGCTTATGGTGACTGTATGATCCAAATATTGTAAGAAAATATTTTCAAGTGATCTTACACTATGCTGTTTACCCTGTTTACAACTATAACTGTTACATTATAGACTGAGGTTTTGATCTTCTTGATTTATTCTACCGAAACGGATGCCTAGACAGAGAGAATGGTGTTAAACGAAATCATTATGGGCAATTATCTAAAAAGACATGTCCTAATACGCATCCGCTCTTTATTTGGAACATATGGCCACCAAAAACTTGCCAAAGTAATGTAGGATACTGTCGAATCGTTTCCATGTAAAGTATTTTTTGGCCATGCTTTTTATTTTGGTTCAATTAAATTTATTTCTTTCAGAAACATTACAAATACAAATATATTTAATACGATCCTGAAATAAGATAAAATACAAGAGAAACAATTAGGCATTTACTATTATTAATTCTATGACGCTTAGCATGGTGCATACGGCTAAGCACTGCATGTGGAGTGTCGATCCGCCAACGACATAGACTACAGCGCGAGATTCACGTATCATCCTTATTATTGAAGGAATATACTATGAATGGGTGGTCTTCACGATAACACTCCACTCCTCCTACAGAATGCACCCGTAAAAGAGGTTGATACTTTTAAATATCTCGGCTCTGTGATATACTTAGACGCCAAAACTGAATCTGACGTGGAGCATAGAATAAACATAGGATGGCTGAAATGGAGGTCTCTCTCTGGGGTTTTGTGTGACAGCAAGATTCCAGTTAGGATCAAAGGTAAAATCTACAAGACTGCTGTAAGGCCAGCTATGCTATACGGATCGGAGTGTTGGACCCCGCTGAAACGTGACTTGGATAGGATTCATGTGGCAGAGATGAAGATGCTGAGGTTGGCGGGCGGTGTGACTAGAGTGGACAGAGTTCCAAATGAGCATATTCGGGGTTCATTTCGGGTGGCCCCCATATCTGAAAATATAAGGGAAAACTGCCTATGATGGTATGGGCATGTGACACGGAGTGATGAGGACCACATGGTGAAGAGCGCCCTCAACATACACATGCTGAGAAGAAGACCTGGAAGACCACAGGCAACCTGGACTGCAACTGTAAACAAGGATCTCAAAACTCTGGGTTTAAATGAGAATGCAACGCAGGACAGACAGACATGGCGAATGTGCACAACGAGAGCAGACCCCAGATTATGGGAAATGGCGAGGCTAAAAAAGAAGCAAAATTCTGTCGTTTATATGTTCCAGCTAGGGATCAAAAAATATGGTAAATGTTTCGTAGACTGCATCCAGATGCATGGCCGAAATTGGTTATTTTACAGACAATTTCATTTAACTGGGTGGAGCCGATGCCGTTATAGAGACTTCTCTAATAAGGTGTTGTGTTAAAACTAACCATTAAAACCAATTACTTCACGTTTAGGGAAGTCGTTAGTTTTAATATCCCTTGAAGAAAATAAATTGAATAAATTATTACATTTTCAATTTAAAAAAAAAATACATATCAATATTCTTATTACACGCCGCTGGGTATGGCTCAATGGTCAAAGCGTTTGCTTTGCAAGCCAAAGTTCGTGGGTTCGATCCGCGATTGAGATTTAAAAAAAAGATTTCTAATCGTAAATTTCTGACCTCTAAAATATTTTCTGAGGCTGGTGTGAATTTGATCCCTCGCCCGTAAAATGTCAGTCATAGCCTATCAATTAAAATTGGTGGTAGACGAAAGTCGTCCCGTTAAGACCACCCATTTATAGTAAATTCCTGTAATAATAAGGATGAAACGTGAATCTCGGGCTGTAGTGTATGACGTTGGCGGATCAATACTCCACATGCAGCGCTTAACCATATGTGACATTGTTAGCGTCATAGAATCCACAGATGAGACTTCATCATCACTATCATCATCTGACGGTATTCTCCTGTATGTGTTTATATAAAAAAATCATTAAAGAAACTAATCGTACAGAGACTTGGAATCTAACAGCAAGTCTCATCCGCTTGGTGAAAACCCTCCCTGTCTCATCCTGTTTTTGGAGACCCAGATGGGGACCCGTTACCTGACGCACGCAAAAAGCTACATGTTAGAGAGTGGCTGAAGGACTTCCCATGATTCTAGGTGCATCAGTTAGATGTCAAATAGACCTAAGACTAATTCTGCGAATTTAGTATACTACAGCGAGTCTCGAATTGCCTTCTTTGGTAACACGTTGCTAACCAAGAAATACGTGGGAATGGATAAGGATATGGTAAGGTTGGGAAATGGATTCTGCAGAATGGCATACATCAGTTAGGAGTCATTACTTGCGTCTGCACTCTTGTAGAAGTCCTGGTATCCTCTGGAGCTGATGCCGGCCGGACCACTTCAAAGAGCGCAATCCTCACACAGTGGTGCAGCGGACAGTTCCACAGAACGTGAGGTGCGTCCTGCGGAGAGCTGCCGTCACATGGCCACTCTGCCTGGGTTCCAACTGTCCAAGTCTGTCGAGGTAGCTCCGGAAGAATCCGTGTCCGGTTAGCAGCTGGCACGTGCGTTCGAGACGAGCCACTTTGCGGCCATTCGCTCGCGAATCGATGGGAAGTATCCTCGTAGAAAGCATCTAAAATACTACCTCATGTGACCAACTAGCTGCAAATCCCAAGACCTAATGTTGATCAACACACGGGCCATCTATTGCAAGATACTGGACAAAAATAATTTGACGTCGCTGACACGAAGAAGATGAAAACCGTCCCCTAACATTTCCTTCGTAATTAGAGTCTCAGATTGTCTGCTAGTCGATGTAATACATCACCGGAACGTACTTGCATCCTATATCTGTCTGAGGAGTCACGTATTCTGGGCGCTATCTTGGATATGCGGGCAGAAACCCAGAGAAAAACCAGTGGCTCAAAGCAGGCAGGTGTCAAAAACATTTATATCAAAAACTATATATTTATTTACGATATCAGATTTATACTTGCAGTAAAGAAACACAGCAAATTGCCGTTTCACAGTTTTGTAACCTCAGATTTTCTATGCCTTGTCCCAGAACAACTGTATACCCGGAGTTTCACTTGGGAACATACGAGTAGATGTTTCCCGGGAGCTTCTTGAGATATATTTGGGTGTTTAATAATCAGGGTTTTTCAAGGATGATTTATTTTTTTGCTGTCGCTGAAGCCTTGACTAGCGGACCTGTAAATTCAGAAGAACCGGAGTTGGCAGAACAAAGGACAACCTCGTGCGGTGGGGAATGCTTCGGCAGGGAGAGACACTATTGTTCGACTGTGGAGACCTGCAGACCGCCTCACACCTAAGATGCTGCTCCACGCGCCCAACAAGTTGCACATCTCAGGACCTAATGCTGGGCAACGCGCGAGCTATCGATGTTGCCAGATATTGGGAAAAAATAATTTGACGTCGCTGACACGAAGAAGAAGAAGAGAAGGATGATTAACCCTACGTTCCTGAGGCCTGTATTTATATATTTGTCCTTAAGAGGTGGCTCAACAGTAATTGATAAAACTTTTTTTTTTAAATTAAGCTTCGTCGGGTTTTGAACTGACTATGTCTGAATGACAAACAAACGCTTTTACCACTGGAATGTACGTCCGGCAGTCTTGCGATGTGCTATTGTTGCAACTCCAAGTTTACTAGATCACTAAATTACAAATTTGAGTAAGGTAGTTAAAATTAAATTAATTTATTTATGTATTTAAATATTTATTACAATATTATTTTATTTTTTCAATATTCTAATCTTCTTTTATAGATCATTGATTATATTACAATATTATTAGTAATTAAATATACATGGCAGAGAAATAGCCGAGAGGGCTAGGCGGTATATAAAGACCTGAGCAAAGGTTGGTTCCGAGGCTCGCGGTTCGCGTCCCGTTTCTGCCGATATTTTTCTGAATGAATTGATGCGTACAAAAAATAATTTGATGTATAGTATGTGTATATTTAATTATTTATTTATATTTGATTTCATTATTTTTACAATAGTTTTCGATTTCTGCGGTTTGGTATCTCCATCCATCGTGTAGGAAGTGGGCGTGAAGGCGCTGGCATCCAACAGCCTAATTATGCAGAAGAAGAGTCCCGATGCGAGCGAAACATGTGGTGACCATAACCACGGAACCATTCTTCATTAGTATTTAAAAACTATATAAAATTTGGCTTATTTTCTTTTCGATAGTGTCCATCTTTGACGTTGCGTCAAACAAAAATGAGTCAACCAATTACAAAAATGTTTAAAAAAGGTTTATTTGAATGAAATCTCATTTTTCCAACGCCATCTACAACGACCGGCTAGGAATTATAAAACGCGAGATACAGATAACTAAAACAATCGATGGGAAAAATAAAGATTTTTTTACTACATACATTCTTCTTTTTCTTCGTGTCAGCGACGTCAAATTATTTTTGCCCAGTGTCTGGCAAAATCGATAGCCCGCGTGTTGCCCAGCATTAGGTCATGAGGTGTGCAGCTTGTTGGGCACATGGAGCAGGATCTTAGTGTGAGGCGGTCTGCAGGTCTCCGCAGTCTCACAATAATGACTCTCTCTGCCCACCGCTCGAGGTTGTGCTTTGTTCTACTAATTCCGATTCTTAATCTGTTCAGAGATTTCCAGGTTCGCCAGTCAAGGTTCTTGCCAGTTGGGAGGCCTTCCTTTGGAGTAATGAAATCCTCTGATGTGACTTGTTGCCAGAGCTGGAGTCTCTCATTTTCAGGGCTGGATGTGAGAGGTTGTGTGGATCTCTGAAAGCTGCTTCGCGACTTCAGTCTGGGTGTTGGGGGTATCTGATTATACAAGCAGTGGGACGGTTGGTTGATTGCCTTACGCATTTCTTCGGCGCATTTGCGTTTTATGTTTGGTGGTGCGATACCAGACAAGGTGTATAAATGGTCCATTATGAGTAAAGTAATGAGAATTTCCAGGGATAAACAGAATTATTGATCGGACCTGTATAAAAGCTTTAAAAATTCTTCAAAATACTCTTCCTCTGCGTCAATAACTTTTTATTTTTACGTTAGCACATACAGAAGAATACCGACATATGGAGATAGTGATTCTGAAGTCTCATCTGTGGAATTCTACAACGCTCACCATGGTGCACATGGCTAAGCGCTGCATCTGAAGTGTTGATCCGCCAGCGTCATAGACTACAGCCCGAAATTCACGCATCATCATTATTATTACAAGAACTCACTATGAATGTGTGGTCTTCACGGAATGACTTTCATTTACCACCTATTTTGAATTTAGGCTATGATGGGCATTTTACGTGTGAGGGATCAAATTCACACCAACCGTGGGTATTTTAGAGCTCAGAGATCATTTTTTTGTTAAATCTCCGTCGGGGGATCGAACCCACGACAATCCACTTACCAAGCAAACGCTTTAACCACCGAGCTATACCCGTCGGCGTGTAGTATAGTAGTTAAATATAGGCTATAATATTACAGTATTTCTCAAACTATGGTCACCTATAACGCGAGCCACCGTTTCCTTCCAGAGTAATTAACAACCTAAACACTTCTCCGCCCCAGTGGTTCCCATACTTTAAATGTCTCATCTTTCCTTCCTTCTTTCTCAAACTTTACTTCATCTTTTTGTAATTCTTTCTTCCGAAGCTAAAGAAAGACAAAGTGCCGGTAATCGACGCGTTTTGTAGTTTCTATCTTCTTTCACTGCATTGTTATTTTTTCTTACTTTAAACGCCGAGGCGAGTATGCTTAACCCTTTTGCATCGGTTGTCGGCATATGCGTCATAAGATTACCCGACCGTTGACATCGGTTGACGTGATATATCGTTTTGCTACTTTCAGTACTCATTGTGACACCTATTTTATCAACTTACATGTATTCTTTACAGGAATCTGTAATGCATGTATATAAATATCGTTAGGTTTCGTCACAGGAGCGATTTTTCTGTAAACCACATATGTCAATGCCACCACATGTATGGAGTTACATAATGAACGTTTGTTAAATATAATAGTTTTTTATGCATCTGATAGCTAAAGGATACAAGAACCAATGGGATATATGAAAATAGACCAGATAAGTACATTTATGCTTCAAATACTAGTTTTATAATTGACAGTATAATTTGTATTCAAGCCGAGCCGTAATGAAAGGGTTAACATGTTAAGCGTTTGCTTATCATACGGAAGATCGTGGGTTCGATCCTCAATTAAGATTAAATATAAAAATAAATATTAATCAATTACAAAGGTCTCTAAAACATAAGTGTATTTACCATCGCAAGTATAAGAATATGGAAAGTTTAGAGTTTCGGATATCTTGGAGTACAGGTCACTGAGAACGGTAGCTTGCAGAAATAGCTCGTTTTCCGTTTTAGGAATGCAGAAGCGTCTTTTTGATGTAAGCACATACAAGAAAATACCGACAGATGGTGATAGTGTTTCTAATGTTTTTCACCTGTGGTGATAACCACACGGCTCAAATCAAGAAGTTTCCTTCAGTCGACAACGGAACTGGTGATACCTGAGGCCACCCTGCGGCTGAACATGTGGAGAAGCGCAACCGAGGGGAATACTTGGATTACCCCGAAAGAGAACCTATCCCCTGGACACGACCAGGGGTGGAATATATGCAGGTCCCTTAACAGACTTCGGACCGGAGTATGCAAGACGAGGACACAAATGAAAGCATGCCAGTTTTACAGCAGACCGATTTAATGTGACTGCGGCGTGGAGCAGACCCTGTCACACCTTCTGGAGCGTGCGCCGTGTCCAAGTACCTGCACACAGGAAGACCTGATGATAACCGGGAGTAACGCCATCGACGTCACCCACTTCTGGGCAGACAGGATCTGACCCTGTTGTTTTCGACACGATTGCATATATTTAAATAACTAAATAATATAAATATACATGTCCACTGCCTAATTACGCGATGATTGATATTCGAAAATGTGTCGTCGGTTTTTTTCGACTGGCAACGAAGTGGTCGTTAAGTATGCATCACAAGCTGCTAATTAAAATAATATTCTTCAAAAATCTCTCTCGAATCTGTATTCTTATTGCTTGTGTTGGATATTCCTTTGATCGTCCACCATCCTGAATAATTGTGAGACATCAATCTGTCTCACCAGGGCCGAACTAATCTTAAGATTAAACACACTAAGGGCCGCATAGAAAAGGGGCCCCAGTAATAAAAATATATTTAAATATATAAAATTAATTACACAAGAATGTCATCATCATCAGCCTGTATCCGTCCACTGTTGAACGTAAGCCTCTCGCACGAGTCTACATGCTCTTCGATCCTCGGCCTTCCGCATCCAGGTCACTCCCGATATTCTTCTTTTGTCGCCAGTGCATCTTGCAGGGGGTCGGCCAATGCTTCGTTTGCCAGTTCTTGGGCGCCATTGTAATACTTTTCTTACCAGTCGACCGACGTCTCTTCGACAGATATTTCCTGCCCATTGCCACTTGAGTGTGCCTATTCGTTGTGCAGCCTCCACTACTTGAGTTCTTCTGCGTATTTCCTCGTTTCGGATTCTATCTTTTAGTGACACTCGTCTCATGGATCTCTTCATATCACGTTGGGTAACCTTTATTGTATGTGTAAGACCTGCTGTTTGATTCCACGTTAGCATTGTGAGCAAAAAAATCAGATCAGAAATTGCAGCATATATCCATTAAGCTGAGCATGCACACAGGAGTATAAACAACATTTTTTTTTATTTAAAAAGTAAATGAATTAAGTTAATTATTATATAAGGGTATAAAACTTGTTTACTATTCTAATTTATTTATAATCCGGCCCTAAGCATCATTAATTTGTTTCCAAACCACGCCCATCCAGTCTCCAATTGGACGAACGGCAATCAACAAAAAGCTTTTGAAAATTCAAACACGACAAACGAAAATGGCTTCTAAAATCGTCTGCAGCAGAGAATATAATCATAAGACACACAAAAAGCAAGATTCTAATATTTTCTATCTGCCCATCACACAAAACACGCCCATGCCGACTAAAAATATGTCAGAATATCGCTTCAAAATGTTACAAGTCAAATGCTGGAAGCATGCCATTTTGACAGTTGGTTTGTATGAGGTCGCCATCTTGTTGGAATACAATTTAGTTTGAAATGGCGTCGCTTTGGCGCGTTTATTTTCGGTATTGTTCTTTTTTTTGAATCCATTATTTTTAAACGCTAGTCTGCCTCTAAGCTGTTCAAATTAGCGAGAGATTATTGGGCTTTTAACACGCTCTGACAGATCTTTCGTTTACCGAGTGCGGAGCCTAAATAATTTTATATATCTAGTCAATACTGTGCCGTTAGAGAGTGAGCATCGTGGTAATGACGATCTAGTGCGATTTAAAACGTTTTAAGAGTCCCTGCCTAATAATTGTGTGGTGTTCATACGGCGCAGATCAATTTAATTATCAGTGTTATTTAAATTGTAATTGGACGTTACGCTCTTTGCTGAGCATCGCGGTTGCGTGATAATAAACAATTATAATATATATATTTTTAGAAAAAATATTTTAAATATTATTCTTCTAATTAATAGTGAAGCGGCTAGTATATTTATTTAAATGTATAAATATAAAAATATTAACAATCAAATATTAGTGATTTAAAAAAAACTGTCTTTAAATTCAAATATAATAATAATCATAAATAAAATCAATAAAAATGATTACATTATAGATTTAAATTTTGATTTAATAATAATTTATTTGATTTTTGTAATGCAATTATTATTTTTGATTATGGGAAAATAACGCTTTTTTTAAATGCTATTTAAATAAATATAACAAAATTTTAAATATCATTAATAATTATTTAATATAATTTAAAAATCTATTCAGATTCTATTTAGAATTAAAAATAATTATCTAATTTTTATTATTGAAAATATTACGTGTTTTTGTAATTATAATATTAACATTCAATTGTTTTGGCAAATTTTTTAAATGTAAATCAAGTTAAAATGGAAGAATTCGATTCGATGATTGTTTCAAGAGATACAGCAATGGAAGACGCGTCGGAAAATAATAAATTGTTTGAATGTAATTCGAGAAACAATTCGTTTGTGGCGAGTAACAATTCGTCTAAAATATCATTTTCCATTGACAATTTGCTGGCAAAGAAGCCTTCAATACAAAAAGACAATTCAAATAATTACAAAGAAGATATCAAAACAGACGGAATTGGTTTAAATTTGAATAAAAAGAACGAAACCGTTTTTGAAAACGAAGGCGAAACAATTGAAATCGAACGAAATTCGAATTTCGAATTTGAAAATGTTGGAGTAAATTTTGAAAAATTCCAAACAAATGCAGGGAATAATTTAAACTGTTTAGTTAAATTTCAAAGTAATACGCAGAATTCGGTGCAAAATTTAAGCGAAAATGAAAGATTTGCCATTGAATGCGATGGCAGTTTACCAAAATGTAATGTAATCAACGTAAATGCTACAGAAAAATGTAAAAATTTACCTCAATTTGATAGTGATGTACATAATACGTTGCCATTTGCAAAAATCAATGATGTGGCAATGTCTTTTATGAAAATTTTGCCTAACAAGTCATCGAATTGTATTGATTCTTTTGATGTTGATAAGAGTAGTGTTGGGAAAAGATTACCTAAGTGTTTTGTCGATAGTGTCGATATTCTCAATGTTTCCGATGCTGGTAGTGTAAAGTCTTGTTCCGATGCCGATAATGAAGACTATGAAGAGATGATAAGAAGTGGGACATGTCAGAGTGCAGATAGAGATGTTTTGACTTCTAGAGATGTTGGCGCTGAGAGATCTTCGTCTGTTGACAGCCTCTCGAAGAAATTTGGTGTTCCTGATATGGATTTGGACGAACAACAAGATTATGGTAAGATTTTATTTATATTTCTAGACTTTACCCGTCTCACACACGCATCACACCGGAGGACAGCTAAGTCTCCTTGATGACGCGCTCATTCAGATTATGATCAGTTAGCAACTGATAAGTCCAGTGGGAGTCCCCTCTGAACAATTGTGGCCACTGCACAGAAGTGCTAAAATAAATAACCCGTGAAAGAGATTAGAATCGCATTCACGGGTTGTAAAGAGATGGAGATGGAAGATGGATTCTCTCACTGAAAATACGAACAAATATTGTAAATGCGTGGATTTTTTTTTAGTGGCCACAAAGTCTGCATGCCAGATAGGGCCGAGGCGATTCCCTCGAACTGCATCGAAAAGGACTCCTCTTTCTAACAAGAGGAACTGACAGTCCCAGAGAATGTGCTCTGAGGTCTGGAAGGGGGCGCCACAGGGGCAACTAGGGGCAGAAATTGAAAAATTTAAAAGGCTTATATTTCTATTCAATATTAAATGATTGAATAAAATGCTGATAATTGATTAAGAAAATTTTCTCTGGTACTATAACCACAGTCTATGTACGTTCGCGGGCCTTTGCCGTGGATACTCCCGAGAACCATTTATGTTCCCATGTAAATCTTTGGGTAAACAGAAGTTCTGGGATAAGGCATAGACAATCTGAGCTCACAGAACTGTGAAATGGCAATTTGAAGTATTCGTATGGTTTAAATATGGAGCGGATGTTCCCCCACATTTCGTTCCCAGACAATTCGTTCGACGACTCATCGGTAATAAGTGGAGCGCACTGGATGTCTGGGTCACGGGAAATTTGTCGTACGGGACAACTGGTGTACTGGCTGTCTCGCTAACCTAACCAAACCTAACGTAAGGATTTGTTCAGTGATCGTAGAGTCTTGAGATTCATAGGTCTCGTTAACGAAATAACTTAGGTTAGGTTAGGTTAGCGAGACATCCACTGCACCTGTTGTCCCGTGTATAAAATGTCACGTGCACCAGACGTTCAGTGCGCCCCACTTTGTTACCGATGAGTCGTTGGACGAATTGTCTGTAAACGATAGGTCGTGACATCGCAGCGGATATGATAAAAAAAACATTAATTTTATATCAAAAATTAATTCACTTTATATTATTATCTTTTCACCTTCTCTAACTCTACAACTGCAGCATATGGAGACCAAAAATTGTCGCTTCACAGTTCTGTAAGCTCAGGTTGTCTATGCCTGCTCCCAGCACATCTGCACCTGGAGGTTCTCATGGTAACATAGATAGTTCCCGGCAGTCTTTAGGGCAAGGGTCTTCAACCTCTTTATGCCTAGCGCCCACTTTTGCCTATTTTTAATGGTAGAATTTCCCTACCGCCCACCAACCTCGCTTTAATTCAATTCAGATATGGGTGAAAAAAAATCTAGAAGGAATGTAGTAGAATTGAAAATCTCGAAAAATCGCCCACCGCCCACCACGGAAGACCGTATCGCCCACTAGTGGGCGGTACGGACCAGGTTGACGACCCTTGCTTTAAGGCAAGAGCCAGCGAACTTACATAGACTGCGGCTGTATTACCAATGAAATATTTGGGTGTTCAAGAATCATGGTATTTTGAAGAAAATTAGATGATGGCCCGACGCTGCCGAGGCCTGTATAGATACAAATTGTGTGTTATCCTTAAGGGGTGGCTCAACCCTGCCGGGGATATAGAGCTTATATTTGATTAAATATTTTTTTTAAACTGAAGCTTGGTCGGGATCTCAACCGACAGCATCTGAATGACAAAAAAACTCTTTAATCAGTGGATTATGCCACCCGATGTTACCTCTATTACCGAATCAATTTCACTGCTTAAAATCAACCGTTGAATCTGTAAAAAATAATTAAGATACACCGTGCTTAAATTAGAATGTTTGGACTCTCTAAATAACATGCTAATGACATGTTAATACATCAATAATTACTTTAATGACGATCCATTAGCGTCCATTCGTCTATCAACACGTCTAATTGCTCAGAGCTTGAAGCCAAGAATTTAACAAAAGCATTCCAAACACAGGATCTAAGATACAGTAACATACGATTTATGTTTTTTTTTTTCATTTTTCTGTTCCATTAATAAACACAATACTTGTTTAACTCTTGCTTTTCGATGATATGTATTTCCTACAACTGGACTCCAATAATGAGAATCTCCATATAACATATAATAGATACTGAGTGAACAATTTTTGTATTCCTCCGTAATATTATGAGGTATTGATTACAATTATAATAATGTATAGTTATTCATTTGTAGCCATGGAAATAAATCATTTGTGGAATAATTGGGCCAAGCACGGGGCAATACAAACACTGAAGGTGTTACAGCTATAGCGGCTAATTGTGATGTTTTTTTTCTCTTTTTCAGATACTTACAATACAAACATTGTTACATTTCAACTTCAGCCATAGTCAATCAAAGCAATATTTAGGAATATTCACATTTTCCGGTTTTTAAATGACATTTTCATATAGTGTAGAAAGTATTTAAAATCGGAGTTCTCTGATGTTTCTAGCACAGTAAGGGCCCTTTCCCACGGACGTCCAGTTTTGCAGGATCAGTTTTTTATTGGATACCGCAAAAATCATACCTGTGTTCACACACAGAAGCTTGCATCCTGTTTTTTACGGGATAGCATTGGCAGTCGGAGAAGAAAATTCAGACGCAATGGACGTGAGTACTCTTCTGGTATTATACTGGTACTTTCGCCGCCGAAAGCAATGCAAAAAAAGATGATTTTGGGTTCACCCGATCCTAAAACTACGATCGAGATTAGGCACATTTCGTTATCTCATGGATGGTTAACAGGATGCTAGTGGAAACACTTTCATTAAACTATGTACGTAATTAAACTGGATATTGTTTTTTATTAGATGCATTCGTCCAGTTTGCAGTGGCAAAACCGTACAGCACATTTCGAACGGATTGGATTTTTGCGGTATCCTGCAAACCGAACGCTCATGTGAATGTTACCGCAGTAGCACGTATACTACTAAACGTGATCCTGCAAGACTGGACATCCTTGGGAAAGGGCCCTTAGGGGAGGTGTTATGCGATAAGCGATCGATGATATATATCGATCAATAAATTGCCTTCGATGTTATTGTTAGGATAAATACTACAGCATATCGATCAGATGTTTCTGGCATGAGCAAATACAAGGATCACATACCATCACTGTGGAATGATGGAATGGAATGATCAAACACTCCTTGAACAACATTATTTGAATAACTAAATGAAACATTCATTATATGTCACAAGATAATTGTCAAAATGACACGTGGTATTGACATTACGTACATTGCAATCATTAATCGATTCAATGTATATTTTTACACATTGTTTTTATGAATCGCATTAAATTTACTTTCACTAGGCTTTACCCGCCTCACACCCGCATCACACTGGAGGACAGTTAAGTCTCCTTGATAATATATATACCTGTATATTTTTTAATACATTTTTTTTCCTTCAACGACATTACAAAATATATAACAATTTTAATTCGTTAATGAAGTACTAACGTAAGTGTGACGATGTATTGACACATTTAGTGTCAATGACCTCACACTCTCAACAAGTGTCGGAATACGCAACGCAAATAGTTACGATTTGTGGCAACAAAAACCATGTCATAAGTATATCAAGGTTGACACACAAATTACACGGCATTATTGTCACATAATCAAACGTCCAACATTTCGTATCCGTCCACACCAGATCTGAATCTGAAGCAATATTACACTAAATATGTCGATATCTTTGATGAATCAACTCTCTGATGATGCGCTCATTCAGATAATGATCAGTTTGCAACTGATAAGAACAGCGGGAGTCTCCTCTGAACAATTGTGGCCACTGCAGAGAAGTGTCAAAAAGAATTAACCCGTGAAAGAGATTAGACTTGCATTCACGGGTTGTAAAGAGATGTAAATGGAAGATAGATTCTCTCACCGAAAAAACGAGCGAGAATGGTAAATGCGTGGATTTTTTTTAGTGGTCACAAAGTCTGCATGCCCGATATGGCCGAGGCGATTCCCTCGAACTGCATCGAAAATGACTCCTATTTCTAAAAAAAGGAACTGACAGTCCCAGAGAATGTGCTGTGAGGTCTGTAAGGGGGCGCAACAGGGGCAACTAGGATTTGAAACTAAATTAAATGAGTATAATCTGTCATTAAAGCAGAGCTCCGCAACCTCTTCTCATATACGGCACACCAAAGAACTTCTTTGGGTTCTACGGCACACCAAAGTTCTCACCTTGAATACCGCGGCACACCAAAAGCCAAAAATATATATTAATTTGATCAATTTAATTTTTTTTTAATTTCAGTTAGAACTAAATAAAGCAAGTACCTCGTTGTATGCTTACATAAATAGGCGATAGGCGCTGGGAGCTTGAGGACAGTTGTAAATTTTTTTATTTATAATATTGCCTTATTTGATCGCGGCACACCTGTATCGGCTCACGGCACACCAGTGTGCCGCGGCACACCGGTTGCGGAGCACTGATTTAAAGCGCCGTGCCCAGTCATAAGTAGACCAATGAACAGTTCTTCTTTTAATTTTTTAAATATACTTTTCTATTATTCTAATATTCTACAACTAATACGCATTCTGAGTTCAAATCCCAGCGTCTTCCGTTTATTTTTATTCGATTTGTTGATGAGAGATTTGTAATATAAGATTATGTTTGCTGTGAGTTTGTATGTGTAACAGCTATTGTTTCGCGTTAGAAAATAAAAATTAACGCGTGTTAATATAAATATTCGTAATTGTCAAAACGTTGGATTGGTCACCGCGTGTTGCTAACCGCGTGTCGCTGGTCAGGTTGAGCATGGGTCAGGCCTCGGGAGCGACGGGTAAATTATCCGATCTTTAAAGTAAATACAGATAACCAAATCGCAAAAAAATACTACAGTTGACGTCTTTTCATGACCATAGGCTTCTGCCCTGGAGGCCGTCGGGAGCTAACGGGTCCGCCAAATAACTTTTTTGTTTTGAAAATGGGGCGCAAAACATCGAGTGTAGCTTCGGCTGTGTGGCACGTAGCGCCGTCCTGTTGAAACCAAATGTTGCCAATATCCTCCCCTTCAATTTTTGTGAACAAAAATGGCCCGATAACGATCGCCATTGACTGTAACGGCCACTCCTTGCTCATTTTTGAAGAAAAATGGCCTGATTTTCAAAGTAATGTCGCAATATTTTCCAGCATTGTTATAGCGTATACACAAGCATATTCGCTTAGCGGAAAGATAAAACTAATTATCTGTCAAATCCTACATGAGCTAAATGTTACCATTCACGAAATAAACACTATTAAAAAAAAAACGTTAGATGGCGGACAATAGCATGATTTTCAAAGTAATGTTGCAATATTTTCCAGCATAGTTCAAGCGTATACACAACCATATTCGTTTAGCGGAAGAATAAAATTAATTATCTGTTAAATCAGACATGAGTTCAATGTTACCATTCACGAAATAAGCACTAGTTGAAAAAAAAACGTTAGATGGCGGACCCTATATATATATGTTCCTGGTGGAGCTTCGACTGAAAAGATGTCTTATAACAAAGCATGAACAGTGGAAACTGACAGAACTGAATGGTGAAAATCTATGGTGACCTTATGTTCCAGAAGGAATGGAAATGAGAGGAAAAAAGTGATTTTTTAAGATTTACTTCATCATCATCAGCCTGTATCCGCTCACTGTTGAACGTTAGCATCCCGTATGAGTCTTCATCATCTTCGATCCTCCGCCTTTCGCACCCAGGTCACTCCCGCTATTCTTATGTCGTCAGTCCATCTTGCAGGGGGTCGGCCAATGCTTCGTTTGCCAGTTCTTGGGCGCCATTTTAATACTTTTCTTCCCCGTCGACCGTCGTCTCTTCGACAGATATGTCCTGCCCATTGCTACTTGAGTGTGCCTATTCGTTGGGTAGCATCCACTACTTGAGTTCTTCTGCGGATATCCTCGTTTCGGATTCTATCTTTTAGCGACACTCCTCTCATGGATCTCTCCATAGCACGCTGGGTGACTTTTATATTATGTGTAAGACCTGCTGTCAGGTTCCACGTCTCTGCGCCATAAGTTGATACAGGGAGGATGCATTGGTTAAGCGCCTTAGTTTTAAGATATTGTGAAATTTTCGCTTTAAAAATGTACTTTAGTTTTCCAAATGCTGTCCATCCCAGTTGTATACGCCTGTCGATTTACCTAGTTTTACATTATTACGTATTTAAAATATCCAAATATACTAAGTTTTCCCGCATTTGTCAATTTTTTTCTTGTATCCCCCGAAAAACGTGAAATCGCAATTTTACTGTACAAGCTTTTATTTATTTGAGACAAACATGTGAAACATTTTAAATTATTGTCATCAGCCTGTTCTCCGCCTTCCGCATCCAGACTACTTCCGATATTTTTCGGATGTCGTCAGTCCATCTTCAAGGGGGTCGGCTAACCCTCCGTTTGCCATAAGATCATATTTTATTATTTTAAATAAAAGTATATGCGTAGAAATATAGCATAATGAATATATATATAAAATCGTGTCGGAAACAACAGGGTCAGATCCTGTCTGCCCAGAAGTGGGCGACGTCGATGGCGTTACTCCCGGCCATCATCAGGTCTTCCTGGGTGCAGCTACTCGGACAAAGCGTACACTCCAGAAGGTGTGACAGGGTCTGCTCCGCGCCGCAGTCACATTCAGTCGGTCCGCTGTAAAACTGCCGGGCTTTCATTTGTGTCCTCGTCTTGCATACTCCAGCCCGAAGTCTGTCAATCAGACATAATGAATAAATAGCTGAGACGATACTTTGCTAACAAAAATCGTTCCCATTATCAATCCACGCTCTTTTTATAAACGTGCATTTAATAATATATAATTCACAATAATAACGTTATAAAACATTTTTAATTTGACGTTCGGTCACATTAAAACGTTTGATACAATTCTTTTGTGACATTCGTGAGGCTTGGAACACGGCGAATGGAATAAATTTGAAAAAATAAAACATGGCGTCGGGGCTCAACTGTCAAAATAAACCCGAGAACTAATAAATTTTATCTTCAAATGATCCTCTCTGATCTTTTTGACGTCGTAATGGCGTTTTAAATGCTTTATAACCACATCCGAGAGAGATAATTTGTAAATAGTCCTTTGAAAAAATGTTTCACGATATTAAAATAGCCAATAAATTAATTGTAAATGAAGAGTGTGAAGGTGGCAATGACTGGTCATTTAAAATTATGTACACTCGTTTATATATTTTTTATATAAGTAAACAAACTTAAATAATGACGCTAATTTTTAAATCAATACATCAATTTTCAAGAATATTTTGCATAATCCCTGATCATTTTGCTAAATTTATTAGAATACAGTCAAAATACACGGCCAAAAGATTGATATGATAAGGTTTGCTGACAACATTGGTCTGATTGCTGAAACTGAAGACGAAATCACTGAAGCGCTGACGTCCATGGAAAACATATTTAATTCTAACTTTAATATGAAGATAAACAGCAAAAAAACCAAAATCATGAGAGTAAGTCGCAATGAGCACCAGAACATTAATATATCAATGCTAGAAGTCACCCTAAAAGATGCAAAAGAGTTTGTATACCTTGGAAGTACCATCACCTGGGATGGCAGAACAAAAAGAGAAGTCAACAGACGCATACATCAAGCAAGGCTAGCTTCAATAAAAAAACAACAATATTATATATAAAATACATATATTAATTTAAAACTCCGCAATCAACTTGCCAAAACATTTGTTTGGAGCATCTTGATGTACGGCTGTGAGACATGGTGCTTATCTGAATGTGATAAGATAAGACTAGATGCCTTTGAGATGTGGTCATACAGAAGAATTCTCGGTTTTTCCTGGAGAGACCACGTCACGAACAATAAAACTCTCGGCATAATCAAGGAAGATAGGCACCTAGTAAGAACCATCTCAGAGAGGCGATCTGTCACATCATGCGCCGCGATGGTCTTCTTCACGACATTGTGGAAGGGATTGTTAAGGGTAGAATCTGCAAAGGGCGCTCTAGACGGGAGAAATATGTTGTAAAAATAACCCTATAGAACCAGAAGGACCTTTATAGAATACAAGCATAAATTTATTATTTAATAGTAAAATATTTTAGTAATGCTTTGTGGTTATAAGTAACAAAAAAATGCAAAAAAACTGATATACAGAGTCGGAGAAAAAAGGATCCGTGAGCACTAGGGATGCTAAAAATGCAACAGGTCGTAAATCTAAAAGAGCTGTCACTTCTAATTGTACCTAACTGGTGTAAATGATGACCAAAAAAACGCCCGTCACGACTCTTTTTGTATTTCCACTAATTCTGCATTTAAAGAGATTTAAATAGGCCATGATTTTACTGCGATATACTCGTTAATCTAATTGAATTTCTTTTACTCAACAAAATTTATTACAATCCCTGCCTATATTTATTTCTATATCCGTTCCATGCCTCAAAAATATAATATATATGGTCAACATAAATTGCCGCCACTTAGTCCTATCAGTTGCCATTGTCCACAGCTTGCCCCATTAAGCTTTTCCACGACCTCCAGAGCACAGGACTTTAGACAGCTGTAGCATATTTTGGGTGATTTGTTATTATTTTTTAAAAATATATATAACCGTGTCGGAAACAACAGGGTCAGATTATGTCTGCCCAGAAGTGGGCGATGTCGATGGCGTTACTCCCGGCCATCATCAGGTCTTCCTGGATGCAGCTGCGCGGACACAGCGTACACTCCAGAAGGTGTGACAGGGTATGCTCCACGCCGCAGTCACATTCAGTCGGTCCGCTGTAAAACTACCAGGCTTTCACTTGTGTCCTCGTCTTGCATACTCTGTGTCCGAAGTCTGTTAAGAGACCTCCATATATTCCATGTCGGTCGTGTCCAGGGGCTAGGTCCTCATTCGGGGCAATCCAAGTATTCCCCTCAGTTGCGCTTCTCCACATGTTCAGCCGCAGGGTGGCCTCAGGTATCACCAGTTCCGATGTCGACATTTTTAATCAGATCTTATGATTGGTCCGACGATCTCGAAGTCTAGGAATTTTTTTGTGTGGCGGCAATTTTGGGTGATCAAATGTTTTAGATATGGAACATCCGTCTTTTGACACATGTCATCTTCTTATTCTTTTGTGTAATTTTTATTTTTTATTTTTTTCTCTATTTATTGTATAGTTATGTATACTTATTTTTCTGAATATTTGTAAAAAAAAAATGGAATATCGATTCTGTAAATAAATAAATAAATAAATGACACTTGTCCAAGATCATAGAGATCTAGGAGAACAATACCATCGACAAAACAGGAAAAGGATGTAAGAAAAGGATCGAGGTGTGCTGGTTGGCCATTTAGGAGCGCCATTGCCGTTGTACTTAATTGAGTGCTCGAAGCTCCACAAGTATCAACTGGGATCAAAAACAATGGATGGCTACGAGCACGGGTGTACCTATCTGGAACGTAGAAGTTAAAACATTCAAGGATCCCAGGGTTGTGAATTGCACCGCGAAGAAGAAGGAATGAATGTTTGAGAGCAGCAATTTTCCTCCGGGACTCTAACGAATGGAAAGAAAGCATCGCTAGAAAAAAAAGAGTTGGGTAATGTACAGAATTGATTGAATTGAATGGATAGTTACCGTATATATAAAAATAGAGACGTCGGAGAATTTTTTATGAATTTTTTCGAGCATGATAATGTATTTGGTTTTTATTGGGATTCCAAACTAAGCTCCCATATTCCAGAACAGATAGACCAAGTGAAGAAAGAAGGTACGAAAAAATAGTTTTATAATTATATTATTAATAATAAAACTATAAAACTATTAAATAGTTATATTGTATTATTTATTATATTCCACTTGATAGAAGCCCGGTTTTGACATGAGCTCCACATGAGCGAATGGAAAGAAAGCATCCCTAAAAGAAAAATAGTTGGATAATGTTCGGAATCGATTGAATTGGACACGATTTGAATTATAATACGTTATTTTCTTTGATATTTAAATTTTACTTTGTCCGACTCTTACCTGTTTAAAAATATCCTCTGTATCTGGCTCGCGTCTAAAGGAGTGTCCCCGCCTCGCTAATTGCCCCATGATGAACGACTCGTGGAAATAACTTAATCGCTTACGCTCGGTAATGACTCACGGGTCACGTGTCACCGGCTGCTGTGTGGTGGGAACTGACGAAGCATGAAACGACGGAAAGCGCAGACTAATTATGAGTAAGCAGTCTGGGAGCAGGGAACTCTTTTTTTCTAAGAAGAAAACAATAGCCACTTCTGGAAACAGAGACTGAAACATTCAATTAGTAAAATGCCAAACAACTAGCTAACCTTTCCCACTTCAAAGATATTATCACTCCGCCTGCTTTGATAACTTTACCATCTACTAGAAAAGCCATGGTTAATAGCATTTTTATATGTAAGCACATACACGTATCTTTCGACGGCTGTTCTCTTCCAAAAGCAAGCTCCTCAACATGCTTGGAGTATCAATCTCGAATAATGTCAAATATTACGAGTCAATTAAGTATAAAGCCGGTCTCGCTTCCAAAAACTAGGTGTATTATATAGATCACTGAGGTATTTCAACGATAAACAACTTGTTCTTCTCTGTAAAGGAAAAATCCTTGAATACGTCAGTCACCATTGACTCAGTTCAAAGAAGACCAATTCGATTGATAAACAATGACACTCTTACGTCACAACCGACAAACTCGTCTTACACTTGCCGAACATCCATACACGGTTAATGTGTGTCAACCAAGTACTGGCAGTTTCCAAAGTTCCTTCCTTAATGCCATCGGTAAGTTATGGAATGCTCTTCCAGCGTCTGCGTTTCCTCCTTCCTACAATCTGGATCTCTTCAAGAAACAGATAAATATACACTTGCAATCTCCCCAACCCACACACAAACACGAACACAACATACGTTTCCCGAGCATCATAGACTGCACTGGTCTTGACCGGGTGTGCTCTCCTGCGTGCGATTACATAAAAAAAGGAGAATACCGACAGATGGTGATAGTAATTCTGAAATCTCATCTGCGTAATTGTATGACGCTTACCACGGTGCACATGGCTAAGCGCTGCATGAAGAGTGTTGATCCGCCAACGCCATAGACCACAGCCCGAGATTCACGCATCATCCTTATTATTACAGGAATTTACTGTGAATGGGTGGACTTCACGGGACGACTTTCGTCTACCGCCAATTTTAATTAATAGGCTACGACTGGCATCTTACGGGTGAGGGATCAAATTCACACCAACGGGAATTTTATAGCTCAGAAATCGTTTTTTTTAATCTCCGTCGGGGATCAAACCCACGACCTTTGGCTTGTAAAGCAAACGCTTTGACCATTGGGCTATACCCGCCGGCTATATTTACTATTAGTAGTCAAATTTTGAGTTGATCTCCATTGAAGCAACACTCAATTGAGGTTGTAAATGAATATAATAATCTGAGATAAGTATGTAACCCTTAAATAAATGATTTTATTTTATTATTTTTTCAGATGATTCTCCGGGAGGCAGAGACGACCGTAAAAAGAGACCTAGAACAGCCTTCACGGCCCAGCAGATCAAAGCTTTGGAAGCGGAATTTGAAAGAAACAAATATCTTAGTGTTGCCAAGAGACTGCAACTTGCTCGCACTCTACGCCTTACAGAAACACAGGTAGGTAGTAACATCCTCCTCTCTCTCAAAAAGGTTGTCACTCCGTCGCGTGGTGGCTGGATTAGGAGCAGATTGATAACACAGACTTTTTCAGAAGCACATTAACATATATTTATGATGAACTTTACAACCTTGTGGCCCGACCTAGTCACCGCGTTCGGCCGAGACACAATACTACAATATGCTCTCGCCGAAGGGCGGGACACGACTGACGCGCTCGTGAGCCATCTCGCCCAGAAGCGGCTGTCTATATTAACAGTCCCAAATGCCAATATGGCGGACACATACATGTATGACAAGCGAACAGAAATAAGGGACGAATATTTTATCAGTCAGCAAGGGCTATATCATGCTGATGTAAGTAGTTAATAATCTCAGGACCTGGAGGTAAAGCGACTTGCTGCTTTATATCACCTTCGTCGTGGTCCAAGTCTAAGATCGGAGATATCGTACTCCAGCCGAGCGCTACTTCCAAATCCATAAAGCTTTGTGCTGATGCCCTTACGGTCGCATAGCAAAAACTAGAGTCATCAAACTCATAAGGTAGAACTACCTTTCTTTTCTCCCAGATGCTTAGACTTACTGCCAAGTTGATAAACCCTGATCACTGGTCTACCCGACTAATGACTGGGCACGGCGCTTTTAATGACAGATTACACTCGTTTAATTTAGTTTCTTCCCCTAGTTTGCCGGCGGGTATAGCTCAATGGTCAATGCGTTTACTTTGCAAGCCAAAAGTCGTGGGTTCGATCCCCGATATAGATTTTGAAAAAAAAAATCGATTTCTGAGCTCTAAAATATTTGGGTTGGTGTGAATTTGATCCGTCACCCGTAAAATGCCAGTCACAGCCCATTAATTAAAATTGGTGGTAGACGAAAGACGTCCCGTGAAGACCACGCATTCATAGTAAATTCCTGTAATAATAAGGATGGTGCGTGAATGTCTATGACGTTCGGCGGATCAACACTCCAAATGGTCAGTAATAAAACATAACATGATCATTAAAAATAATAAATTGGCAATAAATTATTATTAAATTGTAATTTATAAATGGTTAGGTTAGTTTAGGTTACTATTTTATGTGCTAACTATTCATAGTCCTGGTCATTGATTAGCATTTTTTATTGACATTTTAATTTTATAATTGACCACATTCGAATTGACACAATGGATACTGTCACTTAATTTGAGTTAGTTACTGAACACGTAAATATAGGCCATTTGAAATGTATCTCTACGACCAAGATAAAAAACGATATATTTGATTAAACGGAATTTTCGTCTTATACTTGCCAAACATCCATACACGGTTAATGTGTGTCGACCAAGAACTGGCAGTTTCCAAAAATGCTTCTTTAGTGCCACTGGTAAGCTTTGGAATACTCTTCCAGCGTCTGTGTTTCCTCCTTCCTACAATCTGGATCTCTTCAAGAAACAGATAAATACACACTTGCAATCTCCCCAACCTACACACAAACACGAACACAACACACGTTTCCCGCATGCAGCGTCTAGCCTCCCTGGCTGAGCGTCGTAGAGTGCAATCGTCTTGACCGGCTGTGCTCTCCTGCATGCAATTACATAAAAAAAAATACTACTTATATGAATGAAAAGACTAAAAACTCTAGAATAACAAACAAATGTAAACGTGTACTAAAGGTTGTAATATAAAATGTCTGCCTAATTGATTTTATATATTTTTTTATTTTTATTTTTATAGATCAAGATATGGTTCCAAAACAGACGCACAAAATGGAAGCGAAAATACACTAACGACGTGGAGCTGCTAGCACAGCAGTACTACAGCAGCATGGGAGTGCTCGCTCCGCGCCCAATGTTCCTCGGAGACAGACTGTGGATATTCAATTGCCCCAATCAAATAAACCAACCCCCTTTACCCACAAATCAATGGCAAAGATCACACAATTCCCCCATACTTTACAACATGGCTAACGCGGAACCCATGCGTACAAATTTAACGCCAAATATCAACAGACAAGACGCCAACATGCATAGAACAATGCCTTTTACAAACAATTTATATAATCCATCTTTCTCTCATAATTTAAATAATAATTTTAAGCAAGATTTGTACAACAGAAGCTTAGAAAGTACTAATTTTAATTCTTTAAAAACTCTTAGTAATAATTCTTTGTTAGATAATAATAATGTTATTGATAATGTTTCAAATAATAATTCTTTTTCTTTTAAAAACGATGCGAAAATCGCGTCTTCTTTTGATGACGATTCTCAGCAGAGAATCGATGATAATTTTAGCGTCTAGCTCGTAGTTGACGCCTGTAGGCGACACGAGCTTTATATGATTTTTTAAACTTAATCAAGGAAGATAGGCACCTAGTAAGAACCATCTCAGAGAGGCGATCGATCACGTCATGCGTCACGATGGTCTTCTTCACGACATTGTGGAAGGGATGGTTGAGGGTAGAAACTGTAGAGGGCGCCTGAGTATTTGCAGCAGGTGTTTGAGGACATGAGTTGTAGCTCTTATGCTGAGCTGAAAAGGACTGCAGAGGATCAAAAGGAGTGGAGATCGAGATGCAAGATTTTGTTGTTGCAAACCAATCCACCGGATTGATACTACGAAGAAGAAACTTAATATTACAGCTTGATTCTGCTGTTGTAATGTTCAAAATTAACTGAATATATTTTCTTTTATTTCTCTTCACCATATTCGCTCCATATGTGCACCACAAATTGTTGTTTAACAGTTCTGTAAGCTCAGGTTGTCTATGCCTTATCCTAGAAAACCTTATTCTAGCTAGCCGGCGGGTATAGCTCAATGGTCAAAGCTTTTGCTTTGCAAGCCAAATGTCGTGGGTTCAATCCCCAACAGAGATTAAAAAAAAACGATTTCTGAGCTCTAAAATATCCCCGGTTCGTGTGAATTTGATCCTTCACCTGTTAAATGCCAGTCATAGTATATTAATCAAAATTGGTGGTAGACGAAAGTCGTCCCGTGAAGACCACCCATTCATAGCATCCTTTATAATTACAATTCCTGTAATTATAAAGGATGATGCGTGAATCTCGGGCTGTAGTCTATGACGTTGGCGGATCCACATGCAGCGCTTAGACATATGGTAAGCGACATAGAATTCCACAGACGAGACTTCAGAATTACTATTGACATCTGTCAGTATTCTCCTGTATGTGCTTACATAAAAAAAATCTGCACCTGGAGATCTACATGGGAACATAGATGGTTCCCGGGAGCCTCCAAGAGCCCACTACTTACGTTGTTAAGGAGATTAGATGATCAGCCCGGCGCTCCCAGAGGCTTGGACAAATTATATTAGTGAGTAATTAATATATTGAATTCGAGTAAAAAAAAACTTACTACAGTTCATGCCTTGTCTTGAGACTCTCTGCACACGACCACAGAAAATACTTGCTTATTGTTCCCGACGACTTCCAAGCCTTTCCCACGGACGTCCAGTTTAGCAGGATCAGTTTTTAAAAGGATACCGCAAAAATCATACCTGTGTTAACACACAGAAGCTTGCATCCTGTTTTTTACGGGATAGCTTTGGCAGTCGGAGAAGAAAATTCACACGCAATGGACGTGAATACTCTTTTATATTACACTGGAACTTTCGCCGCCGGAAGCAATGCAAAAAAATAAGATTTTGGGTTCACCCGATCCTAAAATTACGATAGAGATTAGGCACATTTCGTAATCTCATGGATGGTAAACAAGACGCTAGTGGAAACACTTCAATTAAACTATGTACGTAACTAAACTGGATACCGTTTTTTATTGGATCAATTCGTCCAGTTTGTAGTGGCAAAACCGTACAGCACATTTCGAACGGATCGGATTTTTGCGGTATCCTGCAAACCGAATGCTCATGTGAATGTTACCGCAGTATCACGTATACCAGTGCTCCGCAACCGGTGTGCCGCGGCACACTGGTGCGCCGTAAGCCGATACAGGTGTGCCGCGATCAAATAAGGCAATATTATAAATAAATAATTTTACAACGGTCCTCAAGCTCCCAGCGCCTATTTATGTAGTAGACACACAACGAGGTACTTGCTTTATTAAGTTTTAAATGAACTTAAAAAAAAGTGAAATTGATCAAATTAATATCTATTTTTGGCTTTTGGTGTGCCGCGGTATTCAAGGCGAGAACTTTGGTGTGCCGTAGAATCCAAAGAAGTACTTTGGTGTGCCATAGATGAGAAAAGGTTGCGGAGCTCTGACGTATACTACTAAACGTGATCCTGCAAAACTGGACGTCCGCGGGAAAGGGCCCTAAAGAGTTGAAAGATCCTGCTGCTGTAGTATCCGAGGCGTAATTTAGGATACTTTTAAGCTCTCCGAAAACATTACTAACGCTTAAATTTTAATAATATTTTTAGTAATAATTTAATTAAGCTTAAATATTAGTAACAAATATTGTAAGAACCTAATACATAAAACACATTTTTTGTATAAAATTATTAATAAATATTATGATTATTACTTAAAATATACATATACTATACATAAAATTCTTTTTTCAACGCGTCAATCTAAGCACAAAAATAACGGCAGAAGCGGGATGCGAACCGCGGACCTTGGAAACCAACTATGCCCAGGTATTCATACTGCTCGGCGAACTGCGCCATTGCTATGCCCAGACTGACTTGCGTTGAAACTAGTATTTATATCATTGTTATCATCGTACGACAGATGTCACCATAGTATATATTCAAAGTATGTATATTTTTATTATTATTCTATCAGTCTTCATTTATTCACAAGCTTTATTATTACTTTCCGGCAGTCTTATGCAAATATTTTTCCGGCAAATATTATGAGCCCATGGTAATTGTGACTAAAGTCATAGTGAAAACTACAAAATGCTTTCTTAATAAAATGTAATATTAAAAATAATAAATATATTTTAAAAAATTCAAATATAATTTCTTCATTTATGTACTTAACAAGATTCCATTAGTTTATTCTGATTTAGGACTTCATGGATGATACGAGTTGTTTTTTATGTTGCCATTAATAATATTTTTTTAGTAAAATAATATATTTAAAAAATAAGGAGTTAAATTAATAATATATTTAGTAGCATCTGTTGGTCAAAAGTGAAACTAAAATATGCATTTTATTCCAAATATCGATATCGATTTTTTATCGTAAATTATTTTTGATATATTTGCATAGATGTCGGTACTAATTTATTTTTATACAGCTATCTTTCTTCGTGTTTATTATTCGAAAAAATAATTAATGCCGATAAACTTTGAAAGCACAATTTTAACACACTTCTCTTCATCAGAACTAGCTTAAATTTTGCATATCGACGTGACGTCGATTGAAAAAATGATATCATCATGTGTACAGCATCAGCCTATTAATTTGTCCAGGTTATACTATTTTTCATACGTGTGAGTGTGTATACAAAAAAAAAACGAATTAACCGGTTGTTCTATGCCACAAGCGTCTAAAGACACTGTGCACGTGAGGCCGCCCATACAAATATGGCGTCTAAAGACGCTCCACTTTAACACTTAATATCTAATCAATTTTGACTATTTTTAATAATTTAATATTTTGAGCGTACAGTGACATCTCTTGCTGCCGTGTTGAAATAATTAGCTACCACGTATTGTCAAGAATTATCGATAATACGTCCATTTTAAAAATAGCTTTTAATTTTTCCAAAAAATAATGACGGGTCTCCGCATACGAAAACCGCTTGGCATGAAAAGGTTAACATGCGGAAGGCGAAGGATCAAGAATCATGGAGACATATGTTGTATTCCTAGGCTCAGCAGACACAGTCTTATGACATATACCTTGTTCGCTCCCCTACTGGACCATATGGTCGTCAGAACACACACATATTTAGTGTAATCCTGCTTCGGATTCAGTGCTGGTGTTGATGAATGCGAAATGTTAGACGTTTGATTTTGTGACAATATTGCCGTGTTATTTGTGAGTCAACCATGACTTACTTATGATTCGGTTTTTGTTGTTACAAGTCAAGTATTTGCATTGAGTCTCCTAACGCTTGTTCTGAGTGTGAGGTCATTGATACTAAATGTGTCAATACATTTACAGGGCCACACTTATGTTACTTATGTTACTTTTGTAACTTATGTTAATATGTACTTTAATGACGAATTAAAATGTTTTGTATTCTGTAATGTCATTTAAAAAAAAATAAAAAGAATTGAATTGAATTGAAACTTCCACTACAAAACATTGTAAACCTTTATGGTACTCGGCTCATCTCATGTCAGCTCTGCCTCTCGCGTGTACATTCTATGCATAGTTCCCGAAGGAGGCGAGTGCCCGAGGATTGAAGAAAAAGCTGCTGTTCTTACCAGGTCCGCCATGGCATATTGCCCAACTGTAGTATGAAAGGCTTTCTTGACCGCTCTCTCACTTTGTCATTCCTCATAAAGTCAAATCATCGCACTCCCAGTATTCTATGCAGAAATCTGCTTTCTAAATCTATTACACGGCTGCGGTAAAGAAGAATGGGAAAAATGATAATGAGAATAAAAAACATTTTTAATTTTTCAACTAATTTATTTTCTTCTTTTAAACAATTAACAAATAAAATAAATTAATAAAATAAATTAAATAATAAACATAACATTTTTTAAACAACAATTAGTTCTACAATTAATGGCTATTCACATGAGAAATACGAATTGCGAAATTGCTAAATTTTAAAAGAAATAAAATATAAATGAATCTCATTTAACAATTTTAATTTTAAGCAACTAGTTACTCTCAGTGAGTGGAGCACCGGATCACCGCAGGATGAAGGCGCATCCAGTGCCCCTTCAACCGGGAGTCACACCTATCCGCCCACACAGCGACCACGGCATTGGGACTGTAGGGTTATAACTCGTAGATATGTTTTTCTATTTAATAACTCTGTCCCTCTTTAAAAAAATGTACAGCTTCGCAATTTGTATCTCTCGTGTGATTGGCCTTTTGGGGAGCAAATTAAATTATTTAATATTAAAAAATAAATAATATATTTTTAAATCTAAAATAAATAAATATTATAATAGTTACGTACACATCAAAATATTGCATCTTATAAATAAAAATAAATAAATAAATATTTTTTAATATGGTTAATATGTGGAGTTTGAAATCAATAATATAATTTTTTAATGTTTTTTTTTACTTATTTTTATTGTTTATTTGTTTGTTTCATTAAAAAGGAGCTCTCCTAAGCAACACACTCCACCCTATGTTTGGGTATCAAAAGATAACCACACGGCTCAAATCAAGAAGAAGTTTCCTACAGTCGACAACCGAACTGGTGGGACCTGAGGCTGAACATGTGGAGAAGAGCAACTAAAAGGAATACTTGGATTGCCCCGAAAGAGGACCTAGCCCCTGGACATGACCAGGGGTGGAATATATGGAGGTCCCTTAACAGACTTCGGATATATGCAAGACGAGGACACAAATGAAAGCCCGGCAGTTTTACAGCGGACCGACTGAATGTGACTGCGGCGTGACGCAGACCCTGTCACACCTTCTGGAGTGTGCGCTGTGCCCGAATAGCTGCACCCAGGAAGACCTGATGATGGCCGGGAGTAACACCATCGACGTCGCCCACTTCTGGGCAGACAGGATCCGACCCTGTTGTTTTCGACACGATTATATATATATAAATATATTAAAAATGGTCGATACATAAATGCCGGATTGAAAAATAGCAATATAGAATCCACAGATTTTTTTTATCACTGACTGTTGGTATTTTCTTGTATGTGCTTACAAAAAAAATGTCCGCCAAAGCTTATGGTTACAGCAATTGATATATTATGTTAAAAATAATATATTAAATATTATATAAAATCGATATATCTTAAAGCTCGCAATTATATAAAAAGGGTCCGCCAAATAACTTTTTTTTTTAAATGGGGCGCAAAACATCGAGTGTAGCTTCGGCTGTGTGGCACGTAGCGCCGTCCTGTTGAAACAAAATGATGCCAATATCCGCCTCTTTAATTTTTGTGAACAAAAATGGCTAGATAACGATCGCCATTGACTGTAACGGCCACCTCTTTGCTCATTTTTGATAAAAAAAATGGCCTGATTTTCAAAGTAATGTCGCAATATTTCCCAGCGTTGTTCAAGCGTATACACAACCATATTCGCTTAGCGGAAGGATAAAACTAATTATCTGTCAAATCAGACATGAGCTAAGTGTTACCGTTCACGAAATAAGCACTAGTTGAAAAAAAAAACGTTAGATGGCGGACCCTTTATATAAATATATAGTATTTACAAAGTATACGTATTTTAAGATTCATTATATATGGCAATATTTTCAACAAACAGTACTAAATATATAATAAGGAAACGGTTCCGCCGCATTTCGTTCCCAGACAATTCGTTCAACGACTCTTCGGTAACGACGCGGGGCGCGCTGGACGTCTAAACTGAAGAATAAGAAAAATGTCGTATTACATTCGACATCAGCAGACGGACGCTGTCAACTTCTTTCAAAGTCGGGGTCATCGCGACTTCGCTAGAGTCTCTCATGGAGCCTGAAGTGTGGCCTGAAAAGACCATCGTTCAACCCTGGATTCGTGTAAGACGAAAGAATCGCAGTGAACAGTGGTTGAAACCAACTTGAGTGAAGATATTGACATATTTAGTGTAATATTGCTTCAGATTCAGTGCTGGTGTTGACGAAGGCGAAATTTTAGAAGTTTGATGTTGCGACAATAATGCCATGTTATTTGTGGGTCATCCATGATTTACTTATAACAGGGTTTTGTTGTTACAAGTCAACTATTTGCATTGAGTCTCCTAACGCTTGTTCTGGGTGTGAGGTCATTGACACTGAATGTGTCAATAAATTTACAGGGCCACACTTTTATGTAAATACTTCAATAATGAATTAAGATGTTAAAATATTTTGTAAGAAATAGTTTGTATTGAAGGGAAATAAATAAATTATTGGCCAAAAATAGGACCGGAAAGGGATAAGAGACGACTACTGTAGTTTCCGATGCATATTTTTGAGTAATTTATATATCCAATAGTACTTTTTTAAAAGGGATCGGATTAAAAGTCCGACGACTTTCAGTACTTAAAGCTTTTTAAAACAACTGTTTCTGTAACCTTAAAAGGTTCACGTCTCTTTCGTGATTTTTGAATGAATTTTTGAAATATTCATCAGTAGTATGAGTATTTTGAACTACGTGTATGTGTATATGTATATGTGTAAGGAATTTAGCCGTGTGTGGCGAATTACCGACGTTCGTGGAGGTACGCTCGTTAGAACATACTCATCATGGCGCTCGTGGAGGTACGTTAGGCTGACGGCTAAGCTACCTCCGGACACCAACTTATCGCACAGTCATCAACCCTGAAGAAGACACTTGCAATGACGGTCGAAATATTGTAGAAGAGTAATTCGCAACACACGGCTAAATCTAAAAACCACAATTCCAAATCTGGCTGTGAAAACCTAATTTTTATAATTTATTTTCTAGATTCGATTGCCCTCGCTGCTGATCGTGCAGCTGCCCACCCTCCATAAGGACTGTGCTCTTCGTGGCTGGATGGAGGATCGACAAACTCTATGCTGCTTTCCTGGAAATATAAAAAATATATATATATAAAAAATGAAATTAGGCAATTGGGTGTTCAATGTAACATACCATCTTAGGCGGTTTTCCTTATTTTTTCAAGTATGGGGGCTCACGAAAAGAACTATGCTCATTTAGAACTCTGTCCACTCTAGTCACACCGCCCGCCCACTTCAGTATCTTCATCTTTACCACATGAATCTTATCCAAGTCACGTTTCAGCGGGGTCCAACACTCCGATCCGTAGAGCATAGCTGGCCTTACAGCAGTTTTGTAGATTTTACCTTTGGTCCTAACTGGAATCTTGCTGTCACACAAAACCCCAGAGAGAGACCTCCATTTCAGCCATCCTGTGTTTATTCAATGCTCCACGTAAGATTCAGTTTTGGTGTCTAAGGATATCATGGAGCCGAGATATATTATATAATAAAGTTAAAAGAAATTAACTATTTAATAACATAAATGAAGATTTGTTTACTTTTTTTAATATGGTTCTTTTTATACATGAAAAAAATATGATTTTTACAATAATACTAGTCAAGTCTAATTGTCTAAGTGAAATGCTTGAATTTCGTATCCATTAAAGTGATTTCAAGTGATAAGAAAACATGCGTGTGTGGCTTAGTACTAGAGTTGTTAGTTTTTATAAAATATTTACCATTTCACCAACATGCAATATTAAAAACTACCATCTACGAGTACGTTACAATATGCAGAAATACCTTACTTGAACATTTTCTGCTTCAAAATCCAATGCCCGTTTTTTCCAATTGACTTGTCAATCAAAAATTTCCCTTTTACTTTAATAATATATCTTATTTTCCTTTCTTTAATTAGGAAGAATTAGAGCTTATTGAGTTAGTCAGGTTTCTTTCATGCAATTGTACAAACATTGAACCCTGCAGTACACCCCTATGCCAATACATTTCTCGATGTACCTTTTTTTTTTGTGGAGTGCCAGCCTTATTAGCAGCCCCAATGCCCTTGGACCACTTGCTTTCCCATATAGCATCCTGATAGGATATATTTTACGACTATTTATATAGAAGGAGCTAGCATTGACCCCTGCAGTACACCCCTATGCCAATACATTTCTCGATGTACCTTTTTTCCTTGTGGAGTGCCAGCCTTATTAGCAGCCCCAATGCCCTTGGACCACTTGCTTTCCCATATTGCATCCTGATAGGATATATTTTACGACTATTTATATACAAGGTGCTAGCATTGAACCCTGCAATCACCTCCATGCCAATACATTTCTCCAAGTACCTTCTTTCTTTGCGGAGTGATATCCTTGCTAGCAGCCCCAATGCTCCTGGACCACTTGCCTTTCCAAATGGTATCCTAATAGTATATATTTTAAGACTATTTATATACAATGTCCTATAATTGAACCCTGCAGTACACCTCCATACAAATATATTTCATCATACCCCTTTTTACTAAGAGAATGTTAGTTTTCCTAGCAACACGGAAGCTTCATCATCACGTCCTTGCCCATTCTACATCACGGTAGTATTTATTTAGCTACTATTTATGTACTAGGTGCCATAGTTGAACCCTGCAGTACACCCCCATGCCAATACATTTCTCCATGCAACTTCTTTCCTTGCGGAGTGCTAGCCTTGCTGGCAGTGCCGATGCTCCTGGACAACATAAACGCCCATCCCTCTTCAACCCAAATGTGTTTTACAGAGATTTATGTACAAGGTGCCATAGTTGAACCCTGCAGTACACCCCCATGCCAATACATTTCTTCATGTACCTTCTTTCCTTGCGGAGTGCTAGCCTTGCTGGCAGTGCCGATGCTCCTGGACAACATAAACGCCCACCCCTCTTCAACCCAAATGTGTTTTACAGAGATTTATGTACAAGGTGCCATAGTTGAACCCTACAGTACACCCCCATGCCAATACATTTCTCCATGTACCTTCTTTCCTTGCGGAGTGCTAGCCTTGCTGGCAGCACCAATGCTCCTGGACCACGCGCCCGCCCACCCGGCGTCCTCCTGGTCGTGCTCGTAGTGGTGCTGGTGCTGCGCGTGCTCATAGTAGATCACCTTCAGGGCAATGGTTATTGAATGAATGTTAGTCACAGTCACAGACACACGAAAGGCACGTTAAACATGACACACGAGAATGTTAGTCAAAATAAATATCCTAAATAAAAAACTGAAAAACTTAAAGAAACCGACGGAGAGTGACAAACGAACGTTTTACTACTGGATATTAGTATTTATTATGATTTATTTTTCCTGTGTGGGGAGCCTATCCCCCATCGGGCGCGTCCCCAGGTTGCGGATAGGGGAAGGCCTTCCAGATATGGATGGTAAGAGGGAAATAAAATTCCTCCCGCGGACAAACAGGCCGGAGAAGGCAAACTTCGATACAAAAACCCACCTTGGGAGGCTTCTTCAACACATTTTGAAGCGGAGGCTCCCAGTGGAAGACCATCTATAGGCTTCTGCGACATATTCGGAGGCGAGGCTATGATGGATCTCTGTGGTGGGTAGGAACTCATAGCTGAGATGGTGGCCGGACATTTAGTTTAGATTAACTGCTAAATGGATAAGCCCTGATCACTGGTATACCCAGGTAATGACTGGGCACGGCGCTTTTAATGACAGATTATACTCATTTAATTTAGTTTCTGCCCCTAGTTGCCCCTGTGGCGCCCCCTTACAGACCTCAGAGCACATTCTCTGGGACTGTCAGTTCCTCTCGTTAGAAAGAGGAGTCCTTTTCGATGCAGTTCGAGGGAATCGCCTCGGCCCAATCGGGCATGCGGACTTTGTAGCCACTAAAAACTCCACGTATTTACAATATTTGCTCGTATTTTCGGTGTGAGAATCTATCTTCCATCTCCATCTCTTTACAGCCCGTGAATGCGATTCTTATCTCTTTCACGGGTTCTTTCTTTTAGAACTTGTGTGCAGTGGCCACAATTGTTCAGAGGGGACTCCCACTGGACTTATCAGTTGCTAACTGATCATAATCTGAATGAGCGCGTCATCAAGGAGACAACTGTCCTCTGGTGTGATGCGGGTGTGAGGCGGGTAAAGTCCAGCTGAGATGGTGGCGATTGAACCGAATTGACGGTCAACGGCAGCTCTCTAGCTTTACAAGAAAGCTAATGCCTTTGCGTCAGGTGGCAACCGGCAGTAAAAAAAAACACCACAGAAAAAAAAACATGATGCAGACAGACATGGCGAATGTGCACAAGGAGAGCCGACCCCAGAAGATGGGAAATGGTGAGGCTAAAGAAGAATATATTTTTTATTGTTTGCCACAAATAACTAATAGCTTGTATCTATACTTTCAGTGATTTCAAGTATTTTAACTTTTATAAAAGCAAGGATTCAAGTCAATATAATTTATTTAATCAAATAGTCAGAGATCATGGTAAATTTTTTTGATTTTAACTGTTAAATGTATACGCATTATTCATGTCAAAAGCATTGTTATTTCAACGAAAAAGCTGTGTTATTTATTGTTAAAAGCCGTGTTATTTCTTGTCAAAAGTTATGTTAATCCCCCCTATATCCGCAATAAGAAAACGTTACTTACTAACTACTTCAGAACCCGACCTTAAAAATAAATAGTCACAACATTTGTGTGAAAATAACAAACAATACATGTCTTGACAAAATAACAACACTGCTTATAAACAATAAATAACAAGATTATTTAATACTTATTTAGAAAACTTTAAGCAGAAGAATAAATTGGATCTTTTAAACTTGAAATCTATATTTTTTCATTCCTTTTTTTATGTATAGAACATATGGTCACGCTAAATTGCCGTCCTGGAGGCTTTTTGGCTTGGAAAAATCATCTATGTTTCTCGATTTGGACCATATGAATCTCCTAGTATACAGGTGTTTTGGGACAAGGCATAGACAATCTGAGCTTACAGAAAAATTAAAAAAAAAAGCCACGAGAGAAAATCTCTGTACACGAAGTATTGTGCATGAGTTGACGGCGGTCACATGAGTCTGCCACAGCAATTCACTTAGGTTAGTATACGATCGCGTGTTTTCTCACCTTCTGCGGTTGGTGCCCCTTTTTGAGATCAAGCCAGAACCGCGCGATGTTGATGGCGAGTCCTGCCAAAGCGATCGCGAAGAACTTTACTTGGAGGTGAGCAGAAAGCAGCTGTAGCAGCAGACCGATCTTTGCTTTGAGAACCGCGCCCAGCAACAGCAGCTTCAGGATGGCCTTCTTCTTCTTCTTCTTCTTGCCGCGGCCGTCTGTTTACGACAATAAATAAATTAATCAATAAATACCTATTTATAAAAAAAAAGTTGTGTAAGTTTACCCTTTCGTTACGGTACGAAATTCATTCCTTTGTGCCAAGGTAAGCTTTGGCATGCTCTTCCAGCGTCTGTGTTTCCTCCTTCCTACGATCTGGATCTCTTCAAGAAACAGATAAATATACACTTGCAATCTCCCCAACCCACACACAAACACGAATACAACACACGTTTCCCGCATGCAGCGTCCAGCCTCCCTGGCTGAGCGTCATAGAGTGCACTGGTCTTGGCATGCTGCGATCTCCTGCATGCGATTACATAAAAAAAACTACGAAAAAATACTCATTCATAGTGAATTCCTGCAAAAAATGAATGATGCGTGAATGTCGGGCTGCAGTCTATGACGTTAAAGGATCAGCACTCCACATGCAGCGCTTATCAGATATAACATGGTTAGCGTCTTATAATTCACAATCAGATTTCTTCGGTGTCACGACCTATCGTTCCCAGACAATTCAAGCAACGACTCATCGGTTGCAACGTGAGGCGAATTGGACGTCTGGTGCACATGACAAGTGGCGCACTTGCTGTCTCGCTAACCTAACCTAACCTAACTTAACCGTAGTTATTTCTTTAACGAGAACTATGGATCTCTGGACTCTACGATCACTGCAAAAATCTTTAGGTTAGGTTAAGTTAGCGAGAAAGCCAGTGCACCAGTAATCCCGTGCACTAAATGTGCAGTGCACCAGACGTCCAGTGCGCCCCACGTCGCAACTAATGAGTAATTGAACGAATATTCTGGGGACGAAATGCGGCAGAACCGATTTCTTCAGTACCATCGTCTGCCGGTATTCTCTTGTGTGTGTTAAACCCTTTCGCATCGGTTGTCAGCATATGGCGTCATAAGATTCCACGACCGTTGACATTGGTTGACGTGATATATCGTTTTGCTACTACTTAGAATAGTTTTTTATGCATCATCTGATAGCTAAAGGATACAAGAACCAATGTGATGTATGAAAATACACCAGATAAGTACATTTACGCTTCAAATCACTAGTTTTATAATTTACTGTATAATTTGTATTCAAACCTGGCCGGTTAAAAAAAACGCTATAGGAGGATTGACTATACATGCTAGCACACTTATTTTTAATGCTAAGTATTTGTCTATCAATAGAGCGGTATTTATATTGCACCAAAGAACTTAATTTGAATAAATTTAAAAATTCAAATCACGGTCGAAGCATTAGCAAAACAAAGTAGTCCACTGTAAGTGTTAAATAGGTAAATGGACATTTAACGGTTAATTATAATACATGTTATACTAAATGTTTGTGTGTAATATTATTTATTGTTTATTTAAATAACTTCCGGAGAAAACAGCGCATTTTTTTAGACTTGTGAAAGCGCATGCAGGAGAGCACAACCGGTCGAAAACAGTGGTCTCTATGACGCTCAAGACTGCTGCGTGCGGTAAACGCGTGTTGTGTTATATTTTTTATGTTTCTTGAAAAGATCCAGATTGAATAAAAGAGAAAACGCAGATACTGTAAGAGCATTACAGAGCTTACCAGTGGTATTATAAGCTGCCAGTTATCGGTAGACACACATTAACCGTGTATGGATGTTAGGCAAGTGTAAGACGAGTTTGTTGGCTGTGGGTGGGTGCAGGAGGAATTAGTTCTTTATATTCCGAAGAACAGACAACCGTGGTAATAACTGTAAAAAATACTAAGTGAACTAATCTTACGCCTGTGTTACATTGATTGCAGGTTAGACGTAAGAGTGTCATTGTTTATCAAACAAATTGCTCTTCTATAAACTGAGTCAATTAAGTTTAGACGGTATTTTGAGTCTACAATCCAAAGGTGATGCCATATTCATGGATTTTTCAGGTTTGTCCTTTCTATAAAAGAAGAAGTTGTTCATCGTTGTAATACCTCAGTGATCTATATAATTATATAATACACCTAGTTTTTTGGAAGCGAGACCGGCTTTATACTTAATTGACTCGTAATATTTGACATTATTCGAGATTGATAATCCAAGGATATTGATGGAGCTTGCTTTTGAAAGAGAACAACCTTTGAAAGATACAGGAACCATAGCAGTATTCTTGGTGGAGTAAGTGCATGATTAGGTTTTGGAAATGTTGAAACTGACGAGGTTGAGGTCGCCCCATCGTGAAACCCTTTCAAGAGACATGTTCATCTTCTCCACCAGAGATTGTCTAGCAGCAGATAGTTCCGAATGTTTCGGAGGTTTATGGAAGGTTATACTCTCATGGACAGTGCTGTCGTCGGCATAACAGTGAATGTTTGCGCATTGAAGCAAATCATTCACATACAGAAGAGTGGGCGACAGCACAGAGCCCTGTGGAACTCCCGAGTTGATTTTATGGCAGGAAGAAGATAAAGCCATCTACGACAGTGATGATGCTTCGATCACTCAAGAAGTTTTCGATCCAGGAGCACAGGGAGGGAGTTAGTCCATAAGACGGTAATTTATTCACCAGACCGCGATGCCAGACTCTATCGAACGCGTCTGTATATCGTTGATTGCAGTTTAGAAGTAAGTTTTTGTGAAATGAATAAGTGTTTTTTGATAGTTTTTACTATCACATGCTGACACTGCTCCTATGTAAAATGAAGCATATATTAACCACTATATATAGGCTATGTCACATAAGTTTTGCGCTACTATATATATTATTACAATACAAATATACCATCACATTGATATCACTGTGCTTGATGCATGTTTTGGAGACTATTAGAACTGTTGGTTCTCCTTAAATGAGATATTGTAAATGAGAGGTTGTCAATGGCTATACATATCTGGGACAAGTAATACAACAAGGACGAAATAACTTTTCAAAACAAATCGACAGGCGTATACAAATGGGATGGGCAGCATTCGGAAAACTAAAGTACATTTTTAAAGCGAAATTCCGCAATGTCTTAAATCTAAGACATCTAAACAATGCATCCTCCCAGTATTAACTTATGGCGCACATACGTGGAAACTAACAGCAAGTCTTACACATAAAATAAAGGTCACCCAGCGTGCAATGGAGAGATCTATGAGAGGAGTGTCGCTAAAAGATAGAATCCAGTACGAGCATATCCGCAGAAGAACTCAAGTAGTGGATGCTATCCAACGAATAGGCACACTCAAGCGGCAATGGGCATCTTTCAGCGACACTCCTCTCATGGATCTCTCCATAGCACGCTGGGCAATCTTTATTTTATGTGTAGGACCTACTGTCAGATTCCACGTATCTGCGCCACAAGTTAATACAGGGAGGATGCATTCCTTAAACGCCTTAGTTTTAAGACATTGGGGAATTTTCGCTTTAAAAATGTACTCTAGTTTTCCAAATGCTGCCCATCCCAGTTTTATACGCCTGTCAATTCTTTTCGAGAAATTATTTCTTGATTATTTCTTATTATTTTGATTATTTAAGCTGACGCCGTAATTTCGGGACCGAGACCTCGGTTCCGGAACACACATTTATTTACAATAACTACTATAGCACTCACTTTATCACTTTCATACATTCTTCATTTTAACAGAATTTTTCTAATTCAACAATACGCTTACATTTTCTACATATATGCGTCTTTTTAACCGTCAGAGCATTACAAAAAGATCGTATATCCACCGCTTTGGCTTTGTCACATAAAAGCTTTGCACTACACCCTACCTTCTTCCAGACCCCGCCCCTCTTCCACTACATCGTCGCCGCGCTTGATGCGCGTTTTGCCGACTCCTCCGAGCTCCGCATCGACGTCCTCCACCACAGCGAAGAGAGCCCCGGAGCTCAGCGCTGACCCCTGCGCCACGACAGCACCTTTTTCCTTCTCCATTTCTTGCTCCATCATTTCTGCGGGTTTCTGATGCACGTGCAAGTTGATGGGCTTCTTCTTCTTTTTCATTTTCTTTTTCATGTCTTGTCCTCCACCGGCGGTTATCGTTATAGAGTCCAAGCCGCCTCCGCTTTCGTGGTGCTTTTTACGCGCCATCGATCTGCAAAAAATAATAAAAAATATTAACATCCTTTTTTTTATTTTTTTTCCCCTTAAAAAAATGTAGAAAAAATATATAGTTGCGTGTTGTACCCTGCAAGTTACACACAAGGTTAGCATATACGTCTGAGAAATAGTTGAAGAACGTTTCACGGAGGTAGATCGTCTACGTAGGAGCCTATTCCATGTCAGCCTCGTTAACCGCTCTTGTAGCCCCGACGATTTCCCCGATGAAGTTTAACAGCAAGGGACCGTCAGAACTAAGCAGCGATTCAGGTAAATCCTCCCAAGAAATGGTAGAGACTCCCAGGCGACAACTCAGAATGCGTCTCCACCGAGAGTGTCTCACCGTCTGTTGCATGCCTGGATCACATGGATATGCGTCGCAAGATATATATCATATATAAGTCTATAATTTAAGGTTGTTATTCAGTCGCGTGGTGGCAGGATGAGGAGCAGATTAACAACACAAAGACTTTTTCCGGAGCACATTGACATATATATTTGGATAACTTTACAAACTTCTGGCCCGTACCTAGTCACAGTATTCAGGCCGGGCCAACTACAATATGTCACTCGTCACGGTCGTGGATAACTCTGACTCCGGTGCCGCGCCGTGATCGGTAATACCCAGTGCCGCAAGTGGCGATCTCTATAGATAATGTCACTCCCGTGACCGGAATTGTGCAAAATGCCAATATGGCGACGCATACATGTACGACAAGCGAACAGAAATAAGAGACGAAATATTGTATATTGAGGTTTTCGGTATCAGTCAGCAAGGGCTATATCATGCTGATGTCAATATTTATTTTACAATTTGGAATAAAGAACGTTACTGCGCAATCCGAGTCATTTTCTGCCCGGTGACTGTGAGGTAAGGATCATTCATTGTTCGTGGCCCGGGCAGAATACCGACGATTATCTATACATATAAATTCTAGTATTTTATCTAAAAAAAACGTAAATGCCGGCGGTCATAGTTCAATGGCCAAAGCGTTTGCTCTGCAAGCAAAGGGCGTGGGTTCGATCCCCGTCGAAAATTAAAAAAAAAAAGGATTTTTAATCGATTTCAGATCTCTAAAATACCTCGGTTAGTGTGAATTTGGCCCCTCACCCGTAAAACTCCAGTCATAGCCTATTATTTAAAATTGGTGGTAGACGAAAGTCGTCCCGTGAAGACCACACATTCATAGTATATTCCTGTAATAATAAGGATGATGCGTGAATCTCGGGCTGTAGTCTATGACCTTGGCGGATCAGCCAAGCATGGTAAGCGTCATAGAATTCCACAGATGAGACTTCAGAATTACTATTCGGTATTCTTCTGTATGTGTTTACATACAAAAAATATAAACAACTTATATAACTAAGTGTCAGCAATTTGTAGTGAAAATATGCTTCAAGTATGAAACGTACATGGAAAGAAAAATTAAAAATCACTACCCAATTTATTTTTAAAGTCAGAACAACCGTTAAGTTATTGAAATTAAAAGTGGCTTCAATGGATAATCCTCGAGTCTCATTGTTAACAGTTAATAATGTATTGGTTATCGTTTTTTTTTAGAATATTTTCTTAATTTTTCTTTCCTTCCTATTCAGTCTAGTGCGGCATTTCTATTGTTCATACTTATAACAAGTGTTAGTGACGCAGTAATTCTAAACCTTTTTGTTTCTTTCTTCTTACCATATCCGTTCTATATCTGAATCATATGGTCACCATAAAATGCCGTCACTTAGTTGGGTCAGGTAGCATTGTTCATTCCTCGCTTAACACTCCTCTTACTGTGCTAAAGGAGAGAGAGAGCGGAGGGCGCTGTCGGTTCCTTGCAATATGTTGATTCGTAGGTTTGCACATTGTATTAAGAACGTTAAGCTGACGCTTTTTTAAGCCTTCTGTCAATCTTTCTCCACGTGCGGCCTGTGGGCTGGCTATACTCAGAAGGTCTACAGTGCACTCCGGGTCCAGTATAACAATGCCTTCCGAATGTTGTTGGGTCTGCCGCGATACTGGAGTGCCTTAGGCATGTTGACGGAGGCGCGGTCCATGCCATAATATGGTAGCGTTGTGCTTCTCTGTGGGCTGGCTATACTCAGAAGGTCAACAGTGCACTCCGGGTCCAGTATAACAAAGTCTGCCGCGATACTGCAACGCCTCAGACATGTTGACGGAGGCCCGAGTGGATGGCTTCTATGCCATAATAAGGTAGCGTTGTGCTTCTCTGTGGGCTGGCTATACTCAGAAGGTCTACAGTACACTCCGGGTCCAGTATAATAACGCCTTCCGAATGTTGTTGGGTCGGCCGCGATACTGCAGTGCCTCATGCATGTTGACGGAGGCGCGAGACGAAGAAGAAGAATACCTCCAGAGCAGAAATCGAAGTACTCGTACTAATCGCGCGATTACAATTTGCTATTGTCGTCTTATGGCATTCATTCAAAATCTTTTTGTTATTTTTAAAATAATAATATTTTTTTACTTTATGGCTTCGCGGAGCACATGGAATATTTTCAGTAAGCAATAATGCTCCGCGGAGCACCGGTTAAGAACCACTGCTGTAACTGTAATTATGAGGTGATTGTCTTTGGGAACAGATTTATAGAAATGCCTGCTGTACTAAGACGACGTTAATTGTTTAACTAACAAGAGTGATCGTAAACATTTTTATTTTGATATATATAAATGACTGCCAAGCGAGCGAACAAAAATAAGAGACAAAAGATCGTTTTTCGAGGCTTTTCGGCATCAGCCTAAAAAAGCTATATCAAGCTGACATCAACACCAACAAACTGTTGAATGTAAGCCTCTTTTATCCACCTACTCCAACTATTTTTTGGAATGTCGTCAGTCCAATGCTTCGTTTTTCTTAGGCGTCAATTTGGACTAAATTTATATAAGCGAGGTCGATGGGGAACAAAAGTGTTGGAGTGACGTCCTAGAAGTGGCAAAAAAGGTGTTGCCTGATGCAATATGTACTGACGATATCATCTTAATAGTGAGAGTATCCTAGATGCAGAGGATCGTGAACAAACACATGCCGATGATGATTTGTTCCACTTGTAGAAAGAAATCGACAGACGTATACAACTGGGATGGGCAGCATTTGGAAAACTAAAGTATATTTTTAAAGCAAAAATTCCGCAATGTCTTAAAACTAAGGCGTTTAACCAATGCATCCTCTCTGTATTGAATTATGGCGCAGAGACGTGGAATCCAAATATAAGCAAGTCTTACACATAAAATAAAGGTCACCCAGCGTGCTATGGAAAGATCCATGATAGGAGTGTCGCTAAAAGCTATTAGGATAGCCGACCCTAAGTAAATGTGATAGGGCCAGGAAAAAGATGAAGACATGCTTCAAATATTGTAAAAAAATACAATTTTATTGATTTTTAAGTTAAAGTAGAGTATTTTAAAATTCAGGTTCGAACTCCAACGCTTGGTTACCAAATCAAGTTCTTGTGTAATTTATTGTAAGAAGAAAAAGAGGCATATTCTGTACAACAGCTGCGGTGAAGAATAATCAGTTATTTAACTTGGCGTTAGTTCCGCTACTTTAGAAGCGTTACATTTAGCGTTACATGTAACGTTACATCGGACAAAAGTTAATTGTAGCCAAGAAAATATGGAATTATTCCTGTGTATTTGCTTAAATAATTGATATTCTGTTGTATATGGGAATGTTTCCCATGTTTGTCACAAATAACTAATAGCTTGTATCTACTTTCAGTGATTTCAAGTATTATAACTTGTATATTAGGTGTAGTAAAAAGAAATCGATTATTTTTACGTGAAATTGAAAGCTTATTTACTTTAGTAAGTATTTACCAAGGCTAGCGTTCAATAAAAAAACATGAACTTAAGAAACTGCCGGTTCTTGGCCGACACACATTAACCGTGTATGATGTTCGGCAAGTGTATGACGAGTTTGTCGGTTGTGGGTGGGTGCAGGAGGAATTAGTTCTTTAAGTTACGAAGAGCAGCGAACGTGGGAATAACGGTAGAAAAGACTAAGAGAATCAATATTACGCCTGTGTTCCATTGATTGTAGATTAGACGTAAGGGTGTCATTGTTTATCAAACAAATTGCTCTTCTTTGAACTGAGTCAATTAAGTTTAGAAGGTATTTTGGGGCTCCAATCCAAAGGTGACTGCCGTATTCAAGGATAGGACGGATTGGTCCTTTATTTATAAGAAATAGTTGTTTATCGTTGAAATGCCTCAGTGATCTATATAGCACACCTAGTTTTTTGGAAGCGAGACCAGCTTTTTACTTAATTGACTCGTAATATTTGACATTATTCGAGATTGATACTCAGAGGATGTTGATGTAGCTTGCTTTTGAAAGAGAACAACCGTTGAAAGATACAGGATCCATAGCAGTCTTCTTGGTGGAAAAGTACATGATTGGGTTTTGGAAATGTTGAAACTGACGATGTTGAGGTCACCCCATCGTGAAACCCTTTCAAGAGACATGTTCATCTTCTCCACCATATATATTAAGTTGGTGCAAGAGTTTTGACCGTTTTTTACATATACATTTTTTTTTTAGATTTGAATTATTTATTTAACTAAAATAATGGATATTGATGCGAAAAATGTAGTAAGGGACGTTTTTACCTGCTATATTGTATCAACAAATTTAACATTATTATTTTTTTGCAGTGATCGGAATAAATGAAAATCGGAAGGAACAAGATCTGGAGAATACGGAAGATGCTTGATAACATCCCAATTCAACTCATTTAACTTGTGTTGGGTCATCATCACGACAGCGCGCAACCACATGTGACATGATGACCTCAGCATAATCAAGGAAAATAGGCACCTAGTAAGAATCATCTCAGAGAGGCGAGCCCGATAGATCGGTCATGACATGGTGCTTATCTGAAAGTGATAAGAAAAGACTATAAGCCTTTGAGATGTTGTCTTACAGAAGAATTGTCGGAATTTCCTGGAGAGACCACGTCACGAACAATGAGGTTCTCAGCATAATCAAGGAAGATAGGCACCGGTCACATCATGCGCCGCGATGGTCTTCTTCACGACATTGTGGAAGGGATAGTTGAGGGTAGAAACTGCAGACTGCGCCTCAGACGGGAGTGTTTGCAGCAAGTGTTCGAGGACATGAGTTGCAGCTCTTATACCGAGCTAAGGCTGCAGAAGATCGAAAAGAGTGTAAGTCGACATGCAAGATTTTGTTGCTGCAAACCAATCCACCGGATTGATACTACGAAGAAGAAACACGCTAGTAATATACTTAGGTTTATGTAGTTTTCGCACGCTACATTATAAGATAAATGATTAAATAATTTAATAATTAAAATAAATATATAAAAAAACGTATGGAGAAATCAGAAAGGGTGTTAGACACAGAAATTGCATACAATCTGAACAAATTCCTGTTCAGCCATTGTAAGTACTGTAATCAATGCTATTAGATTATTTTTCATAGACGTAACGTTTTTCTTCATTTAATTTTTTATGATTATTTATTTTACTCATTTAATTTATAAGTTGATCGTCAAAAATTCTCATTTGTTCATAGGCAACATTTTCTTATGTTAACACATACAGGAGAATACCGACAGATGGTGATAGAAATTCTGAAGCCTCATCTGTGGGATTATATGAGGCTTACCATGGTGCATATGGCTAAGCGCTGCATGTGGAGTGTTGATCCGCCAACGTCGTAGAATACATGACAAGATTCACGCATCATCCTTATTAATACAGGAATTTAATATGAATGGGTGGCCTTCACGGGACGACTTTCTTCTACCACATTCGTCTATCACAGTTATCCGTAAAATAAGTTTTCCATGGCGCTACAGTTCTGTAAAGCGCTGTTATAGAGGATACCGCGATTCCGTAGTGTACCTTGGTTCCCCCACTCCAAATGCCTTCCCTAGCGAACTGCCTGCGAAGCTCAGTCATGGCTTGGCAGCCGTACGTGATAGATATCCCCCTCGTTTCGCCCGCCAGGTGTGAGCTGGGTATGCCGAAAATGCTGCTTTTCTCTTTGCACATTTGAAAGGGTGTCAATCAAAAACTACTGCGTAGAATCAATTGAAATTTTTAACAAACAAGCCTTGATATATATTAGATATCTGCATTTGCTTTCTAAATATATACAGTTTATGTGGCTTAAGTGAGAATTTTGTTTGCTTCAACCCCTTTCGTTACAGTTCGGTGGAATACAAATTATACTGTCAATACGGCGTGAATTTTTCAAACCATTTTTTTTGCTTAAAACTAGTATTTGAAGCATAAACGTACTTATCTGACCTATTTTCAAATATCACATTGGTTCTTGTATCATTTAGCTATCAGATGATGCATAAAAAACTATTACATTTAACAAACGTTCATTATGCAACTCTATACATGTGGTGGCATTGACACATGTGGCTTACAGAAAAATCGCTCCTGTGACGAAACCTGACGATATTTATTTACATGATTTACAGATTCCTGTAAAGAATACATGTAGGTTTGATAAAGGGAATGACTTCACTTCCAAGTTCCTACCGTAGATGTAACAATGAGTAATGAAAGTGGCAAAACGATATATTACGTCAATCAATGTCAATGGTCGCTTGGTGAAAACCCTCCCTGTCCCGTTCTGTTCTTTTCACGCAAAAAGCTACTTGTCAGAGAGTGGTTGAATGTCTTCCCGTGATTCTAGGTGCATCAGTTAGATGTCAAATAGACCTAAGGCTGCGAGGTTAGTATACTACAGCGAGTCTCGAATCGCCTTCTTTGGTAACACGTTGCTAACCACGAAATACGTGGCAATGGATAAGGAAATGGTGAGGTTGGGAAATAGATTCTGCAGATAGCAGACATCAGTTAGGAGTCATTACTTGCGTTAGTTTATGTCAATGGTCGAGGAATCTTTGTCGGCATATGCCGACAACCGATGCGAAAGGGTTGCAAAGTCATGTGTTGAGAAAAAATAAAGTAAGTCTACTACGCCAGTGTGGTACTGAATGCGTATTTATTTATACTATGTAGCGTGTTGTTACGTTTCAGTAAGCGTAGACTTCCAAGTGTTTACTACGACATGTAGAGAGCAAAAAATCCTGTTGCTCTTCCGAGCGATTAATGTATATGGAGCTTGCGCGACAGGCGGCAATAACCATATGACGCTTGCTAATTAACTGCTAGCAGAACGCATCTCTGCAGCGATTTATGATCGGAATTACATTACCGTGGATGGTGCTCTTCTGAACTTTCTCTATGTGCGAATCCTGATGCTTCACACTGCAGTGAAATAAGAGATTTTTCTTTCTATGATCATCATCATCCTGTATCCGTCCACTGTTGAACGTAAGCCTCCCGCGTGAGTCTCCATCCTCTTCGATCCTCAGCCTTCCGCATCCAGATCACTCTATTTTTCTTATGTCGTCAATACTTTTCTTCCCCATCGACCTTCGTCTCTTCAACATATATGTCACATTGCCACTTGAGTGTGTCTATTCGTTGTGTAGCCTCCACTACTTGAGATCTTCTGCGTATTTCCTGGTTTCGGATTCTATCTTTTAGCGACACTCTGAGCATCCTCCTCACTCAAAAAGAGGGGCGTTATTACGTCGCGTGAGGCAGGATGAAGAGCAGTACAGCGCACAAAGACTTTCTCTTAGAAGCACAGATTATATTTACGTTAAAAACATTACAAGCTTTCTACCACGCGGGTCGACATAAACGCGCGGCCACAATGCGAACTTGCTTCGCCAAAAGATGGAGACCAACTGCCCGGCCTTTTGCACTTCCACGGCCACAAGCGCCGCTGGTGGCAAAACTATGTAACTAGCCCCAATGAGGCCACATACATAAAGGTATTGCAAGCGATAAAAATACAAGACGAAAGATTGTTTATCGAGGTTTTCGGTACCAGTTAGCAAGGGCTACATCGTGCTGATAAATATATATATTTCTTGATGACGTCTAGGGCAGAAGATCAGAGATTTGAAGAGACAGTAGCTATATACTATAGGGTCCGCCATCTAACGTTTTTTTTTTTTCAACTAGTGCTTATTTCGTGAATGGTAACACTTAACTCATGTCTGATTTGACATATAATTAGTTTTATCCTTCCGCTAAACGAATATGTTATTTATACGCTTGAACAATGCTGGAAAATATTGCGACATTACTTTGAAAATCATGGTAATGTTGCAGAATGTGTGCGAAAATTGCGTACGGATTTTGGAAGAAAAGAATCACCGTCAGCTCCGTATGTTCGTTATCTTGCGAAAAAAGTAAAAGAAACTGGCATCCTCATCGATAAACCAAAGCGTGAAAAGCCAAAAACAGTGCGTACACCTGAGAATATTGCTGCTGTGGCAGAAAGTGTGCGTGAAGCGCCATCAATGGCGCTTCCATGTGGCGCGGCCTTGTTGAACGAATTTTTGTTTACAAAAATTGAAGAGGAGGATATTGGCAACATTTGGTTTCAACAGGATGGCCCTCCGTGCCACACAGCCGAAGCTACACTCGATGTTTTGCGCCCTGTTTTTAAAAACAAAAAAAGTTATTTGGCGGATCCTTTAGTACTCTGAATGCAGCGAAAATATAGCATAATCCCTGAGTAACCTAACCTAAGCTATATACTATTGATTGATATTTATAAATATATATATATATGCTTAACATGTTTGCCTAAAATAACTAATAGCTTGTACATAATTTCATTTATTACAAATTTATAAGAGCGAAGTCGATGAGGAAGAAAAGTGCATATGGGGAAGAAAAAACCTTTTTTCACAATGTAACATTTATATATGTAATTGTTATGATTGACTTACTTGTATTTTTTTGCATTATTTTTTATTTACAACGCTTCTTTCTTATGGCATGAACCGCGCCTCCGTCAACATGCCTGAGGCACCGCAGTATCGTGGCAGACCCAACAACATTCATAAGTTGTGATTAACTTACTTGTATATGCTCTTCTGGAGGATGGAAACTAGTTCGTTTAGGGCCAACTGAACTCTGTCAGCCGCCAGAGACGGGGATTCTTGGTTTGGTGAAGACATCTGTCGTCCGCTGGCGGCGACCTCTTGATCTGCAGCCTCTGTTAAAAAAAAGAAAAAAGAAATAAAATAAAATAACTTCAATGCCGTTGATACACCAACTCGATATAGCCGTTTCAGGCTGGTACAGAAGAGCCTCGATATGAGGATTATCCGTAATATAAGATTGCCATAGCGCTTCAGTCCTGAAAAGCACTGTTATGGTGGATCCCGCGATTCTGTTCGAGCTGCCTGCGGAGCTCAGTCTTGGATTGGCAGCCGTACGCGATGAATCTCTCCCTCGCTTCGCCAGGTGTGAGCTGCGCTCGGTGATCGGTTTCCTGTCTGCAAAAAACATTGCGCCGGTAGAAATCCATTCCCAGCTATGCGAAATCTATGGGGACAAGTGTGTAAGCGTACAACATGTGCGAAAATGGTGCAGAGAGTTCAAGAACGGGCGCACTGACGTCCATGATGTGGAGCGTTCCGGACGGCCATCTGTTTCTGACGAAACAATCGCAAAAGTGGAGACAGTAGAAGCTTTCCAAAATATCCCTGATTCAGCGAAACCTCTATTGACAAGATTATGACGAAGCAGCTAGGGTATGCTCGAGGTGGGTGCCAAGAATGTTGACCGAAGACGCCAACAACGAGCTCATCGCAAAATTTGAATGGGGTATTGTCAAACACCCACCCTACAGCCCGGACTTAGCCCCAAGTGACTACCATCTCTTCCCCGACATGAAGAAACACCTGGGTGGAACGCATTTCGGCGATAGAGAAGAGCTGGAAGAAGCGGTTCTCAAGTATCTGCGTGGCTTGGAGGCAGATTTTTTCGACTCGGGCATTCAAAAGCTCGTATAACGCATCCAAGAATGCATTAACCTAAGTGGCGACTATGTAGAAAAATAAATAAAAGTCTGAACTTTACAAAAATGTACGCATTCACGGAATTAAACACGTTTTACACTGTGAACAATCACTGGGAAATTTGTATTACGGATAACCCTTGTATGTTAATATTATCATCACCATCATCACGATTTAAAGCTTTTCTTGGATGTAGTTACCCTGGATGACTGCAGACTTCTCCAGTCGGATATCGATAATATATCCGACTGGGGTGCGCGTAACAAACTGATATGTAATGTTGCTAAGTGTAGCGTCTTATCGTATACTTGTAATTATAAGATTGTATACCATAGGTACAGTATGGGTGGTATTGGTATCCCGAGTATCATTCATCAGAGACCTTGGCATATTCTTTGAAAGCATGAAATTTAACATGTTTTACACTGTGAAAAATTACTGGGAAACTTATTTTATGAATAACCCTTGTATCTTCTTCGTAGTATCAATCCGGTGGATTGGTTTGCAGTAACAGAATCTTGCATCTCGATCTCCATTCCTCTCGGTCCTCCGCAACCCTTTTCAGCTCAGCATAAGCGCTACAGTTCATTTCCTCGAATACTTGCTGCAAATACTCCCGTCTAGGGCGCCCTCTACAGTTTCTGCCCTCGACCATCCCCTCCACAATGTCGCGAAGAAGATGTGACCGATCGCTTCTCTGAGATGGTTCTTATTAGTTGCCTATCTTCCTTGATTATTCTGAGAACCTCATTGTTCGTGACGTGGTCTCTCCAGGAAATTCCGAGAATTCTTCTGTACGACCACATCTCAAAGGCCTCTAGTCTTGTATATCGGGCTACAATTTGCCATGGTCATATGCTCCATTGTGCTAGCAAATATATCTTGTAAGAGAGATCTAAAGGTGTCTATTTAACAGATGCCACCTGTCTTGAGTCATTTAATATTAGAAAGTTTATATTCAGTTATACCTGTGTGTGATTCAATGAATAGAAAATTTGCAGGTACGAGTACGTACAGGTACGGGTATGTTGGTCATACTTGATTAAATGCCTACGGTCAAAATATCATCACGAACTACGTTTATTAGACTTAAAAATATGTATAATAATATAATAGAAATAATATTTTTATTCAATCAGCCACTAGAGCCATAAAAAATTAGAATTCAATACTCACATGACCAATTTAACTTTCTGCGCCAATAAACTTTTCAGGTTCATCACCCGCCAGGCTAGTCAATTTCGTGACCCTCTATTTTTTCGTACCCTCTATTCTTCACTTGTTCTATCTGTTCTGGAATATGGGAGCTTAGTTTGGAACCCCAATAAATCCAAATGAAAAGTTATTCGTTGGGTAGCATCCGCTACTTGAGTTCTTCTGCGTATTTCCTCGTTTCGGATTCTATCTTTTAGCGACACTCCTCTCATGAATCTCTCCATAGCACACTGGGTGATCTTTATTTTGTGTGTAAGACCTGCTGTTAGATTCCACGTCTCTGCGCCATAAGTTAATAATAAGTTATCTACTTATCTACTGAATATTACACTGTTATATTTACACTCCACGTTCGTAATTTTTCGATATTCCACTGCTGTTATTTCTTATTTTTTATTTACTTTTCAATGTCTGTCACTATACTGTATTACATAACCTTATTTTATCTTAGATTTGCATAATCCTCTACATTCTTTTAAATTATTTGTCATGTCATATCTATGTTTAACGTGACATCAGCATGATATAGGAAATTGGAAGTGCAGTCATTCCCTTAATCAATCTACATGTATTCTTTACAGGAATCTGTAAAGCATGTAAATAAATATCGTCAGGTTTCGTCACAGGAGCGATTTTTCTGTAAGCCACATGTGTCAATGCCACCACATGTATGGAGTTACATAATGAACATTTGTTAAATATAATAGTTTTTTATGCATCATCTGATAGCTAAATGATACAAAAACTAATGTGATATATAAAAATAGGTCATATTAGTACATTTATGCTTCAAATACTAGTTTTAAGCAAAAAAAAATGGTTTGATAAATTCGCGCCGTATTGACAGTATAATTTGTATTCCACCGAGCCGTAACGAAAGGGTTAATCTGCTCCTCATCCCGCCACCACGCAATTCAATAACTAACTTACAGAATAAGATCTCAAACGTTGTAATGCTTGTAATGTACGTCATATATTTGGAACAGCTGTTCTGTTGAAATAAAAAAATAAGCAAATCACGCCATATGTGTCAATTTTTGATAATAAAGGTGATTATTTGACGTGTATATAGAAAATATTATATATATCCCATAGAATTTTTTTTCATTCCCATAACCCAGTTTATAACATTGTTTACTCCGTTATATGTTACATATAAAAAAGTTCTACCTCCAAAATTATTTTGTGCTAGAAAACCAGTTTTATGACTGCGAAAAAATGACGATCGTGTGTGAAATTATACTTGCTTAGATCTGAGAGGTTGTGTGGATCTCAGAAAACTGCTTCGCGACTTCAGTCTGGGTGTTGGGGGTATCTGATTATACAAGCAGTGGGACGGTTGGTTGATTGCCTTACGCACTTCTTCGGCGCATATGTCTTTGCGTGTTATGTTTGGTGGTGTGATATCAGCCAAGGGGTATAGTTTAGAAATGGGTGTCGATTTGAGGCAGCCTGTGACGACTCTGCATGCATCATTCAGGACAGTATCCACTTGATTTCAATGGGCTGATCGACCTCAAACTGGTGCCGCATATTCTCCGACTAAGAAACAAAGAGGGAGCATGAAAAGAACCTCCACGCGGAAAACCCCGCTGGAAACAGAATCTCGGACTTCCTCTTCCAACGAATCTTTTCAACTCAGCGACAACAAAACGATAAAATCTTGTGAAAAAGCGTAATCCGCGACTAGACTTTACCCGCCTCACACCCGCATCACACTGGAGGACAGTTAAGTCTCCTTGATTATGCGTTCATTCAGATTATGATCACTTAGCAACTGATAAGTGCATTAGGAGTCCCCTCTGAACAATTGTGACCACTGCACAGAGTTGCTAAAGAGAAAAAAAGGCGTGATATAATCAGCAAGGGCTATATGAGGCTGATGTCAACAGTGTAATAACAATAATAACAGTAATGTAACAATACTTGAAATTACTAAAAGTAGAAACAAGCTATTAATTATTTGATGCTAACATCCTCCTCTCATTGAAAGGTTGTTATTTAATTGCGCAGTGGCAGGATGAGGAGCAGATTACCAACACAAAGACTTTTTTTGAAGCACATCGACATAAATTTTTGATAAAGACTTGGTTTCCCCGAACGATCGTAACATGGCGTTACTTTCACTTTGATCGATCGGGTCTTAACAATGCGATCTCGCCGACGTCGGCACACGACTCACGCGCCCGTGATGGGCTGTCGCAGAGCGCCACAAGTGACGATCTCCGTAACTTGTCAAAAATGCCAATATGGCGACACATGCATGTACGACAAGCGAACAGAAATAAGAGACGAAAGATTGTACATCGAGGTTTTCGGTACCAGTCAGCAAGGGATATATCATGCTGATGTCTATGCAAATATGTGTTCTTGAACATCTTCTTTCAGTTAACAGTTAACCACTAGAGACTAGATACACAGTCGTGTTATATATTGGAAACAACTATGCTCAGTGAAATTGCTTGCAAGCCTAACCTAAATAGTTTAGCAACGATATTTGACATCACATTTCAAAGCGAGTAAAGCCATAAGCACTTAGTTTTACGCATAAATTAAAATAAATATTTTTAACCCTTTCATTACGGCTCGGTTTGAATACAAATTATACTGTCAATTATAAAACTAGTATTTGAAGCATAAATGTACTTATCTGGTCTATTTTCATATATCACATTGGTTCTTGTATCCTTTAGCTATCGGATGATGCATAAAAAACTATTATATTTAACAAACGTTCATTATGTAACTCCATACATGTGGTGGCATTGTCACATGAGGTTTACAGAAAAGTCGCTCCTGTGACGAAACCTAACGATATTTATTTACATACTTTACAGATTCCTGTAAATAATACATGTAGGTTGATAAAGGGAATGACTGCACTTCCAATTTCCTACCGTAGATGTCACAATGAGTAATGAAAGTAGCAAAACGATATATCACGTCAACCAATGTAAACGGTCCGGGAATCTTATGACGGCATATGCCGACAACCGATGCGAAAGGGTTAAAGAATTAATGTCATACAACATAACCTCGATCTTGAAAACGAGTTGGCGTATTCATATTCATGTGTTATGATTACATTTAGCGTATTCAGTAATTCGCAATTTATACTTTACATTTATATGTATATATTTTTATGTAAACACATACAGTAGAATACCGACAGATGGTGATAGTTATTCTAAAGTCTCATCTGTGGAATTATATGACGCTTACCATGGTGCATATGGCTAAGCGCTGCGTGTGGAGTGTCGATCCACCGGTATAGCTCAATGGTCAAAGCGTTTGCTTTGCAAGCCAAAGCTCGTGGGTTCAATCCCCGATGGAGATTAAAAAAAATATATAATCGATTTCTGAGCTCTAAAATACCCCCGGTTCGTGTGAATTTGATCCATCACCCGTTAAATTTCAGTCATAGCCTATTAATTAAAATCGATGTTAGACGAAAGTTGTCCCGTGAAGACCACTCCATTCATAGTAAATTCCTGAAATAATAAAGGATGATGCGTGAATCTCGGGCTGTAGTCTATGACGTTGGCGGATCAACACTCCACATGCAGCGTTTAGCCATATACACCACGGTAAGCGTCATAGATTTCCACAGATAAGACTTCAGAATTACTATCACTATCTGTCGGTATTCTCCTGTATGTGTTTATATAAAAAAAAAAATGTGTGATTAACCCGACGGACCATAAAAACATGCAAGGAATCTCGTTTCTGGTTTGGTTATCCGATCGAGGATGCGCCACTCGCATCGGCCTCCTTAACACATTTCCGGAATGGCTGCTATGTGGGCATCGTGACCTCCAAACCTCAAGCGGTTGACCCCAATACCGGAGACATCGAACGCCGAAACATGCTTAATGACCAGCCCATCTAAAGCGGTACATGCTTATACGTATACAGGTGGTCCTCGACTTACGACCAATCCACACTTACAACCAAAAAAATACCTTCTTTTTAAAGAAGGTTAATGTTCACCATAGTGGTCATACAGAAGAATTCTCGATATTTCCTGGAGACACCACGTCATGAACAATGAGGTTCTCATGATAATCAAGGAAGATATGCACCTAGTAAGAACCATCTCAGAGAGGCGATCGGTCACATCATGCGCCACGATGGTCTTCTTCACGACATTGTGGAGGGATGGTTGAGGGTAGAAACTGTAGAGGGCGCCCTAGACGGGAATATTTGCAGCAAGTGTTCGAGGAGATGAGTTGTAGCTCTAATGCTGAGCTGAAGAGGATTGCGGAGGACCGAGAGGAATGGAGATCGTGATGCAAGATTCTGTTGCTGCAAACCAATCCACCGGATTGATACTACGAAGAAGATGAATGTTCATCAAAATTAAAGATTTTTTTTACATATTGATATCAGCTTGATATATAGCTCTTTTAGGCTGATGCCGTAAAGCCTCGAAAAACGATCTTTTGTCTCATATTTTTGTTCGCCTGACATGCACATCTAATGTTAATTTTAATTGTATAATGTTGCACGGCGTTGGCATGCGCCATTTTATTTGTTTTGACAAATGGTCCATTTCATGTTGGCCACTGTCATATTTAATTCGCTTGTATGCCGCGACTATTGGCGGCGCCAGATGTCAGAGCGCGCCGTCGGTCAACAGCTTGCTTATCGTGAAAAAAAAACAAGTTCTTTGTATTGTGAACCAGCGTTTATTTCTCAAACTCTTTTTTTTGCATTTTTGTCCACCCGTTATGGCGGACGCCATTAGGCGCTCTGACATCTAGCGCTGCCAACAGTCGCGGCAGAAAAAGCGAATTGAAGATGACATCGACACCAACATGACATGGGCCAACTGCCATAACAAATAAAATAGCGTATGTAAATACCGTGTTTTATTATATAACTAAAACTAATATTATTAGATATGGATGTCAGGCGAGCGATCATAAATAAGAGACGAAAGATCGACTTTCGAGGCATTACGTCATCAGCCTAAAGGAGCTATATCAAGCTGATATCAGTACATATATTGATGTATATTTTTTCGTTTTTTAAATGCCTTCAATTTGAAATGCGCATAATTTAGATCATTTTTTTGATAACTATTACGATTTTGTCTCACACATGTTTTAGGCTTGACTTATGGAACACTCTGTATAATGAGTATACTATATAGCTGATATATAGTACAATAATAACAACAATAACTTTCCCATACATTATAACTGTACTGACTCGTAATACCTCACATCTTGACCTTTACATTTTGAAAATATTACATTCCTACGAAAAAGAATTTTCTATTAATTAAAAAAAATAACCTATAAACAGCTCACTCACTGAAATTAAATTTCCCGTGACATTATACAGTGTTCTTATTAATTTTCTTTCCATCTTCGGAATGTCGGTGTATTTCCATTGATTTTTTTCCTAACACGCATAACAATTCACAGTTTGGATGGATGGAAAGAAAGACTTGGTTATTCCTCCGGAAGTTGATTCCTGATATGCGGTGTTCCAAGCAGTTAGCGAATCTTGCATTTACATGTTCAATGCGTAGCAGTGAGGAAAACAGTCGTAATGGGGTGTTATGCTTGGTTAAGATAGCTGCAGTCTCTTTAAATTTTCATCCCAGGCAGAGTGCCCATGTGACGGCAGCTCTCCGCAGGACGCACCTCACGTTCTGTGGAACTGTCCGCTGCACCACTCTGTGAGGATTGCGCTCTTTGAAGTGGTCCAGCCGGCATCAGCTCCAGAGGATACCAGGACGAGTTGCTAACAATCGGAATTGCTACAAGTAATGACTCCTAACTGATGTCTGCCATTCTGCAGAATCCATTTCCCAACCTCACCATTTCCTTATCCGTTCCCACGTATTTCGTGGTTAGCAACGTGTTACCAAAGAAGGCAATTCGAGACTCGCTGTAGTATACTAACTTTGCAGCCTTAGACTGAGGTATACTTAATATCTAACTGATGCGCCTAGAATCACAGGAAGGCCTTCAGCCACTCTCGTAACAAGTAGCTTTTTGCGTGCGTCCAGCAACGAGTCCTCATCTGGGTCTTCAAAAACAGGACGGGACAGGGAGGGTTTTCACCAAGCGAGTCTCTTTAAGCCTCCGAGCTCCTACTTTAGAAGTTGTCAGAAACCATATATGTTACTAGGTGTTGTTACGGGTACAGAGATGTCTTGGAAAAATGTACGGGCAGTGACTACTAACAGATTTGAGTGACGGCAAAATGTGATGGTTCATGTTTCATATGTAGAACGGAAATAAAGAAGAAAGACTAACTTTCTATGGTGGATTTTTCTATGTCGATGCTATAAGAGTGTTGAATATATATCATTAATATAAAATATATAAAAAAATACTGTTTTGTGTAGGGTTTACTTTTTTTTTTGTAAACAAAGTGGTAAAGAAGACGTATTCAATAAAAACACCTGCTAATTGGAAAATAAAATGCAATGTGGAGTGTTGATCCGCCAACGTCATAGACTAAAGCCCGAGATTCACGCATCGTCCTTTATTATTACAGGAATTTACTATGAATGGGAGGTCTTCATGGGATGACTTTCGTCTACCACCAATTCATTTTTCATCAATTTTTGCCGGTGGTCATAGCTCAATGGTAAAGCGTTTGCTTTGCAAGCCAAAGGTCGTGGGTTCGATCCCCGACGGAGATTAAAAAAAAAAGGATTATTAATCGATTTCTGAGCTCTCAAATAACCCCGGTTGGAAAGAATTTGATCCATCACGCGTAAAATGTCAGTCATAGCCTATCAATTAAAATTGGTGGTAGACGAAAGTCGTCCCGTGAAGATCACCCATTCATAGTAGATTCCTGTAATAATAAAGGATGATGCGTGAATCTCGGGCTGTAGTCTATGACGTTGGCGGATCAACACTCCACATGCAGCGTTTAGCCATATACACCATGGTAAGCGTCATAGAATTCCACAGATGAGACTTCAAGAAAAATTACTATCACCATCTGTCGGTATTCTCCTGTATGTATTTACATAAAAAAAAAAAAACAAATTTATAGGCTATGACTGGCATTTTACGGGTGACTGATCAAATTCACACCAAGCGGGGTTAATCTTAGAGCTCAGAAATAGTTTTTTTCTTTTTATCTCAGTCGGGGATCGAACCGAAGAAAAGATTTGTAATCGATTTCTGAGCTCTAAAATACCCCAGTTGGTGTGAATACCAGTCATAGCCTATTAATTAAAATTTGTGGTAGACGAAAGTCGTCCCGTGAAAACCACCCTTCCATAGTAAATTCCTGTAATAATAAACAGGATGTTGCGTGAATCTGGGGCTGTCGTCTATGACGTTGGCGGATCAACATTCCACATGCAGCGCTTAGTCAAAAACAGCATGATAAGCGTCATAGAATTCCAAAGATGAGACTTCAGAAACACTATCAACATTTGTCAATATTCTGTCCTTGATCCCTGAAGTAGATTAAAATAGTTTTTTTTTTATTTCTAAGCTTTATAAATACTTCGGGTCAGTGTGAATTTAATTCATCGTTTGTTAAATGCCAGTCATAGCCTATTAATCAAAATTGGTGATAGACGGATGTTCGTCCTGGGAACACCACCGATTCATAGTGAATTTGTGTAATAAATGGATCTGTCGGTATTCTTCTGTATGTGCTTTTATAAAAAACTGTTGTGAAATTGCTAGACAAATACCTTTTTTTAAATACGATTTTTATACTCAAAATCGTATGTAGAACTATGTTATATAGTATGTTAATAAATAAATAAATAATATATGTATGTCTTACCTCCCCAACTGGCCATTTGCACGTGAAGTCCATCCTCCCAGTGATCCAGCACTCTCCCAGCTTTCTCCTTGGCGCATTCCACGGGCTGTGAATCTATGACGCACGTGACGAAACCGGTTATACCGGGCACCGCACCACTAACAGCATCTCCGACAGACGAAGAAGAAGAAACGGCTGCGACTACAGACCACAGCACGACACACGAAGAGAGCAATCTACCCATCTTAGAATCCACTTATAAAAATGTCACAATATTTAATTTGATTTAATTAATTAATCATTAATTATTTAAGGGTACATATTTTTTTAAATATTAAAATCACTCGTTGTATTGTCTAGGTATTTTCTGTGCACTTTTTTAAGAGTTGGCTGCAAAAATAAATTTTTATTAGCGTTGATTCTAATATATACTATGAGAAAGCAGGATGGGCGAACGAAAGATCCAGTGACATTGACACTTCTATAAAAGCTAGCATTCTACTACATGAGATGAAAAAGGAGCTAAATACATAGTATGGGATGTAGGATGGAAACATATACACTAGTTGAAAACCTAACATTCTGCTAGGAAAGAAGATTCTTTTAACCCTTTCGCATTGGTTGTCGGCATATGCCATCAAAGATTCCCCGACCGTTGACATCGGTCAACGTGATGTATAGTTTTGCTACTTTCAGTACTCTTTGTGACATCTACGGTAGGAAATTTGAAGTGCAGTCATTCCCTTTATTTTGCATGTATTCTTTACAGGAATCTGTAAAGCATGTAAATAAATATCGTTAGGTTTCGTCACAGGAGCGATTTCGGATGTACAGCTGTGAGACATGGTGCTTATCTGAAAGTGATAAGAAAAGACTAGAGGCCTTTGAGATGTGGTCTTACAGAAGAATTGTCAAAATTTCCTGAAGAGACCACGTCACGAACAATGAGGTTCTCAGCATAATCAAGGACAATAGTCACCTAGTAAGAACCATCTCAGAAAGGCGAGCCCGATAGATCGGTCATGACATGGTGCTTATCTTAAAGTGATAAGAAAAGACTAGAGGCCTTTGAGATATGGTCTTACAGATTTGTCGGAATTTCCTGGAGAGACCACGTCACGAAAAATCAGGTTCTCAGCATAATCAAGGAAGATTGGCACCTAATAAGAACCATCTCAGAGAGGCGATCGGTCACATCATGCGCCACGATGGTCTTCTTCACGACATTGCGGAAGGCATGGTTGAGGGGAGAAACTGCTAAGGGCACCCTAGTATTTGCAGCAAGTGTTCGAGGACATGAGTTGCAGCTCTTATGCTGAGCTAAAGAGGATTGCAGAAGATCGAGAAGAGTGGAGATCAAGATGCAAGATTTTGTTGCTGCAAACCAATCCACCGGATTGATACTACGAAGAAGAAAGAAATACAGTTACAATGTTGAGAACATTACTCTACTGATGTTCAGTCTTCGATTAGATACGATGGTATATAATTTTCTGAGGATCATAATGTGTAAGTAGCACAGTGATTGAATTGCAGTCGTGATGGGAATCGAACCTAGGATCTATGGATAATTTCTACTTACAGGTATACCCGTAGAAGTCAATTATTATGAATTAAATAAAAAATAAAAGTCAAAAACATCGGCGGGTATAGTCCAATGGTCAAAGCGTTTGCATTGCAAGCCAAAGATCGTGGGTTCGATCCTCGATGGAGATTAAAAATATAAAAGATTTTTAAAAATCGATTTCTGACCTCTAAAATTTGTTTGTGTGAATTTGAATCCCTTACCCGTAAAATGCCAGTCATAGCCTGTTAATTAAAATTGGCGGTAGACGAAAGTCGTCCCGTGAAGACCACCCATTCAAAGTAAATTACTGTAATAATAAGGATGATGCGTGAATTTCGGGCTAAGATTTTTAAAAATCGATTTCTGACTTCTAAAATACCGTCGTTTGGTGTGAATTTGATCCCTCACTCGCAAAACGCCAGCCATAGCCTATTAATTAAAATTGGTGGTAGACGAAAGTCGTCCCGTGAAGACCACCCATTCAAAGTAAATTCCTGTAATAATAATAAGGATGATGCGTGAATTTCGGGCTGTAGTATATATATAATATATACATTTAATATTTTAAACGCATCTCAAAGTGAATGTTAAAAATGCATAAAAAAATAACGTAATTGTTGAAAAAAAATTGCAATAGCGACCTCTTCGGTAATGAGATGTCGCTTGTTTGTGATTTCACGCACTGTGAATCGTCTACCGCTATACCTAGTGCATAGAATCCACATTAAAAACGGTGTGATGCGGTTTCGCGATGCTGCGGCGAAGATAACCTACCTTCTTAACCTACGACACAACAATAACAACGATAATTCCAGTGCAGAATAATTGAAATTGAAATCGTATGCTCGTTGAACACAGCTGGTCGAGACTGAAGAGGCATGCAAATATGGGTCAAAGGTCTTGGGTTCGATTCCTTCATTCACGATGCCGCTGTTCCACTTTCCTTATAAAGCTCACCCGGTGGCACAGTCCAGTGGTAACAGCGTTTGTTTCTCAATCAGACGCTGTCGGTTTAAAACCCGATCTAGCCTTAATTTTTTATAATTTATTTAATTATATCTAAGCTCTAAGACATGGTGCTTATCTGAAAGTGATAAAAAAAGACTAAAGGCCTTTGAGATGTGATCGTACAGAAGAATTCTTGGAATTTCCTGGAGAGACCACGTCACGAACAATGAGGTTCTCAGGATAATAAAGGAAGATAGGCACCTAGTAAGAACCATCTCAGAGAGGCGAGCTCGTTGGATTGGTCACATCATGCGCCACGATGGTCTTCTTCACGATATTGTGGAGGGGATGGTTTAGGGGAAGAAACTGTAGAGGGTGCTTTAGACGGGAGTATTTGCAGCAAGTATTCGAGAACATGAATTGTAGCGCTTATGCTGAGCTGAAAAGGGTTGCGGAGGACCGAGAGGAATGGAGATCGAGATGCAAGATTCTGTTGCTGCAAACCAATCCACCGGATTGATACTACGAAGAAGAAGCTTTATACATGTCCCCGATAGCGTTGAGCCATCACTTAATGACACAACTAAATTTTCAAGGCCTTGGGAGCGTCCGACTGATCATTTCAAAAACGCTGATTATTTAACACCCAAATATTTATTGATACTACAGCCGCAGTCTATGCAACAAATCGCATAAGAAGATTTAATTACTCCAAAGAAAGGCCTCCCAACTACCAAGGAACTTGAATGGCGGACCTGGAAATCCCTGAAGAGATTAATAACCGAAGTTGGTAGAACAAAGGACAACCTCGAGCGGTGGGGAATGCTTCGGCAGGGAGAGACACTATTGTGCGACTGTGGAGACCTGTAGACCGCCTCACATCTGAGATCTTGTTCCGTGTGCGCAACAAGCTGCACATCTCAGGACCTAATGCTGGGCAACACACGAGCTATTGATGTTGCCAGATATTTTGAAAAAATAATTTGACGTCGCTGACACGAAGAAGAAGTCTATGCAAGTTCGCGAGCTTTTGTCTTGGAGGCTCCCGGCAACCATCTATGTTCCCATGTGGACCTCCAGGTATACAGGTGTTCTAGGAAAAGTTATAGACAACCTAAGCTTATAGAACATATAAAACTTTGACTGGCATTTTAAGGGTGAATGACCAAATTTACACTTAAAGGTATTTTAGAGCTCAGAAATCGATTAAGAATCCTTTTTTTTTTAATCTTCTTCGGAGATCAAACCCACGACTTTTGGCTTGCAAAGCAAACGCTTTGACCATTGAGCTATTTCCGCCGGAAATGGTAATATGGTGTTCTCCTGCATGCGTTTATAAAAAATATATTTTTTTTAACACGTGAACACTCTTATATGAAATTACTTAAATAAATATGTTGTAAATAATATATTTAACAATCTTTATATTTTATAAAACCGATAAATTAACACATCACACTGTGATAACTATTTATGCAGCAACGGAGGTCGAAATATCAGTAAAAATGTGAAATATTTGCACGTGAATGAAGCCAAAAAAAATAAGCACGTCGATGGTAATTAATCACTTTATAAATACGTATTGTTTGTAAAATATCACGTTATTTAATTTATTTTTTTAATTGATTTATTAATTTGTTTTTTTTTTCTCTTGTGAAAATAAAATAAAACGACTCACACGCTTGGAAGTTCAAGGGCAACTGAGAAATTGTATGAAGAGAGTCGCTTTTTATAGCGAGACCTAGATACGACGATCCGCGATCAAAACGCCGCAACAGCCACAAACAAAACAAACCAAAATGTATAGCATTTCTTATGAGACTTAACAAATTCAAGTGTCAAAATTGTTTGAATTAGCATTTCATTGAACGAAACGTCGTAAAGGCCGCCTGTTGAAGAAGCGGAAATGTATGAAAATTAGCATGAGACTTGTGATAATTAAGCTCGATCGTATTTAAAAAAATCTTTCTTATTCTTTTTCACGCAGAATATAAAACGTCACAACAAACATTTATAAAAGCGTGTTGATTGTATATATTTTTTTATGAGACTTGCGTTTTTTTTGGTGTGATAATCGTACATTGCTCTAGTAACGAGTGATAATATAAAACGTCATAACACCACATAAAAAATGTGCGGAAATGAATGGTTTTTAGTATGTCACTTATGATTTTAACATTTTTGAACAGCGATTCCTAATGTTCGAAAAGTAATTTCGTTTTTAACTATAGAGAAATTAACTTATTTTTTTGGGTGTCACGACTTTTCGTTCTCATACGTTCAACGACACATCGGTAACGACGTGGGGCGCACTGGACGTCTGGCGCACGGGACATGTGACGCACAATTGGCGCACTGGCTGTCTCGGGAGAGATTTAAGAGATTAAAGTGATCGAAGGCAACTAATCCTCATCATCATAACCATCATCATCAGCCTGTATCCGTCCACTGTTGAACGTAAGCCTCCCGCATGAGTCTCCATCCTCTTCGATCCTCCGCCTTCCGCATCCAGGTCACTCCCGCTATGCTTCTTATGTCGTCAGTCCATCTTGTAAGAGTTTGGCCAATGCTTCGTTTGTCAGTTCTTGGGCGCCATTCTAATACTTTTTTCCTTCCCCATCGAACGTCGTCTCCTTGAAGATATGTCACATTGCCACTTGAGCGTGCCTTTTCGTTGTGTAGCCTCCACTACTTGAGTTCTTCTGCGTATTTCCTCGTTTCGGATTGTATCTTTTAGCGACACTCCTCTCATGGATCTCTCCATAGCACGTTGGGTGACCTTTATTTTATGGGTAAGACCTGCTGTCAGATTCCACGGCTCTGCGGGAGGCTCACGTTCAACAGTGGACGGATACAGGCTGATGATGATGGTGATGATGTACTTTTCGGAAGGCGGAGGATCGAATATGATGTAGACTCATGCGGGAGGCTTACGTTCAACAGTGGGCGGATACAGGCTGATGATGAAGTCCAATTCTTTTAATTTATTCCCAAATCGCTTACATGGTTACTGAACAAAACAGCACTTTATCGAATTCGAATGTTTATGGAATATTATTTAAAAATTCATAAAAACGTTCCTTTTGTAGCAAAATTATTTTTCGATTTCATTTTTTTGGTGGAATTTGGGTCTCTTAAAATTGGGTTTTCAACGTGAAGGACTCGATCGGTTGCCAAGTCCTCATTTTTGCGAATAAGGCTGCCCTGGAAACGAAGCAAGTTCCTTCGCATCAAAACACGATCGCTCGCAAAACCGCTTTGGTGACTCGAAATCGACTTCAATCAAAGATCTCGAACAACGCGACCCCGATTGACGCGGCCTCCAATTACACGAATCGAATTTCACACGACATCTCTATATGTATATGAGTATATTCTTTTAAGTAAATATATACAGGAGAATAATGACAGATGGTGATAGTGATTCTGTAGTTTTATCTGTGGATTCTATCACGCTTACCACATGGATAAGCGCTGCATGCGCAGTGTTGATTTGCCAACGTCATAGACTACAGCGCAACATTCACGCATCATCCTTATTATTACAGAAATTAACTATGAATGGGTGATCTTCACGGGACGACTTTCGTCTACAACCAATTTTGGTAAATAGGATATGGCTGTCATTTTACGGGTGAGGGATCAAATTCACAACAAACGGGGGTATTTTAGAGCTTAGAAATCGATTCATTTTTTAAAAATCCGCGTCGGTAATCGAACCCACGATCTTCGGCTTGTCGAGTAAACGCATTAACTACTGAGGTATAACCCGCTGGCTATATAATATATTACAAAATATATAGAAATACAAGCAATCCTCCTATTACGATGAGTTAGAGACAGCGTTATAGAAAGAAAAACTTTCCCCTGATTTCCGTTACATACTCGTATAGGCAATAAAATATGGGACAAGTGATCCAACTAGGGTGAAACAACTTCCCGAAAGAAATCGACAGGCGTATACAACTGGGTCGGGCAGTTTTTGGAAAAATTACGTACATTTTAAAAGCGTAAATTCGGCAATGTCCTATAAACTGAGGCGTTTAATCAATGCATCTTCCCTGTATTAACTTATGGCGCAGATACGTTGAATCTGACAGCAGGTCTTACACATAAAATAAAGGTCACCCAGCGTGCTATGGAGAGATCCATGAGAGAAGTGTCTCTAAAAGATGAAATCCAAAATTAAGATTTACGAAGAACAACTCAAGTAGTGGAGGCTACACAAAGAATATGCACACTCAAGTGACAGTGTCTATTGAAGAGACAGTGGGCGATGCGGAAGAAAAGTGTTAGAGAAGCGTGCAAGAACTGACAAATGCAGTGTTGTCTGATGTAAGATAGACTGACGAGATCAGAAGAAATGCGAGAGTAGCCTGAATGCGGAGGGCCAAAGATCGAGAAGGATGGAGGCTTAGACGGGAGGCCTAGGATCAACAGTGGACGGACACAGGCTGTTGATGATTTTGGTCACTTAAAATTTCCGCCACCGAATGTTGTCAACTGCCATTGTTCATGTCTTGTCCCAAGATAGATCTGCGGTGGGGAATGCTGCGGCAGGGAGTCACTATTGTGCGAATGTGGAGATCTGCAGACCGCGTCACACCTAAGATCCTGCCCCATGTGCCCAACAAGCTGCACATCCCAGATCTAATGCTGGGCATCACACGGGCTATCGATGTTGCCGTGTATTGTGCAGAACTAATTTGACGTCGCTGACACGAAGAAGAAGATATATGCGGCTTTCGTAAGACAACGATGCGTCACTGTATACTTGTGTTATTTAGCGTATCCATAAGTAACTGTGTTAACCGGGTAATCAATACATATATTTATGGAGAGGATCGTATCAAAACCATCCCACAAGATTGTGCGTACAGATTGGACACCCACTGCATTCTTTTAACATGTCCGAATGTCTCTGTATTTGGAGCATAGGACCACCACAAACCAAGTATATCATATTGATCTAAAGTTAAGAAAAAATTGAGAGGTTATAAATATATGAAAAAAAATTTAAGTTTCCTTCTTAAAATTGTATTTTTAAGCACATTGTAAGTGAGGTTCTCGATAGATTATTCAATTCATTTTTTTTTTTTTTTTTTCTTTCAGAAACATTACAAATACAAATATATTTAATACGATCCTGAAATAAGATATAATACAAGTGAAACAATTAGTTATTTACTATTATTAACAACAATTATTAAAAAGTGCCGAAGCTCGCTAAACAGAAGACTCCACGAAATTACTTTGATAAATAAATTCGTGGAGCTCATGTCTGAACTGGGCTTCTCTCACGTGGAATATATCAATATTCGAGGCGATATGGTTGAACAGTCTGATCACTCTCCCAAGAGGCATAGTCTCTGGCAGGTCAGTATTACCCATGGGAAGATCAAACAATCTGTGCCTCTTTATCCTTAAATAATTGTCAGGGACAAACAAACCGATTTCTAACTAAATATCAGGATTTCTGAACACCGTAGTTAAGCAAGAGTGGAAACTAGCCTTAAATATGATGGTTTACCGCCTGTTGTTTATCACGTGTCGTGGGTTTAGGCATCGAGAGCGTCAGTCTAAGCACCCAATCTCTTTAATAATTCTGACTAAGAAATCAATATATATAATCGTGTCGGAAACAACAGGGTCAGATCCTGTCTGCCCAGAAGTGGGCGGCGACGTCGATGGCGTTACTTCTGGCCATCATCAGGTCTTCCTGGGTGCAGCCACTCGGGCATAGCGCACACTCCAGAAGGTGTGACAGGGTCTGCTCCACGCCGCAGTCACATTCAGTCGGTCCGCTGTAAAACTGCCAGGCCCTCATTTGTGTCCTCGTCTTGCATACTCCGGTCCGAAGTCTGTTAAGGGACCTCCATATATTCCACCCTTGGTCATGTCCAGGGGCTAGGTCCTCTTTCGGGGCAATCCAAGTATTCCCCTCAGTTGCGCTTCTCCACATGTTCAGCCGCAGGGTGGCCTCAGGTATCTCCAGTTCCGTTGTCGACTGTAGGAAACTTCTTCTTGATTTGAACCGTGTAGTTATCTTTTGGTACCCAAACATAGGGTGGAGTGCGTCGTGGGTTGCTTTGGTGAGTTCCTTCTTGGTAGTAACTTCTCGCCGTATGTTTGGTGGGGCAATGCCCGAGAGTTGATATAGCTTTGATATTGGGGTAGGTTTTAGGCACCCCGTAACCACCCGGCACGTTTCATTCAGAGCAATATCCACTTTCTTGGTATGGGCAGACCTCGCCCATACTGGCGCGGCATACTCGCCAGCAGAGAAACAGAGAGCTAGAGCACTTGTGCAGATCAGGTTTGGTTGGGCTCCCCACTTCGTACCTGCCACTTTTCGGAGTAGGTTGTTTCTGGTGGACACCTTTTGCTTAACAGACTGACAGTGTTTCTGATAAGTGAGGGTCCTATCCAGCTTGACCCCTAGGTATTTAGGTGTGTCGCAGTGCTCTAACACCAAGTCGTTCCAGGTAATGTGCAGCTTTCTCTTGGCAAGTCTGTTATTACAAGAAATCAATTAAAATATGACTATGTATATTTTGTATATGTAATATGAATACCTCATTTAAGCCCTGGGATCTTGCCTTGAAGGTTGTTGGTAACCATATATTTTGTGGTGACCTTCAGGCGGAGACATGTTTCAGGACAAAGTATGGTCAGTGGCAAGTAAAAGAACTGAGTGACGCCAATTTGTGGTGAGTATACAAATTGGTTGAAAAGTAATAATATAAAAAAGCTTGTGAATAAATGTTGACTGATTGAATAATAAAAAAATAAAATATACATACTCTGAATATATACTACAGAGACATCTATCGTTATACGATGGTAACAATGGAATAAATACATCTTCTTACGCGTGTCTGTTCAGGCGGAGAAATAGTCGAGTGGACTAGGCGGTGTAAAAGACCTGAGCGAAAGTTGGTTCCAAGGCTCGTGGTTCGCATCCCGCGTCTGACGATATTTTTCTAAATTAATTGATGAGTATACAAATTGGTTGTATAATTGTATGTGTATATTCAATTACTAGTATACAAATTGTCATTCCGCGGGCTGCTTGTCTTAGTCACTATCGCTTCCTGGTGGGTCAGGTTAGGTTAGGTTACTTTTGTTTAGATAAGGCTAGGTTAGGTTGGGTTAGGTGGGGTTATGTAAGGTTAGGTTTTTGTCCATTTCTTAAACATGTAAAAAATATTCAAAAAAATGAGAGACCCTGCAAAATACACACAATGTTAGGGCATACTTGTACGAAGAGACAAATAATTGAAAACATAGGTGTTTATTCCATGTTGGCCTCGTAAACCGCGCGTGTTAGTCCAATGAAATCCTTGATGTAGTTTAACGGCAAAGATATGTCAGTACTAAACAGCAGCTTACGAAGCTCCTCCCAAGAAATGACAGGAACTTCGAAACGACAACACAGAACACGACTCTTGTTCTCATGGATGATCTCAATCAGAGAAAGTTTCACTGTCTGTTGTAGACGTGATATCTCATGGACAAGCATCGCAAGAAGAAAGGACAAACCTTTTTAAGGCTTAGGTTAGGTTAAGTTAGGTTAGGTGAGATGAGGGTAGGTTAGGTTACGTTATATTCGTTAAGGTAAAGGCGCTGCTTATAAATCCACCGATGCTTTTTCAGTGATCTTAAAGAAGTGGAATTAGAACTCACATTTAAACATAATCGGAGACGATTAGGCGAATACAAGAGATGGGTAAAACTCTAGAACAATGAACAACTCGGCCGGTGATCTCTTAAGACGGACTTCTTAAACGACAGGTCCGCACTTTCCTCCTATTTACTTTCCACTACCATTACATTTCTTGTAAAGTACCATGATATCAGCTCGATATAGCCCTCGGGATATTGATGACTTTGTTGACAAAGTCATTAAACCTGAAGAAGACCCTTGCAATGGCAGTCGAAATATCGGATAGAAGAAATTCGCCACACACGGCTAAACCCAAAAGCCAAAATATCAAATATGGCCGTGAAAACCTAAGAAGCTAATATTACTATATCAGCTTACGAATGTTCAGCAGCAATTGTATGACGAATCTTTCGGTTGTGGGTGGGTGCATGAAAAAACTACCGCTCTAAGTAACCTGTACGCCTGAACACCGCATCAGGGATCAAATTGCGTAGGAATAATCAAGTCTTTCTCCTTATCTATCGAACATTTACTGACGTGGAGAAAGACAAACTCTGTAGACTTTCATCTCACTCACGCATTTACCAGACACAGAATTTTCAGAGAATTCCTAAAAAGATTTGTCCTCTCTTCTTGCGACGCATGTCCATGTGATCCAGGCATACAACAGACGGTGAGACACTCTCTCGTGGAGTGCATCATCCATGAGAACAGGAGACGCATTCCCTGGGAGTCTCTACCATTTCTCGGGAGGATTTTCTTCAACTGCCGCTTAGTTTAGACGTTCCCTTGCTGTTAAGCTTCATCAAAGAAATCGTCAAGGCTACGCGCGCGGTTAACGAGGCTGACATAGAATAAGCTCCTACATTCTTCAACTGTTTGTCATACGCGTAATATACCCTTGTGTGTAACATGCAGGGTACCACGAGCAACTTTATATTTTTTCTACATTTTTTTAATAAAAAAAGGGACGCTGTTTAGTGTTCGATCTGCATGAACAGGAAAACAAAAAATGTACTAATTTTTTCTTGCATCTCTTTATATAAACATATTTTGTATATATAAGTATAATACAGCTCTGTTTTGTACTTGACTTGGTCAGGCGTCAAATGTCCCGAATAAGTAACTAAGAGTGCCAAGTAAGTAATCCATCATAAAACACAGCATTGTTTTAACCAGGTCATCAACAGGGTTGCTAGCTACTCACGTATTTAAAAAAATATACACTCAACACATACAGAAGAATACCAAGATACGCTTTGTGAAAACCCTCCCTGTCGCCTGTGTGAAAAGACTAAGTGAACCAATCTTACGCCTGTGTTCCATTGATTGCAGGTTAGACATAAGAATTTTACTGTTTATCAAACAAATAGCTCTTCTTTGAACTTTGTTTTCAACTTCCACAAAGCTCTGTTAGTCTTCGCCTTATCTTATGTCAGTGCCGCGTCCCACAACTCCACCTAGTACACTCTATGTATAGTTTTCAACGACCTTTTAGGACGGCGCTAGCATGAAAGCTTGAAAAGAAGATAGTTTCTACATCATGAAATTTACTGATTATCAAATGAGTAACTCCCCGTGTTTCCGGAGCTCGTTGGAAACAATGAATAGTATATTTTCTCAGATGGTTCTTCGGATGAAGAGATGTCTTGAGACATGACATGGATAATGACGGCTGTGAGAACTAACAAAATATGTAATAAAAAATAAAATAAATCGCAGCAAAATCGTATTTTTAAAAATAAAGATTACTTCTATGGTAGCCCTTGTTTTTAATTAAAATTTTCACAAGCTCATAACTGAAATGATCATGGGAACAGGAAACAATTATGAAGTACCTATTGTACTGTATGTAAAGAATTGATCCCTAAAGTAGGAGTCGCTCTAATCCACGACAATTGATACGAAGTTCACTATAGAAAAAGGTATTCAAACAATTGTATGATTGTCAAGTGAGATTATTAATAGCTGTAAATACGAGTTGTATTATTATTGTATGATAATAACTGTTAATAAATAACCAGAGGAATGCTATCATCATCAGCCTGTGTATTTCCACTGTTGAACGTAGGCCTCTAGCCTTATCAATAGCCCGCGTGTTGCCCAGCATTAGATGTACAGCTTGATGGGCACATGGAGCAGGATCTTAGGTGTGAAGCGGTCTGCACGTCTATACAGTCACACTATAGTGACTCTCCCTTCCGGAGCATTTCCCACCACCCGAGGTTGTCTTTTGTTCTACCAACTCCAGTTCTTAATCTGTTAAAGGATTTCCAGGTCCGCCAGTTAAGGTTCTTGACTTGTTGCCAGAGCTGGAGTCTCTCATTTTCAGGGCCGGATTTGAGAGGTTGTGTGGATCTCAGAAAGCTGCTTCGCGACTTCAGTCTGGGTGTTGGGGGTATCTGATTATACAAGCAGTGGGACGGTCGGTTGATTGCCTTACGCATCTCTTAGGCGCATATGACTTGGCGTGTTGCGTTTGGTGGTGCGATACCAGCCAAGGGGTATAGTTTTGATTACAATGTGCTGATCGACTCCATAATGGTGCCGCATCAATTATTTTAATAAATTCGAATGACTTACCCAACGCATCCGATTCCTGAACCATTTTTTCCTAAGAAGCGACTTAACCGAAGAAACGATAGTATTCGAGGCGTATCTTTATTGATTAATTAATTATTGATCTAACAAGAACAGCGCTTACGGCGTGCTATTATCGCTGAAAATAGAAATGAATCATTAAATAAATCGATTAATTATATGATTGTGGTAGTTGTCCTCGGATATGGCTTAGTGATTAAAGCGCTTATGTACCAAACCGAACGTCGTGGGTTCAATCCCCGACGGAGATTAAAAATATATATTTTTAATCCAATTTTAAGTTTTTAAAAAAAATGTACAGCGAAACGCTCAAAAATCTGATACACGAACAATGGTTCCGCATCATTTCGTTCCCAGATAATTCATTCAACGACTCATCGGTAACGACGTGGGGTGCACTGGACGTCTGGTGCACGGAACAACTGGTGCACTGAATGTCTCGCTTACCTAATTTAACCTAAGTATTTACCCAGTGATCGTTGATTTAATCCTAATATGGCGGACACATCTCTGTTTGACAAGCGAACAGAAATAGAGACGAAAGATTGTAAGTCGAGGTTTTAGGTACCAGTCGGCAAGGGCCACATCATGCTGATGTCATGATGAAATATAGATCAATTATCTATAAAATCAAAAATTAGACTTTTGAAAAACATTCTTTTAAAAAATAAAAATAATCCAAATAAATGAGCATGCGTTATATTTCATTTCATTTGAAGATTGGCGCGTTTTGGTAAGTTTCCGATACTTCCTGCAAGAGAAAGTGTTGACCCACTGCCTGTTTATTAAGGACTTGTATGTCGTACATGTTATTACTATACATTTTCGTACTGAAGTGGACTCCTTTTGGTCCCAACCAGGGCGTGGGCCTTGCGTGGACTAGATACAGAAAAAATAACACGATCAACAGTTATGTTTCATAAATTATATTTTGACGAAGTAGCAAACATTTTAAATAATAAATATCCAACGACACATTTTAACATCGTTGTTGTCGCCATATGCCGTCATAAGATTCCCTGACCGTTGATATTGGTTGACGTGATATATTGTTTTGTTACTTTCAGTACGCATTGTGACATCTACGGTAGGAACTTGGATCTGCAGTCATTCCCTTTATCAACCTACATGTATTATTTTCAAGAATCTGTAAAGCATGCAAATAAATGTCGTTAGGTTTCGTCACATGAGCGATTTTTACTGTAAACCACATGTGTGAATGTCACCACATGAATGGAGTTACACAATGAACGTTTGTTAATTATAATAGTTTTTATGCATCATCTGATAGCTAAAGGACACAAGAACCAATGTGATATATGAAAATAGGTCAGATAAGTACATTTATGCTTCAAATACTAGTTTTATAATTGCCAGTATCATTTGTATTCAAACCGAGCCGTAATGAAAGCGTTAAACGAAGTTATATATATTTTTTACGAGTATGTTAAATATCAGAATTATTTTCAGACAAAAAATCAAATTCACTGTGTAAGCATTATAACCGTGGTAGATAGTTTTTTTTATGTAATCGCCTGCAGGAGAGCACAGCCATTTGCTAGCGGGTCAAGGCATTTGCTTTGCAAGCCAAAGGTCGTGGGTTCAATCCCCAACGGAGATTAAAAAAAAGGATTTTTAATCGATTTCTGAGCTCTAAAATTCGCCTGGTTGGTGTGAATTTGATCCCTCACCCGTAAAAGGCCAGTCATAGCCTGTTAATTAAAATTGGTGGTAGACGAAAGTCGTCTCTCGTAGACCACCCATTCACAGTAAATTCTTGTTATAATAAAGCATGATGCGTGAATCTCGGGCTGTAGTCTATGACGTTGGCGGATCAACGCTCCACATACAGCGCTTAGCGATATTTATCATGGTAGTCATCGAATTCCACAGATGAGAATTCAGAATTACTATCACCATCTGTCGGTATATTCTCCTGTATGTGTTTACATAATTTGAAAAAACAAAAACTGACTAAAAAAGTAAAGTAGCTCAATTTACAAAGGAAAATTGCTCTAAAATTCTACATTTTCAAGTAAATCCTGATGACTACGACACACAATTTAACACATTTCAACGAGCAATTAGTCGAGTATTAAGAGCGCCACACTTTATGTTATTACATGATCACGGTTATTTGCTTCCTTTTCGAAATTAGCAGAAAATGATAATTGAAAAATCACGTTTGACTTGTTACCGCTCGTTGATGTCTTTTGTAGGTTTCGCTCATGACCTAGCGATGCAGTTTCCAGTACAAAAATTTAACAAACCTTCAAAGAGAAATTATACTCAACCCGTCTACAGCGTACACTTCAATAGAGATTTTTAAAGGCTAATATTCGTCCGATCGTTTTTTTAATTAGAATAAAAATAATATATATTACATTAATTAACTAGTTTTACATAGTTATTTGGACCCAGAATAACCTAATCTAAACTAACTAATGCGCGAAGAAATGCGTAAGGCAATCAATAGGCCGTCCCACTACTTGTATAACCAGATATCCCCTTCACTTAGACAGAAGTCGCGAAGCAGCTTTCTGAGATTCACACAACCTCTGACATCCCTGAAACTGAGAGATTCCAGCTCTGCCAACAAATCGCATCAGAAGATTTCATTATATCAATGGAAGGCCTCCCAACTGACAAGAACCTTGACTGGTAGGCCTAGAAATCTCTGAACAGAATAAGAACAGGAGTTGGCAGAACAAAAGACAACCTCGAGCGGTGGGAAATGCTTCGTAGGAGAGTCAATGCTGTGTGAATGTGGAGACCTGCCGACCATCTCACAACTAAGATTCTGACTCAGGAGGCCTATTAGCTGCACATTTACACCTAATGCTGGGTAGCACACAGGACATCCATGTTGCTAGATATTGGGCGGAAATAATTTGACGTCGCTGACACGAAAAAGAAAAAAGACAACTTCGAGCGGTGGGGTTTGCATTAGCAGGAAGGGTCATTGTGTGATTGTAGAGACCTGCAGACCACCTCACACCAAAGATTATGTCTTATGTAAGGTCATGGGTTTGATCTCTGACCGAAAATAAAAAAAAGCGATTTCTAAGCTCTAAATACATAGGCTATGACTGGCATTTTACGGGTGAGGGATTAAATTCACACCATCCGGGGGTATTTAAGAACTCAGAAATTGATTAGAAATCTTTTTTTAAATCTCTGTCGAGGATCGAACCCGCGACCTTTGGCTTGCAAAACAAACGCTTTGACCATTGAGCCATACCCGCCGGCAAAGTCTGGACCGTTTGTTTCTAACAACACGCGGAAAGCAACAGGCGGTAACCCTTCAAGTTGTATCCCGTGTTAAGTGTTTCTTTCCGTCGATGATCTAAGGAGAACCTTGCTTATAGCATGCGATTATCGCTTTGAAAAGCCTTTATTCTATGACAAATAAAGAATGTTGAATTTTTTCATATAAAGCAACGATAAAATTACATTTTTAATGTTTTATTCATTCATTTTCTTTCTCTGCCGTTCCGATTCATATGAAATGAATTTAATAGTGATTTCAATTATTAACATGTTTAGAAAGTAATGTCGTTTTTTCCTAACATATAACATAATTATATATTTTCACAGACAACTTCTTTTGAAGTTGCGAAGCAGCTTTATGAGATCCACACAACCTTTCACATCCCTGAAACTGAGAGACTCCAGTTTTGCTAATAAATCACATCAGAAGATTTCATTACACGTTTTATTACGTGGTGCCTATTGGCTGGCTATACTCAGAAGGTCTACAATGCGCTCCGGGTCCAGTATAACAACGCCTTACGAATGTTGTTGGGTCTGCCGCGATACTGCAGTGCCTCAGGCATGTTGACGGAGGCGCGAGTGGATGGCTTCCATGTCATAATAAAGAAGCGTTGCGCTTCTCTGTGGCAGTCTCAACGTAATAGTCGCTGTGCTGGCGGACTCACGGTTGGAGGGGCACTGGATGCGCCTTTACGTGGCCATCCAGAGGTGATCTGGTGCTCCACTCACTGCGTAGTACAATAATAATAATGTGGTGTATGTGTACATGCCGATTTATATTTTCTTTCTTTTCTATAAGACCTGCTGTTAGATTCCACGTCTCTGCGCCATAAGTTACAATAGGGAGAATGCATTGGTTAAACGCCTTAGTTTTAAGATCATGTGGAATTTTCACTTTATATTGGAGAAGAGTAATTCGCCACACACGGCTAAACCCAAAAGCAACAATACTAAGAAAAAGAAGATTAAAAAAAAAAACTTTATTATTTTCGTTAAAAACTATATTTCATTCCAAACAACCATTTATATAAATAAATGATATATGTATTTCATTTACGTGAATTCTTCTTCATAGTAGATTTGTGCGTGACTTAGCATCATAATCATCATCATCATCAGCCCGTGTCTGTCTAATGTTGAATTTAGCATTAAATCCTCCTCTCTAAAAAGACGTTATCCAATTGCGTGGTGGCAGGATGAGGAGCAGATTAACAACACAAAGACTTTTTCTGAAGCACATTGACATGTATATTACGATAACTTTAAAATCTTCTGGCCCGGACCTGGTCACAGCATTCAGGCCGGGCCAACCTCTTTCGGAATCTCGTCACGGTCGGGGGACAACTACTGATTCCGACACCGCGCCGTCGGTAACACCCAGCGTCGCAAGTGGCGATCGTTGACTTGACCAAAATTCCAATATGTCGACACATACATGTATGATAAGCGTACAGAAATAAGAAACGAAAGATTGTATATCGATGTTTTCGGTACCAGTCATCAAGGGCTACATCATGTTGATGTCAAGGCTTTTTACGAGAGTGTTCGTCGCTCTCAATCCTTCACCTTCAACATCCAATATCGTCTAACTCTTCCTCTGATGTCATCACTTCATCTCGTTGCAACCCAATCATGCACTTACTCCACCAAGAATACTGCTATGTTCCTGTATCTTTCAAAGGTTGTTCTCTTTCAAAAGCAAGCTCCATCAATATTCTTGGATTATCAATCTCGAATAATGTCAAATATTACGAGTCAATTAAGTGTAAAGCCGGTCTCGCTTCCAAAAAACTAGGTGTATTATATAGATCACTGAGGTATTACAACGATGAACAACTTCATCTTTTATAGAAAGGACAAACCTGAAAAATCCATAAATATGGCATCACCTTTGGATTGTAGACTCAAAATACCGTCTAAACTTAATTGACTCAGTTTATAGAAGAGCAATTTGTTTGATAAACAATGACACTCTTACGTCTAACCTGCAATCAATGGAACACAGGCGTAAGATTTGTTCACTTAGTCTTTTCGACCCTTATTACCACGGTCGCTTCGGAACTTAGAGAACTAATTCCTCCTGCACCCACCCACAACCGACAAACTCGTCTTACACTTGCCGAACATTCATACATGGTTAATGTGTGTCGACCAAGAACTGGCAGCTTTCAAAGTTCCTTTCTTAATGCCACAGGAAAGCTTTGGAATGATCTTCCAGCGTCTGTGTTTCCTCCTTCCTACAATCTGGATCTCTTCAAGAAACAGATAAATATACACTTGCAATCTCCCCAACCCACACAAAAACACGAACACAATACACGTTTTCCGCATGCAGCGTCCAGCCTCCCTGGCTGATCGTCATAGAGTACACTGATCTTGACCGGCTGTGCTGTCTTGCATGCGATTACATAAAAAAGTCATCCGACTTTGTCAGTTCTTGGGCGTCACTCAACATTTTTTTTTCCCATCGACAGTCGTCTCTTCAACATACTCGTATATGTCACATTGCCACTTGAGTGTGCCTATTGGTTGTGTAGCCTCCACTACTTAAATTCTTCTTCGGATATCCTCGTTACGAATTCTATCTTTAAGAGACACTCCTCTCGTGGATCTATCCGTGGCACGTTGGGTGACCTTTATTTTATGCGTAAAACCTGCTTTTGGAATGAGCACTGAGGTAACTCTTATTTATAGGAAAATTTTGATGAAATACAATAAATAATTTTATTATTGTAATTCAATGTAACGTAAATATTCTGCGATTTTTCACCTTTAAACTGTTGTGATAAAAAAGACTAGAGGCCTTTGAGATGTGGTTATACAGAAGAATTATCGGAATATCCTGGAGAGACCACGTCACGAACAATGAGGTTCTCAGGATAATCAAGAAAGATAGGCACCTAGTAAGAACCATCTCAGAGAGGCGATCGGTCACATCATGCGCCACGATGTCTTCTTCACGACATTGTGGAGGGGATGGTCGATGGTAGAAACAGTAGAGGATGCCCTAGACGGGAATATTTGCAGCAAGTGTTCGAGGACATGAGTTGTAGCACTTATGCTGAGCTAAGGAGGGTTGCGGAGGACCAAGAGGAATGGAGATCGAGATGCAAGGTTCTGTTGCTGCAAACCAATCCACCGCATTGATACTACGAAGAAGAAACTGTTTAAATATTAAGCTTACTTACTGAAATTAAATTCCCCGTGACATTTTACCGTGTTTGTATTTCTTTTCTTTCTTGTTCGGAATGTAGGGAGAATTTCACTGATCCCTTTCCAACACACATAACAATTCCTTCACAGCAATTCACCGATCTCTACACTTCCACGACACTCCCGCGTCCGACAGTTATCTATGATAAAATAATGCAGAATAACTGTGTATTTACCTAAATAATTGATATATACCTGTATATATACATATAATCGTGTCGGAAACAACAGGGTCAGATCCTGTCTGCTCAGAAGTGGGCGACATTGATGGCGTTACTTCCGGCTATCATCAGGTCTTCCTGTGTGCAGCTACTCGGACACATCGCACACTCCAGAAGGTGTGACCGGGTCTGCTCCACGCCGCAGTCACATTCAGTCGGTCCGCTGTAAAACTGCCAGTCTTTCATTTGTGTCCTCGTCTTGCATACTCCGGTCCGAAGTCTTTAAGGGACCTCCATATATTCCACCCCTGGTCGTGTCCAGAGGCTAGGTCCTCTTTCGGCGCAATCAAGGTATTCCTCTCAGTTGCGCTTTCCCCACGTGTTCAGCCGCAGGGTGGCTTCAGGTATCACCAGTTCCGTTGTCGACTGTAGGAAACTTCTTCTCGATTTGAGCCGTGTGGTTATCTTTTGATACCCAAACATTTCATAGCAATCCACCGATCACAACACTCCCACGTCCGACAGTTATCTATATTAAAATAAAGCTAAATAACTGAATATTTACTTAAATATTTGTTGTTTTATTTTTACACACTTTGTAATGTCTATATGTTCTAGATATGGAACGTATATGGGAAGAAAAAATGTATATTGTATTGTATATAAAAAAAACTGTATCTACGAGTAAGCGATATGACGGCATACTTATGGAATTAAAATGAATATTAAGTATGGGAAAATACGCTTATAGTATTAAACAATAATAACTGTAACTGGATTAGTTATACATTGTGTTTGAATCTAATTACTTGGTTGCCACCATTCACATTGCCATGAGATGGTACGTCACATTTCGTGGATAGTACGTGATATTGTTCGTCTATTTGAATCATTTACGGCAACGTAACTGGTGATACCTGAAGCCACCCTGCGGCTGAACATGTGGAGAGGAGCAACTGAGGGGAATACTTGAATTGCCTCGAAAGAGGACCTATCCCCTGGACACGACCAGGGGTGGAATATATGGAGGTCCCTTAACAGACTTCGGACCGGACTATGCAAGACGACGACACAAATGTAAGCCTGGCTATTTTACAGCGGACCTACTGAATGTGACTGCGGCGTGGAGCAGACACTTTACCCGTCTCACACCTGCATCACACTGGAGGACAGTTAAGTCTCCTTGATGACGCGCTCATTCAGATTTGATCAGTTAGCAACTGATAAGTGCAGTGGGAGTCCCCTCTGAACAATTTTGGCCACTGCACAGAAGTGCTAAAATAAAGAATCCGTGAAAGAAATTATAATCGCATTCATGGGTTGTAAAGAGATGCAAGATAGATTCTCTCACCGAAAATACGAGCAAAGATTGTAAATGCGTGGAATTTTTGTTTAGTGGTCAATAAGTCTGTAGATAGGGCCGAGGCGATTCCCTCGAACTGCATCGAAAAGGACTCCTCTTTCTAACGAGAGGAACTGACAGTCCCAGAGAATGTGCTCTGACGTCTGGAAGGGGGCGCCACAGGGGCTACTAGGGTTTGAAACTAAATTAAATGAGTATAATCTGTCATTAAAAGCGCCGTGCCCGGTCATTAGTTGAGTAGACGTGGAGCAGACCCTGTCACACGTTCTGGAGTGTGCGCTGTGTCCGAGCAGCTGCACCCAGGAAGACCTAATGATGGCCGGGAGTGACACCATCGACGTCGCCCACTTCTCGGCAGACAAGATCTGACCCTGTTGCTTCCGACACGATTATATATATATTTATGTAAAGTCTTCCAATAGACGTTCAAACTTCAATATTTGATAGCGGCCTTATTGTTAAAGCGACATCTCTCAAATTGGCTTTCATTTATTATACTACACTAATTTTAGGAAGATCCCTATGACACATTTATTGCCTTGTATAAAATGGATTGATGATTGATGATACTCGCGGGATGCCAATACCACCCATACAGTACCTATGGTATTCCATCTTATAATTGCAATATTAAATATCAGTTTGTTCTTTGGCGGAAGATCTCGTGACGTGCCGATGTCGGCCATTTTTTATTTTATTTATATCTCCATGGCAAGCGCCCTCTACATTTTCTATCCTCAACCATCCCCTCCACAATATCGTAAAGACGAACGCGGCGCATGATGTGACCAATCCATCGGGCTCGCCTCTCTGAGATGGTTCTTACTAGGTGTCTATCTTCCTTGATTATCCTGAGAACCTCATTGTTCGTGACGTGGTCTCTCCAGGAAATTCCGAGAATTCTTCTGTACGACCACATCTGAAAGGCCTCTAGTCTTTTTTTATCACTTTCAGATAAGCACCATGTCTCACAGCCGTACATAAAGATGCTCCAAACAAGCGTTTTGGCAAGTTGCTTGCGGAGCCTTAAAGTAATATTCTTTGACTCAAGAATTTTAGCTTTTTTATTGAAGCTAGCCTTGCTTGATGTATGCGTCTGTTGACTTGTCTTTTTGTTCTGCCATCCCAGGTGATGGTACTTCCAAGGTATACAAACTCTTTTGCATCTTTTAGGGGTATTAGTAATAATTGAAAAATAAAAATGCCTAATTAGAAAAGTACATTTATTTAATGTAGGTATAGAATAAGAAGATATACAGTGTTGTTCCTTAAAGGTATAAAAAATTATACTTAAATTTTTTAAAAACTGAGAGTAAAAAAATTACATAGTAAAGAAAATTAATGAATTCTCTCATACATTTTTTTATCTCACTAAAATAACAATGTTCAAATATATAACATGTAAATTTGACTAGAACCTAGGATAAGCAAATGTTGTTTTATGTTAACACATACAGGAGAATATCGACAGATGGTGATAGTGATTCTGAAGTCTCATCTGTGGAATTCTACATGGCCAAGCGCTGCATGTGGATTATTGATCCGTCAATGTCGTAGAATACAGCCAGAGATTCACGCATCATCCTTTATTCTTACAGGAATTTACTGTGAATGGGTGGTCTTCGCGGGACGACTTTCGTCTACCACCGAGATTTCTGCATCACTATCACCATCTGTCGTCTGCAAAGCAAACGCTCTGACCGCTGGCTCTATATATAAGACTTGCAAATTATATATAGTTAAATATTTTTTTTGGCAGTTTTCAATTCAATTAATGTAAAGTAATTATTTAGCATACGGTCAGTAAGAAATAATAATTCGGGAGTAAAAAAATAATAAATTGGCAGGAAAAAATTCATGAATGGTAATATGTGATAGGTTAGGTTTCAATTTCACAGCTTAATTTTTCATTCAATTTTTCCCAATATTTTACCTTCACTGGCGGACCTGGAAATCCCTGAACATATTAAGAACCTGATTTGGTAGAACAGAGGAGAACCTCGAGCGGTGGGGAATGCTTCGGCAGGGAGAGACACTATTGTGCGACTGTGGAGACCTGCAGACCGCCTCACACCTGAGATGCTGCTCCACGTGCCCAACAAGCTGCACATCTCAGGACCTAATGCCGGGCAACACACGAGCTATCGATGTTGCCAGATACTGAGAAAAAATAATTTGACGTCGCTGACACGAAGAAGAAGACCAATATTGAATATATTACTTCCATTTTATTTTATAACTGATCACATTCACACTGCCACAGTGGTTAATGCCAATTTATTTAGTTTACAGCAGACATCTGTTTTCGAAACCCAATATACGGCTACAATTGGCTTTTGGTGAGATGCCAAGATTAATAAAAAATACTTCCTCAAACTTTCACTCCCAGTATTCTGCGCAGACATCTGTTTTCGAAACCTATCATACGGCTGCATTGGCTTTAAATATTTATGACATATTCCAAGTGATCCATCCATTCAATAAGTAATAAATAATATTGAATTTTTTTAAAAGTAGTGTTTTTTTTAGGATTTTTCTATTAGGATCTTACACGTCTAAATAGTAGGCTATGACAGTTATTTTTAGTACATCTTATAAGGAAATGATTATTCAGACAGATATTAACCCTATAAGATCCACATGTAGTAATTGTATAATTATAAACACCAATTAATATTTATTTAATACTTTTCTAAGGAGGTCGGAAACAAAAGTACCACTATAGAGCTGTGTCACAACCAATCATTACCAGACGATTCGTTCAAAGACTCATCGGTAACGACGTGGGGCGCACTGGACAACTGGTGCACCGGATGTCTCGCTAACCTAACCTAAGTTATTTCGTTAACGAGACCTATGGATAACTTCTTAGGTTTTCACGGCCAGATTTGATATTGTGGCTTTTGTGTTTAGCTGTGTGTGGCGATTTTTTTCTATCCAATATTTCGACCGCCATTGCAAGGGCCTTCTTCAGGGTCGATGACTTTGTTGATGACTTTTTTTTGATGAAATTCGCCACACAGCTAAACCCAAAATCCACAATATCGAGACCTATGGATCTTTCGACTCTACGATCAATGGACATATCCTTAGGTTAGGTTAGGTTAAGTTAGTTTAGGTAACATTATAGGAGGGTTGTCTACGAGGGTTATTCGTATTATAAAGTTCCCATGGCGCTACAGTCCTGAAAAGCGCTGTTATGGTGGATCCTGTACCTTGGTTCCTCCACTCCAAATCCCTTCCCTAGCGTGCTGCCTGCGGAGCTCATTGGTAGCCGTACATGATGGATCTCCCCCTCGCTTCGCCCGCCAGGCGTGAGTGATCCTTTTCCTGTCTGCAATAAACATTGCGCCGGTAGAAATCCATTCCTAACTATGCGACATCTATGCAGACAAGTGTATGAGCGTACAACACGTGCGCAAATGGTGCAGAGAGTTCAAGAACGGGCGTACTGACGTCCATGATGAGGAGCGTTCCGGACGGCCATCTGTTTCTGACGAAACAATTGCAAAAGTGGAAGCAGCGATGCTCTCAGATAGAAGAGTGACAGTTCGTAAGCTCTGCGAAATGATCCCTGATGTCAGCAAAACCTCTATTGACAAGATTTTGACGGAGCATCCAGGGTATGCTAAGGTTTGCGCGAGGTGGGTGCCAAGAATGTTGACCGAAGACCACCAACGAGCTCATCTCAAAATTTGGATAGGGTATTGTCAAACACCCACCCTACAGCCCGGACTTAACCCCAAGTGACTACCATCTCTTCCCTGACACGAAGAAACACCTGGGTGGAACGCATTTTGGCGACAGAGAAGAGCTGGAAGAAGCGGTTCTCAGGTATCTGCGTGGCTTGGCGGCAGATTTTTTTGACTCGGGCATTCAAAAGCTCGTATACCGCATGCAAAAATGCATTGACCTCAGTGGTGACTGTGTAGAAAAATAAGTAAAAGTGTGAACTTTCCAAAAATGTACGCATTCATGGAATTAAACAAGTTTTACACTGTGAACAATCACTGAGAAACTTATACTACGGATAACCCTCGTAGTATTCAAATATATAGATATTTAGAAAAAAAATTGACATTTTATAAAATTAAAATTTTGTATGAATAAATGTAATTTACATAATTTAATTGTCTGAAAGCTTAAAAATAAATAAAAAACATATTTTATATAATTTATTACATACATTTTCATATAAAAAAAATATTTTAATATTATATTGAATACGCACTTATATTTAATATATTAATGTTTTACAATCATTAATGAAATTTAATGTAAACTTAATAGAAAAAAATGGCTAAAACTGGTATTGATTTAAAAAGATCATTCCAATAGTAAAATGTTTAATTTTAAAACCAACATTTCTTCTTCATAGTATCAATCCGGTGGGTTGTTTTGCATCAACAAAATCTTGCATCTTGATCTCCGCTCGTCTCGATCCTCTGCAACCCTCTTTAGTTCTTACTTAGTCTTACATTAAAATTATGATTAAAAGTATTAAAAACAACACACAGATTGTCTGCCATACAACCGTTTTACACGAAGAAATGCATGATACTAGATATTTACCATCGCATTCAATTATAAAGAACTTGTGCAAAAAAAAATGTTTAAAATGATATTAGAAGAAACGTTTCATACGATAAATCACAAACACAATAGTATTTACATCCAAAAAATGTGTATATTTTTTTATGTATATTAAAAAAAAAAATTACATATATTTTTAGTATATATAATCGTAAATAGTAAAGGTATTTTAAAAAAACTATAATTATTCACTAAGTGCAGTTAAAAAATTAATGAATAAATATAGAGATAGTGGAATATTAATATTATTAACAGTAATTAAATTACTTAAAAAAATATAGCATGATCCCTGACTACTTAAGTCATTGACTGCCACGGACCCCCGATCGGGGTTCTTCGGCTACTCAAACGAAGCGCCACAAACCCCGGTAGGGGTTGTCCGTTGCGTACATTTTGTATGGAGTAGTCTTGCTTGGGTTCGCAGAAGACAATATTACTGTTGTTGTCGTTTTTTTTTTTTTAATCTATGCGTTTTTATACGATTGTGAACCTGAAAAACATTTTTCCATATTGGCTTGTAGGTTGCAGATATGCGAAATGTGATGGCAGTCAACGGGTTAAGTAAATAATCAGGGATCATGTTAAATTGATATAATATGATAAATTCCCCGTGATATTAAAGTGTTTTTTTTTTTTTTCATGTTCGGAATGTCGGTGTATCTCCATTGATGTTTTCCTACTACGCATAACAATTCCTTCTCAGCAATCCACAGATCGCAACACTATCCACTACACCCCACATTCCGACGTAACGCATACCAGTAAATAGTATACTGTCAACATATATGCCTTTTTTCTTTTCGTGTTCAGAATGTCGGTGTATCTCCAGTGATCTTTTCCTACCTCGCATAACAATTCCTTCTCAGCAATCCACAGATCGCAACACTATCCACTTCACCCCACATTCCGACAAGTCATAATAAATATCAATTTTTTAAGTTAATAGTCAGGGATCATGTTATATTTTCTTCGAGTATAATTAATATTTAAATTGGCGTCATTGTCGTCATGTTGATGACGAGACCTCCTTAAGAATAGACACTGAATATCATGTTTTCCACCACGGCATCTACAACTACTGCTACTGCTACTGCACAGGGACCTATTTGAGATGTGTTATACCGATTGCGGTGACCATATGCCCCGATTCGGAGAACGCAAACCAAAGCCGTCTTTTTTACAAACCCTGGTCAATATATATATATTTTTATTTAAGCCCATACAGAAGAATACAGACAGATAGTGATTCTGAAGTTTTTCATGTGTGGATCCCACGAAGCTTACCATTTTACATACGGATAAACGCACAGGAATTCACTTTAGATGGCCATTGCAAGGGTCTTCTTCACGGTTGATGATTTAGCCACACACGGCTAAACCCAAAAGCCACAATATCAAATCTGGCCATGAAAACCTAAGAAGTTATTCTCCTGTATGTGTTTACATAAAAAAATGGCTTTGCGTTCCCAATCAAAAGACAAGTCATCAGGTTAACTATAAAGGTCCCTGGCAATGATCCGTGGTGGCCATACGTCCCATACAGGGAGCGGGTACAATAATTACAGTTAATATGTATGTAATGTCACCTTACAGCGGCCTCAATAGTAGTTTTTTTTACAGTATATGTTATATATGATGAAATGTTATTTATATTTTTAGTTTTTGTTTTTTGTACCAATCTGGATAATCGAACATCCAGATAATCGAGTATCCAGATAATTAAAGTCCGGATAATCGAGGTCCGGAAAATCGATCTTCCAGATAATTGAACACACAGATAATTGAACATCCAGATAGTCGAGGTCCGGATAATCGTGGTCCGGATAATTGAGCAAACAGATAATCGAACATCCAAATAATGAAAGTCCGTATAATCTAGGTCTGGATACCGGATAACTGATCATCCAGATAATCGATCATCCAGATAATCGAGATCCGGAAAATCGATGTCCGGATAATCGATCATCCAGATAATCGAGGTCCAGATAATAGAGAACCGGATAATCGATCATCCAGAAAATGAAAGTCCGTATAATCGAGGTCCGGATATTTTATCATCCAGGTAATCGAGGTCCGGATAATTGATGTCCGAATAATCGTTCATCCAGATTACGAAAGTCCTGATAATTGAGGTCCGGATATTTTATCATCCAGATAATCGAGGTCCTGATAATCGAGATTCTCCTGTATAATTTATATTAAAAAAAAGAAAATCTACTTCTCCGACCGCTTTAAAGCGACATTACCGATATTTATTATATATATATTTTTTAATATTATACTTAATACCTATTATCGACAAAAGTAAGGTTTTTGGGGGGGGGGTTAATAATAATAATAATAGTAACCCAATAGATACATTTTTAAAGAGTGTAAAAATAGACGATGATAGAAATATAATATAAAGTAGTGGGTGAAGAGTAGTGGGGGTCTTATGAGAATATATGGAGTAATTTAATTTTTTTTTTTTTTAAAAAAGAAGATGTTACTTTTATACGCATGCAGGATAACACCTACTCTACTACAGAAGAATTTTTCATTATTTTTTATTTTTTCACTTTCTGAAGCTTGCCATTCAAAATATCGCTCAACACGGCATAAAACTTAGATGATAAATAAAAAATAGGCGACTGGACAATCGAGTCTCTTTGAAGATGCGCTCATTCAGAATAAAATCAGTTAGCAATTCCATCGAGAATGTGCTACGAACAATTGTGGCCACTGCACAGGAGTGCTAAAAAGATTGCCGATCTGATGAAATAATTTAAATAATCTAAAAATTTAAAACAGGCGACTGGATAGGAATTTAATTCTCTTCCGCGATGCGCTCATTTAGAATATAATCAGTTATTGAATTGTAATTCCAGTGGGAATGTGGTGCGAAAAATTGTGGCCACTGCATAGAAGTGTTAAAAAGATTGCCGATCCCGTCTGCGAAATTGCAATAATATGCAAAACGCGCCACTGGATCAGATTCTAAGTCTCTGTAACGATCTGAACGATTGTGGCCACTGCACAGAAGTGCCAAAAAAAAAGATGCAGATATTTTTTTAGTAACCACAAAATGTGCATGCCCGATCGCAACGAAAAGGACTCCTCTTTTTAGAACAAGAGAAATTGAATTTTTAAATTTTTATTATATGATACTTTAAATGAGTCGACTAGATAGCCGTCGCCATTTGCATTTTGCGGATCTTTGACATGCTGAGCTTCTGAATAATGAATATATATATATATATATATTAATGTCTAATATAATACAATGGTACCTCGACATACGAGTTTTATTCATTGCTTGCAACCTTGCTCATATTTCAAATTACTCGTATCCCAAAGAAAATTTCCCAAGTCACGAAACGCGAGCACAGCTTATCAAAGATGCTTACCGATTGCTCACATCTCAAATGTTGCTCGTATTTTCAAAGCAAAAAATCTCTTGCTCGACGGCTCATATCTCAAAAAACTTGTATGTCAAGGTGCCACTGTATATATGTTACATATATCCCAATGCCTCATGTAAATAATCTGGATTAGTACATATGATACATGGAATGAAAATCGGTGGTACGTTTTTTTTAAATATTTTTAGTTCGAATTTTTGTTTTGTTCGACGGATGATATGGTTAATGTTGATGATGATGATGATGGTGGTAGTCTGATGTTCTCGTGACGCTTGCGATATCTGGTTGGGCTTAGCAGCGTCGTTTTTTTTTTGTTGTTGTTGGTATGACTGCCGAAGTGTCACGGCCAATTATCGGTGCTTTCTTCGTCCAAGGAATCACCTGGAAAATATAATAAAAATAAAATTAAAAATATATTTTCAGTGTGGCATTAATCCCTGTTGCTAACCACGTACTCGGTGGTCCGGTGGTCGGGTTAAACCGATCCTTAGGACCTAATGGTTCAAGCATCGGACTAATACCTTGATCTCCTTAACCCTATTGTTACGGCTCGATGGAATACAAATTATACTGTCAATACGGCGTGAATTTTTCAAACCATTTTCTTATCTGACCTATTTTCATATATCACATTGGTTCTTGTATCCTTTAGCTATCAGATGATGCATAAAAAAATATCATATTTAACAAACGTTCATTATGTAACTCAATACATGTGGTGGCATTGACACATGTGGTTTACAGAAAAATCGCTCCTGCGACCAAACGATATTAATTTACATGCTTTACAGATTCCTGATGAAGTCATGTTGACGGAACGTGGATCTCGGGCTGTAGTCTATGACATTGGCGGATCAACACTCCACATGCAGCGCTTAGCCATGTGCACCGTGGTAAGCGTCATAGAATTCCATAGATGAGACTTCAGCTTCACTATCACCATCTGTCGGTATTCTCCTGTATGTGTTTACATAAAGAAAACCTCCTGCACCCACTCACAACCAACAGACTCGTCTTACACTTGCTGAACATCCATATACAGTTAATATATGTAGAACAAAAGTTGATAGTATCTAAAATTCCCTCCTAAATGCCATTAGCAAGCTCTAGATGCTCTTCTATTATATATGTTTATTGCTTCATACGATCTAGATCTCTTTAACCCTTTCGTTACGGCTCGGTGGAATACAAATTATACTGTCAATACGGCGTGAATTTTTCAAACATTTTTTTTCTTTAAAACTAGTATTTGAAGCATAAATGTACTTATCTGACCTATTTTCATATATCACATTGGTTCTTGTATCCTTTAGCTATCAGATGATGCATACAAAACTATAGGGTCCGCCATCTAACTTTTTTTTTTAACTAGTGCTTATTTCGTGAATGGTAACACTTAGCTCATGTCTGATTTGACAGATAATTAGTTTTATCCTTCCGCTGAACGAATATGGTTGTGTATACGCTTGAACAACGCTGGGAAATATTCCGACATTTTTTCATGGAAATGTTGCAGAATGTGTGCGAAAATTGCGTACGGATTTTGGAAGAAGAGAATCACCGTCAGCTCCGTATGTTCGTTATCTTGTGAAAAAAGTGAAAGAAACTGGCATCCTCATCGATAAACCAAAGCGTGAAAAGCCAAAAACAGTGCGTACACCCGAGAATATTGCTGCTGTGGCAGAAAGTGTGCGTGAAGCGCCATCAATGGCGCTTCCATGCGGCACGGCCATGTTGAATGAATTTTTGTTCACAAAAATTGAAGAGGAGGATATTGGCAACATTTGGTTTCAACAGGACGGCGCTACGTGCCACACAGCCGAAGCTACACTCGATGTTTTGCGCCCTGTTTTAAAAAAAAAAGTTATTTAGCGGACCCTTTATTATATTTAACAAATGTTCATTATGTAACTCCATACATGTGGTGGCAATGACACATGTGGTTTACAGAAAAATAGCTCAACGATATTTGTTTACATGCTTTACAGATTCCTGTAAAGAATACATGAAGGTTGATAAAGGGAATGACTGCACTTAAAATTTCCTACCGCAGATGTCACAATGAGTACTGAAAGTAGCAAAACGATATATCGCGCCAGCCGATGTCAACGGCCGGGGAATCTTCGACGGCATACGCCGACAACCGATGCGAAAGGGTTGAGAAACAGATCAATCTACACTGTTAATCTCCTCAACCCATATACAACACATGTTTCCCGCATGCAGCGTCCAGTCGTTTTGACTGAGCGTTACATAACCCACTGGTCTCGAACGGTGTAGCTCTATTGCATTCACTTTCAAAAAATAAAAATGACAAAGATATAGGTTTGTCGACAAACAGAGGTTTCTAGCATTGAATTATGGTTATGGCTCCATTAGCTAAGACATGATATGGCATAGAGTACCTAAACATACCAAAAATTGTTAGTGTCTAAAATTCCTTCCTTAATGCGATTAGTAAGCTCCAGAATGTTCTTCTATTATATATTTTTCTTGCATATTATTGTAAAGCAAGGTTCAATTGAGCGTACGTGTTGTTACTCACTGGCCAGCAGGAGCTATGCCAGCTTGTTCTTGAAGATGGTGTTCTGGCGACGCAGGCGGTCGATGGCGCGGCGCAGGCGAGAGTTGAGGCGCTCGCCGTCGAGCAGCCGCTTCTTGAGCGAGCCGACGGAAGCGGACACCAGCAGCACGCCACGAGTGTCGCACACCAGCGGCGACGCGGGTCTAGCCTCGTCCATAGATGACAATGAATCAGACTCGTCTGCAAAAATACAAACAATTTATCAATCTGAATGATACATTTGGCATTGAGGAATCTATTAAATAAATTAATCGAATAAAGATTGGTATCCAATTTATTTTTTATGTAATCGCATGCAGGAGAGCACAGCCGGTCAAGACTAGTGCACTCTATGACGCTGGCTGGACGTTGCATGCGGGAAATGTGTGTTGTGTTCATGTTTGTGTGTGGGTTGGGGAAATTGCAAGTGTATATTTATCTGCTTCTTGAAGAGATCCAGATTGTAGGAAGGAGGAATCACAGACGCTGGAAGAGCATTCCAAGGCATATTTGACATTATTCGAGATTGATACTCCAAGGATGTTGATGGAGCTTGCTTTTGGAAGAGAACAGCCGTTGAAAGATACAGGATCCATAGCAGTCTTCTCTTCAGTCCGCCTGTTTATACAAAAGTTCTGGGGCAAGGCATAGAATATTTGAGCTTACAGAACTTATGATTTTAATTTTAATTTAAAAAATAACAAATTAAAAATATTTAGTTTTGATTAACATTTATTTTTAATAATTACATGATTCGGACTCCCTAGAGAACATCTCCAATAAACTTAATGTTGGAACTGTGAATAGGAAATTTTTCGGTGTATATTTGCTCCAAATATGGAGGGGGTGTGGTAAATAATACTAAAGAAAATATAGCATGACCTACGAATTTTAACCTTTTGCACTGTCGATACCAAGGGGTATTGACTAAAGCCATTTAAAATTAAAAACTAAATAAATAATTTGACATGAAATTATGGCATGTCTTTTTTTTCTTCTTTTTTTTTCCCTTACAGAAACATTACAAATTTAAACAACTCGATTCATTTCTGAAGTAAAATAAGAATTAATTTTAAAACTAAAAAGTACAATATATACAAATATAGGTACTTATGATTAAGTACTAAGAACAAAGCAATAAAGACAAGCATCAGAAGGTCCCAATGCTCATCAAACAGACGACGCCAACAAATCATTCCTCCAAAGAAACTCGTGGAGTTCATGTCTGAATTGGGCCTCCTTTACGTGAAATATATCAAGATTCGAGGCGATTTGGTTAAACAGTCTGATCCCTCTCTTAAGAGGCATAGTCTCTGGCAGGTTAGTCTTTGGGAGAGCAAACAACAGAACAGTCTTGTGTAACTGGAGCGCTCACCATCCAGAGGGTTGCCGCTGTTGAGGTGATACTCGCCGCAGCTATCGGTGCTCAGCGCATCCTCAGATTCTGATCCAGAATCCGAGTCCCCATTGGGCAGCAGCTTTGTGGGGATGGCATCGTTATTCAACCTGCAAAACACAAGTCACTTATCAATTATTGTAATACACTAAGCTCACAAAATTGCCGCCAGGTATAGCTTGGTAGTTAAAGCGTTTGCTTACCAAATCGGAGATCGTAGGTTCGATACTGCTTCGAAAGAGATTAAAGAAAAAAGATTTCTAAGCTCTGCAAATACCCCCGGTTGGTGTGAATTTGATCCCTCAAGCGTAAAATGCCAGTAATAGTCTATTAATCAAAATTGGTGGTAGACGAAAGTCGTCCCGTGAACACAACCCATTCATAGTGAATTCCTGTATTAAATGGATGATGCATGAATGTTGATGAAGAATTCAACTAGTGGAGGCCACACAATGAATAGGCACACTCAAGTAGCAATATTTGTTGACGAGACAACGGCCAATGGGAAAGAAAAGTGTTGGAGTGGCATCCAATAACTGGCGAAAGGAGCGTTAGCCGACACATAAGGGATTAACAACATCATCTTAATAGCGGGAGCAACCTGGATATGGAGGATCGAAAAGGATGGATACTCATGCGGGAGGCCTACGTTCAACAGTGGCTGATGATGATGAAAATAAATATCATTTAAATCATTTTAACTCTCGCTTTGATGTAATAGTAAATAGGTGGTGTTTGTGTTTACCCGAGCGCCTTGTTGTGGGGGTTCTTGAAGTCCCCTTGCCGGAAGTGCTCCGAGCAGACGACCCCGCTGAAGTGGAGGCGCCGCGAGCCGTGCCTGCGGAAGCTCTGGCGCACCTCGGGCCGCCGACACTTGGTCACCCACGACGAGCATCTGCAAGCACAACACAAGGTTCACAATCACTGGTACACTTCACTTGAAATGTGACTAACTGCAGATGGGCAACCACTATAGGAGGCTGTTTTTTAAGCTTTTTTTTATATATCTTTTCAAGGAGAGGGAATGAGGAAAAGTGATCGAGTCTCCGAGGTTATTTAACCCTTTGGTTACTAAGCATCAAATATTCGACGGTCATCTAAACATTTTTTTTAAGGTTTATATATCAACCAACTAACCATTTTTTTTTGTTATTCCATAAAAAAGGCTTGGACCTTTGATATTGTAATAATATTAGTTTGAAACATATCACACGTATTCATACTTCAAGCTTTGTGTGATGTGTTGTTAGAAAGTCATCATAAATAAGTAATGCATCAATTGGATCCTTTGGTTACTAAGCGACTCATCTAAACACAAGTTTACAGTAATAAACATTTATTATTTACATCATATATGATATCTAAATCTATAGTTTGGATATTTTATTTTTTGATGTTTATATTTTTTTTATTGGCAAATATAATTATTATTGATTATATTTTTATTTGCTGAATCTGAAGTATGAACTGTTTGGAATGTACATTATTTTTATTTTTACAATCTAGCGTAAAAAAGATAAAAGTACTAAAAAATGCTCTACAATCGCTTTGTTTTTTCGCAAGTTCGCTAAGAAAATTCTTAGTAACCAAAGGGTTAATCAGCTACACATTCGTAATGTATAAAAGACTTTGAATATCATATTCTTGAGTATATAGATATTATTTTTTTATGTAAACGCATGCAGGAGAGTACAGCCGGTCAAGACCAGTGCACTCTATGACGCTCAGCCAGGGAGGCTGGATGCTGCATGCGGGAAACATGTGATGTGTTCGTGTGTGTGTGGGTTGGGGAGATTGCAAGTTTATATTTATCTGTTTCTTGAAGAGATCCAGATTGTAGGAAGGAGGAAACACATACGCTGTAAGAGCATTCCATAGCTTACCGGTGGCATTAAGGAAGAAACTTTGGAAACTGCCAGTTCTTGGTCGACACACATTAACCATGTATGGATGTTCGGCAAGTGTAAGACGAGTTTGTCGGTTGTGGGTGGGTATAGGAAGAATCAATTTATTAAGCTCCGAAGAGCGGCGACCGTGGTAATAACGGTAGAAAAGACTAAGCGAACCAATCTTACGCCTGTGTTCCATTGATTGCAGGTTAGACGTAAGAGTGTCATTGTTTATCAAACGAATTGCTCTTCTTTGAACTGAGTCAATAATGTTTAGAAAGTATTTAGTGTCTCAACACATAAGTGACTGCCGTATTCAAGGATAGGTCGGATTTGTCCTTTATGAAGAAGTTGTTTATCGTTAAAATACCTCAGTGATCTATATAATACACCTAGTTTTTTGGAAGCGAGACTGGCTTTATACTTAATTGACTCGTAATATTTGACATTACTCGAGATTGATAATCCAAGAATGTTGATGGAGCTTGCTTTTGGAAGAGAACAACCGTTGAAAGATACAGGATCCATAGCAGTCTTCTTGGTGGACAAAGTGCATGATTTGGTTTTGGAAATGTTAAAACTGACGAGGTTGAGGTCACCCCATCTTGAAACCCTTTCAAGAGACGTGTTCATCTTCTCCACCAGAGATTCCCTAGCAGCAGACTGTTCCGAATGTTTCGGAGGTGTAAAGCTCCTGGAAGTGCTGAGCTAAAGAGGGTTGCAGAAGATCGAGAAGAGTGGAGATCGAGATGCAAGTTTTTTTTTGCTGCTAACTAATCCACCGGATTGATACTACCAAGAAGATTTAAGCAATATTTTTTTATTTTGGTAAGGTGAAACAGTAATTTAATTTTATTATTTGAATCCTCTGAGAAATAATATAAAAATATTTTCTGCAGTGACCATAATAAAGTCATTGTTGGGAGTAATTGATGATGCAGTTATTCCTTATATAACAGAAACTGTTTATGTACTCTATTTAGATATCAAGTCAGCAACAGTTAAGCATTATGTACTCACTTATGTAATTGGACACTCTTTGAGTCCGTGCCCTTATGTAAGCATTGTATGCATTTACATAAGCCGACGAGCGTGGCTTTGTGGTAAAGTGAACGCTTACCATGTCAGAGGTTACGGGTTCATTCCCCGATTTTTTTAATTATTTTTTTACGTAAACACATACAGGACAGAAATCGACAGGCGTATACAACTGGGATGTGCAACATTTGGAAAACTAAAGTACATTTTTAAAGCGAAAATTCCGCAATGTCTTAAAACTAAGTCGTTTAAGCAATGCATCCTCCCTGTATTAACATATGGCGCCGAGACGTGGAATCTGACAGCAGGTCTTACACATAAAATAAAGGTCACCCAACGTGCCATGGAGAGATCCATGAAAGGAGTGTCGCTAAAAGATAGAATCCGAAACGAGAAAATACGCAGAAGAACTCAAGTAGTGGAGGCTACACAACGAATAGGCACATTCACGTGGCAATGGGCAGGACTCATCTGTCGAAGAGGCGACGGTCAATAAGGGAAGAAAGGTATTCGAATGGCGCCCAGGAACTGGCAAACGAAGCATTGGCCGACCCCCTGCAAGACAGAGTGACGACATAAGAAGAATAACGGAGTGACCTGGATGCGGAAGGCGGAGGATCGTAGAGGATGGAGACTCATGCTTGGAGGCTTACGTTCAACAGTGGACGGATACAGGCTGATGATGTTTTCAGGTGAACCTTCAGGTGCAGAGATGTCTTGGAAGAAGGCATAAACAATGGAAAAGATATCAGAACGAATGAAACATGACTTGCATCACTTTCATAATCATGCACACATATAATACATGTATTACTTTAACAAAGGAGTTGATATGTTATATAAAAGTGCATGCAATCTCATTGGAAATGCAAAGAGTCACAGATCGGCCATTACCCCAGAGATATGCAAGTGATACATTCTTGCGATGAAAACATTATATAAGTAATGAAATTAAATATATATAAATACAGTTGTTTCTCTTAATCGTGTGTGTTTACATTATAATACTACTGCAATCAGCATTGCAAGATTGAAAGTTCATACATATGAGTCATTGCTTATGTAACGGAGACTAGCTGTTAGATTCCACGTCTCTGCTATAAAAATGAATATCAGAATACATTGTGATATCAGTATTTTATTTTTTATTATATATAAGTTTATAATATAAGTTTCCCATGGCACTACAGCCCTGAAAAGCGCTGTTATGGTGGATCCCGCTCTCCGAAATGATCCCTGATGTCAACAAAACCTCTATTGACAAGATTGTGACGGAGCATCTAGGGTGTGCTAAGGTTTGCGCGAGGTGGGTGCCAAGAATGTTGACCGTACGATGAATTTGGATGGGGTATTGTCAAACACCCACCCTGCAGCCCAGACTTAGCCCCAAGTGACTACCGTCTCTTCCCCGACATGAAGAAACACCTGGGTGAAACGCATTTCGGCGACAGAGAAGAGCTGGAAGAAGCGGTTTTCAGGTATCTGCGTGGCTTGGCGGCAAATTTTTTTGACTCAAGCATTTAAAAGCTCGTATACCGCATGCAAAAATGCATTGACCTCAGTGGCGACTATGTAGATAAATATGTAACAGTATGAACATTCCAAAAATGTACGCATTCATGGAATTAAACATGTTTTACACTGTGAAACATCACCGGGAAACTTATTTTACGGATAACCCTCGTATTATCGATATCCGACTGGAGAAGTCTGCAGTCGTCCAAGGTAACTACATCCAAGAAAAGCTTTAAATCGTGATGATGATGATAGTATTAATATCAGCTTGATAGAGCTCTTTCAGGCCGAAAAGCCTCGAAAAACGATCTTTTGTCTCTTATTTTTGTTCGCTCGCCTGACATGCACATATTATAATGTTAGTTTTAATTATATATTTAATTACACGGCGTTTGCATACGCCATTTTATTTGTTATGATAATTGCTCCATTTCATGTTGGTTTGACTGTCATCTTTAATTTGTTTTTTTGCCGTGATTATCTTGGCGGCGCTGCATGTCACAGTGTTCCGTCAGTCGTGAGTTAACCTCTCCTCGCATCTGGATGGGATATGTATTTTGGATGTCGCAGAAAAGCATAAACTAGATTTATTTTATGTAATCGCATACAGCACAACACAACTGGAGGAGACCAATGCCCTCTACGACGTACAGCCAGGGAGGCTGCACGCTGCATGCGGCAAATGTGTGTTGTGTTTGTATGTGGATTGAGGAGATTGGCAAGTGTATATTTATCTGTTTCTTAAAGAGATCAAGATTGTAGGAAGGAGGAAACCCAGATGCTGGAAGAGCATTTCAAAGCTCACCGGTGGCATTTAGGAAAGAACTTTGGTAACTGTCAGTTCTTGGTCAACACACATTAACCGTGTATCGTGCTCGGCAAGTGTAATACGAGTTTGTCGGTTGTGGGTGGGCGCAGGACGAATTAGTTCTTTGCTTTTAAACTGCCTTTTAATCAGATCTCCGAGTTTTCACTTATCTCGAACTATACATAGAATGTACTTGGCAAGGATTCGACGGATTTTTAAGGCGAAAATTTCTGGCGATCAAATGCTCCAGTTAGGGAGGGGATATGGAATAATGACGATTTACATAATAAACCTGCCTGCTAATGTAAAATGTTACTAAATTAAAATGTTTCATTGATTTATTAATTGTCAAGGTATAAATAATTATTTTATTGCATTCAGTTTTATGTAACATTTTCGTAATAGGCTAATACATAACACCTTTTAGCAATAAAAATTAAAAACATTAAATGGCCAACAATACTAAGCATATTGAATAGCCAAAAAAGCAAAAACATTACGAAATTTAAAAAGCATGTATCTCACAATAGGTGCATAATATATTTTTTCCTCCAATACCCCTTTCATATTTGGATCATATGGTCACCGAAAATTGCCACCAAACAGTGCTATCTGTTGCCATTTTACATGCGTTGTTCCAAGACATTTTTGTACGCAAAGAGAACATATATATCTAGTCGGCGGGTATAGCTCAATTGTCAAAGCGTTTGCTTTTCAAGCCAAAGGTCGTTTTTTAATCGATTTAAGAGCTCTAAAATACCCCCGGTCGGCGTGAATTTGATCCCTCACTCGTAAAATGTCAGTCATAGCCTATTAATTAAAATTGATGGTAGACGAATGTCGTCCCGTGATGACCACCCATTCATAGTAAATTCCTGTAATAATAAGGATGATGCGTGAATCTCGGGGTGTAGTCTATGACGTTGGCGGATCAACACTCCACATGCAGCGCTTAGCCAACATGCATCATGGTAAGCGTCATAGAATTCTACAGATGAACCTTCAGAATTACTATAACCATCTGTCGGTATTCTCCTGTATGTGTTTACATAAAAAATATGTATTTATATGGTTCTCGATGTCCTCCAGGGCAGGAGCCTAGGGACTTGAAAAGACGGCACTGTAGTATCTTAGCTATTTTGTGGGTGATTAATCAGTCAAAAATTGAGAATATATTGGATGATTCGCCTGACGTTCCTGAGTTGAGGACCATTTGGTTCCATAAGGCATTTAACCGAAAATGTATTATATAAGGGACTACCAAATGATCTCTATAGAATTGAAAAGATGGAGGAGGGTTAACTAAACACTTTTTTTTATATAATTTCATTACTTAGCAATGTATCAAAGAATATTTAAACCTTTCACATCGGTTGTCGGCATATACCATCATAAGATCCAGACCGTTGACGCTACTTTCTTAGAATAGTTTTTTATGCATCATCTGATAGCTAAAGGATACAAGAACCTATGTGATATATGAAGATAGACTAGATAAGTACATTTATGCTTCAAATACTAATTGACAGTATAATTTGTATTCAAACCGAGCCGTAATGAAAGGGTTAAATATATTATATAATTAATATTTGGTGTTATATGATCTATAATAACATTTATCACAAGTAAAAAAAAAATTCTTAATTGTCAAAAAAGCAATTACATTGAAAGGGTTAAATATATTATATAATTAATATTTGGATAAAACATATTTTATTGTTTATATGATCTATAATAAAATTACATTGCAAGAAATATTTTATTTAAATTTATATAAAACTTTGAATTCAAAAGTAGGTCAGTACTGCATAATAGGTACCTACAGGTGGTTAGGTATATATTATGCAAAACATTATTTAATGAAATTGATTAAACATATTTCATGGTTATATAGCCTGGAAGTGCATCGAAGAAGCGTAAAACATGATTATTCAATAGTTATTGGGTGTTATATGACATTTAATATGTAACATGCTAATGCATAACAGGCCTTTGTTTGTCTCGTGTGTTTGACATAAGTGCTGTCTATCGAATTCCCGCCGCCTCTTTCATCCAATCTTTCTCACCTTTGGAGATCTTTCGGGAAGTTGTAGAACTCGGCGGAGCTCCCCCGGCCGCACTCGTTCGTGCAGAGGTGGAACGAGCACCTGACACGAGCGCCCTTCTGCATCATCACAGAAAAACAGTTACATAAAACGAGCAAACACACACCCAACGGCGACCGCCATGTAAACAACGCGATATTACATAAATGGCGGGTTGCATAACGGCCGAATCGCCCCGACGCGAAACCGCCATCCGCACAACATTGCGCCCGTTTAAACGAACAAAATCTGTGACATAACAACAAACGTACTTTTGAAAAAATTACACGCGCAAAACATCAAAGATCGGCCATTTGCAAGCGAACAGACTGCGAAGAAAAAACAAATGAATCGCGGAAACGGAAATTCTTTTTGATTGAATTCGATTTTTTGAATTTTTAAATTCGAATTTCGTTTTGCGTAATCGCGAGCTGTCTTGTTTTTTTGTTTATTTTTTTAGTCTCGCGCGATCTCGTACGCGACGAGCGGTTTTAAATGATGTTATCGTTCGGTCCGTCGGTTTGTTAGTTCGATATGACCGCTGGAATGTCGTTTCGGTGTGTTTTGATTGATATAAACAAAGGGACTCACTTCTCTGACGGCGTCTGTCCCGGCCATTGTGTACCGACTGGCGGTGTTGTCACGGGCGAGAAATAAACAAGGCGAATTGACAGCCCACAGCTTAGTATTACCAGCGCGAAAAAAGGTTATGACATTTTGTTACATAATTTGAATTTCTAGGTATTTACGTAAGAACAACGATTGTAGTTTGCGCAAAATACCTAAGTTACTGACTAAAATTTAGAATAAAACGCATTTTTACATGCAGAGTTCCGTTGATGCGTTTTTTTTAGAGAGGCAAACTTATACAGACATTTTATAATTATTATTTGTTATCGTATATCACGTAATATACATATGTGTGAATAAGAATTTGATAAATAAAAATAAGAAATAAAATAAACAAATAAAAGACAATTAAACATTTTATTGTATTTCATATTCTTAGGTATAAATTTTAAAATTGATTTAAAAAATAACCATCCAATTGTATTTTTAATCACCCTAATAAATTAACTTGTCCTCAGAAAAATGGAATTTCACAGATTTTTGTTAACTACAAAATAAACAAACATTTTCTTTATTATCATTCCATATTCGCTGCTTGCTGCAGCATGTGGTTGTCTCAAATATCCGCCATATCACTTTTGACGTAATTTGATGTCAACATTGTTTTATAAAGCTACGCCGACTGCATTAAATATATTTTATTATATAATTTAAACATTCAACTAATTGTGTAACAAAGACGTGCTTAAAATATGATATTATTAATATTGTTTTATTTTAACCTTTTCGCATCGGTTGTCGGCATATGTCGTCATAAGATTCCCCGACCATTGACATTGTTTGACGTGATATATCGTTTTATTTTTTTCTTAGAATAGTTTTTTATGCATCATCTAATAGCTAAAAGACATAAGAACCATTGAGACATATGAAAATAGACCATAAAAGTACATTTATGCTTCAAATACTAGTTTTATAATTTACATTATAATTTATATTTAAATCGAGCCGTAATGAAAAGGATAAAAAAGTTCATTTCAAAATCATGTCACGTAAATTAAAATATTTACATATATAACAAAATTTATTTAGTTAAAGCAAATATTTGTAATTCTAATAAAGTATTATTTAAGCGAATAAATTGTTTTTACTGCTGAAATATAAATAATTCTCCTTTTGCGTGAAATTGCAAGTAAAATTTAATATTATTCTCTTCATCTAATTTTGTGTGATAATCAATAAATTCATAAGGTTAAAATGTCCTCTCTACTATTTTTGCCGTGTTAGTAAATAAAAATATTAGAAAGATAATTTTATTCTCAAAGTACCTACCTACTAACAAATTTCGATTTTCTTAACATAGCAACACTATACCATTTGACATTCCACTATCGCGCGCACTTGTTGACGTTTGAAACGAAAATATTGTGTATATCTAATTTATTTCTTGTTGAAGTCTTAAAAATAGTCATAGTCTATTAATTGAAATTGGTGGTCGACTAGAGTCATCCCGTAAACACCATACATTCATAATGAATTTCTGTTAAAAATGCATGATGCGTGAATACCAGGCTGTTGTTAATGACGTTGTCTGCTCAATATCTCACATGCAGTACACATCTGTCAGTATTCTCCTGTATGTGTTTACATAAATAGGGCATAACAAATACAGGGCATATTTGGGTACATTGAGTTAAAGACAAGAAGGGATGTGTGCTTAGATGTACATTTATTCTAGCTGTTGCGTGGCGTGTTCGGGAATCCTGAAATTTTGTTGAAAATCGGTTTATATGTCTTCGATAAATATCTGAGAATAAGATAGCACAGATTGTTCGCTATCCCAAAGAGTAACACTAACCTGCCAGAGACTATGCCTCTTGGGAGAGGGATCAGACTGTTCAACCAAATCGCCTCGGATGTTGATATATTTCACGTGAGGGAGACCCAATTCAGACATGAACTCCACGAGTTTCTTTCGAGGAATTATTTTGTTAGCGTCGTCTGTTTGATGAGCATTGGGACCTTCTGTTGCTTGTCTTTATTGCTTTGTTCTTAATACTGAATCATAAGTACTTATATTCGTATAGAGTTGAGAGTTGTTCAAATTTTTAAGGGAAAAAATAAATAAATTGAAATTAAATCTTAAAAAAAACCACAAAATATACAACTTAAAGTTTTTTATTAAGGAAATAAATAAATAAATAAATTTAAATGGTGTTTTATTCATAGTGAATGAAAGTGATAAAGTTTATTGTGTGGGAGTGTTGTTATAAACAGTAAAAACAGTAAAAACACCACAAAATGGCAGAAAAGGATTACACTTGTATTTCAGTGTGTATTGCTCAATTTCGGCGGGTATAGCTCAATGGTCAAAGCGTTTGCTTTGCAAGCCAAAGATCGTGGGTTCGATCCCCGACGGAGAAGATTAAAAAAAAAGAAGGATTTTTAATCGATTTCTGAGCTCTAAAATACCCCGGTTGGCGTGAATTTGATCCTTCACCCGTAAAATGCCAGTCATAGCCTATTAATAAAAATTGATGGTAGACGAAAGTCGTCCCGTGAAGACCACCCATACATATTAAATTCTTGTAATAATAAGGATAATGCGTGCATCTAGGGCTGAAGTCCATGACGTTGGCGGATCAACACTCGACATGCAGCGCTTAGCCATGTGCACCGTGGTAAGCGTCATAGAATTCCACAGATGAGACTTCAGCATCGCTATCACCATCTGTCGCTATTCTCCTGTATGTGCTTACATAAAAAAAAAGTAACGCATCGAATTTGCAATTTGTAATGTTGTAGAAAGAAAAATAAATTAAAATTCAAATAGAGAATAAATAAAATATTACAGTATATTTTGGGGGTCGCTGCAATTAGATGAAATAAAAGACATTTTAAATTAAATAAATTTTATTAAAATTACACAATTGGAAAATACAAAATAAAAAACATTGAAAACAATAAAAATAAAAACATTGGAGACTATATCTAATAATATATCATAATTTTGGTATCGGTACAACTTTGGTATGTTAAGGTACTCTATGCCATATTGTGTCTAAGCTTATGGAACATATGGTTACCACAAATCACTGCTAGAAACCTCTGTCTAACCTATATATGAATGCCAGAGAGAGCACAACCATTCGAGACCAGTGGGTTATGTAACGCTTAGTCAGGACGACTGGACGCTGCATTCGGGAAACATGTGTTGTGTTTAGGTTGAGAAGATTAATAGTTTATATTGATCTGTTTCTTAACCACTTACGCATCGTTTGTCGCCATATGTCGTCAAAGATTTCCCGACCGCTGACAACGGTTGACGTGATATATCATTTTGTTACTTTCAGTACTAATTGTGACATCTACGGTAGGAAATTTTAAGTGCAGTCATTCCCTTTATCGACCTACATGTATTCTTTACGGGAATCTGTAAAGCATGTAAATAGATATCGTTTGAGCGATTTTTCTGTAAGCCACATGTGTCATTGCCGCCACATGTGTGGAGTTACATAATGAACGTTTGTTAAGTATAATAGTTATTTATGCGTCATCTGATAGCTAAAGGATATAAGAACCAATGTGATATATGAAAATAGGTCAGATAAGTACATTTATGCTTCAAATACTAGTTTTAAGAAAAAAAAATGTTTGAAAAATTCACACCGTATTGACAGTATAATGTGTATTCCACTGAGCCGTAATGAAAGGGTTAAATGACATTTTCATATGGTGTAAAAAATACATAACATCAGAGCTCTCCAATGTTTTTGGCACAGGAAGAGCAGGGTTAATGGTGTAATAGATTTGACAACAGCTTTAAGTGAAGGCATAGTTTTAGTTTGTAATATAGAATTATATTCTTAGAAAGGAGTAGTTACAAAAAAAGGATGGGATTTCTTAGTATTTTTTAAAATATTCTTACAATACATGTTCTAATAACTAACAAAGCATTATTGACTATAAAATCACACAAAATCTAAAATAAATACATCATGAAAACATACATCATCTCATAAGACGTTTCTCTCATCAACCAATCGTAGAAAAATAATCAGGAGATGCTGGGATTCGAACAATAAACCTTTGCAACCATATTCATTTTATTACCGGTCACTAACTGCACGGATATTTCCACCGTCAGGCGAGTCTAGAAATTAACACATATTTATTTATTATATTAATTGACATCAGCATGATATAGCCCTCGCTGACTGGTACCGAAAACCTCGATATTCAATCTTTCGTCTCTTATTTTCGTTCGCTCATCGGACACGCATGTTTTGTCATTTTATGAGGACTAGTTATATAGAACGCCACTTGCGGCGCTGTGTGTCACCGACCGCGGCGCCCGATGCCCAGTCAGTCTCTTCAAGTTAAGCCTCTTTGATAGTCCAGACTGCCCATGTGGTAGCTCTTTGCAGGACGCTGAACACGCTCTGTGGCATCGCCCAATATTAGACTCAAGTAGAGAAAGGCTCTTTAGCGTAATCCAAGAGAAGCCTGCACCGGTTGGATATGTCGACCTCATCGCTACGGAGTCTAACTACCATGCCTTTCCTGTATACGCGGCGACCTTCGGCGAAGAAGTCAAAAAGTCCAAATTTTAACTTTGAACTACTAACTTTTACACCCACGTTTGGTGTTGCTCACCAAAACCCATTACTTGTATTATAAGGAGAAAGTACTCTGAAAACAATGCCTTGGTAAGTGCTCCCAAGGAGCGCAGGTAAAAGGCATTATATATATTCCTTCTTTCCTTCCGTCTTCGATATAATAGAGATGTCGTGGCTTATTCTGAAGATTCCATCTCACCTCAGCATCCCAAAGCTCCACCAAATATTGTTAAGATATATTATGTATATTTTTATCATTCACTTTGAAATCCATTGCATATACAACGTTTAGTAACTGTAGCTTACTTTCTTTGGTTTTAATTTCATGCATTGTTTGCAAGCGGTCGCCTATCCACTTAAAAATCCACACTTAATGCTGCTTAACTTTGGTTGTCACTCGTGAAACAATGTTTTAATATTATCTTTGGATATTTAAGACTCACTGTTTTGTAGAAGCTATGGCTAAGCGGTAAAGCGCTTGCTTACCAAGCCTGTGATCTTGGGTTTGATCCCTAACAATGTTTCAATATTATCTATGAATATTTAAGACTCACTGTTTTGTAGAAGCTATGGCTTAGTGGTAAAGCGCTTGCTTACCAAGCCAGAGATTTTAGGTTCAATCTCCGACAAAGCTCAAATTATAAATATTTTTTATTCGATTTCTAAGCTTATAAATCATATATATACAATATATAAATATATAAACATTCAAAACTATTGAATAATTCTATGACGCACGCTTTTTTGATTTTTAACAGATATTTGTTCAATAATATTTTCGGTTATTTTTCATATAACGGTCCCTTCTATGTTGTTATTTTGCGTTGAATCCCCCCTTAGGACTACATGGTCCTGGGTTCTAAAGCATCGGGATAATCATTTGATCTTATTAAAACATTACAGGAAGATTCACTGTGGCTATATCAAATTATCTATAATTGAGTTTCTAAAATAAAATGTTAGTCACAGCATATTGATCAAGATTGTCGATGGATAATAGCTGAAAGTGATTCGGCAAATACCACGCATTCCTAATGCGTTCTTGTTAAAAATGGATGTTGCGTGAATGCCTGGATTTATTAAAAAATGTAAATACATACAGGATAATACCTACAGATGGTGATAGTGATTTTGAAGATTCATCTGTGGCTTCTATGACGCTTACCATGCTACAAATGGCTTAGCACTGCATTTGGAGTGTTGCCAACGTCATAGACTATATTGATATTACACCCAATTATCACAGGAATTTACTATGAATGGGTGGTCTTCACGGACTCCTTTTGTATACCACCAATTTTGATTAATAGGCTATGACTGGAATTTTGCGGTTGAGGGATTAAATTCACACCAACCGGGAGTATTTATAGAGCATAGAAATCGATTAAAAAGTTTTTTTTTAATCTCCGTTGACCAGTGAACCACGACTTTCAGTTTGGCAAGCAAACGCTTTAACCACTAAGCTATGCCCGCCGACATACAGCGCTTAACCCTTTCGCATCGGTTGTCGACATATGCCGTCAAAGATTCTCGGCCGTTGACATCGGTTGACGTGATATATCGTTTTGCTACTTTCAGTACTCATTGTGACATCTACGGTAGGAAATTGGAAGTGCAGTCATTCCCTTAATCAACCAACATGTATTCTTTACAGGAATCTGTAAAGCATATAAATAAATATCCTTAGTTTTCTTACACGAGCGATTTTTTCTGTAAACCACATGCGTCAATGCCACCACATGTATGGAGTTACATAATGAACGTTTTTTATGCATCATCTGATAGCTAAAGGATACAAAAACCAATTTGATATATGAAAATAGGTCAGATAAGTACATTTATGCTTCAAATAATAGTTTTAAGCGAAAAAAATGGTTTGAAAAATTCACGCCGTATTGACAGTATAATTTGTATTCCACCGAGACGTAACGAAAGGGTTAACAATCTTTATTTAAATGGCAAGCGTCATAGAAAATATAAAATTTCTCCATCACATCCGTCGCCATTCTTCTGTATGTGTTTACATAAAAAATATTGTTATAAACGTTTGTTGAAAGAGGTTCTTGTGGTGATGGTTGTACGGTCTTACTAGTGATCAGACATGGAAGAAAAGGTCTTTTTTGTTATAGCTGCTTGGTACTATGCCTCTGTCTCTGCGTTAAGGTCAGCTTCGATCTCTTCAGGCGACCTAAGGTCAATGGCGAAACGCTTCTTGACAGGTGACATTGGAGTTTCTCCGTCGGCATCTGTAAAGTAAAACAACACTCATTAACTTAGCTCTGTTAGCTGCCACTGTATTTATACTAAACGAATTCTTCTTCGTAATATCAATCCGGTGGATCAGTTTTCAGCAACAAAATCTTCACCAAATCATAAACAAAGTCCGACTTATCCAATCGAAAGGCGAAAGTCTCCCGACGAGGCGCTTCCCTAAACTCGCGGTTTATTTTTATGAGTAGAATTGCAACGCATGCCGGGTCTTATTATTCGTAGTATCAATCCGGTGGATTGGTTTGCAGGAACAAAATCTAGCATCTTGATCTCCACTCTTCTCGAATCTATGCAATCCTCTTTAGCTCGGCATAAGAGCTACAACTCATGTCCTCGAACACTTGCTGCAAACACTCCCGTCTAGGGCGCCCGCTGCAATTTCTACCCTCAACCGGCCATTCCACAATGTCGTGAAGAAGACCATCGTGGCGCATGATGTGACCGAACGCCTCTCTGAGATGGTTCTTACTAGGCGCCTATCTTCCTTGATTATGCTGAGAGCCTCGTTGTTCACAAAGTGGTCTCTCCAGTAAATTCTGAATATTCTTCTGTTAGACCACATCTCAAGGGCCTCTAGTCTTTTTTTATCACTTTCTGATAAGCACCATGTCTCACAGCCGTACATCAAGATGCTCCAAACAAATGTTTCGGCATGTTTCTGGCGGAGCTTATACCAAACGAATATATAACTATAAATAAGCAAGAATCTTCATTTTGTGTGAGGATCAGTCGATTCTTCTTCTTCCTATACCTGGAATATATGATCACCACAATTCGCCGCCACTTAGTTTGTTTAGCTGCCACTGTGTTTTACGTAAATTTTCAATATTTTTCTGTAATTATATCAAATTCTGAGTACCCTATCTTCTTCCTGCTGGTCTAAACAATAATTCGACAAAGTTTTATCGCAATCGGACGAATGGTGTAGGAATGCATAAAGGACAGACAGACAGGCATTCATTTTTATATATATATGTAGATAGAGATAAACACAAAAAACCGTTTGCAGCCTATTCTTTCAATAGCCTCAACTACTTGAGTTCATCTTCGAATATTTTTATTTAGACATAGTATCTTTTAGCGACACTCCTCTCATGTATCTCTCCATAGCTAGGAATGATCATTCGGTCATAAAAGAGCGCTATACAAATACTAATATAATAATAATAATAGCACGCTGGGTGACCGTTATTTTATGTGTAAGACCTGCTGTTGGACTGCACGTCTCTACTTCAAATAAATAAATACAAATTACCTGTTCCGTTTTCCACTTGCATTTCTTTCACTCTTTTCGAATACTCCTGGAAAGCAGCGGCCAGTGCATACGTGATTCGTTTCGCAGAGTTTCTGTAACATAATTATAATCATCATCATCATTAAATGTCCATCTACTGTTAAACGTAGGCCTCCCGCATGACTTTACATCTGTGGCAACACTATACGGAAACGCCACTTTTTTTAGGGGTCCCGGGCCGGTCGCCTTATACCTGCGCTGCGTATTCGCTCCATATTTGAAGCATATCGACACCGCGAATTGCCGTTTTTACAGGTCTGTAAGCTTAAATTGTCTATAATTTGTCCCAGAACACTTGTATACCTAAAGGTCTACACGGGAACATAGATTATTATTATTATACCAGTATTTGTATAGCGCTTTTATATGACCTGCTCCGGCAGCGCTTCTTTGCCTCTCTGAGTAAAAAGGTGGGTCTTGAGTCTGCTTCTGAAGGATGCCTCCGCTTTAAGAGAACTTATGCTTTCCGGCAGCGAGTTCCAGGCCATTGGTGCCGCGTAGCTGAATGCACCGTGCTAGGACTACCTCCCGTCAGCTGCAGGGCTGCTTCTATTTGCTCTGGCTGATCTGAGTGTCTCTCCACGCGCGCTTATCTCCGAAGGAAAATAATCATCATAATCCTCGTTATTTGTATATCTACTGTTAAACATAGTTATGTATATGTTGAGCCCAACACTCCCGAGGCATGGAAACTTTGCTTTGTCCTTAAGGGGTGGCTCAATCCTACGTTTTGGCGTTTGAATACGAAAACGCTTTTATTATTGGGAGTTTTCCGCCAGGCTATTATTGTAGTGTAGAGCAGTGCCCCGCAACCTTTTCTTATCTACGGCACATAAAAGTTCTTCCTTAAATTCCGCGGCACACAAAATTTCTTTCTAGAATTAAGGCGACATACCGAAAGCCAAAATAATTTGATAATTTATACAATATTGTACATTTTTATTTTATATTGAGGTGTATTAAGCATACCGCGCAGTTTTCTGTCCACACAAGTAGGCGTCACGTGGTAACAGGCCGTTGTAAAATTATTTAGTTTAATATTGTCTAATTTGACCGCGGCACACCTGTATCGGTTCACGACACACCAGTATGCCGCGGCACACCGGTTGCGGAGCTCTGGTATAGAGTATTGAAATTTATTGTAACTAAGCAGTCTTACCTAGATTCGCATACAAAAGCATGGCAATCGAAAGGATTCTGTCCTTGTCCCGCCGTCGACTCTCTGACGACTATCATTGAGAACACTCTGGTGTAGACGAGGTCCTGGACGCCGTACGATATGGACTCTATGCTGTAGAATGCCTTGAGAAGAGTGGCATCTGTGCCCTTGCTGCCTGTGGCGTTGATGGACTGCAGCTGGACGCCCTCCGTGGAAATTACCACCTTTACTATCGGCAGGATCTGACCTGGAATCACATAAAAAAATGTTAAAACCTTGGATGAGCTTCGTCATCCACTTGGGATATTTACAATGTTTCTTTAGTGTCTTCACGCGCAATTATACAAGATAGATGGCTTGGTAATTGCTGCTTCATTCAAGGAAGATAGGCACCTGAAATGAACCCTTAATATGCCCGCCCACCTCAGCATCTTCATCTCTGCCACATGAATACCATCCAAGTCACGTTTCAGCGGGGTCCAACACTCCGATCCGTAGAGCATAGCTGGCCTTACAGCAGTTTTGTAGATTTTACCTTTGGTCCTAACTGGAATCTTGCTGTCAAATTAAACCCCAGACAGAGACCTCCATGTCAGCCATCCTGTGTTTATTCTATGCTCCTTTCAATTCTTTGATTTTGTTGACGTGTTACCATCAGTTAATGTTATAGAAGAACCATTAAGTGGCGAGCCCGACATTGGGCGCCACATTAATGCGCCTCTCTTTGAAAACAGTTATTCAATCGCGTGGTGGCAGGACAAAGTGTAGATTAACAACACAAAGACTATTTCAGAAGCACATAAATATTCCGATAACTTTACAAAATTCTGGCTCAAGCGGAATAACATGCCGGGCCCGCCACTCTGCGACCTTCTCGCCGTCGGCATACAACTGAGCGCGCTCGTGATCTACGTAACTAGTCCAAAATGCCAATATGGCGTCACATACATGTACGACAAGCGAACATAAATAAGAGACGAAAGATTGTATATCGAAGTTTTCGGTATCAGCAAGGGCTATATCATGCTTTATTTTTATTTTTATGTAAACGCATGCAGGAGAGCAAACCTGATCAAGACCAGTGCACTCTATGACGCTCAGCCAGGAGGCTGGACTTTTGCATGTATTTGAAACGTGTGTTGTGTTCGTGTTTGTGTGGGTTGCACAGATTGCAAGTGTAAATATATATCTGTTTCTTTGAAGAGATCCAGATTGTAGGAAGGAGGAAACACAGACGCTGGAAGAGCATTTAATTTGTTACCGGTGGTATTAAGGAAGAGCTTTGGAAACTGCCAGTTCTTGTTCGACATTTTGACGTCAATGCAAAGTCTTACTAGTTTTATTCTTTAAATTATTTAGTTCAGTAAATAAATAATATTCACCTGGAGGAAGATTCTTGGCTACGGCAACCATATTGTCGACTGGTCTTCTGGTGTATTTGATGCCCCACAATCCACCTGCTGTATGCTGTCCTAGGTACTTCACCTGAAAATAAATTGAATATCTTATATAATCATCACAGATAAAATCTACAAAACTGCTCTAAGTCCAGCTATGCTCTACGGATCAGAGTGTTGGACCCCGCTGAAACGTGACTTGAACAGGATTCATGTGGCAGAGATGAAGATGCTGAGGTGGGCGGGCGGTGTGACTAGAGTGGACAGAGTTCCAAATGAGCATATTTGGGGTACATTTCGGGTGGCCCCCATACCTGAAAAGATAAGGGAAAACCGCCTGAGATGGTATGGACATGTGACACGGAGAGATGAGGACCACATGGTGAAGAGAGCTCTCAACATACCCACGCTGAGAAGAAGACCTGGCAACCTGGACTGCAACTGTAAACAAGGATCTGAAAACATTGGGTTTGACCGAGAATGCAACACAGGACAGACAGACATGGTGAATGTGCACCAAGGAGAGCCGACCCCAGATGATGGGAAATGGCGAGTCTAAAGAAAGAGTTTCAAGTGCTTGCATCGCTGCGTTTCGAAAACGCTCACAATTAGCCATAGTCCATTCGTATGATGCTTGCTAATTAGGCTAAGCATACAATGATGGATGGGGTGGAGTCTCACTTGAATGCCCATAGCGTGAGTAACAATACAAATTAAAAATACATTTTATTTAATTCGTCCAATAATCAAACTATCGTGTATATACGCAGTTCTACTCGATCAAGACAAAGTTTCGACTCTACAGCGCCTGTATCGTCCAAATTCTACTTTACGACTGTGAATCTTAGCGTCTTATTAAGAGCCAATGCAGCCTTTTAGTGGGATTCGAGAGCAGATGCTTACGTAGAATAATATAAATAACCTAATTTGTAAGTCTGGGGACTAGAAAAGTCGGCATATAAGGTTATATAAGGAGACGACCATATGGACCCTCGCTTGGTGAAAACCCTCCCTGTCCCGTCCTGTTTTTGGAGACCCAGATGGAGACCTGTTACTGGACGCACGCAAAAAAACTACATGTTAGAGAGTGGCTGAAGGTCTTCCCGTGATTCTAGGTGCATCAGTTATATGTCAAAAAGACTTTAGAAGGCTGTGAAGTTAGTATAGCAAGTCTCGAATTGCCTTCTTTGATAACACGTTGCTAATCACTAAATACTTGATAATGGATAAACAAATGTTAAGGTTGGGAAATGTATTCTGCAGAATGGCAGACATTAGTTAGGAGTCATTACTTGTAGTAATTCCGTTTGCTAGCAACTCGTCCTGGTATCCTCTGGAGCTGATGCCGGCCGGACCACTTCAAAGAGCGCAATCCTCACAGAGTGGTGCAGCGGACAGTTCCACAGAACGTGAGGTGCGTCCTGCGGAGAGCTGCCGTCACATGGCCACTCCGCCCGGGTTCCAACTGTCCAAACCTGTCGAGGTAGGTTCGGAAGAATCCGTGTCCGGTTAGCAGCCGGCTCGTGTAGTGGTTCGGGACTAGCCACTTTACGGCCATTCTCTGTTTCTTTATTTATTTTTTATGTTCAGAATGTTCGTGTCTCATCTGATCATTTCCTAACACGCACAACAATTCCCTTCTCACACTCCGACAATTTAATACAAATTTTGACCAATGTATTGAAATTCTGACCGTTGAAATGTGAGCCATAGAAGAAACCGTTATAGGATTTTTTCCGCAAACGATGTAAGATACAATCTTTATAGTAGCATACGCTATAGGAGGGTTTACTGTGTGATATTGTTGTAGTATAGCAGATCATCTCTACCAACAATGAGATTCTAAACCTCTGTACCGGAACTGGCTTCCTGCGGCGACGCACCATCGCGCAACCTGACCAACGATGCGTGACATGTCAGAGACGCACTAGAGTAATATCTGTATTCTGGGGCTTCGTCCCAGGCCGCTAAGCGACCTAATTATAACAATTACAACAATTGAAAGAGTTTGAAAAAAAGAAAGGATTTTTAATCGATTTTGGAGCTCTGCTTCTCCCCCGGTTGGCATGAATTTGATCCCTCACCCGTAAAATACCAGTGATAGCCTATTAATCAAAATAAGTGGTAGACGAAAGTCGTCCCATGAAGACCACCAATTCATAGTAAATTCCTGTAATAATAAAGGATGATCCGTGGATCTCGGGCTGTAGTCTATGACGTTGGCGGATCTACTATCCACGTCCAGCGCTTAGATATATGCATCATGGTAAGCGTCATAGAATTCCACAAATGAGAATTCAGAATTAATAACACCATCTGTCGGTATTCTCCTGTATGTGTTTACATAAAAAAAACTTGTGTAAAACGACCACTCTTACGCACTAATTTTATTTAATTTAACCTAACCTAACCTAACCTCACGTTACCTAACTCAACGTAACCTAACCTAAGCTGTCCTAACCTAAGATATGTATTCGTAGGATATATCTTTAACGACTTAGCCCTTTTTTATGTAAGCACTGATATCCTTCCCTCTAAATTGGGTATCGAATTACTGGGTGACAGGATGCAGGAGCAGATTAATAACACAAACAATTTGTTTTCGAAGCACAATTCGCGTTTATTTTAAATAAAGACTTGATTTCTACGCCCGACCGGCATGGCATTTCGCCGGCCGGGCGCCAGTCAATTGACAACTGCTGGACACGGTGACATGCCGCGCTGCCAATGATCGCGGCGAAAAAGCAAATTGATAATGTGGAGACACCAACATAAAATGGAGCAACTGTTATAACGAATAAAACGCCTGAGTAATATTATATAACTAATACTAATATTATTAGATGTGCATGTCAGGCGAGCGAACAAAAATAAGAGATAAAAGATAGTTTTTCGAAGCTTTACTGCTACAGCCTGCAAGAGCTATATCGAATTGATATCAAGTTTTTTTATTTTATGTAAACACATACAGGAGAATACCGACAGATGGTGATAGTAATTGTGAAGTCTCATCTGTGGAATTCTATGACGCTTACCATGCTGCATATGACTAAGCGCTGTATGTGGAGTGTAGATCCGCCAACGTCATAGACTACAGCCCGAGATTCACGCATCATCCTTATTATTACAGGAATTTACTATGAATGGAAGGTTTTGAAGGTAGTATATATTAGACTTTCGTCTACCACTAATTTTAATTTATAGACTATGACTGTTATTTTTACTGATGAGGGATCAAATTCACACCAACCGGGGGATATTTTTGAGCTCAGAAATCGTTTATTTTTTTTTACTCTCCATCGGGGATCGAACCCACGACCTTTAACTTGCAAACCGAACACTTTGACCATTGAGCTATACCCGCTGGCATAAACTTGATTTGAATATTAGTGCATTTACGGCCCTGTCGTATATCCGTTCGCTACGGTATTTAAATCTAGAGGTATCAACAAAATGGCGACATGGTAATCACTAACAAAGACTCTATAATTATTTTTAGTTTAAATTAAAAATGACTGTTCTAAAATGACGAATGTCGATACTTCTGTTTACGATTGTGATTCTTGGCATATCACTAAAAGCCAATGCAGCCATATAATGGGTATTATTCGTAGTATCAATCCTGTGGATTGGTTTGCAGCAACAAAATCTTGCATCTCGATCTCTACTCCTCTCAATCCTCTGGAATCCTCTTTAGCTCAAAAATGAGAGCTTAAACTCATGTCTTCAAGCACTTGATGCAAATTCTCCCCTCTAGGACGCCCTCTGCAGTTTCTACCGTCAACCATCCCTTCCACAATGTCGTGAAGAAGACCATCGTGGCGCATGATGTGACCGATCGCCTCTCTGAGACGGTTCTTACTAGGTGCCTATCTTCTTTGATTACGCTGAGAACCTCATTGTTCGTGACGTGGTCTCTCCAGGAAATTCCGACAATTCTTGTGTAAGACCACATCTTTTCTTATCACTTTCAGATAAGCACCATGTCTCTCAGCCGTACATTAAGATGCTCCAAGCAAATGTTTTGGCAAGTTGCTTGCGGAGCTTTAAATTGATACTTTTTGATTCAAGAATTGTTGTTTTTTATTGATCGCCAGCCTTGCTTGATGTATGCGTTGTCTTCTCTTTTTGTTATACCATCCCATTTTTTTAAGTCGTTGTAAGCTCCACTGTATTTCGCGATAGGCTTTTAAGGTCTCGCTTAAATTTAACAGCACCTTCAATAATATGATCAGTGGCCAAAATCTTATTTTTTAAGCTATTGTCCAAATGTAAAATTGCAATAATGTTTATAAGCCATAAATATATTCCACAATGTCGTGAAGAAGACTATCGTGGCACATGGAGTTACTTATTAAATACTTGACCTAAATACAAAACAGTTAATCAAGGAAAAGCTGCAAAGAGAAGTGAAAATAATTCTGAAAGTTTCATATCGATCAGATGAATGGTGTAGGAATGCATAAAGGACAAACACACACACATTCACATTTATTTATAAATGTAGTTAAAAGAAATAAAAAATCATGTACACATACCTGAAATGATATCGGTAGATCGCTGACCGTGACTACGTAATCCTTTTCCGCCATTTTGTGTTTTTACTGTTTTTACTGTTTACAACAACACTCCCACACAAAACACTTTGTCACTTTCATTCACTTTAAAAGAAAACAGCAGTTAAAATTATTTATTTATTAATTACCTTATTTGAAAAAATCTTTGTACGATGGCTATCCGTAAAATAAGTTTCCCAGTGATTGTTCACAGTGTAAAACATGTTTGATTCCATGAATGCGTACATTTTTGAAAAGTTCAGACTTTTATCTATTTTTCTACATAGTCGCCACTGAGTTCAGTGCATTTCTGCATGCGGTATACGAGCTTTTGAATGCCTGAGTCAAAAAAATCTGCCGCCAAGCCACGCAGATACCTGAGAACCGCTTCTTCCAGCTCTTCTCTGTCGCCGAAATGCGTTTCTTCATGTCAGGGAAGAGATGGTAGTCACTTGGGGCTAAGTCCGGGCTGTAGGGTGGGTGTTTGACAATGCCCCATCCAAATTTTGCGATGAGCTCGTTGGTGGCGTCTTCGGTCAACATTCTTGGCACCTAGCTCGTGCGAACCTTAGCATACCTACAAGCTCAAAGCCAAGACTTAGCTCCGCAAACAGCTCGCTAGGGAAGGGATTTGGAGTGGGGGAATCAAGGTACACTATAGAATCATGGGATCCACCATGACAGCGTTTTTCAGGACTGTAGCGCCATGGGAATCTTATTTTGCGGATAACCATCGTATGTTTTATGGATTTATTTTTTAAGTTTTCTGACTATTGAACTAAATAAACTATATTTATTAGAATCCTTGTTTATATAAAAGTTAAAATACTTGAAATCACTGAAAGAAGATACAAGCTATTAGTTATTTGTGGCTAATATGGGAAACATTACAAATTGTAATAAAATATCAATTATTTATGTAAGCATTGAAGTATTATGCTATATTTTGTTGAGTATGATCTTATATAGGGTTCGCCATCTAACGTTTTTTTCAACTAGTGCTTATTTCGTGAATGGTAACACTTAGCTCATGTCTGATTTGACAGATTATTAGTTTTATCCTTCCGCTAAACGAATATGGTTGTGTATACGCTTGAACAACGCTGGGAAATATTGCGACATTACTTTGAAAATCAGGCCATTTTTCTTCGAAAATGAGCAAGGAGTGGCCGTTACAGTCAATGGCGATAGTTATCGGGTCATTTTTGTTCACATAAATTGAAGAGGATGATATTGGCAACATTTGGTTTCAACAGGACGGCGCTACGTGCCACACAGCCGAAGCTACACTCGATGTTGTGCGATGTTTTTCAAAAAAAAAAAAATTATTTGGCAGACCCTATATTTAACTACCGTAGACTATAGCAAGTGAAATAAAAGACTAGAGAGGCCTTTGAGATGTGGTCATACAGAAGTATTCTCGGAATTTTCTGAAGTGACCACGTCACGAAAAATGAGGTTCTCAGCATAATCAAAGAAGATCCCTGAATCCCATCAATCCCTTCTGAAAAAGACCCCTGCAATAGCGATCTAAATATAAGATCGAAACGATTCGCCACACACGGCTAAACTCAAAATCCACAATACCAAATATGGCCGTGAAAAGCCTAAGAAATTCATAGGTCTTGTTAATGGAATAAATTAGGTAAGGTTAGGTTGGCGAGACAGCCAGTGTGTCAGTTGTCCCGTGCACCAAATTTCTCAAGTAAAAGACGTCCAGTGCGTCTTGCGTCGTTACCGATTAGTCGTTGAACGACACGGGACATAAGTTTCCATTCGAACCCGAAATCGTGGCTCGAACGCAAGGAAAACATGCACGCCTAGTGAGGGAAGCCATTGAAATCAAAATACATCCCTTCAACATCAACAGGGATGACGGCTTGATTCTCAAAACAGCATGGCTTCCGCCTCTAGCACATACTCAAAAACCTGCAAAGACGAGCAAGGACAATCACAGTACGACGTGACCTTGAAGAAGACCCCCGTAAAGGACATGAAATATCGGATCCATTGCAGGGGTCCATTGCAAGAAACTCGCGACTCACGGCTAAGCCCGCAAGCGACAATATCGTTGAACGAATACAGGTATAATGATAATAATAAATTTGCTTTTAAAGTAATAACTGCAATGCTAACCATTGCTATCTATAATCCGATAATGTAATACCTGATAAGAGCAAAAAAAAAACGTTCGATACAATTACTATAGGAACAAATTAAAACGATTCATAATTTTTTAATTTTCCAAATATTTCTTATGTAAACACATGCAATTTGCCGGCGGTCATAGCTCAATAGTCAAAGCGTTTGCTTTGCAAGCCAAAAGTCTTGGGTTCGATCCCCGACGGAGATTAAAAAAAAAAGGATTATTAATCGATTTCTGAGCTCTCAAATAACCCCGGTTGGAAAGAATTTGATCACGCATAAAATGTCAGTCATTACATATTAATTAAAGTTGGTGGTAGACGAAAGCCTGTAATAATAAAGGATGATGCGTGAATCTCGGGCTGTAGTCTATGACGTTGGCGGATCAACACTCTACATGCAGCGTTAAGCCGTATACACCATGGTAAGCGTCATAGAATTCCACAGATGAGACTTCAGAATTACCATCACCATCTGTCGGTATTCTCCTGTATGTGTTTACATAAAAAAGTATTCTATACGTTTGAATTAAATACTTAAAGGATGAATGTATAATTCCTTATCATATTTTATCACATTCTTATTATAGGTACTCTAAGTACTATCATAAATATTATAGATAGTTGTCAATTTCGCAAGAAAAAAGTATAGATAATTTAAAAATTTTTGTTGACGTGTTACTTCTTAGTCGTGTTGCTCATGACTGAGCATCGTGACACACACTGCGATGACTCACTTTTTGCATATACTGTCTATACTTCGAATCCTCGCATTCAACGTGTATTTTTCTTTGACCTGATTGATGGAAGAACTGTCGTAAAAGATGATCCTTGCTGTAAATTTGAAGGTGTATCAAATATTTAATATTTAATATTTATATAAATATTATTTGCTCTATTAACCCTTTCGTTACGGCTCGGTGGAATACAAATTATACCGTCAATACGGCGTGAATTTTTCAAAATTTTTTTTTGGCTTAAAACTAGTATTTGAAGCATAAATGTACTTATCTGACCTATTTTCATATATCACATTGGTCCTTGTATCATTTAGCTATCATATGATGCATAAGAGAAACTCAGATTGGCTAGAGCAAATAGAAGCACCCTGCAGCTGACGGGAGGTAGTCCTAGCACAGTCTTTGGCAATCGGGCTTTCAGCTACGCTGCACCAATGGCCTGGAACTCACTACCGGAAAGCATAAGTTCTCTTAAAGCGGAGGCATCCTTCAGAAGCAGACTCAAGACCCACCTTTTTACTCAGAGAAGCAAAGAAGCGCCTTTGGAATGATCATTCGGTCATAAAAGAGCGCTATACAAATACTAATATAATAATATTAATATAAAAAACTGTTATATTTAACAAACGTTCATTATGTAACTCCATACATGTGGTGGCATTGACACATGTGGCTTACAGAAAAATCACTCTTCTGAGAAACCTAACGATATTTATTTACATGCTTTACAGATTCTTGTAAATAATACATGTAGGTTGATAAAGGGAATGACTGCACTTACAATTTTCTACCGTAGATGTCACTGAGTACTTAAAGTAGCAAAACGATATATCACGTCAATTGATGTAGACGGCCGGGGAATCTTTGACGGCATATACCGTCAACCGATGCGAAAGAGTTAAGAAACTGTAGTATATGGTCGTCACGAAATACCGCCACAAAGCTCTGTAAGCCGCTGTGGTCATCGCCTCATCCCATGTCGTTTTTTTATGTAAACACATACAGGATAATATCGACAGATGGTTATAGTGATTCTGAACTTTTTTTATCTGTGGATCCTATGACGCTCACCATTTCACATGTGGATAAGCGCTGCGTGTAGAGTGCTTATCCTCCAGTCATCCTTATTATTACAGGAATTTACTATGAATGGGTGGTCTTCATGGGATGACTTTCGTCTACCACCATTTTGATTAATAGACTTTGTATGGCATTTTACCGGTGGGGATCAAGTTCACAACCAACTGGGGCTATTTTAGAGCTCAGGAATCGATAAAAAATCCTTTTTTTTTAACCTCCGTCGGAGATCGAACCCACGATCTTTGGCTTGCCAAGCAAACGCTTTGACCACGGAGCTATACCACCCGGCTATACAAGTACATTACATGTATAGTTCCCGTCGAAGCTGCTAGCCTGGAAGCTTGAATAAAAGGCAGCTGTAACTTATGTTCTCTTGCGGTATAGTGTATGTAACAATCAGGTCCATCATTTGCCGGCGGGTGTAGCTCAATGGTTAAAGCGTTTGCTTTGCAATTCCCGTTCGATCCCCGACGGAGATTAAAAAAAAAAGATTTTTAACCGATTTATGAGTTGTAAATACCCCCGGTTTGTGTGATTTTGATCGCTCACCTGTAAAACGCCAGTCATAGCCCATTAATCAAAATTGGTGGTAGACGAAAGTCGTCCCGTGAAGACCACCCATTCATAGTAAATTCCTGTAATAATTAGAATGATGCGTGAATCTCGGGCTGTCGGCTTAGCCATATGCAGCATGGTAAGCGTCATATAATTCCACATATGGGCCTTCATAATTACTATCACCAGAAAAATATTTGTAAAAAGCGTGCTTTATAGAAGAGTTCACTATAGTATGTACGATAAGAATAAATTAAATTTGCATTAATTTCGAATAAAACATTAATTAGTTCGATTTTCACCGTTTTTTTTTTGAATTTCAAATTTTATTCTAAAACACTTCACTTTTGAAACATGGCCACTGTGTTTTTGTGTCGTTTAGTGTCGTTTAGAGCCGTTTTTTTCGCGTTTTTCGTGCCTTTGTTGTGGTTCCAAATGCACAGGTGGAAGTCGAAGCACCTGTATTATCCGCCAGGTGAGAAACGACTGATTGCATCGGTGTTGTCATGCGAGCGATTAATTCAAATTTTCCCCGCAATAAATTACAAATATCCCTGCACCGAAAACGAATCCCGCAAATTTAACTATTCTTACACACATGGGTGACATATTTTTTTATTTCTTCCATGTTTGGAGTATATAGGCACCGTTTAACGTTTCAGCACTTTGACGTAGAGGCAAAGAATACATCACGTATTTACGTAGATGCTTGATATTTACTATAATTTGTAAAATTAATTTCTAGAATCTCTGGTGGAGAAGATGAACATGTCTCTTGTAAGGGTTTCACGATGGGGTGACGTCAACCTCGTCAGTTTCAACATTTCCAAAACCCAATCATGCACTTTCTCCACCAAGAAGACTGCTATGGATCCTGTATCTTTCAACGGTTGTTCTCTTCCAAAAGCAAGCTTAATCAACATGCTTGGATAATCAATATCGAATAATGTTAAATATTACAAGTCAATTGAATATAAAGCCGGTCTCGCTTCTTAAAAACTAGGTGTATTATATAGATCACTGAGGTATTTCAACGATAGACAGCTTCTTCTTCTATAAAAAGGACAAATTCGACCTATCCTTGAATACGACAGTCACTTATGTGTTGAGACACAAAATACCTTCTAAATTTGATTGACTCAGTTCAAAGAAGAGCAATTCGTTTGATAAACAATGATACTCTTACGTCTAACATGCAATCAATAGAACATAGACGAAAGATTGGTTCACTTAGTCTTTTTATATTATTACCACGGTCGCTGCTATTCAGAACTTAAAGAACTAATTCCTCCTGCATCCACACACAACCGATAAAATCATCTTAAAAATGCTGAACATTCATATACAGTTAACGTGTGTCGAACAAGAACTGTCAGTTTCTTCAAAGTTTCTTCGTAAATGTTACCAGTAAGCTTTAAAATGCTATACCAGCATCTGTGATTCCTTCTTAATACAATCTGGATCTCTTCAAGTAACAGATAAATATGCACTTGAAATCTTTTCTACCCACACACAAACACAACAAACATTTCCGCATGCAGCGTCCAGCCTCCTTAGATGAATGGCATAGAGTGCAATGGTCTCGACCAGTTGTGTTCTTCTGCATGCGATTACATAAAAAAATATTTTATTTAATATTAAAATGGATATCAACGCGAATGCTAAATAACAATATACTTCTATTTTAGAAACATTTTAGTTATTACTTGTATGCGTATTATTATGTTGTTCATAACTGAGCATCGTGGCACACTCTGCGATGACTCACTTTATGAGTATACTGTCTGCGGTTAAACATTAAAACATTATGTATATTATAAGGGTTTTCTGTTCATTGAGCAGTTTATCGTTTCCCCACTTTTAGGGAAATTCAGTCATTAACGTCAACACTCGCCTCTATCGCATGCACAGTGTTTATATCAGGAGGGGGAAATCCAGACTGATATGGAGGGGATTGTCAGAACTGAACTGGGGATTTAAAATGCCTCAATTTTCCAAAATTTGGCGGGTATAGCTCAATGTTCAAAGCGTTTGCTTTGCAAGTCAAAGGTCATAGGTTCAATCCTCGTCGGAGATTAAAAAAAAAAGGTTTTATTGATTTCTGAGCTCTAAAACATTTGTGTGAATTTGATCACTTACCCGTAAAATGACACTCATAGCCTTTTAATCAAAATTGGTGGTAGACGAAAGTCATCCCGTGAAGACCACCCATTCATAGTAAATTCCTGTAATATTTATTTGACAAGTTCTCGCACTGGTGCGTCATAAGTAATGTACATGGCTGTCTGTCATTGGTGCGCCATTAACTATAATAACGCGTTTCCTTGCCAAGCCGAAAGTCGTGGGTTCGATCCTGATTCGAAAAAATAAAAAATCAAAAGAAAACCTAGCTCAAAAAGTACCCATGGTTGGTGTGTATGTGATCCTTCACCTGTGAAATTCCAGTCATAGCCTATTGATCAAAATTGTTGAAAGACGAAAGTAGTCTCCAGAACTCCTGTAATAATAATGATGAAGTGTGAATCTCGGGCTGTAGGCGGATCAACTCTTCACATGCAAAGCTTAGCCATATGCACCATGGTAAGCGTCATTGAATTACACAGATGAGACTTCAGAATTACTATCACCATCTGTCGGTATTCTCCTGTGTTTGCTAACATAAAAAATAATTAAATTAATACATTTTTTAAGCAACATAACAATATTGATGATGATGATGAACAATGTTAAAAAATATATTTATATTTATTTGGTTTTTTTAATCTATTTCCGGTGTTGCCAGTGCGGCGCTGTATTCTCCCGCACAGGAAACGTGCCTAGGGTTGCCAGACAAGTCATTAAAGACACGTGCTCGTCGACTTTTTTATATTTATATATATATATATTTGTTTTTTATTCAAATGCTTAGTTATATAAGACCTTATATATACTTTTAAGGTTTCTCAGAGTATGATTTAAGTAACTGTTGCTCATATTCTAGCGATTACTCGACTGCCATGCTACCAATCAAGAGCTCGATACCCAAAACATGTAAATTATTTTATAAATATTATTATATATATTTATAATCGTGTCGGAAACAACAGGGTCACATCCTGCCTGCCCAGAAGTGGGCGACGTCGATGGCGTTACTCCGGCCATCAACAGGTCTTCCTGGGTGCAGCTACTCGGACACAGCGCACACTCCAGAATGTGTGACAGGGTCAGCTGCACGCCGCAGTCACATTCAGTCGGTCCGCCGTAAAACTGCCAGGCTTTCATTTGTGTTCTCGTCTTGCATACTCCGGTTTCAAGTCTGTTAAGGGACATACATATATTCCACCCTTGGTTGTGTCCATGAGCTAGGTCCTCTTTCGAGGCAATCCAAGTATTCTTTTTAGTTGCTCATCTCCACATGGTCAGCCTCAGGTATCACCAGTTCCGTTGTCGACTGTAGGAAACCTTCTTGATTTGAGCCGCGCGGTTATCTTTTGATAATATAATAAAAAACAATTCGAAAAAAAAATTCTTGAATTTGAATGAAATTCGCAAAATTTTGAAGAAGCTTTTTTTTTTTTATCGAAAAGTTCCATTTTAGTAAAATAATCTTTCAACCATCTCAGAGAGGCGAGCCCGATGGATCGGTCACATCATGCGCCACGACGGTCTTCTTCGTGATATTCTGGAGTGGATGGTTGAGAGCAGAAACTGTAGAGGGCGCCCTAGACGGTAGTATTTGCAGCAAGTATTCGAGGACATGAATTGCAGCGCTTATGCTGAGCTGAAAAGCATTGCGGAGGACCGGTAGGAATGGAGATCGAGATGCAAGATTCTGTTGCTGCAAACCAATCCACCGGATTGATACTACGAAGAATAATCTTTGAAAACGCAAAGAGAATACAAGACGTATGAATAGAAAAAGTACATCACTAATACTTTCTGCACCAAAACATTCATTAGTGTCAGATACATCCTCAACCATGTCTCAACACATAAGTGACTGCCGTATTCAAGGATAGGTCGGATTTGTCCTTTATATAGAAGAAGTTGTTCATCGTTGAAATACCTCAGTGGTCTATATCAGTGCTCCGCAACCGGTGTGCCGCGGCACACTGGTGTGCCGTAAGCCGATACAGGTGTGTCGCGATCAAATAAGGCAATATTATAAATAAATAATTTTACAACGGTCCTCAAGCTCCCAGCGCCTATCGCCTATCTATGTAGACAAACAACGAAGTACTTGCTTTATTGAGTTCTAAATTAAAATTAAAAAAAGTGAAATTGATCAAATTAATATCTATTTTTGGCTTTTGGTGTGCCGCAGAATCCAAAGAAGTACTTTGGTGTGCCGTAGATGAGAAAAGGTTGCGGAGCTCTGATCTATATAACACACGTAGTTTATTTAGATGTGAGATCGTCTATAGACTAATTCAACTCATAATACTCAATTTTATCTGAGATTGGACGTTGATGGAGCATTACATTAGGAAGTGTGTAATCATTGAAAGGTGCAAGGTCCAGGCGTCCTAGAGCCCACTGGTTTCAACCGGTTGTGCTCTCCTGCGTGCTTTTCAGTATTAATGATATTGTCACTTTTGGGCTTAGCCGTGTGTGGCGAATTACTAATTTCCAATAATTCGACCGCAATTGCAGGGGTCTTCTTCAGAGTTGATGACTTTGTGATGAGTTGGTGTCTTGAGGTAGTTCAGCCACCAGCCTAACATGCCTTCACGAGCTTCATGATGAGTATGTTCTAAGAAGCGTACCTCCACGAACGTTATGTCGGACTGTGGTTGTCCTTGCTTGTCTGTGCAGGTTTTTTGAGTATGTGCTAGACGTGGAAGCCATGCTATTTTGAGAATCAAACCGTCATCCTTGTTGATGTTGATGGGATGTCTTTTGATTTCAATGGCTTCTTTTACTAGGGGTGCATGTTTCCCTTGCGTTTGTGCTGACGGTTTTTGGTTTGAATGAAAACTTATGTCCAGTGTCAGCCAGATGCTCTGCCAGTGCTGACGCCATTGGGTGGCCTAGTCTGCAAGATCTCTCATGTTCGCTTATTCTTTTCTTATTTATTGAATTGCCTCAGTTCAAAGAAGAGCAATTCGTTTGATAAACAACGACACTCTTATGTCTAACCTGCAATCAATGGAACACAGGCGTAAGATTGGTTCACTTAGTCTTTTCTACCGTTATTATCACGGTCACTGCTCTTCGGAACTTAGAGAACTAATTCCTTCTGCACCCACCCACAACCGATAAACTCGTCACACACTTGCCAAACATCCATACACGGTTAACGTGTGTCGACCAAGAACTGGCAGTGTCCAAAGTTCTTTCCTTAATGCCACCGGTAAGCTTTGGAATGCTCTTACAGCGTTTGTGTTTCTTCCTTCATACAATCTGGATCTCTTCAAGAAACAGATAAATATAACCTTGCAATCTCCCCAACCCACACACAAACACGAACACAACATACGTTTCCAGCATGCAGCGTCCAGCCTCCCTGGCTGAGTGTCATAGAGTGCACTGGTCTTGACCGGATGTGCTCTGCTGCATGCGATTACATAAAAAAAAACGGTCGAAATATTGGAAATTAGTAATTCTCCACAAATAGCAAAACCCAAAAACCACAACATCTAATCTGGCAGTGAAAACCTAAGAAGTTGATATTGTGGTTTTTGGGCTTAGCCGTGTAATGAACACCACAAATTGTCGTTTTTACAGTTTAGGAAGCTCAAATTGCCTTTACCTTGTCCCAGAACGCCTGCATACCCTGAAGAAGACCCCTGCAATGGCGGTCGAAATTTTGGATAGAATAAATTCATTAAATCCACAATATCAAATCTGGCCGTGAAAACCTAAGAAGTTATTCAACTTTTTTAACCGTTATTTTCAGTATTAAATTATATATATATATTTTTTAATGTTTTCTTATTTGACATATTTTGACTGTCAACCCTGTTTGACAATTGAACACACTCCGGTAAGCATTGACCAAGTGCACTGAACCGTCATAGAATCCACGGAGCGTCGGTTTAGCATCACCACTACTGGTGTAACGTATAATAACACACACATAGCATGATCTAATATTGCTGGGGGCTTCGTCCTTGGCGGCTACGCGACCAAAACATTATTTAACCCTCCAGAGACGAAAGTTTTTTTTTTATAAAAACTAAAGTTTTGAGCTTTATTTTATCAGCATGTAGTCTTCTTCATAAAGCAAATATAATTAAAAAAAAAAACACACGATATATATATATATATAATCGTGTCGGAAACAACAGGGTCAGATCCTGTCTGCCCAGAAGTGGACGACGTCGATGGCGTTACTTCTGGCCATCATCAGGTCTTCCTGTGTGTAGCTATTCGGGCACAGCGCACACTCCAGAAGGTGTGACAGAGTCTGCTCTACGCCGCAGTCACATTCAGTCGGTCCGCTGTAAAACTGCCAGGCATTCATTTGTGTCATCGTCTTGCATACTCCGGTCCGGAGTCTGTTAAGGGACCTCCATATATTCCACCCTTGGTCGTGTCCAGGGGCTAGGTCCTCTTTCGGGGCAATCCAAGTATTCCCCTCAGTTGCGCTTCTCCACATGTTCAGCCGCAGGGTGGCCTCAGGTATATCACCAGTTCCGTTGTCGACTGTAGGAAAGTTCTTATTGATTTGAGCCGTGTGGTTATCTTTTGGTACCCAAACATAGGGTGGAGTGCGTCGTGGGTTGCTTTACACACGATGCTTTCTTGTAGAAAAGCTATGTATGATATGTACTAGTCCTAACTATTGACCACTTATTTTGTTATTTCAACCTTTTAAGGTTGAAATACAGCTACACAGAAAATATTTATGATATCACCTTCTTAGATCAACATATTGTTATACGAAATTAATTAGTAAAAATTACGTAAATCATTTCTAAAAATATTGAAAATTGTATTTACTTTTTTGAAGAATGCATTTTGTAGAAGAAAAATTAAACCCGAAATAAAATATCTCACAAGGGTACTTGGTAACTGTTTCCGTTGCCGCGGCTGCAAACCAACTGTGGTGGAGACACTTCTTAACTGAAATTGAGCGAAAGATACAATGTTCAGGTTGAAAAGGGACTGGAGTAGGGATACATAGACAATAGTGTTCACTGTGACCACTCGGTCACGCTCGTCTCTGAATTTATGAAAACGTTTAAAAAATGTTACTCATACACTGCAGCGGTCGTCTCTTCGTTTGTTTGGAGCATCTTGATGTCCGGCTGTGAGACATGGTGTATATGTGAAAGTGATAAGAAAAGACTAGAGGCCTTTGAGATGTGGTCATACAGAAGAATTGTCGGTATTTCCTGGAGAGACCGCGTCACGAACAATGAGGTTCTCAGCATAATCGAGGAAGATAGGCACCTAGTAAGAACCATCTCAGAAAGGCGATCAGTCATATCATGCGCCGCGATGGTCTTCTTCACGACATTGTGGAAGGGACGGTTGGGGGTAGAAACTGTAGAGAGCGCCGTGTACGAGAGTATTTGCAGCAAGTGTTCGAGGACATGAGTTGTAGCTCTTATGCTGAGCTGAAGAGGACTGCAGAGAATCGAGAGGAGTGGAGATCGAGATGCAAGATTCTGTTGCTGCAAACCAATCCACCGGATTGATACTACGAAGAAGACCCATTACATGTCTGGATTGGCTTATATATAGATAATTATTGAGTGTAATAAATAAATAAAATATTCAGTGAATCCCTTACTTGCCTGTGCATATCCAAGATAATTATTTAATTTTTGGTTTCGTTTTGTGGTGTCCATATGCACCGTATTAAGAGCGGATTTGACCCATTTTCAAGACATGCTTCCTGTATTCCATTCTCACGAAACTTCTCCTTTCTCTCACCCCCATTTTGAGTCCCCCTAGCGGCTGTTACTCCTCTGCTCGTATTCTCTTCGAGGCAACACATGTCCGGAATGGTCTGCCGAAGAAAACTACATAGAACCACGCCATTGGCGTTTCTGTAGTATGTATATTGTTAGTTTTTTTTTTAAATAACTGAAGAAATACACAACGAATCGTTAAATATTACCAGAGTTTCCTACAGTCGACAACGGAACTGGTGATATCTGAGGCCACCCTGCGGCTGAACATGTGGAGAGGCGCAACTGAGAGGAATACTTGGATTGCCCCGAAAGAGGACCTAGCCCCTGGACATGACCAAGGGTGGAATATATGGAGGTCCCTTAACAGACTTCGCACCGGAGTATGCAAGACGAGAACACAAATGAATGCCTGGCAGTTTTACAGCGGGCCGACTGAATGTGACTGCGGCGTGGAGCAGACCCTGTCACACCTTCTGGAGTGTGCGCTGTGCCCGAATAGCTGCACACAGGAAGACCTGATGATGGCCAGAAGTAACGCCATCGACGTCGCCCACTTCTGGGCAGACAGGATCTGACACTGTTGTTTCGGACACGATTATATATATATATACCAGAGTATATGGTTTTCAAGCCCCTCGGCGTGTGCCATTCTTTTTTTTTTTATGTAAACCCATGCAGTAGAATACCGATAGATGGTAATAGTAATTCTGAAGTCTCATTTGTGGAATTCTATGACGCTTACCATGCTGCAAATGGGTAAGCGCTACATTTAGAGTGTTGATTTGCCAACGTCATAGACTACAGCCCGAGATTCACGCACAATCCATCATTATTTCATGAATTTACTATGAATGTGTAGTCTTCACGGAACGATTTTCGTCTACCACCAATATTGATTAATATGGTACGACTGGCATTTTGCGGGTGCGGGATCAAATTCACACCAAAAGGAGGTAATCTTAGAGCCAAGAAATCGATTAAAAGTCCTTTTTGTAAATCTCCGTCGGAGGTCGAACCTAGGACCTTTGGTTTTCAAAGCAAACGCTTTGAAAACCAAATTCCTGTTATAATAAAGGATGATGCGTGAATATCGGGATGTAGTCTATGACGTTGGCTTATAAACACTCCACATGCAGCGCTAAGCCATATGCAGCATGGTAAGCGTTATAGAACCCACAGATGAGACTTCAGCATCTCTATCGCCATTTGTCGGTATTCTCCTGTATGTGTTTACATTTTTTTATATTGAAAATATTTATTTATTTACCTTGTGTTTACATGGATCACGAAATATAAGTTCTCTATAGGAGACTGCAGTTTGGATTAAGAAATAGCTGTTATCTCTTGTGTAAATGTTATCTCTTAACAAGTGATGGATTGAGAAAGGCTACGAGTTAGTCGAAACTGCAGTCTCCTAATGGAGAACTTATCTTACGGGATCCATGTAAAAAAGATAAATAAATAAATATTTATAATGGATCTCAAAGAATCAAAAACTGAAAACATTGATTTTTATTTTTATTTTTTTATTAATGATTTTGTAGATACACCACTGGTGAAATTCTACATCTTTGGCCCGGATGGTCTCGGGCTTGGGCCAAAAAATTGTCGCAATCTATCAAAACCGTTCTAATAAAGAAAGATAAGAACAATGTCAATTACTCCTATATAAGCTGATGTACCTGTGTATTACTCAACGTACGAGGGTTATCCGTAATATAAGGTTCCCATGTCGCTACAGTCCTGAAAAGCGCTGTTATGGTGAATCCCGCGATTCTGTTATGTACCTTGGTTCCCCCACTCCAAATTCCTTCCCTAGCAAGCTGCCTGCGGAGCTCAGTCTTGGCTTGGCAGCCGTACGTGATGGATTTCCCCTCATTTCACCCGCCAGGTGTGAGCTGCGCTCTGTGATACGTTTCCTGTCTGCAAAAACATTGCGCCAATCGCGAAATCTATGCAGACAAGTGTATGAGCGTACAACACGTGCGCAAATGGTGCAGAGAGTTCAAGAACGGGCGTACTGACGTCCATGATGAGGAGCGTTCCGGACGGCCATCTGTTTCTGACGAAACAATCGCAAAAGTTGAGACAGCGATGCTCTCATAAGTTAAAAATGTTTTGGCGGTATTATGATATGACCGTATACTCCAATTAGGAGAGCGGATGTGGAAAAATAGGCGTTTAACCAATGCATCCTCCCTGTATTAACTTATGGCGCAAAGACGTGGAATCTAACAGCAGGTCTTACATATAAAATAATGGTCACCCAGCGTGCTGTGGAGAGATCCATGAGAGGAGTGTCTCTAAATGATAGAATCTCAAAACGAAGATATCCGCAGAAGAACTCAAGTAGCGGAGGCTACACAACGAATAGGCACACTCAAGTGGCATATCTGTCGAAGAGACGACGGTCGATGGGAAAGAAAAGTTTTAGATTGGAGTCCGAAAATTTGTACACGGAGTGTTTGTCGACACAATTCAATAAGGATTGACTGCATAAGAAGAAAAGCGGGAGTGGCCCGGATGCGGAAGGCAGAGGATCGAAGATGATGGAGAACCATGCGGCAGGTTTGCGTTCAACAGTGGACAGATACAGGCTGATGATGATATAAAAATTATGATAACAATACAAAACATTTCTTTTACGTTTACGTTGCATTTTTGGAGCAAATCTGAACCGCAAATTGCCGTTTGAGAATTCTGTAATCTAAGATTGTCTCTAACTTGTTGCAGAACACCTGTATACCTGGTAGTCTACATGATAACGCAGATGGCTCCCGGGAGCCTCCAGGGCAAGAGCCCGCGAACTCACAAAGACTACCTGAGAAATATTTGGGTGTTTAATGATCAGCGTTTTTATAAGGATCGGACTTGTCCAAAATGCCAATATGGCGACACATGCATGTACGTCAAGCGAACAGAAATAAGAGACGAAAGATTGTACCTCGAGGTTTTTGGTACCAGTCAGCAAGGGCTGTATCATGCTGATGTCAACTTGTATAATTTAGTTGAGCTGCCATTTACGATCAGTGATATCATCATCATCATCTCCGTGTTCGCTGCTCTAACTGAAGCATATGTTTGTCACAAACTGTCGCCACAAAGCTCTATGAGCCGTCATTGTTTTCGCCTCATCCCATGTCAGCTCTGCTTTCCACGAGAAAATTATGTGTTGATATCCTCCTCTTCCATTTAGGACATCGGTTCACTGGATGAAGGTTGCAGGATCAGGTTTACAATACAAACACTTGTTTCACATATTACTTGTGTATTTGTCACAAAATTCACCCACCATAGCGAACGCACAGGACGCGCGCACTATGACGGGCGCGAGTCTAACTTGAACTAACTAACTCCCTGCGCGTTCTCGCTGACAGCCGCGCTCTGACATCTCGGCGGTGCTAACCGCCAAGATGACAGTTGTACCAACTGTCGATGGGCCCACTGTCATAACAATTATTTTGGCGTATGCAAACACCGCTTAACATTCGATGTAGATGTAACGCAAGCGATCCAAAATAATATACAAAAGATCGTTTTTCGAGGCTTTACGGCATCGGCCTTAAGGAACTATATCAAGCTGATATCAGTGTATAACTTCCAACGGAGGCGCGAGTCTGGTGACTCGAAAAAAAGGCCGCTGTAGTGTATGCTCTCCTGCGGCATTCTTAGTAAAGGGTCCGCCAAATAACTTTTTTTTTTTGAAAACGGGGCGCAAAACATCGAGTGTAGCTTCGGCTGTGTGGCACGTAGCGCCGTCCTGTTGAAACCAAATGTTGCCAATATTCTCCTCTTCAATTTTTGTGAACAAAAATTGCCCGATAACGATCGCCATTGACTGTAACGGCCACTCCTTGCTCATTTTCGAAGAAAAAATGGCCTTATTTTCAAAGTAATGTCGCAATATTTCTCAGCGCTGTTCAATTGTATAAATAACCATATTCGCTTAGCGGAAGAATAAAACTAATTATCTGTCAAATCAGACATGAGATAAGTGTTACCATTCACGAAATAAGCACTAGTTGAAAAAAAAAAACGTTAGATGGCGAACCCGTTATAAATCCCAACCAGATCCACCTTCGCCTCTTGACCGACTGTAGTATAGAAGTCTGGTTTGTTTGCTCTCTCAGCTCGTGATTTTTCACAAAGTCAGACCAACGTACTCCAGTATTCTATACAGCGTCTACTTTTTGAACCTTTTGATACGGCAGCATTGTCTTTTGAAACTGACTGACATGTTGAAACTGACGAGGTTGGGGTCACCCCATCGTGAAACCCTTTTCGAGAGACGTGTCCATCTTCTCCACCAGAGATTCCCTAGCATTAGATGAGCTGATATCGAATAATTTGAATGTTTTTCATCATATTTTGTATGAAGAAAGTTAGTTCTATGCATAAATCAATGTATCCGAAAAGGCAAAGGTCAGTTTTTCATACACGAGTAACAAATTGTTAACATTTTGTGGTTAGACCCTAAGTTTGGAAGCAAAAAGGCGCTCGATGGAAGTTTGGGAAGTCTTGTTTCCTAAATGTGGCAAAAACTCATCAATCTACATACTATAGTTATATTTTCACGGCGTGTACAGTTAAGTGGTTAAAGCGTTTGCTTTACAAACCGAAAGTCGTCGGTTCCATCCCCGACGAACATTAAAAAAAAAACTATTTCTATACTCTAAAATACACTCGTTTGGTGTGAATTTGATCGCTCACCTGTAAAATGCGAGTCTTGGTCCATTAATCAAAAAAGATTCCTGCAGTCGACAACGGAACTGGTGATGCCTGACTGAGGGGAATACTTGGATGGTTCCGAAAGAGAATCTAGCCCCTGGACACGACCAGGTGTGGAATATATGGAGGTCCCTTAACAGAATTCGGACCGCAGTATGCAAGACGAGCACACAGATGAAAGCGTGGCAGTTTTACAGCGGACCGACTGAATGTGACTGCGGCGTGGATCTAACCCCGTCCCATCTTATGGAGTATGCGCTGTGTCCATGCAGCTGCATCCAGGATGACCTGATGATGGTCGGGAGTAACGACATTGACGTCGTCCACTTCTGGGCAGACAGGATCAGACCCTGTTGTTTCCGACACGATTATATATATATATATATATAGTTGGGTAGATCAGGGCTTATCCATTTAGCAGTTAGTCTGTAGTAAATGTCTGGAAAGAATAGAAAGGTAGTTCTACCTTTGGCTTACGAGACTTCAATATCACTATCACCATCTGTTTGTATTCTCCTGTATGTGTTTATATAAAAAATACATTTAAAAAATACCTGTACATTGTCACATGAAAAATCACCGCAAATTCTAAAGGAAACAAATATATAATCGTTTACGCTTTAGGAGGTTTTAACTGTATTACGAGGGTGATCTGTTATCATTTATAGTGGATCCACCATACCATTGCAGTGCTTTTCAGGACTGTAGCGCCATGGGAAACTTACTTTACGGATCACTCTCGCATAAATAAAGATCGCTTATGACTGTATAAAAACTTATATAGAAAAAGTAAACTCTAAGTGAATTTTAACAAAGAAAAAAAATGATGACTGCAATTTACATTGACGTAAGAAACGTTAAAGGGAAAAAACTTTGAAGTTGTTTGTATGGGAGTTCTTGAATTTCTACTTCTTTTTACTTTACCGTCTTTTCCGCTTAACCTGGATTATTCTAAAAATATTTACAAATACCCCACTGAATTATTTTTCTAGGTGGCATATTTCAGAGGTAAGTCGCTTGTTCGTCATTGAAATCCCGGTGGTTCAAAACCCGATAATGGTTGAATTTTTAATATTGATTTAATCGAATCTTAGGTCTATTTCGGCGGGTATAGCTCAATGGTCCGAGTGTTTGCTTTGCAAGTCAAAAGTCCTGGGTTCGATCACCGTCAGATCAAAACATAAAGATTTTTAATTGACTTTTGAGCTCTAAAATACCCCGGTTGGTGTGAATTTGATCCCTCACCCGTAAAAAGCCAGTCATAGCCTATTAATCAAAATTGGTGCTAGACAAAAGTCGTCCCGTGAAGACCACCCATTCGTTGTGAATTTCATATAATAATTAAGGATGATGCGTGAATCTCTGGCTGTAGTGTATGACGTTGGCGGATTTACACTTCACCGCTCTTAGCTTATATATATATATATGAAATGGTAAGCGTCATAAAATCTACAGGTGAAACTCTAGATTCACTATTACCTCCATTCCCACGTATTTCGTGGTTAGAGCAACGTGTTCCCAAAAGAAGGCAATTCGAGACTCGCTGTAGTATACTAACTTCGCAGCCTTAGACTGAGGTCTACTTGACATCTCACTGACGCACCTAGGAAGGGAAGGCCTTCAGCCACTCTCTAACAAGTACCTTTTATGCGTGCGTCCAGTAACGGGTCCCCATCTGGGTCTCCAAAAACAGGACGGGACAGGGAGGGTTTTCACCAAGCGAGATGACAGTAATCTCCTGTATGTGCTTACACAAAAAAGTTGCTGACGAAGCTTTGTTGTGGCAGTTTGTGACGACCATATGCTCCAGGGTAGCGATTTTTTTTGTTATGTAAACACATACAGGAAAATACCGACAGATGGTAATAGTAATTTTGAAGTCTCATCTGTGGAATTCTATGTTGCTTACCATGGTGTATATGACTAAACGCTGCATGTGAAGTGTAGATCCGCCAACGTCATAGACTATTATATATATAGCTCGAGATTCACGCATCGTCCTTTATTATTACAGGAATTTACTTTGAATGGGTGGTCTTCACGGGACGACTTTCGTCTACCACCAATTTTAATTAATAGGCTATGACTGGCATTTTACGGGTGATGGATCAAAATCACACCAACCGGGGGTATTTTAGAGCTCACAAATCGATTAAAATTAGTTTTTTTTTAATCTCCGTCGGGGATCGAACCCACGACTTTTGGCTTGCAAAGCAAACGCTTTGACCATTGAGCCATGACCGCCGGCGAAGTTATCAAGTGTGTTGTACCCCATTCAGAGGTAAAAAGGTTAAGGCGCTTCTTCCTTGTATAAAAAATGGCCTGAAAAGTTTTTTTCCCTGAAAGTTTTTCAAATTAACTGAAAGGCATTTCTGACTCATGAACTCAACATCTCTGGAACGTTCTGTGGAATACTTGAACAACCCATGGCACTCGTTTCGCCGCCACTTAGAACCAAGTGATTCAGGCCTCAAGACCGTCGGGCTAATTGCCATCAGACTGTTTAATTAACTTAATTTATAAGCAATTAAATATACATATACTATACATTAAAATCCTTAAACGAGTCAATTCATTCAGAAAAAATATCGGCGGGAGCGGGATGCGGACCTTTGGAACCAACCATTTTGCCCAGGTAATTATACCGCTCGGCCACCGGCCAATTTCTTCCACCTGAGCCGACTCGTCTCTAATCTTCTATATAAGTTATCATCGTATGATAGATGTCGCTATAGTATATATTCAAAGTATGTATATTTTTATTTTTTATTATTCAATCAGAATGCATTTATTCACAAGCTTAATATTATTACTTCCAACAGTCTATTTATTTTAGTAAGTACCACTCGGGTCTCGAACCGAAACTATAGATCGAATGGATGAGAATAACTTCTTGTAAGTACGTCGCGCACATTGCAATTAGTTATTAACCTGTGTTACTGATGAATAATTTTACTTACTAATGGAGTGGAACTAAACGAGTGGTACTTACTAAAATAAATAGATTGTTGGAAATAATAATTTTAAGCTTGTGAATAAATGCATTCTGATTGAATAATAAAAAATAAAAATATACATACTTTGAATATATACTATAGCGACATCTATCATACGATGATAACTTATATAGAAGATCAGAGACGAGTCGGCTCAGGTGGAAGAAATTGGCCGATGGCCGAGCGGTATAATTACCTGGGCAAAATGGTTGGTTCCGAAGGTCCGCGGTTCGCATCCCGCTCCCGCCGATATTTTTTTCTGAATGATTTGACTCGTTTAAGGATTTTTATGTATAGTATATGTATATTTAATTGCTTATAATATTGTAATATAGTCAATGATCTAAAAAAGTAGATTAGAATATTGAAATAATAAAATAATATTCTAATAAATAATTAAAAATATCCATAACTTAATTTATTTTTAACATTAAGGTTATCAACTGACAATACTTGGTGAAACTGCATAATTGTAATTTTAAAATTAATTTTAATTAAAAAAAAAAAAATTAAAAAATATTTAGTTTTGATCCACAATTTATTTTAAATGATTACATGTTTCGGCCTTCCTGAAGACCAACTTCAATAATGAAAAAATAAAAACAGGCTGTGGCTTATATAGGCATGGACAGTTAATTAGTTTCTACATACATATTTATTTTTTCATTATTGAAGATGGTCTTTAGGAAGGCCAAAACATGTAATCATTTAAAATAAATTCTGAATCAAAACTAAATATTTTTAATTTATTAACTTTTTAATTCATGTTAATTTTAATTTTTTTTTTTATCTTGTTGACGCTTGAAACGAAAATGTTTTGTATATCGACTTTATTTCTTGTTGAAGTCTTGTACAAAAATATGTAAATACAGTATTCGAAGGCAAACTGCCAGACATAGTCTATTAATTGAAATTGGTGGTCGACTAAAGTCGTCCCGTTAACACCACACGTTCATAGTGAATTTCTGTTAGAAATGCATGATGCGTGAATACCAGGCGGTAGTCAATGACGTTGGCTGTTCAATATTTAACCTTCAAGTGCTAAGCCTAGATAATGGTAAGCTTCATAGAATCCACAGATGAGATTTCTCCAGCACCATCTGTCAGTATTCTCCTGTATGTGTCTACATAAATAGGGTATAGCAAATACAGGGTATGTCGGGGTACATTGAGTTGAAGACAAGAAGGGATGTGTGCTTAGATATGCATTTCTTCCGGCTGTTGCGTGACGTGTTCGGGAATCCTGAAATTTTTTTGAAAATAGGCTTTTTTTGGTTTTCTTTAATACGGATATCATCTTGAAATAGCCCTTGCAGGCTGGTGCCGATATCCTCGATATGCGATCTTTCGTCTCTTTTTGCTCACTGTCATAAAAGTACTGGTGTGTCATATGTATTGTACGTGGCTGTCTGTCATTGGCGCCCCATTAGTTCTCTTAAATCGCCACTGGATGAATTTCGGCGCTGGGTGTCATTGACCACGGGCGCCCGGTGGCCAGTAATCAGTTTTTTTTTTATGTAAACACATGCAGGAGAACACCGACAGATGGTGATAGTAATTTTTGTTGAAGTCTCATCTGTGGAATTCTATGACGCTTACCATGGTGTATATGGCTTAACGCTGCATGTGGAGTGTTGATCCGCCAACGTCATAGACTACAGCCAGAGATTCACGCATCATCCTTTATTATTACAGGAATTTACTATGAATGGGTGGTCTTCACGGGACGACTTTCGTCTACCACCAATTTTAATTGATAGGCTTTGACTGACATTTTACGGGTGATGGATCAAATTCACACCAACCGGGGTATTTTAGAGCTCAGAAATCGATTAAAAATCCATTTTTTTTTTAATCTCCGTCGGAGATCGAACCCACGACCTTAGGCGTGCAAAGCAAACGCTTCACCATTGAGCTATGACCGCCGGCAAAGTTGTGCGCCGACCTCGACGAGTGGCGTGTTGTGATCGGCCCGGTGCCTGAAAGCATGCAGCTCCGCCCGGGCCGAAAGTTTGGCAATTGTTTGATACGGTTTAGTATTACATGCAAATGGTTTACCTTCACTTTCGTACAGAGCTATAACACAATTATTTGTTTGAGAACTTTGTGAATATAAAATTCAACTTTTAAACTGTAAGTCTGACATCAGACGATCTAGCTCTTCCCTTTGATTATCTTCTTAAAAAAAAATGCGTAAGTACGCGCGAAATAATCCTTAAAGAAGGATATATACAATATTTTTTATATCTACATTGATATAATTGTCGGAATGTGTATTTGTTGTGATGTTTTTTTTTAATGTAATCGTATGCAGCTGAGAGTTCAGCCGGTCAAGACCAGTGCACTCAATGACGCTCAGCCAGGGAGGCTGGACGCTGCATGCGGTAAACGTGTGTTGTGTTGAGGAGATTGCAAGTGTATACTTATCTGTTTCTTGAAGAGATCCAGATTGTAGGAAGAAGGAAACACAGACGCTGGAAGAGTATTCCAAAGCTTACCGGTGGCATTGAGGAAGGAACTGTGTAAGCTGCCAGTTCTTTATCGACACACATTAACCATGTATGGATGTTCTGCAAGTGTAAGACGAGTTTGTTGGTTGTGGGTGGGTGCAGGACGAATTAGTTCTTTAAGTTCCGAAGGACAGCGACCGTGGTAATAACGGTAGAAAAGACTAAGTGAACCAATCTAACGCCTGTGTTCCATTGATTGCAGGTCAGACGTAAGAGTGTCATTGTTTATCAAACGAATTGCTCTTCTTTGAACTTGAATCATTTAAGTTTAGAAGGTATTTTGTGTCTCAGCACATAAGTTGACTGCCGTATTCAAGGATAGGTTGGATTTGTCCTTTATATAGAAGAGGAAGTTGTTTATCGTTGAAATACCTCAGTGATCTATATAATACACCTAGTTTTTTGGAAGCGGGACCGGCTTTATACTTAATTGACTCGTAATATTTAACATTATTCGATGATTGATAATCCAAGGATGTTGATGGAGCTTGCTTTTGAAAGAGAACAACCGTTGAAAGATACAGGATCCATAGCAGTCTTCTTGGTGGAGAAAGTGCATGATTGGGTTTTGGAAATGTTGAAACTGACGAGGTTGAGGTTACCCCATCGTGGTTGGATTTGTCGATGACCCATCCAAATTTTGGTACACGTTCAATGTTGCTTAAGTGATCTTAAAGCGCTGATAATGTCCTATAGTTGTTGGCTAGTGGTTAGATTAAAAAAAAATAGTTTCATCGGGGATTGAACCTACGACGTCGTGTATGCTAAACAAGGGCTTTAATTTTAAGCTATACCTGCCATCCGAGCTAAAATGGCTTGATAATACGTTTAAATTCAAAAACCCTTCTGCCGATCTATTTCCTTTGTACATGCCTAAGCAATACATGAATATTTCGAATACTGCCTGAAATCCCTTTTTCAAAATGGCGCATGTTAAATATTAGCTTGTTCGGAAAGTGATTTCGTTTTAATTTCAGAAAAAATTATCTAAGTATTAAGACTCATATCTTCTTCGTAGTATCAATCCGATGAATTGGTTTGCAGCAACAAAATCTTGCATCTCGATCCCCACTCTTCTAGATCTTCTGCAACCTTATTTAGCTCAGCACAAGAGCTGCAACTGATCTCCTCGAACACTTGCTGCAAATACTCTTGTCTAGGACGCCCTCTGCAGTTTCTCCCGTTTACAATCCCTTCCACAGTGTCGTGAAGAAGACCATCGTGGCGCATGATGTGACCGATCGCCTCTCTGAGATGGTTCTTACTAGGTGCCTATCTTCCTTGATTATGCTGAGAACCTCATTGTTCGTGACGTAGTCTCTTTAGGAAATTTAGAAAATTCTTCTGTAAGACCACATCTCAAAGGCCTCTTGTCTTTTATTATCATCTTTCTCATCGGGCTCACCTCTCTGAGATGGTTCAAAGAATCTTAAACTTCGAAAATACGCCATACATGCTGTTGTGTTAATATATGTTTTTAAATATATTGACATCCTCCTCTCTAAGTTCGTTATTGAATTGCGTGGTGGCAGGTTGAGGAGCAGATTAACAACACACAGACTTTTCCAGAAGAACAAATATTTTCATGATAAACTTTACAACCTTCCGGCCCTAGCGGAATAACATGCCGGGCCGACCATAATACGACCTCATCGCGGTCGGTACACAACTGACTGGGCAACTGACGCCGCGGCGGTCTATATAAAAGTCATTCTAACGGCATTAGAAAATGGCAACACACGCGTGTCCGATGAGCGAACGAAAATAAGATAAGAAAGATTGTTTATCGAGGTTTTCGGTACCAGTTTCTAACAACAATTACTCGTTATCAGCCTGTGTCCGTCCACTGTTGACCGTAGGCCTCCCGTATGAGTCTCTATCCTCTCTAATCCTCCGCCTTCTACACCCAGACTAGTTCAACACTCACATACAGCACAATAAAGAGTGGATTTTTCATCGTGTTGGGATGTAAAAGAAATTGCCTTCAGAACGACTCAGTATTTAAAGCATCCGTTTAAATATTATATACGTTTTCTTTTCATTTTCAGAATGTCAGTGTATTTCCAGTGATCTTTTCCTAACACGCATAAAATCTCTATAGGAAATTCAGAGACTTCTTCTGTAAGACCACATCTCTTAGGCCTCTAGTCTTTTCTAGAGATAAAGACTCACACACAGTACAATAAAGAGTGGATTTTTCATCGTGTTGGGATGCAAAAGAACTTGATTTCCGAACGACTCAGTATTTAAAGCAATCCGTTTAAATATTATATACGTTTCCTTTTCGTGTTCAGAATGTCGGTGTATTTCCAGTGGTCTTTTCCTAACACGCATAAAATCTCTATAGGAAATTTAGAAAATTCTTCTGTAAGACCACATCTCAAAGGCCTCTTACCTTTTCTAGAGATAAAGACTCACATACAGTACAATAAAGAGTGGATTTTCAGCGTGTTGGGATGCAAAAGAAGTTGATTTCAGAACGACTCAGTATTTAAAGCATCCGTTTAAATATTACATACGTTTCCTTTTCATGTTCAGAATGTCAGGGTATTTCCAGTGATCTTTTCCGAACACGCGTAAAATCTCTATAGGAAATTCAGAGACTTCTTCTGTAAGACCACATCTCTTAGGCCTCTAGTCTTTTCTAGAGATAAAGACTCACACACAGTACAATAAAGAGTGGATTTTTCATCGTGTTGGGATGCAAAAGAACTTGATTTCCGAACGACTCAGTATTTAAAGCATTCGTTTAAATATTTAAGGGAAATCTTTCGTGCTGAGGGATTTTGAGGGCCCGACAAATTTGAAAAACAAGTCCAAGAACAAAGTTGGGTATACTTAATAATTTAGGCAACTCAAAATGGAGCGCAAAGTAGAAATCTTTCAAAGTCGTTTTAAATTTAAATCATTCTCCATGTGTATATAACATATGTGTGTGGGTGTGATTCAAGGGTTAAATTGATCAACTGCTTTTCCAGGTGTCACGACCTATCGTTCCCAGACGTCTGGTGCACGGGATATTTGGTGCACTGAACAACTGGTGCACTGTCTCGCTAACCTAACCTAACCTAACCTAAGGATTTGTCCAGTGATCGTAGAGTCCTGAGATTCATAGGTCTCGTTATCGAAATAACATAGTGACATACCCCGACTTTAAAAAGACGACAAGTCGCGGGTTCGTCACGTGGCCGCGCGGAGGAAGGATGCAGGAGCAGATCAAGAACACAAATTACTTGTTTTTGAAGCACAATTCGCATTTATTTTTATTAAAGAATTGATTTTCCTGTCCGACATGACGTTTTGCCGGCCGGACAGAGACTGCCGCGTGACGCGAGTCGCCCTCAGTCCGGGGCACTGTGACACGCAGCGCCGCCAAGATAATCACGGCAAAAAAAAATTAAAAATTGACAGTTGAACCAACATGAAATGGAACAACTGTCATAAAAAATAAAAAAGCTTATCCAAACGCCGTGTAATTTTATATGAAATTAAGACTAACATTATTAGATGTGCATGTCAGGCGAGCGAACAAAAATAAGAGACAAAAGATCGTTTTTCGAGGCTTTTGACATCGGCCTGAAAGAGCGATATCAACCTGATATCAATAGTTTAGGCTGAAAGGTGACTGCTTTAATCGTAGTACTGTGGTTTTTAAACGGAAAAGTTTTGAAAATCGTTATCCTGTTCTTGAGCTTTGTGCGTTCATTGGCTCACATGTATCAAACTGTTCATCGTTTGTTACTAAATTTTCTTAGTATTTTTTTGAGTTTAGTGATAATTTGCTGCAGATAATAAGAGTCTAAAAATAAGTTGCCCCTGTGGCGCCCCCTTCCAGACCTCAGAACACATTCTCTGGGACTGTCAGTTCCTCTTGATAGAAAGAGGAGTCTTTTTCGATGCAGTTCGAGGGAATCGCCTCGGCCCTATCGGGCATGCAGACTTTGTGGCCACTAAAAAAAAATCCACGCATTTATCATTTTCGCTCGTATTTTCGGTGAGAGAATCTATCTTCCATCTCCATCTCTTTACAACCCGTGAATGCGATTCTAATCTCTTTCACGTGGTTGTTTCTTTTAGCACTTCTGTGCAGTGGCCACAATTGCTTAGAGGGACTCCCACTGGAATTATCAGTCGCTTGCTGATCAAAATCTCAACGAGCGCAACATCAAGGAGACTTATCTGTCCTCAGGTGTGATGCGGGTGTGAGGCGGGTAAAGTCCAGTCTAAAAATAATTTTAAAATTAAATAAATAAACAATATTTATACTTATGTATTAACATACTTGTTATTTCTTATATCATGGCGTGTGTTAGTATTGCGAGTGAATTTTTGTTGGTATTGGTGGTGTTGTGTACGACAGTGTCTGTGTGAGTGTTTGAATGTGTGCGTGTGGCGCCAGCTCTAGTCTGGACTGGGGACTTTCCCGGGAAAACTAAAGAAAGACTTTCACTTGCTACAGTATCGAGCGAGCAATCTATTTAATTGAATGCATCATCATCATTATCATGGACATCATTAGACTTTCCCGGGAAGTAATCTATTTGTTGGCGGGTATAGCTCAGTGGCTGAGATGTTTGCTTGGCAAGCCGAAATTCGTGGATTCGATCCCCGACGGAAATTAAAAAATATATATTTGTAATTGATTTCTGAGCTCTAAAATACCCCCCTGGTTGGTGTGAATTTGATCCCTCACGCGTAAAATTCCAGTCATAGCCTATTAATCAAAATTGGTTGTAGACAAAAGTCGTCCCGTGAAGACCACTCATTCATAGTAAATTCCTGTATGAATAATCATGATGCGTGAAAGTCGGGCTATAGTCTATGACGTTGGCGGATCAACACTCTGCAATTATAGAATTTGTATAATGGTAAGCATCATAAAATTCACTGATGAGATTTCAGAATCACTATCACCATCTGTCGGTATTCTCCTGTATGTGCTTACATAAAAAAAATTAAATGACGGCTATGCTTTTGTCTTTCAGTATACTTCGATTTATGGAACATACGGTCACTACAAGCTACCACTGTCTTCTTCGTAGTATCATCCGGTGGATTGGTTTGCAGCAACAGAATCTTGCATCTCGATCTCCATTCCTCTCGGTCCTCCGCAACCCTTTTCAGCTCAGCATAATCGCTACAATTCATGTCCTCGAATACTTGCTGCAAATACTCCCGTCTAGTGTCTATGTCTACCACTGTATATGGCATCTTATGGACATCTCTGTATTCCCCGACTGAGATTAAAATAAAAAAGAAGCGATTTCTAGGCTCAATAAATAATGGCGCTTTATGTGAAATTGATCTCACATGTAAAATTCCAGTCATAGACTATAAATAAGATTTTTTGAAGGTCAAGAGTCGATGAACATCACCATGCATATGCCTTTTCTTCAAGCTCCCGGGCCGAGCCGTCCTGGAAGGTCGTCGTGAGCTATAACCTAGAATGTATTGAGGCGGAGCCGACATGGAAAGAGGCGAGGACTGTGGCGGCTGACACAGAGCTTTGTGGTGGCAGGTTGTGATTACCATATTCACTAGTTGTGGAAGGGGATATGGTGATGATGATGAACACCACCCATTCATAGAATCCCATGATATCCGAAGAATAACTCGAAAAGTGCACACTCAAGTGACAATGGGATATCTGTCCATGGGAAAACGATCGATGAAATATAAGATTTGGAATGACACCCAAAATCTAGCAATAGTTTTTTTTTTAGATGTGTAAATATCTCTTGATGGTTTGAATATTTATTTATTATCCATCGTCCATAAAAAGACAGTCATAGTCTATTAATAGAAATAGGTGGTAGACGTAAGAGTCGTCCCAAACATTGTAAGTATTCGAACAAATGAATGGTGCATACCTGTAGAGCTTTAGTCTAATTACGTTGACGAATCAATACTGTACGTGCAGAGTTTAGGCATACTTAAAAACGGCATGCTTTATAGAATAAAAATATGTGATTTCATCATTACCATCTGTCGGTATTCGCCTGTATGTGTTTATTTACAAAAAATATTTTTTTATATAAAAAATATATATATTAATTTATCACATTGTAAGTCGGCCTTTATAATTTATCCAGCACAAACACTAGCGAAAATCTTCATACAATAGACACTCACACATACAAACTGCAGCATCCCACACAAACACGCACACATATTCACTAACACGCGCACAGAAAATTTTCCCTCAAACCTGGCGACGAATTTCCCTCCAAAATCGCACAGCCTTCAGTAGCGGTCCTTCTTTCGAAGAGACCGGACGCGTCAAAGGCGATAGGTTGACGAAAAATTTCACGATACCTTTCCGAACCTGAAAAAAAATCGCACACTCTTGTTTTACTAGTAAAGAAAATATAATTAAAAATAATATTTATTTTAAACTCGTATATAAATGAGAGACTGAATCTTTTTTTTTTATATATTTTCGAGTGAAATTTTATTTTATTTACATTTTTCATTAATATTTTTCGTATTATTTTTATTGTTATAAAAATTAAATAAAAATAAATCGTGATTTTTAAAATATTTTTTGTATTATTTCGTGAATTCTGCGGCTACAATATTTGTATGGTGAACGTTGAAATACAGGTGAGCTATTTTTTAATACAAAAATACTTGTTTTAATTATTTTTAAATATTTATTTTTTAATATTCGGAATTGAATGTTTAAAAAAAAATATTTATCTAATTTAAGAAACGAATTCTTATATAATAATAAACATTTATTTATTTACCTTGTTTTTACATGGACCGCGTAAGATATGGCCTTTGTTTAGGAGACTGCAGTTTCGACTAACTCGTAGCCTTTTTTTCTTCTTTTAAATACATATAATAGGTTTTTTTTTTTTTTTAATTGACACAACTAAAATGTATTCGTCTGTTGTTGATTATTCGATTTCACTCCGTCGGGAACTATACATAGAACGTACTCGGCGAAGCTGCGGGAGTCGGAGCTGACTTGGGATATTGCGAAGACTACGGCAGCTGACAGAGCTTTTTGGCAGCGGTTCGTGAATGCCAAATGCTCCAGTAAGGGGATTCAATAAATTTACCGAAAAATCTATTCAAAAATCTATTCAAAAATCTATTAAAAAGGCGACGTTTTTAAAATATTAAATAGGTAGGTCATGCCATGGGAACAATTTGAAAAAAAATATCTAAAAATGTAATTATTTCTACAAATTTAAAATTTGTTGGCGGGTATAGCTCAATGGTCAAAGCGTTTGCTTAGCAAGCCAACCGTTGTGCATTCGATCCCCGACAGAGATTAAAAAAAATTTTTTTTAACGATTTCTGATCTCTAAAATACCCCCGGTAGGCATGAATTTGATCCCTCGCCCGTAAAATGACAGTCATAGCCTATTAATTAAAATTGTTGGTAGACGAAAGTCGTCCCGCGAAGATCACCCAATCATAGTAAATTCTTGTAGTATTAAAGGATGATGCGTGAATCTCGGGCTGTGAAGTCTATGACGTTGGCGGATCGACACTCCACATGCAGCGCTTAGTCAGACCCAAAAGCAATATCACAAAAAAATATGTATACAAAGATAAACATGTAATTGGATAAAGGGATGTAATGAGAGAAAGGAGCGCTGTAATGGGTAGAGTGCGGATGTATCACTGGAGTGGGAAAGGTAAAGGGTCCGCAAATAACTTTTTTTTCTTTAAAACAGGGCGCAAAACATTGAGTGTAGCTTCGGCTGTGTGGCACGTAGCGCCGTCCTGTTGAAAACAAATGTTGCCAATATCCTCCTCTTCAATTTTTGTGAACGAAAATTCGTTCAACATGGCCGCGCCGCATGGAAGCGCCATTGATGGCGCTTCACGCACACTTTCTGCCACAGCAGCAATATTCTCGGGTGTACGCACTGTTTTTGGCTTTTCACGCTTTGGTTTATCGATGAGGATGCCAGTTTCTTTTAATTTTTTCACAAGATAACGAACATACGGAGCTGACGGTGATTCTCTTCTTCCAAAATCCGTACGCAATTTTCGCGCACATTCTGCACCATTACCATGATTTTCAAAGTAATGTCGCAATATTTTCCAGCTTGTTCAAGCGTATACACAACCATATTCGCTTAGCGAAAGGATAAAACTAATTATCTGTCAAATCAGAAATGAGCTTAGTGTTACCATTCACGAAATAAGCACTAGTTAAAAAAAAACGTTAGATGGCGGACCCTTTATAAAGAAAAGCCCAGAAAGTGACTAATGGACCTAGAAACAGATAAGAATGTAATAGATTGGCATGCCAGAGAACGGAGAGATTCATTCATTACTGCGTAGTTAGATTGAATCAATGCGAATTTGCAGAAAAAGTAATGCGAAAAAGAGCGACCATTGCATGTTGTAACTTGTATGTAACATTTTATTTTTATTTTATTTTTATTTTATTTTAATTTTATTTTATTTTATTAACGGCCTAGGCCAATACATACGGTTTTAAAATAGAAAATACAATAAATGAAATGTTAAAACAGAACAATATAATAGCTAAGACAATACATTTAGACAAAACATGAACATGAGTAAAACAACAGATCTAGTACATTAGTAGAGGGATCTGCGAAATGCTGGAAGGTCCACCCCGAAAAAGTCCAAGTCACTAGAGGAGTTAACCAGTCTACACATTCTTAACATAGGAGAATAGAAACCGTAGTTGGTTGTGGATGTCCTTACATGTAGCAGGTCACTGCCTCTAGTGAACCGGGAGGGAACATTGAACGTAATTTCCTGCAATAATGTCGAGTCATCGATTATGGAGTTCATAATTTTAAAAATAAACAGCAAGTCAGTCACTGTTCTACGTCTCTCCAATGAAGATACATTAAGTCGCATCTCTATATCTTCATAAGAGTAGCTGCCTCTCTCAAGATATAAGACAAGATGATATCATCATCATCATCAGCCTGAATCCATCCACTGTTGAACGTAAGCCTCCAGCATTAGTCTTGACCCTCTTCCGCATCCAGGTCACTCCCGCCATTCTTCTTATGTCGCCAGTCCATCTTGCAGGTGGTCGGCCAATGCTTCGTTTGCCAGTTATTTTTCGTCACTCTAATACTTTTCTTCCCCATCGACCGTCGTCTTTTCGACAGATATGTCATATTGCCACTTGAGTGTGCCTATTCGTTGTGTAGCCTCCACTACTTGAGTTCTTCGTTTGATATCTCCATTTTGAGATTCTATCGTTAAGAGACACCCCTCTCATAGATCTCTCCATGGCACGCTGGGTGACCTTTATTTTATGTGTAAGACCTGCTGTCAGATTCCACGTCTCTGCGCCACAAGTTAATACACGGAGGATGCATTGGTTAAACGTCTTAGTTTTAATACATTGCAGAATTTTCGCTTTAAAAATGTACTATAGTTTTCCAAATGCAAATCCCAGTTGTATACGCATGTCGATTTCTTTTGCGAAATTACTTCGTCCTAGTTGCATTATATGATATTACTATGAAAAAAAACGTTTTTTTTATTGCGCGGCTAAGCGATTCGAATTAATCTTTTTATTTTATGTTGGCACTATTGTCACTGACATCTGTGTCTAAATACACGTCAAAATATTCATTAATGTTTGAGATACCCGTCTATTAGTATTTCGATTAGTAGTATCAATCCGGTGGATTGGTTTGCAGCCACAAAATCTTGCATCTCGATCTTCACTGTTCTCGATCTTCTGCAATCCTCTTTAGCTCAGCACAAGAGCTGCAACTCATGTCCTCGAACACTTGCATCAAATATTTCCGTTTAGAGCGCCCTCTGCAGCTTCTACCCTCAACCATCCCTTCCACAATGTCGTGAAGAAGATCATCGCGGCGGATGATGTGACCGATCGCCTCTCTGAGATGGTTCTTACTAGGTGCCTATCTTCCTTGATTATCTTGAGAACCTCATTGTTCGTGACGTGGTCTCTCCAGGAAATTCCGAGAATTCTTCTGTACGACCACATCTCTCACCCCTCTTGGGAGAGGGATCAGACTGTTTAACCAAATCGCCTCGGATGTTGATATATTTCACGTAAGAGAGGCCCAATTCAGACAAGAACTCCAAGAGTTTCTTTGGAGGGATAATTGGTTGGCTTCGTCTGTCTGATAAGCATAGGGACCTTCTGTTGCTTTTCTTTATTGCTTTGTTCATAGTACTTAATCATAAGTACCTATTTTTGTATATATTGTATTTTTTATTTGTATTTTTATTGTACTTCAGAAATGAATTGAGTTAACATAATTTGTAATGTTTCTGAAAGGCAAAATAAACAAAATTGAAATTGAAATCTCAAGGGCCTCCAGTCTTTTTTTATCACTTTCAGATAAGCACAATGTCTCACAGCCGTACATTATCAATTACCATTCATTAATTATTTCCTACCAATTTATTATTTTTCTACAGCAAAACGACTATTTTTTACTTGCCTTTTCAGGTATTTATTAGTGACAGTTGCTAAATAATAATTGCACATTAATTGAATGTTGCCCAGCATTAGGTCCTGAGATGTGCTGATAATGCTGGGCAACACACGAGCTATCGATGTTGCCAGATATTGGGAAAAAATAATTTGACGTCGCTGACACGAAGAAGAAGATTAATTGAATTGAATTCTGCCAAAATAATACTTGCCGTAGTATAATCCCAAATTTTCAAAAATGATGTAGTAAATGTAATTTTTTTGAATATATAAAAAATAGCTGTCATAGTCTATCATTTATACGCTGAAGAAAAATTTATTAAATTCCATAATTTGCATGTCTCATATATACAGCCAGCTCAACTCTAACTACCTTAATAGGTGTAATATTATTTGAAACTACCTCTGGTGACGGCGATTCTAACGACACATATGGAACATACAAGAAAAACATGAATAGACTAGACATAGATACAAAAGTTTGTACAAGTGGTAAAACAGAAGCTTGCCACATATTCATCCACATAAGAGAACGAATATAATAGCCATTATATAATATGTACTAGTATATAATGCACACCTGAAAATATCTCATATTCTTATGTATCAGCAGGTGCCGGCGGGTATAGCTCAATGGTCAAAGCGTTAGCTTAGCAAGCTAAAGGTCGTGGGTTTGATCCACGACGAAGATTAAAAAAAAAGGTTTTTAATCGATTTCTGAGCTCTTAATTACCCCCGGTAGGAGTGAATTTGATCCCTCACCCGTAAAATGCCAGTCATAGCCTATTTATCAAAATTGGTGGTAGACGAAAGTCGTCCCGTGAAGATCACACGTTCGTAGTAAATTCCTGTTATAATAAGGATGACGCGTTAATCTTAGGCTGTTGTCTATGACGTTGGCAGATCAACACTACACATGCAGCGCTTAACCATATGTAACATGGTAAGCGTCATAGAATCCACAGATGCGACTTCAGCATCACTATCACCATCTGTCGGTATTCTCTTGTATGTGTTTACATAAAAATAAAAATATATATACCAAGTAATACTATCGTTCAAGCTTTACTTGCCTCTAGAAAACCACTTTCTAAAGAAAGTGTCACACATTTTTTTCACCTGCAAAAACTCTGCCGAAGAAAAGTCCTTTATTTCCTCTAATCGAGAGTATTTTTTCTCACCTCCGAGTAAAGACCCGGTAATTGATATTAACCGAAAGTCTGCAGTCGATATTTTTCAGGCTTGAAAGATTTTTCCTTCAGGAACATATTTTTTCTGAAGAACGAAATCGACGAAAACATGTAAATATATAACTTATCCGAGTAAGTAAAACAGTGCTTAATAACTTCTTAGGTTTTCACGGCCAGATTTGATATTGTGGCTTTTGGGCTTAGCCGTGTGTGGCGAACTTCCTTCAACCAATATTTCGAGCGCCGTTACAGGGGTCTTCTTCAGGATTGATGATTTATTTAGTTGTGAGTTGGTGTCAGATTATCTTTTTTTACGCAAGCACGTATATTTAATTAAACTTGACAAACTTCCGGCCCGGACCGAGTCACGTGCTTTCTGGCACCGAGCCGGCTACAAGTCGACACTCGTCGCGGTCAGCACGCAACTACTGGCCACTAAGCGCTCGTAGTGGCGATGGCACAGCGTCTGCAAGTGGTGATCTACAAAATTAATGGCGCACTAATTATAGACAGTCATGTTAAACTAACGTCACACCCGCGACCGGACTTGTCAAAATAACAATATGGCGTTTTTAGTAATTCTATAAAAAGGTTTTTTTAAATGTTTTGTAAAGTTAGGTTAGATTAGGTTATGTTACATTAAACCTAATGTAATATTACCTAATCTGAGTCATAACTTAAGTCTGGTCACGGGTGTATCATTATTATTGTACGTGGCTGTCTATCATTGGTGCGCCATTAGTTCTTTAAATCGCCACTTGCGATACTGAGTATCACCGCGCATAGAAATACGCGCAAAGAAAGTAAATGCATGGATTTTTTTAGTGGCCTCAAAGTCTGCATTCGAGAGGCGATTCCCTCGAACTGCATCGAAAAGGACTCCTCTTTCTAACGAGAGGAACTGACAGTCCCAGAGAATGTACTCTGAGGCCTGGTAGGGGGCGTCACAGGGGCAACTAGGGTTTGAAAATAAATTAAATGAGTATAATCTATCATTAAAAGCGCCGTGCCCAGTCATTAGTTGGGTAGACGAGTGATCAGGGCTTATCCATTTAGCAGTTAGTCTGAAGTAAATGTCTGTGAAGAAAAGAAAGGTAGTTCTACCTTTGGTGGAAGATAATCAACTTCTTCTTAAGCCTCGCCATTTCCCATCATCCTTGCTTACAGTTGCAGTCCAGGTTGCCTGTGGTCTCCCAGGTCTTCTTCTCAGCGTGAGTATGTTGAGGGCTCTCTTCACCAAGTGCTCCTCATCTCTCCGTGTCACATGCCCATACCACCTTAGGCGGTTTTCCCTTATCATTTCAGGTATGGGGGCCACCCGAAATGAACTCCGAATATACTCATTCCGAACTCTATCCACTCTAGTCACACTGCCCGGTGGAAGATAACCAACGTTACAATAATAAAGGGTCCGCCAAATAACTTTTTTTTTTGAAAATGGGGCGCAAAACATCGAGTGTAGCTTCGGCTGTGTGACACGTAGCGCCGTCCTGTTGAAACCAAATGTTGCCAATATCCTCCTCTTCAATTTTTGTGAACGAAAATGGTCCGATAACGATTGCCATTGACTGTAACGGCCACTCCTTGCTCATTTTCGAAAAAAAATGGCCTCATTTTCAAAGTAATGTCGCAATATATCCCAGCGTTGTTCAAGCGTATACACAACCATATTCGTTCAGCGGAAGGATAAAACTAATTATGTGTCAAATCAGACATGAGCTAAGTGTTACTATTCACGAAATAAGCACTAGTTGAAAAAAAAACGTTAGATTGCGGACCCTATACAATACTATATTTAATCATTTTGCCAAGGTCTTATCTCGCCTAATGGATAATTTCCTTTGCACGGGTTTGCTCCGGATCCGAAATCCTCGTCGCGGTACGTTTTTTTTTCCATTTTCGCGCAATTTTTGCGATTTTTGGCGCGAAATCGCAACTCGAATTCAATCTCGGCGGAGCAATTTATTTTCTCTTAGACAAAGGTGCTCTCTCTTATATAAGGCGAGTGAAATAATGGCAGAATGTGGATGTATTCATAGGTGCTGCGGGATCGCGTGCAGGGTTGCTAAAAACTATATTAAAAAAAAACATTTAAAAACAATTATCGTTACCATCATCACCTAGTATAAGTCATGTTTCATTCGTTCCGAGATATTTACCGCTTTCGTTCTGACTAACTGCTCAGTGGAATACAAATTATACTGTCAATACGGCGTGAATTTTTAAAACCATTTTTTTGTTGCTTAAAACTAGTATTTGAAGCATAAATGTACTTATCTGACCTATTTTCATACATCACATTGGTTCTTGTATACTTTAGCTATCAGATGATGCATAAAGAACTATTGTATTTAAAAAAGTTCATTATGTAACTCCATACATGTGGTGGCATTGACACACGTGGCTTACAGAAAAATCGCTCCTGTGACGAAACCTTACGATATTTATTTACATGCTTTACAGATTTCTGTAAAGAATACATGTAGGTTGATAAAGGGAATGACTGCACCTCCAATTTCCTGCCGTAGATTTCACAATGAGTACCGAAAGTAGCAAAACGATACATCACGTTAACCGATGTGAATGGTCGGGGAATTTTTTATGGCATATGCTGACAACCGATATGAAAGGGTTAAAACACTTTCATTGGTTTTCGAACAACATCGAAACACAAACCTTTAAATATCTCAGAACGAACGAAACATGACTTACACCACTTACATATTATGAACGTAAATCCAAAGTTTTTTTATGTAAACACATACAGGAGAATACCGACAGATGGTGAAATTCATTCTGAAGTCTCATCTGTGTAATTCTATGACGCTTACCATAATGCAAATGGCAAAGCGCTGTATGTGGAGTGTTGATCAGCCAATACCACAGACTACTGCCCGAGATTCACGCATCATCCTTTATTTACAGGAATTTACTATGAATGGGTGGTCTTCACGGGTTGACTTTCGTCCACCGCTAAGTTTGATTAATAGGCTATGACTGGCATATTACGGGTGAGAGATCAAATTCACACCAACCGGGGGTATTTTAGAGCTCAGAAATCGATTAAAAATCTTTATTTTTTTAATCTCTTTTTTGAATTGGGGATCGAACCCACGACCTTTGGCTTGCAAAGCGAACGCTTCGACCATTGAGCTATACCCGTCGGCGAATTAATATAATTTTATCCAACATGAATTAAAAAAAATCTCAATTCTCGCATTTTATTCAAAACACAAACCTTTAAATATCTCAGAACCAATGAAACATGACTTACACCACTTTCGTAATCATAGGAACATATATAGTGATATCAGCTTGGTATATACTCCTTGCTGGCTCGTGCCGAAAACCTCGATACGCGATCTTTCGTCTCTTTTTGTTCGCTCGTCGGACATGTATGTGTCGCCATATCGGTTTTTTGACAAGTCCGGTCGCGGGTGTGACATTAGTTATGTACATGGCTGTCTGTCATTGGTGCGCCATTAATAATGTAAATCAAACCACTTTCATAATCATGGCCACATATATTATGAGAGTAAATCCAAAGCGTTGTGTTTCGTGTTTTCGAGGCCGGACGCTGCATGCGTGAATCGTGTGTTGTGCTCGTGTTTGTGTGTGGGCTTGGGAGATTGCAAGTGTATATTTGTCTGTTTCTTGAAGAGATCCAGATTTTATAAAGGAGGAAACACAGACGCTGGAAGAGCATTCCAAAGCTTACCGGTGACATTAAGGAAGGATCTTTAGAAACTGCCAGTTCTTGGTCGACACACATTAACCGTGTATGGATGTTCGGCAACTGTAAGACGAGTTTGTCGGTTGTGAGTGGGCGCAGGACGAATTAGTTCTTTAAGTTCCGAAGGGCGGCGACCGTGGTAATAACGGTAGAAAAGACTAAGTGAACCAATCTTACGCCTGTGTTCCATTGATTGCAGGTTAGACGTAAGAGTGTCATTGTTTATCAAACGAATCGCTTTTCTTTGAACTGTCAATTAAGTTTAGAAGGTATTTTGTGTCTCAACACATAAGTGACTGCCGTATTCAAGGATAGGTCGGATTTGTCCTTTATATAGAAGAAAAAGTTGTTTATCGTTGAAATACCTCAGTGATCTATATAATACACCTAGTTTTTGAAGAAGGCTCTTGAAATGGCGGTCGTAATATTGGAAAAAAGTATTCGGCACACACGGCTAAGCCCGAAAGCCACAATATCAAATCTGGCCGTGAAAATCAAAGAAGTTATTTGACACATATATTGTAAACGTAAATCCAAAGTGATTCGTGGCATCCCTGGCCGGGAAATCTCTCCTTGTTTATTTTTTCGCAAGATAAACTGCGAATCTACTAGGAGGAATATAAAGGATGGGTGAAGGTTGAAGGGAAAGATAACTCTCTCGAGTTTCAGTAGCCTCCTGAATACTGAAGGCGGACAGTCCCTGAAGGAAACTACTTCAAAAAGTATATCACAGTTCCGAGCGTGGGTATGTGATTATTATACATCATTAGTATTGAAGTGTCGAACTAAATTGGTTTGAAAATAAACATGGAAAACTAATTCCACAATAAAAATTTAACATCCTCTTCTCTCTCAGAAATGGTGTTAATACGTCGTGTGAGGGCAGGATGAGGAGCAGGTCAGCAAACAAAGACTTTATTTTAGAAGTACAATGATTATATTAAGAGATATTCATACATATAAGAAACGAATGATTGTATACCGAGGTTTTCGGTACCAGTCGGCAAGGGCTACATCGTGTTGATGTCAACGTCATATTTCCCAAACTTTTGAGCCGATTTTCATTCTTTTTCGTACTATCAATCCTGTGGATTGGTTTGCAGCAACAAAATCTTGCATCTCGATCTCCATTCTTCCCAATCCTCTGCAATCCTCTTTAGCTCAGCATAAGAGCTACAACTCATGTCCTCGAACATTTGCTGCAAATACTCCCGTCTAGGGCGACCTCTACAGTTTCTACCCTCAACTATCCCTTCCACAATGTCGTGAAGAAGACCATAGTGGCGCATGATGTGACCGATCGCCTCTTTGAGATGGATCTTACTAGGTGCCTATCTTCCTTAATTATGCTAAGAACCTCATTGTTCGTGACGTGGTCTCTCCAGGAAATTTCGAGAATTCTTCAATATGACCACATTTCAAAGACCTCTAGTCTTTTTTTATCACTTTCAGATAAGCACCATGTCTCACAGCCGTACATCAAGATGCTCCAAACAAATGTTTTGGCAAGTTCCTTGCGGAACTTTAAATTAATATTCTTTGACTCAAGAATTTTTGCTTTTTAATCTAACGCTAGCCTTGCTTGATGTATGCGACTGTTGACTTCTCTTTTTGTTCTGCCATCCCAGGTGATCGTACTTCCAAGGTATACAAACTCTTTTGCATCTTCTAGGGTTACTCCTAGAATTGATATATTAATGTTCTGCTGCTCATTGCAGCTTACTCTCATGACTTTGGTTTTTGTGCTGTTTATCTTCATATTAAAGTTAGAATTAAATATGTTCTCCATGGATGTCAGCGCTTCAGTGAGTTCATCTTTAGTTTCAGCAATGAGAACAATGTCGTCAACAAACATTATTAAACGCAAATATAGTGTCGTATTTTACAGTAGCCGGCAAGCATAGCTTAGTGGTTACAGCGTTTGCTTGCCAAGCCGGAGGTTGTGAGTTCGATTTCTGACGGAGATAACCTTTTTGTTCTGCCATAAAAAACGACGTTCTTCTCCGAGTGACTAAAGGAATAAATATACAACATGGATAGTATGTTATTCAGTTTTGTTGTAGAAAAGGAAGTAACATTAATAAGTGATGTACTGGCAAAAATTTCCTGGCAACGGGATTCGTTTCAAGAAGAGAATAACTGCCTTATTTCTTGGCAACAACCGAGGTTGTTGTTGCCAGAAAACGAATACTTTTAAGTGAAATCGATTTAACGTCAAAAGCAAAGATTCAATGTTATTATTATACCTCCTCCCTCTAATATTTTTATGTAAGCATATTCAGCTAAATGCTGAAAATCGGAGACTTAGTCTTCCTACGCATTCGTTCCATATCTAGAGTATATAGTCACCACTTTTTTTTATGGTGAAGATGCACACATATATATAAACACACGAGGGTTATCTGTAAAATAAGGTTTTCATGGCGCTACAGTCCTGAAAAGCGCTGTTGTTGTGGATCGCGCGATTCTGTAGTGTACCTTGATTCCCCACTACAAATCCCTTCCCTAGCGAGCTGCCTGCGGAGCTCAGTCTTGGCTTGGCAGCCGTACGTGATGTATATTTATTTCCCCCTCACTTTGCCCGCCAGATGTGAGCTGCGCTCGTTGATCCGTTTCCTGTCTGCAAAAAACATTGCGCCAGTAGAAATCCATTCCCAGCTATGCGAAATCTATGGAGACAAGTGTATGAGCGTACAACACGTGCGCAAATGGTGCAGAGAGTTCAAGAACGGGCGTACTGACGTCCATGATGAGGAGCGTTCCGGACGGCCATCTGTTTCTGACGAAACAATCGTAAAAGTGGAGGCAGCGATGCTCTCAGATCGAAGAGTGACGGTTCGTAAGCTCTCCGAAATGATCCCTGATGTCAGCAAAACCTCTATTGACAAGATTTCGACGGAGCATCTAGTGCATACACTAAGGTTTGCGCAAGGTGGGTGCTAAGAATTTTGACCGAAGACCACAAACGTCAAAATATATTTATACACAACAGTGTTAAATTGATTTATAAAATGATTTTAATCACCTTCCCGGATGCGAAATTAACATATTTACAAAAGTTCATCGTGATTATATAAGCATTAAGGCTATCTTTAAGTAAGAAACAAACTATAAATGTTAGAAAAATTCTTAATTGACTAAAAATTATTTGCATTACATGCTATTCTCACATCGCTTTCTATTCTCACATCATTTGCTATTATCACATCGCGTCGGATTACTTTTAGCGCTACATGATATATTTCCTACTTCCTGTATACTTTATAGAATGTGCTCTACATTACTGTTTAATACATCACACTATATGGTCTATGCTCTATCCTCCTGTGTAATTATCATTAACGCAATTACAGGACCCATTGATCTGTAATCGATTATCTCGATTCAGGGAACAAATTAAATTAATTCAAATATGCATAATCCTCGCCGAAATGGTCAGTTTGTAATTGGACTAGCTTGTGATTTATATTACGTAAATCCGCCATTCAAAACCACATGCTTAAGGCCTCTTTGGCGTTTATTATTTGTAAATTATATTTAGATATATTTAGTAATTTTTCACAGTGTAAAACATGTTTGGTTCCATGAATGGGTACATATTTGGAAAGTTCAGACTTTTACTTATTTTTATATATACTCGCCACTATATATATATTTATATATATAATCGTGTGGGAAACAACAGGGTCAGATCCTGTCTGCCCAGAAGTGGGCGACGTCGATGGCGTTACTCGCGGCCATCATCAGGTCTTCTTGGGTGCAGCTATTCGGGCAAAGCGCACACTCCAGAAGCTGTGACAGTGTCTGCTCCACGCCGCAGTCACATTCAGTCGGTCCGCTGTAAAACTGCCAGGCTTTCATTTGTGTCCTCGTCTTGCATACTCCGGTCCGAAGTCTGTTACGGGACCTCCATATATTCCACTCTTGGTCATGTTTAGGGGCTCTTTCGGGGCAATCCAAATATTCCCCTCAGTTGCGCTTCTCCACATGTTCAGCCGCAGGGTGGCTTCAGGTATCACCAGTTCCGTTGTCGACTGTAGGAAACTTCTTCTTGATTTGTCGCCACTGAGGTCAATGCATTTTCGCATGCGGTATACGAGCTTTTGAATGCCCGAGTCAAAAAAAATCTGCCGCCAAGCCACGCAGATACCTGATTAATTAAATTAATATTTTTTAATTTATTTTATTTTTTCTGTGGGGGGAGGAGTGTTATATACTATAGTAACGCAACTTCCATAGTGTGACTATGCATTTACTGTATGTAAGAGTACGTCTGCATCAATTAGCTGCTCTGTGGTCCATTGTTCCAGATTCAGAGCAGACTGACAGCAAGGGAACGCCACAGCATCGTAAAGCAATATCATCATATCATGAATACAGAAAAACATTCATATAAAATAATTATTGGGGAGAGGGGTGTCCGTTAAAGCCGAAAGTCCGTTGTATGAAAAAAAAGCTAAATAAATAAAAGCCTGTATCCGCCCACTGTTGAACGTAAGCCTCCCGTATGAGATTCCATCCTCTTCGATACTCCGCCTTCCGCATCCAGGCCAATCCCGCTATTCTACTTATGTCTTCAGTCCATCTTGCAGCCGATGCTTCGTTTGCCAGTCTTTGGGCGCCATTCTAATACTTCTTTTCCATAGACCGTCGTCTCATCGAAAAAAAATGCCCATTGCCACTTGAGTGTTCGTTGGGTAGCATCCACTACTTGAGTTCTATTTTGCGTATCTTTTAGCGACACTCCTCTCGTGGATCTCTCCATAGCACGCTGGGTGACCTTTATATTATGTGTAAGACCTGCTGTTAGTTTCCACGTCTCTGCGCCATAAGTTAATACAGGGAGGATGCATTGGTTAAGCGCCTTAGTTTTAAAACATTGCGGAATTTTCGCTTTAAAAATGTGCTTTAGTTTTCCAAATGCTGCCCACACCAGTTGTGCCTGTCGATTTCTTTTGAGAAATTACTTGGTCCTAGTTGTATTACTTGTCCCAGATAGGTATAGTCGTTTACAACCTCTTTTTGTGTTCCTCCAAACGAAATAATGGTTCTAATGTTTTGTTTTTCGGACATTCTGACGGTTTTTTCTCAGTTATATCGCTTGGCTTCTGACGGTCAGATTTAGTGGTTCTCTAGTAGCCCGTTGTTAGTTCATCCTGGCGTAAGTAAGCTCCATCCATGTCATGTTAGCTTCAACAACGCATCGATGACCAGCTATACTACGCCATTATGGGTCTTTATATCATGCTTAATTAATAAAATTAATATAATCGTGTCGGAAGCAACAGGGTCAGATCCTGTCTGCCCAGAAGTGGGCGACTTCGATGGCGTTACTTCTGGCCATCATCAGGTCTTCCTGGGTGTAGCTATTCGGGCACAGCGCACACTGCAGAAGGTGCGACAGGGTCTGCTCCACGCCGCAGTCACATTCAGTCAGTCCGCTGTAAAACTGCCAGGCCCTCATTTGTGTCCTCGTCTTGCATACTCCGGTCCGAAGTCTGTTAAGGGACCTCCATATATTCCACCCTTGGTCATGTCCAGGGGCTAGGTCCTCTTTCGGGGCAATCCAAGTATTCCCATTGAAAAATAAGAAATAAAAGTTAAAAATTTGCCGCGGCACTAACCATTGAAATATATTTTAATACATTTTTTTTTGTATGATAAATTATAAACACTGATGTAGCCAGCAAGGACTGGTGCCGAAAACCTCGATGTACAATCTTTCGTCTCTTATTTCTGTTCGCTTGTTGTACATGTATGTGTTGCCATATTGGTATTTTGGACAAGTCCGGTCACGGGTGTGACGTTGGCTATGTACATGGCTGCTGTGATTGGTGCGCCATTAATTCTGTAGATCGCCACCTGCGGCGCTGGGCGACAATTCATAACGAGCGCGCTTAGTCGTCATAAAAAGTCATGCGAATTGTGCTTCAAAAACAAGTTCTTTGCTTTGCGACCTGCTCCTGAATTCTTCCTCCACGCGGCCACGTGACGAACCCATGACTTTTCGCCTTTTTAAAGACGCGGGATGTCAACACAAAGAACTAAGTAACTTTACGGTTTGTCGTATTTAAAGAATAAAACAAGTAAAACTTTTAACATCCCCTTTACTTAAGGAAAGATACTTCGCCGGGATAATTATCGGATCGCGTGGTGACGGAATGAGAAGCAGATGAGGTACACCAAGACTTTTTCGGAAGCACATGTATTTTCGATAAACTTGATAAACTCTCGGCCCGGGTGGAGTTCCATGCTTTCAGGCACCGGGCCGGTCACAACACGCTATAGGTCGCGGTCGGGGAACAACTGCTATGGATCCTGTATCTTCCGACGGTTGTTCTATTCCAAAAGCAAGCTCCATAAAAACATCCTTGGAGTATCAATCTCGAATAGTGTCAAATATTACGAGTCAATTAAGTATAAAGCCGGTCTCGCTTCCAAAAAACTCTCTCTCTTCTTCGTGTCAGCGACGTCAAATTATTTTTTCGCAGTATCTGACAACATCTATAGCTCGTGTGTTGCCCAGAATTAGGTCCTGGGATGTGCAGCTTTTTGGGCACATGGAGCAGGATCTTAGGTGTGAGGCGGTCTGCAGGTCTCCACAGTCGCTCAATAGTGTCTCTCCCTGCCAAAGCATTCCCCACCGCTCGAGGTTGTCCTTTGTTCTACCAACAGTTCTTAATCTGTTCAGGGATTTGTTCCGCCAGTTAAGATTGCCAGTTGGGAGGCCTTCCTTTGGAGTAATGAAATCTTCTGATGCGACTTCTTGCCAGAGCTGGAGTCTCTCATTTTCAGGGCCGCATGTGAGAGGTTGTGTAGATGTCAGAAAGCTGCTTCGTGACTTCAGTTTGGATGTTGGGGGTTGGCTAAGTGATAAATTATTTTTACTTACCATACATCATGGGTTCGGTTCCTGATGTAAAGATTAAAATTAAAAAATAATTAAAATCGATTTCTAAGCTCTATAAATCAACCTCCGGTTGATGTGAATTTGATTCCTCATCCGCTTGCTGCAACCCTCCGTGTACCATCCCGTTTTTGTCCGTGAGACTCAGATGGGGACCCGTTACTGGACGCACGCAAAAAACTGCTTGGTAGAGAGTGGCTGAAGGCCTTCCCGTGATTTTAGGTCCATGTGTGGATCTCAGAAAGCTGCTTCCGTAATATATGTTTGCTTCTTCTTCGTAGTATCAATCCGGTGGATTGGTTTGCAGCAACAGAATCTTGCATCTCGATCTCCATTCCTCTCGGTCCTCCGCAACCCTCTTCAGCTCAGCATAAGCACTACAATTCATGTCCTCGAATACTTGCTGCAAATACTCCCGTCTAGGGCGTCCTCGACAGTTTCTACCCTCAACCATCCCCTCCACAATATCGTGAAGAAGACCATCGTGGCGCATGATGTGACCAATCCATCGGGCTCGCCTCTCTGAGATGGTTCTTATTAGTTGCCTATCTTCCTTGATTATTCTGAGAACCTCATTGTTCGTGACGTGGTCTCTCCAGGAAATTCCGAGAATTCTTCTGTACGACCACATCTCAAAGGCCGTGTATCGATAAGCACCATGTCTCACAGCCGTACATTAAGATGCTACAAACAAGTGTTTTGGCAAGTTGCTTGCGGAGCCCGAAAGAAATATTCTTTGCCTCAAGAATTTTGGCTTTTTTATTGAAAGCTAGCCTTGCTTGATGTATGCGACTGTTGACTTCTCTTTTTGTTCTGCCATCCCAGGTGATCGTACTTCCAAGGTATACAAATTCTTTCGCATCTTTTAGTGATACTCCCAGCATTGATACGTTAATTTTCTGCTGCTCATTGCGGCTTACTCTCATGACTTTGGTTTTTGTCCTGTGTATCTTCATATTGTAGTTGAAATTAAATATGTTTTCCATGGATGTCAGCGCTTCAGTGAGCTCATCTTCAGTTTCAGCAATCAGAGCAATGTCGTCAGCAAACCTTATTATATCAATCTATAATAAGTAAAATGATATCATAATGTGTCGTAGTGGTTACACATTAATACTTTACAAGTTTATTTATTTAATGATTAACTTCATGACCCTTATCATGTAACAATTAACAATTTTATTTGAAATATCACTGAGTAAATATAAGAAGAAATATTGTATTTAAGGCACCTGACCCGAGTTATTAGGGTCATTTCGACCCGCGTCATTTCAGTAGACTTAGTAGCGTTCAAACACGATTTAAACATTTTAATTCGGGTTACTTTGTAAAGGTGCGTTAATTACTTCTTCATACATGCAATTTTCTATATATATTTTTATTTATTTAATTTTTGGCAGCACATAATTAAATTATTGAGCAGTTATTACGAGGGTTGTCCGGAATACAAGATTCCCATGGCGCTACAGTCCTGAAAAGCGCTGTTTCAATTTCAATTTCAATTTCAATTTTGTTTATTTTGCCTTTCAGAAACATTACAAATTATGTTAACTCAATTCATTTCTGAAGTACAATAAAAAAAAAAATACAATATATACAAAAATAGGTACTTATGATTAAGTACTATGAACAAAGCAATAAATACAAGCAACAGAAGGTCGCAATGCTTATCAGACAGACGAAGCCAACCAATTATCCCTCCAAAGAAACTCTTGGAGTTCTTGTCTGAATTGGGCCTCTCTTACGTGAAATATATCAACATCCGAGGCGATTTGGTTAAACAGTCTGATCCCTCTCCCAAGAGGCATAGTCTCTGGCAGGTTAGTGTTACTCTTAGGGAGAGCGAACAATCTATGCTTCCTTATTCTCAGATATCTATCGGGGACACACAAACCGATATTCATCAAAATTTCAGGATTCCCGAACACGCCACGCAACAGTCGGAAGAAATGCATACCTTAATACCTGTAATGGTAGATCCTGTGATTCTGTAATGTACCTTGGTTCCTCCACTCCAAATGCCGTCCCTAGCGAGCTGTCTGCGGAGCTCAGTCTTGGCTTGGCAGCCGTACGTGATAGATCTCTCGCTTTGCCTGCCAGGTGTGAGCTGCACTCGGTGATGCGCTTCCTGTCTGCAAAAAATATTGCGCCGGTAGAAATTCATTCCCAGCTATGCGAAATCTATGGAGCGATGCTCTCAAATCGAAGAGTGACGGTTCGTAAGCTCTCCGAAATGATCTCTGATGTGTGTGCTAAGGTTTGCGCGAGGTGGGTGCCAAGAATGTTGACCGACGAGCTCATCGCAAAATTTGAATGGCGTATTGTCAAACACCCACCCTACAGCCCGGACTTAGCCCCAAGTGACTACCATCTCTTCCCTGACATGAAGAAACACCTGGGTGGAACGCATTTCGGCGATAGAGAAGAGCTGGAAGAAGCGGTTCTCAGGCATCTGCGTGTACATGTCATTTTTGCATGCGTATACCGCATGCAAAAATGCATTGACCTCAGTGGCGACTATGTAGAAAAATAGGTAAAGGTATGAACTTTCCAAAAATGTACGCATTCATGGAATTAAACATGTTTTAAACTGTGAAAAATCACTGGGAAACTTATTAACGGATAACTCTCGTATTTGAAGGGTTCTTGTTTTTTTCGTTTCCTGGACTTATCGTTATTTAAGGGTCCGAGGTTTCTCTGTAATGCTTTTTGTAAGCAGGTGAAGATTTTTTTGTAAGCAGATGTTAAAATACTGTGAGTACGGTTCGACTTGTGAGGAATAACAAGGCGAGAGAGCGGACACGGAAGCCGTACGTGCTACAGTCAAGAGTAGAAGGTGGACCTGTCTAGGACATGTATACCGTATGCAACGAGCACGTTAATGCGGGATCAAGACATTTAAGATACCAATTTATTAACGCGGTAATTAAGCGACTGAATAATAGATGCGCGGTTAGGAAAGGGTTCGCCAAACGGGGGCACACTGTACATATATAGGGGTATTAAGGGGTTATATACTCATATATGTATAAATATAAAAAAAACACTTCTTCCCATGATTTATAAGTAAAGCATTAATTTTGTCACAATTCTGTAAACAAACTCTATCATATGTATTGTTGTGTTGCATCAATTTTCGTTTAACCCTTTCGTTACGGCACGGTAGAATACAAATTATACTGTCAATACGGTGTGAATTTTTCAAACCATTTTTTTGCTTAAAACTAGTATTTGAAGCATAAATGTACTTATCTCACCTATTTTCATATATCACATTGGTTCTTGTATCCTTTAGCTATCAGATGATGCATAAAAAACTATTATATTTAACAAACGTTCATTATGTAACTACATACATGTGGTGGCATTGACACATGTGGCTTACAAAAAAATCGCTCCTGTAACGAAACCTACCGATATTAATTTACGTGCTTATACATGTAGGTTGATAAAGGGAATGACTGCACTTTTAATTTCTTACAATATATGTCACAATGAGTACTGAAAGTAGCAAAACGATATATCATGTCAAAGGATGTCAACGGTCGGGGAATCTTTGACGGCATATGCCGACAACCGATGCGAAAGGGTAAAGAGTAGTAAACGAATGCAGAAGATTACCGACAGATGGTGATAGTGATGCTGAAGCCTCTGTGGATTCTATGACGCTTACCATGTTATATATGGCTAAGCGCTGTATGTGAGGTGTTGATCCGCCAAAGTTGTAGACTACAGCCCGACATTCACGCATCATCCAATTATTACAGGAATTCGCTCCGAAAGGGTGGTGTTCACGGAATGACTTTCGCATACCACCAATTTTGATTAATAGGCTATGACTATAATTTTACAGGTGATTGAATTAATTCACAACCACAAACACCAGAGGGTGTATTAAAAGTATTGAGCTTAGAAATCGTTTTTTGGGGATTGAACGTAGATGATTGAATCTACGACCTTCGGTTTGGTAAGCAAATGCTTTAACCACTAAGCTATCTCGTCGGCTAAGTTTTATCACTCGGCCGTAAAATACCTGTTGGTCTGACGCTCCCGATACCTGATTAATTTTTTTTTTACGGGCGACTCAACCCACTTCTTCGTAGTATCAATCCGGTGGATTGGTTTGCAGCAACAGAATCTTGTATCTCGATCTCCATTCCTCTCGGTCCTCCACAACCCTTTTCAGCTCAGCATAAGCGCTACAATTCATGTCCTCGAATACTTGCTGCAAATACTCCCATCTAGGACGCCCTCTACAGTTTCTACCCTCAACCATCCCCTCCACAATGTTGTGAAGAAGACCATCGTGGCGCATGATGTGACCGATCCATCGGGCTCGCCTCTCTGAGATGGTTCTTATTAGGTGCCTATATTCCTTGATTATCCTGAGAACCTCATTAATCGTGACGTGGTCTCTCCAGGAAATTCAGAGAATTCTTCTGTAAGACCACTTCTCAAAGGCCTCTAGTCTTTTTTTATCACTTTCAGATAAGCGCCATGTCTCACAGCCGTACATTAAGATGCTCCAAACAAGTGTTTTGGCAAGTTGCTTTCGGAGCCTTAAAGTAATATTCTTTGACTCAAGAATTTTTGCTTTTTTATTGGAAGCTAGCCTTGCTTGATGTAAGCGACTGTTGACTTATCTTTTTGTTCTGCCATCCCAAGTGATCCCAAGGTATACAAACTCTTTTGCATCTTTTAGGGGTTCTGAAGTACAATAAAAATAAAAATAAAAAATACAATATATACAAACATAGATTATTATGATTTAGTACTATGAACAAAGCAATAAAGACAAGCAACAGAAGGTCCCAATGCTTATCAGACAGACGACGCCAACCAATTATCTCTCCAAAGAAACTCTTGGAGTTCTTGTCTGAATTGGGCCTCCCTTACGTGAAATATATCAACATCCGAGGCCATCTGTTTTCAACAGTCTGATCCCTCTCCCGAGAGGCATAGTCTCTGGCAGGTAAGTGTTACTCTTTGGAAGAGCGAACAATCTGTGCCTCCTTATTCTCAGATATTTATCGGAGACAGATAAAGCGATTTTCAACAAAATTTCAGGTTTCCCGAACACGCCACGCAACATTTCCGGAAGAAATGCATACATAAGAACACATCCCTTCTTGTCTTCACCTCTTACCCCAACATATCTTGTATGAAGTTAGTTGGATACAGCCACGGATAGTATCCATACACCCTCGTGTAGGGAGAGCTCAGAAATTTCTTATTTCCAATTATGCATCCAAAGAAACTCTTGGAGTTCTTGTCTGAATTAGGCCTCTCTTACGTGAAATATATGTCAAAGATAATGTCAAGCCTAGGACGTCAAAGGCGAAAATCGAGGCGGTCGGTCACTTTGGTTCCTGCATTCGACGAAGACACTTGAACCCCTGATCCACGGCTATTATAATTAGTATTATTCCGGAAATAAATAATTAAATAAAACGATTCTCTGTGTGATTATGTGTTGTATGTTGAGACTTCCTTATATATTATTAGTTTTGACCCGTTTTAGAAAGGTCCAAAGGGTCTTGTTTACTAGGAAGGAAATAGAATTTACAACAGTGTACCATTTAGAAGGTTTACGGTGGCGTCTGTGATATTAAATAATTAATTCGGAGACACCGCAAAGATAGAGACAGCACGATTACATATCCAAATTTAGCGCGATTTAGTTTCACTAAAAAAAAGGTTTTTTTTATGTAAGCACATACAGGAGAATACCGGCAGATGGTGATAGTAATTCTGAAGCCTCATCTGTGGAATTCTATGACGCTTACCATGCTGCATATGGCTGAGCGCCGCATGTAGAGTGATGATCCGCCAATGTCATAGACTACAGCCAGAGATTCACGCATCATACTTATTATGACAAGAATTTACTATGGATGGGTGGTCTTCACGGGACGACTTTCGTCTACCACCAATTTTAGTTACTCGTCTACTATGCTAAATTCACATCGACGGGGAGAATTTTAGAGCGCAGAAATAGATAAAAAAATGTAAATCTACCGGCGCAATGTTTTTTGAAAACAGGAAACGGATCACCGATAGCAGCTCACACTTGACGGGCGAAGCAAGAGGGAGATCACGTACGGCTGCTAAGCCAAGACTGAGCTCCGCAGGCAGTTCGCTAGGGAAGGGATTTGGAGAGGGGAACCAAGGTACACTACAGAATCGCGGGATCCACCATAACTGTGCTTTTCAGGACTGTAATGCCATGGGAATCTTATATTACAGATAACCCTCGTATGTAGGAAGAAAACGATATGTTCTTATAAAATAAGTTGTATTGCGATATATATTTAATCTGTCACAAATTTCATGCTATTTGTTCTCAAGTATACACTAAGCAAGTACTTAGTTCATCAGTAAATTACTGATACTATATATCGGATAGCTACATAGTCTTGTTAATCATTACGATGGGATTATTTGAGATTAGAGCAGAGGCTATCAAACCATTTACAAACAGGGGTCATTATTTTTCAAAGGTTTTTATTTTATTAAGGGTTTCAAGATGTGGTGACCTCAACCTCGTCAGTTACAACATTTCCAAAACCCAATCATGCACTTTCTCCACCAAGAAGACTGCTATGGATCCTGTATCTTTCAACGATTGTTCTCTTCCAAAAGCAAGCTCCATCAACATCGTTGGAGTATCAATCTCGAATAATGTCAAATATTACGAGTCAATTGAGTATAAATCCGGTCTCGCTTTCAAAAAACTAGGTGTATTATATAGATCACTAAGGTATTTCAACGATAAACAACTTCTTGTTCTATAAAAAGGATAAATCCGACCTATCCTTGAATACGGCAGTCACTTATGTGTTAAGACACTAAATACCTTCTAAACTTAATTGACTCGGTTCAAAGAATAGCAATTTGTTTGATAAACAATGACACCCTTACGTCTAATCTACAATCAATGGAACACAGGCGTAAGATTGGTTCACTCAGTCTTTTCTACCGTTATTACCACGGTCGCTGCTCTGCACAACCGACAAACTCGTCTTACACTTGCCGAACATCCATACACGGTTAATGTGTGTCGACCAAAAACTGGCAGTTTCCAAAGTACCTTCCTTATTGCCATCGGTAAGCTTTGGAATGCTCTTCCAGCGTATATGTTTCCTCATTTCTACAATCTAGATCTCTTCAAGAAACAGATAAATATACACTTGCAATCTCCCCAACCCACACACAAAGGCAAACACAAGACACGTTTCCCGCATGCAGCTTACACCCTCCCTGGCTGAGCGTCATAGAATGCACTGGTCTTGACTGGCTGTGGTCTCCTGCATGCGATTACATAAAAAACAAGCCTATTTTTTTTTTCGTTTCCCTCTTCCTACCTTTAATTTTTTATAAATATATAATTGATGCCAACTCGACATAACCCTTGGGCGATATAGTCTCTTCAGGTCACGTGGGAGCAGTACAGTTCGCCAGATGGCCGCTAATAGTTTTCGGTTCACTGCCGGTACTGAGGTACACAATATTCCATGTCATGTGGGGCGGCTTGTGTCATATATGGCCGCTACATTAATTTCAGCGCAGTGACTGTCACTGCCACCGACCAGACAGGCTCTGCCCGGGTATTATGAACAAAAAAAAATCTCTTCTGTCCCAGGCAGTGGACTGAATTTTGTTGTCGGCTTAACGTAAAATAATTTTCAATGTGTTTTTCGACGAGTTCATTGCTTTGGTGACCTGCTTTTCATCCATCTACCACGCGTCCCGATGACGATCCTGGCGATTTGGACTCCCTTTATAAATAAGACGGGGGATGTCATAATATAACCAAGCTGTGATAGCACATCGTTAGCGCAGTTCTCTTTAGATCAACATTTGATGCGGACTAAAACGTGGATGGGTCACCGAATGCTGCATCAGGCTAATCATCTGATCCACAAAAAAAAAATTAAGAAATTTCCCAAAAATATACGGATAATACACATACCAAGAACCATCTCAGAGAGGCGAGCCCGATGGATCGGTCACATCATGCGCCACGATGGTCTTCTTCACGACATTGTGGAGGGGATGGTTGAGGGTAGAAACTGTAGAGGGCGCCCTAGACGGGAGTATTTGCAGCAAGTATTCGAGGACATGAATTGTAGCGCTTATGCTGAGCTTAAAAGGGTTGCGGAGGACCGAGAGGAATGGAGATCGAGATGCAAGATTCTGTTGCTGCAAACCAATCCACCGGATTGATACTACGAAGAAGACACCTACCGTATCTAAGTCTAAATTTTAGGTTCAAGTAATCATAAGACGCGGCGTTTGCATGCGCTGTTGTGTTATTTGTTTTGACATTCACTCCATGTCATAATTTTATTACAGTGGTTTTAACGTCTCCATTCGCAGTAGTCCGCGCACCAAATTTGGAAACCTCTGGAATAGAGTGTATCCCAAGGGTTAGGAATTTAGAAGGAAATTCCGGGGCTTTCGTTTGACAGTTATATCAAACCATTTTTCTTAACAAATTGATACGCACATTAAAATCTACATAAAATAATCATATTTTGTGACATTTCTTTCGTCAATATCGAAAAAAAAATGAAACGGCAGACGCTGGAATTCGAACTGCGAATTTTGCATAATTTGCTTTATGCTTCGAGAATTATGCGTAAAATAAGATTCCCATGTCGCTACAGTCCTGAAAAGCGCTGTTATGGTGGATCCTGCGATTCTGTAATGTACCTTGGTTCCCCCGCTCAAAATCGCTACCCTAGCGAGCTGCCCGCCGAGCTCAGTCTAGGCTTGGCAGCCGTGCGTGATGGATTTCTTCTTCACTTCGCCCGCTAGGTGTGAGCTGCACTCGGCGCTCTTCAACATGACAACGCATGACCCCATGTTGCGAGAGAAAAGAGATAAGATATCTGGTCCGTATGGTCATCTTCTTATATAGAGCCTACTCAACTCCCACCTTAATAGGTGTAATATTAATGAAACGACCTCTTGCGACGGCAATTCTAACGACATATATGGAACATACAGGTATAAGTATGCATTGAAAATGAGCTTTTTGTATTAAGACTCATTACCGACGACAATTGATCAAGCTGAGTCAAGCATTGAAGGATAAAAGGCCGCAATACACCGAAAGACGCGACAAGGTTATTCTTCAACATGACAACGCACGACCCCGTGTTGCAAATGTTTGTAAAAAACAAACTGGAGAACCACAAATGGGAAGTGCTACCCCACCCACCGTATTCACCAGATATTGCCCTCTCCAATTATCATTTGTTCCGGTCGATGACACACGGCCTGGGCTGAGCAGCGATTTTTTTCTTCTTATGACGATACCAAAAAAATGATATTCTTCAACATTACAATGCACGACCCCATGTTGCAAATGTAGTAAAAAAAACTACCTGGCTAACCTCAAATGGGAAGTCCTACCCCACCCGCCGTATTCACCAGACATTGTCTCCTCCGATTACCATTTATTCCGGTCGATGACACATGGCCTGGGCTGAGCAGCGATTTTCTTCTTGTGGCGATACCGAAAAATGGATCGATGACTGAATTGCCTCAAGAGACCAAGATTTTTTCCAGCGCGGAATCCGCATGCTACCTGAAACATGGGAGAAGGTCGTAGCTGCCGATGGACAGTATTTTGAATGATCTGAGTCTGATCATCACCATCATCATCAGCCTGTATCCGTCCACTGTTGAACGTAAGCCTCCTGCATGAGTCTCCATCCTCTTGGATCCTCCGCCTTCCGCATCCAGATCACTCCCGTTATTCTTCTTATGTCCATCTTGCAGGGGGTCGGCCAATGCTTCCTTTGCCAGTTCTTGGGCGCTACTCCAATACTTTTCTTTCACATCGACCGTCGTCTCTTCGACAGATATGTCGTGCCCATTGCCACTTAAGTGTGCCTATTCGTTTTGTAGCCTCCACTACTTGAGTTCTTCTGCGTATTTCCTCGTTTCGGATGCTATCCTTTAGCGACACTCCTCTCATGGATCTCTCCATAGCACGCTGGGTGTTATTTTATGGGTAAGACCTGCTGTCAGATTCCACGTCTCTGCGACATAAGTTAATACCGAGAGGATGCATTGGTTAAGCGCCTTAGTTTTAAGACATTGCAGAATCTTCGCTTTAAAAATGTACTTTAGTTTTCCAAATGCTGCCCATCCCAGTTGTATACGCCTGTCGATGAGTCTGATAGTCTTCTCAAAATCCACTTTTACAATACACGTTGATTTTTATAATAAAAACGCGCATTTTCAATGAATACTCCATGCTATATGCAAATATGTTGAGCGGGCGCGTAACACAGTGTTTTCTACGGCGGGCGGCGAGTAAAAAAAACTATTGATTTTTATTTATAAAACGCTCATTTTCAATACGCACGCCGTTGGTTTAGAACAGCTAGCTTATTGCCGTGAAGTGGTATATCGGCTGTCAAACGTTTCCGGGCCGCCATTTTACCTATTTGTAAGTAATAGTGCTGTTAGATGACAACTTCCTTTGAGAGATGGATGATAAGACTGTTATTATATCATGTTTCAAGGAATTCTTGCCAAATAACGTAATACGAGAATATATATATATAATTTAATGGGAAATTTAATGGGCGAGAATAAATAACTTTACGACGTAATAAAGATGGGTTGTGTGGGCGTAGTTTATGGTTTCTTGTGTGAACAGCTCTCTAGTTGAAGCATAGAAAGACATTTTTTATGTTTTTTTTTTATGTAAACGCATGCAGGAGAGCACACCCGTTCAAGACTAGTGCACTCTATGGCGCTCAGCCAGGGAGGCTGGACGCTGCAAGCGGGAAACGCGTGTTGTGTTCGTGTTTGTCTGTGGGTTGGAGAGATTGCAAGTGTATATTTATCTGTTTCTTGAAGAGATCCAGATTGTAAGAAGGATGAAATACAGACGCTGGAAAAGCATTGCATAGCTTACCGATGGCATTAAGGAAGGAACTTTGGAAGCTGCCAGTTCTTGGTCGACATACATCAACCGTGTATGGATATTCGGCAAGTGCAAGACAAGTTTGTCGGCTGTGAGTGGGTGCAGGAGGCATTAGTTCCTTAAGTTCCGAAGAGCAGCGACCGTGGTAATAACGGTAGAAAAGACTAAGAGAACCAATCTTAGGCCTGTGTTCCATTGATTGTAGATTAGACGTAAGGGTGTCGTTGTAAGCACATACAGGAGAATACCGACAGCAAGTGATAGTGATTCTGAAGTCTCGTCTGTGGATTCCTATAACACTTATTATGCTGCATATGACTAAGTGCTGCGTGTGGAGTGTTGATTCGCCTACGTCATAGACTACAGCCCTACATTCACGCATCATTCAATTAATACATAAATTCACTATGTATAGGTGGTCTTCATGGGACGAATTGCTTCTAACACTAATTTTGATTATTATGAGCTCGATAAAGCACTTGCATGCTGGTGCCAAAGAGCCTCGATAGTTTTTTCAAGTCCGGTCACGGGTGTGTCATTAGTATTGTGCCTGGCTGTCTGCCATTGGTGCGCGATTAGATTCTGTAGATCGCCACTTGAGACGCTGAGTTCTCGCGCACTAAGAGCGCTTAGTGGCAGGTAGTTGTGTGCCGACCGCGACGAGTGTCGTGCTGTGGCCGGCCCGGTGCCAAAAAACATGTGACTCGGTCCGGGCCGGAAGTTAGTCAAGTTTATCTAGGATATTTGTGCTTCTGAAAAAGTCTTTGTGTGGTTCATCTGCTCCTCAATCTGTCTCCACGCGATCTGATAACTATTCCGGTGACGTGAAGTCCTTCTTTCTTAACCCTTTCGCATCGTAGCCGATATATACTGTGTAAGATTCTCCTACCGTTGACATCGGTAGCTGTGATATATCGTTTTGCTACTTTCAGTACTCATTGTTACATCTACGGCTAAATTGGAAGTGCAGTCATTCACTTTATCAACCTACATGTATTCTTTACAGGAATCTGTAAAGCATGTATATAAATATCGTTGGGTTTCGTCACAGGAGCGATTTTTCTGTAAACCACATGTGTCAACCACATGTAATAGTTTTTTATGCATCATCTGATAGCTAAAGGATACAAGAACCAATGTGATGTATTAAAATAGGTCAGATAAGTACATTTATGCTTCAAATACTAGTTTTAAACGACAAAATGGTTTGAAAAATTCACGCCGTATTGACAGTATATGTAATTTGTATTCCACCGTGTCGTAACGAAAGGGTTATCACGGAACAAAACTTGGATGGGTCAAGGCTTGTTGCTTTCCGCGTGTTGTTAGAAAAAAATAGTCCTACTACAAAAGAGGTGCACTACTCATAAACTTTAGATTGAAAAATCAGAACAAACGAAATATGCCTGGGATACTACAGCTGCCGTCAAAGTCCTTGGGCTCTTACTTTGGAGATCATCGGGAACCATATATGTTCCCAAATGAACTTTCAGGTGCAGAAAACTCTTGGAACGATGCATATTTTTTAAGTAAACAAATACAGGAGTATACCGACAGATGGTGAAGCTTATGACGCTTACCATGCAACATATGCGTAAGCGCTGCATGTGGAGTGTTGCTCCGCCAGCATTATAGACTACAGCCCGGCATTCACGCATCATCCAATTATGACAAGAATAATAATTTGTATTTCACCGAGCCGAAACATAAATTAGTTTATATTGTTATATATTTCATTATTTCTAATCATAGTTAAAGCTGACTAATTGCAATAACGACGATTCCTTCTCCAACTAAGACCGTTTCGAAGCATAAATCTTCATCAGCTTCGAAGGCAGTGCGATTCACGTCTAAATTAATTGTATGTTTATATTACCTGCGTAAATAGACGAAGCCAAGTCATCGAATGTACTGTAAGCTAGCGAGTAACCCTCAAAAGACCACTACACTAAAGTAAACTAGCTTGGCAGAAATCTGTGGTGACTATATGTTACAGATGCGGCATGTATATCGCAAGAAAAATAAATGCAACCTACGACAAAGTTTTATTGTAATAATAAGAATATTAAGTAATATATCCTAACCTCACCTAACCTTACATATTGTAACGCAAGACTAGTGTTAACGCAAACTGAGCAAAATTCACTAGTGGAAGCCCAACCACCCCTTCTTCGTACCTCAGCTTTAGCACTTTGTTTCTCAGCCGAAGAATATGCGGCACCAGTGTGGGGTCGATCAGCCCACTGTAATCAAGTGGATACTGCCCTGAATGATGCATGCAGAGTCGTCACAGGCTGCCTCAAACCAACACCCATTTCTAAACTATACCCCTTGGCTGGTATCGCACCACCAAACATAACACGCAAATTCATATGCGCTTCAGTAATGCGTAATCAACCAACCCTCTCACTGCTTGTGTAATCAGATTCCCCCTAACACCCAGATTGAAGTCGCGAAGCAGCTTTCTGAGATCCACATAACCTCTCACATCCGGCACCCAAAAAGGGGAGACTCCAGCTCTGGCAACAAGTCGCATCAGAGGATTTCATTACTCCAAAGGAAGACCTCCCAACTGGCAAGAACCTTGACTGGCGGAACTGGAAATCCCTGAACAGATTAAGAACCGAGGTTGATAGAACGAAGGACAACTTCGAGCGGTGGGAAATTCTTCGGCAGGAAGAGGTTACGGCAGGTTTTATTATGTAAACGCATACAGTTCACGCATCATCCTTATTATTACAGAAATTTACTATGAATGGGTGGTCTTCACGGGACGACTTTCGTCAACCACCAATTTTAATGAATATGCTACGACTTGCATTTATGGGTGAGGGATCAAATTCACACAAACCGAGGGTATTTTAGACCTCATAAATCCTTTTTATTTTTAATCTCCGTCGGGGATCGAGAACCCACGACCTTTGGCTTGCAAAGCAAACGCTTTGACCATTGAGGTATACCCGCTGGCAAAAGTTGTTGGTCGCAAGTATGTTTGGGTCTTATTCTACCCCGTTTAGTGGTAGACGGGTTACAATCTCGTGATCCGCAGCTTTAATTAATGATTTCAGTTTACCTGGCTCTAAGTGAATATTTTGAACACAATGTAATACAGAAGAATAGGATATACGGTTTAGTATACAGCGTAAGTACAATACATAGAGTTAAACCTCGATATAACGGACTAATTCGGGGAGGTGGTGTCCGTTAAACCCGAAATCCTTTATATTAAAATAGCCCTAAACTAAATCAAGTTTATAATATATTATATATTTGTTTTAAATCGAAAATTCCGCAATGTCTTAAAACTAAGGCGTTTAACCAATGCATCTTCCCTGTATTAAATTATGGCGCAGAGACGTGGAATCTAACAGCAGGTCTTACACATAAAATAAAGGTCACCCAGCGTGCTGTGGAGAGATCCGTGAGAGGAATGTCGCTGAAAGATAGAATCCGAAACGAGGAAATACGCAGAAGAACTCAAGTAGTGGATGCTACACAACGAATAGGCACACTCAAATGGCAATGTGACATATCTGTTGAAAAGACGACGGTCGATGGGGAAGAAAAGTATTGGAGTGGCGCTCGAGAGCTGGCAAACGAAGCATTGGCCGACCGCTTGCAAGATGTACTAACGACATGAGAAGAATAATGGGAGTGACTTGGATGCGGAAGGCGGAGGATCGAAGAGGATGGAGACTTATGCGGGAGGCTTATGTTTATCACTGGACGGATACAGGCTGATGATAATGATGATGTTGCTGTTTTTTTCGTTAGGTAGTTTTTTAAATCTGACCTTGTTTTGAAAACTCTAATTTTTCAGCATTAGAAAGAAATAGTTTGTAGTTTAGAGCACCTATTCGGTTCAAATATTCGTTAGGCCTCCCATCCAACAAACCTTAAGTAATTATTACTCGGTGCCTATCCCTGACAGCCATGTAATACGAGTACAAATGTTACACACATGGTTGAGAGATATTCGTGAAAGCAACAACCGAATATCGAATACGAAATGAAATAAAATAAAATTTTAATAATCGAATAATTCATGCATATAAAATATGTTTCCCATGGCGCTACAGTCCTGAAAAGCGCTGTTATGGTGGATACCGCGATTCTGTAGTGTACCTTAGATTTCGCATAGCTAGGAATGTATTTCGCCGGCGCAATCTTTTTTGCACACAGTAAACGGATCATTGAGCGTAGATCACACCTGGTGGGCGAAGCGAGGGGAGATCCACCACGTACGGCTGCCAAGCCAAGACTGAGCTCCGCGGGCAGCTCGCTAGGGAAGGAATTCGGAGTGGGGGAACCAAGGTACACTAAAGAATCGCGGGATGTGTTTCACATACGTACACTAGGAATGATTGACAAATTTAATATTTTCTTTCGAATATCACGTCGAATACTCTTGAATTTTCACTAGCGACTAACTTAGTTTTAGTTTTCCACATACATACTAGGAATGCAAGAAACGTTTAATATTTTCAATCGAATATCGCGTCGAATACTCTTACTTTAGAATATTATCTAGGGTTGACTCTTCTTTCAGTGTTCAACATATAGCAAATACTAGAATGCATGAAATGTTAATTTCTTCATTCGAATATCGCGTAGAACACATTCGAATACTCGCTAGGGATGCCCCTAGTTCCAGTGTGGCACATATATACTAGGAATGCATGAAATGTGTATTATTTCAGCAAACTTGTGGCGCGGCTCTTGAAATTTTCAGGAAGTTTATAAATGTTTCTCTGACGTGTGGGAGACGGGAGTTATTCAGAACTTTTCTAATATACTTACTGCCTATCATGGAAAATACTTGTCAAATATATATAACGACCGAAAAATACATACATTTTTGCCGGCGGGTATAGCTCAATGGTCAAAGCGTTTGCTTAACAAGCCAAATGTCGTGAGTTCGATCCCCGACGGCGATTTTCAAAATATATATTTTTTTCGATTTCTATGCTCTAAAATACCACGGTTGGTGTGAATTTGATCTCTCACCAGTAAAATGCCGTTCCGTGAAGACCACCCATTCATAGTAAATTCCTGTAATAATAAGGATGATGCGTGAATCTCGGGCTGTAGTCTATGACGTTGGCCAATAAATACTTCACATGCAGCGCTTAGCCATATGCACCATAGTAAACGTCATATAATTCCGCAGATGAGACTTCAGAATTACTATCACCATATGTTGGTATTCTCCTGTATATGTTTACATAAAAAAAACTTTATTCATATATATATATTTTTTAAACTTTCTTCTTCGTAGTATCAATCCGGTGAATTGGTTTGCAGCAACGAAATCTTCTATCTCGATCTTCACTATTCTCGATCCTCTGCAATCCTCTTCAGCTCAGCATAAGAGCTACAACTCATGTCCTCGAACACTTGCTGCAAATACACCCGTCTACGGCGCCCTCTACAGTTTCTTCCTTCAACCATGCCCTCCACAATGTCGTGAAGAAGAGCATCGTGGCGCATGACGTGACCGATCGCCTCTCTGAGATGGTTCTTACTAGGTGCCTATCTTCCTTGATTATGCTGAGAGCCTCGTTGTTCGTGACGTGGTCTCTCCAGGAAATTCCGACAATTCTTCTTTAAGATCACATCTCAAAGGCGTCTAGTCTTTTTTATCACTTTCATTTAAGCACCATGTATATTTATCCAGTTATGTGAAATAAAAACAGTTGTGTGTACATAAATATACAATATATACAAAAGATAATAAAAGATAAATATAACATAAAAAAAGAAAAAGATGACACGCGTAAAAGATCACAGAGATCTAGGAGAACAATACCATCGACAAAAAGAGGAAAAGGATGTAAGAAAAGGATGAAAGAAAAGGATGTAAGAAAAGGATCGAGGTGTGCTGGTGGGCCATTTAGGAGCGCCATTGCCGTTGTACTAAATTGAGTGCTCGAAGCTCCACAAGTATCAACTGGGATCAAAAACAATGAATGGCTACGAGCACAGGTTTACTTATCTGAAACGTAGAAGTTAAAACATTCAAGAATCCCAGGGTTGTGAATTGCATCGCGAAGAAGAAGAAACGAATGTTTGAGTGCAGCAATTTTCCTCCGGGACTCTAATGAATGGAAAGAAAGCATCCCTAGAAGATAAAGAGTTGGGTAATGTTCGGAATTTATTGAATTGAATGGATAGTTACCGTACATGTAAAAATATAGACTTAAATAAAAATATAAAAATGTTGCTAAATTATGGAAATGACGATGATGATCCTGGTACTTAGCTCTGTGTTGTACCCTTTTAGGCTTTCGTTCAGATTTATTTTCTTGGTTAACCCTTATAATTATTGTTATGGTTAGTCTTGCCGATCCTCGCCTTGAACGAGAAGGATAGGATAAGAAAGGAAAGTGGGTGATGAAGATGGGCAGAAAGAGGGGATGGGGAAGTATGAAATATTCCGCCAACAAAAGAGGGCGCTGCGCGGTTATGTTGATTCTGAGGAATTTAGAAGAGATAATACCGCAAACGTGCATTCAGCAGTGGCTCGAAGATTTTGAAAATATGCATTGAAAATGTGCGTTTTTTTATTATAAAAATCAACAGTTTATTATTGAGAAGATTATCAGAGGATACTGTATCTTTCAACGATTGTTCTCTTCCAAAAGCGAGCTCCATCAACATCCTCGGAGTATCAATTTGTTGAGTGATCGAAGCATTATCACTGTCGTAGATGGCTTTTCTTCTTCCTGCCATAAAATCAACTCGGGAGTTCCACAGGGCGCTGTTCTGTCGCCCACTCTTTTACTTCTGCATGTGAATGATTTGCTTCAATGCGCAAACATTCACTGTTATGCCGACGACAGCACTGTCCATGAGAGTATAATCTTCCATAAACCTCCGAAACATTCGGAACTATCTGCTGCTAGGGAATCTCTGGTGGAGAAGATGAAAATGTCTCTTGAAAGGGTTTCACGATGGGGCGACCTCAACCTCGTCAGTTTCAACATTTCCAAAACCCAATCATGCACTTTCTCCACAAAGAAGACTGCTATGGATCCTGTATCTTTCAACATTTGTTCTCTTCCAAAAGCAAGCTCCATCAACATCCTTAAAGTATCAATCTCTAATAATGTCAAATATTACGACTGAATTAAGTATAAAGCCGGTCTCGCTTCCATAAAACTAGGTGTATTATATAGATCACTGAGGTATTTTTAACAATGATCAACTTGTTCTTCTATATAAAGGACAAATCCGCCCTATTCTTGAATTCGGCAGTCACTTATGTGTTGAGACACAAAATACCTTCTAAACTTAATTGACTCATTGAGTTCAAAGAAGAGCAATTCGTTTGATAAACAATGACACTCTTACGTCTAACCTGAAATCAATGGAACACAGACGTAAGATTGGTTCACTTAGTCTTTTTTACCGTTATTACCACGGTCGCTGCTCTTCGGAACTTAAATAACTAATAACTCCTACACCCACCTACAACCGATAAACTCGTCTTACACTTGCTTAAGATCTATACACGGTTAATATGTGTCGACCAAGAACTGGCAGTTTCGAAAGTTACTTCCTTAATGCGTAAGCTTTGGAATGCTCTTTCAGCGTCTGTGTTTCCTCCTTCCTACAATCCGGATCTCTTCAAGAAACAGATAAATATACAAAGTATGTATATTTTTATTATTATTCAATCAGTCTTCATTTATTCACAAGCTTAATATTATTACTTTCCGACAGTCTATTTATTTTAGTAAGTACCACTCGGGTCTCGAACCAAACTATAGACTGAATGGATGAAAAATGACTACTTATAGTTCCGACTCGGACTTTATAACCAATCATTTACCTGTGTTACTGATGGATAATTTTACCTTCTTGATATTGTCACACAATATCGACAAGATAAATATACACTTGCAATCTACCTAAGTTATAAAAAAACATTAATAGACAAAACAAAGATACCGAAATTGGTACAATCGATATCACAGAAGTTCGTCACGTATCATTTAGAGACACTCCTCTCATTGATCTCTCAATGGCACGTTGGGTGACGACGAGAGACCGCGTCACGAACAATGAGGTTCTCAGCATAATCAAGGCAGATAGGCACCTAATAAAAAACATCTCAGAGAGGCGATCGGTCACATCATGCGCCACGGTGGTCTTCTTCGCGACACCGTGGAAGGGATGGTTGTGGGTAGAAACTGTAGAGGGCGTTGTAGACGCGAGTATTTGCAGCAAGTGTTCGAGGACATGAGTTGTAGCTCTTATGCCGAGCTGAAGAGGGTTGCAGACGACCGAGTACAGTGCAGATTGAGATGCAAGATTTTGTTGCTGCAAACCAATCCACCGGATTTATACTATGAAGAAGAAGAATAATAAAATCATATTAATTGTATTTTTTAAAATTTAATTATTAAGAAATAAACATATTTTTTTTACCAGCTTTCAATATTCTTTCAGCGTCTCTTGCTTATCTTTCAGAAGCAGCTAAAAAGTACGTGTCATCCAGTCTTTCTATATTGTTTATCTTTAATTAATGCCTCGGCCGTAAAACTTTTTAAAGACGAGGCCGTACGTAAAGACGGGGTTCGAAATAAAGACTCTCGAGGGTGGGGAGATAATGTAAAGACTCGAATAAGAGAGCGAGATGGAGAGATTCTCAAAGTGAAAGAGGAGGTGTGGCTCGAGTGAAAGATCCACCCAACTCTTTTGCTTTTAAAGATGGTAATTTAAAGACAAATTAAAGACCGACGCGTATAGACTATCGCTCGCGTGAATCAGTGCCGCAGAGTGGAGACTGGACTTTATCCGCCTCACACCCGCATCACGCGGGAAGACTATTTACCCGACGATCGCCGTAAGCACGCATGTGCGCTCTACGTCGTAGCCGGCGGTCATAGCTCAATGGTCAAAGCGTTTGATTTTGCAAGTCAAAGGTCGTGTATTTTTAATCGATTTTGAGCTCTAAAATACTATCGATTGGTGTGAATTTGATCCATCACCCGTAAAATGCCAGTCATAGCCTATTAATTAAAATTCATGCTAGACAAAAGTCGTCCCGTGAAGACCACCCATTCATAGTAAATTCCTGTAATAATATGGATGATGCGTGAATCTTTGGCTGTATTCTATGACGTTGGCGCATCAACACTTTACATGCAGCGCTTAGCCAATATGCATCATGGTAAGCGTCATAGAATTCCACAGATGAGACTTCAGAATTAATATCACCATCTATCGGTATTCTCCTGTATGTGTTACTCATTAATGTCAGTTTCGTCTATTACACGAAAAAGAACCAAACACATTTTTTGTATGAGATTTCCACCTCTTATAACACGCTTTCAAATAACACGGTTTTTACTTTCGTGTTATTCGAGGATAGACTGTATAGACATTGATTTAAGTTCTTTTTCCCAGACCATAAATTTTGCAGGTATTACCGTTTTTGTTGTTCGTAACACTGTACAGGTAATCCCAGTATAAATTAATTGTATAATATTACATTAATGATTAAAGTTTCCTCGGATATGGCAACAAGTTTAGAAGGAAATTTACAATGCCCATAAATAATTACAGTAAACTTACAGCTATAAATTCATCTTCTGAAACTTTTAATTATATTTCGATACTAAAATTTTTAATATTTTACCAATTTTTTTTTAAATCTTTTATTTTATTTTTATGTAAGCACTGATATTCTCCTCGGGTATTTAGGTGATCGGTTTACTGGATGAAGGATGCAGGATCAGGTTTACTATACAAACACTTGTTTCTGTTTCACATATTACTTGTTTATTCGTCAATAACGTCGCCCGTTATAGGGACGCCCTTAGGCGTTCCTATCACGATGCTGGGCGAGTTCCGACTGCCTGCCCGCTCTCACATTTCGGCGGTACCAACCGCCGAGATGACAGTTGTACCAACTGACAATGGGCCGACTGTCATAATAATTATTTTGGCGTATGCAAACACCGCTTAACATTATATAATTAAACTAACATTCGATGTAGATGTCAGGCAAGCGAACATAAATAATAGACAAATGATCGTTTGTCGAGGCTTTACGGCATCAGCCTTAAGGAGCTATATCAAGCTGATATCAACACATACAGGATTACATCAGCATGTTATAGCCCTTGCTGACTCGTACCTAAAACCTCGATGTACAATCTTTCGTCTGTAATTTCTGTTTTAATTTCGTTTGTCATAGATTTATGTGTCCGCCATATTGGGACTAGTTGTATAGACCGCCGCTGTAGCGCCGGTGCGACAGCCCATCGCGCCAGTTGTGTCCCGCCCGTCGGCGAGAGCATATCGTATTGTGGCTCGGCCTAATGCTGTGACTAGGTCGAGCCCAAAATTTGTAAAGTTTTATCGTAAATAGATGTGAATGTGCTTCTGAAAAAGTCTGTGTTATTATTAATCTGCTCCTAATCTTGCCATCACGCGACTGAATAACAGCCTTTTGTGAGAGAGGTGGATGTTAAGGAGAATACAGATGGTGATAGTAATTCTGAAGTCTCATCTGTAGAATTCTATAACGCTAACCATGGTACTTATGGCTAAGCGCTGCATGTGGAGTGTTGATCCGCCAACGTTATAAACCACAGCCCGAGATTCACGCATTATCCTTATTATTACAGGAATTTACTATGAATGGGTGGTCTTCACGGGACAACTTTCGTCTACCACCAATTTTATTTAATAGGCTATGACTGGCATTTTACGGGTGAGGGATCAAATTCACACAAACTGGGGGTATTTTAAAACTAAGAAATCGATTCACGCTTGGTGAAAACCCTCCCTGTCCCGTCCTGTTTTTGGAGACCCAGATGGGGACCCGTTACTGGTCGCACGCAAAAAGCTACTTGTTAGAGAGATGTCAAATAGACATCAGTCTAAGGCTGCGAAGTTAGTATACTATAGCGAGTCTCGAATTGCCTTCTTTGGGAACACGTTGCTAACCACGAAATACGTGGGAATGGAGAGAAATTGATTAAAAAATTTTTTTAATCTCCGTCGGGGATCGAACCCACCACTTCTCAAGCAAATGCTGAGACCAGTGAGCTATACCCGCCGGCTGAATTTAAATAAAACTTTTATTTCTTGTATTTCCACAATTATCGTTTTTTTATCTATTGTAGTTTCACTTGCACAACGTAGAATCGGGGTTTAACTATAGTTTCAAGTATTTAGTAACGGATTCGTTAGGGTCGCCTCGTTAGCGGGTAGCGGTCTGTTAAGCGACGTAACGGCCGACTAATTAAGAGGAATCGCTAGCACAACGGGCCGTTACTAACGAGATTGAGCTTCGTCAAGGAGAATGGGGATTTCGATGGATTACCGTGAGATGGGATTAGCGCGAGAAGTTTGGCAAGATCGAGGGAACGACGTTCGATTGCTATGCGAAACATCGCGAGTTCGATCCCCGTAAAGCTTGAATAAAAAAATTCCTCCCTTCATCATCATCATCTTCAGCCTGTATCCATCCACTTGAACGTAAGCCTCTAATAATTACTCGCCACTAAGCGCTCGTAGTGGCAGACAGCCCAGCGCTGAAAATGGCAATCTAAAGAACTAATGGCGCACCAATGACAGATAGTCACGTACAATACCATTGATACATGTTTGACGAGCGAACAAAAAGAGACGATAGATTGCATATCGAAGGTCGTGGGTTCGATCCCTGGCGGCAAAAAAAAATCAATCGATCTCTTAGCTTTATAAATACTCCTGGTTGGTGTGAATTTGATATCTCAGCCGTAAAATGACAGTCATAACATATTAATTAAAATTGGTGGTCGACGAAAGTCGTTCCGTGAAGACCACCCATTCATCTTAATTTCCTGTAATAATAAGGACGTCGCGAACAGCGAGTTTCTCAGCACAATCAAGGAAGATAGGCACCTAGTAAGAACCATCTCAGAGAGGCGATCGGTCACATCATGCGCCACGATGGTCTTCTTTACGACATTGTGGAGGGAGTGGTTGAGAGTATTGACTGCAGAGAGCGCCGTAGACGGGAGTATTTGCAGCAATCGTTCGAGGACATGAGTTGTAGCTCTTATGCCGAGGTAAAGAGGATTGCAGAGGATCGAAAGGAGTGAAGATCGAGATGCAAGATTTTGTTGCTGCAAACCAATCCACCGGATTGATACTACTACGAAGAAGAATAAGCATTGATATCCTCCTCTCTAAATTCGATATTGAATTACTAAGTACCAGGATGCAGGAGCAGGTTAACAATACAAAGAACTGGTTTTCGAAGCACAATTCTCATTAAATTAATGTTATATATATATTATTTTCGACCGATATGACATTCGCCATAAAGGTCGAAAACTAACACCAGCGCCCCAAGACAGTCGCGGCAAAAAAGCAAATTAAACCTGACAGTTGCACCAACATGAAATAGAGCGACTGTCTTAACAAATAAAATGGCGCATTCAATTAAAACCAACATGAGATGTGCATGTCAGGCGAGCGAACAAAAATAAAAGACAAAAGATCGTTTTTCGAGGCTTTACGGCATCAGCCTAAAAGAGTCATATCAAGCTGGTATCAGGATGATGCGTGAATGTCGGGCTGTAGTCTATGACGTTGGCGGATCAACACTCTAGGTGTATATTGTAAATTACATACACTATGAGGTAATCCATTACTCTGGCTGCCTAACGAGCGTAGCTTGTTAAGGTATGTGCCCACCCGCCGACATTATAGTGGATGAATAAAATTATTGCGCACTTAAATGGTTAACTAATGCCTCTAATGAACTGAAACAGACTGTTAATCTAACCCTCACAGCGCGGAAAATGAATTATAAATTTATATGTATATATATATAATTAAATTTTCCCTGTGTGAAATTAAATTGTGGTATTTTAAGTAAACACATACAGGAGAATACCGACAGATATTCAGTGATAGTGATTTTAAAGTTTTGGATTCTACCAAAAGGTAGCCCAACGTGCTATAGAGAGATTCATGAGAGGAGTGTCGCTAAAAGTTAAAATCCGAAACGCGGAAATAGGCAGAAGAACTCAAGTAGCGGAGGCTACACAACGAATATGCACACTCAAGTGGCAATGTGACATATCTGTCGAAGAGACGACGGTCGATGGGGAAGAAAAGTATTAGAATGACGCTTAAGAACTGGCAAACGAAGCATTAGCCAACCCCCTGCAAAATGGATTGACGATATAAAAAGAATAGCACGAGTGACCTGGATGCGGAAGGCGGAGGATCGAAGAGGATGTAGACTCACGCGCGAGGCTTACGTTCAACAACAGACGTATACAGGTTGTTGATGATGATGATGAATAAAATTATTTATATAATATATAAATAAGTTGTCTCTTTTACATCTTCTTTCTGCTACTCTTCTTCTATTCTTCTTGTTTCTACCCCCTCTCTCTGTAATTTATTCATTCGGCCTGTTTCGCCCACTCTGCTCGTCTGATTTATAATTTACGATTCTTCCCCAAAGGAACCTTTTTGTAAGATGAAAGCCGAAGATTAGGAAACGTCGTCAGCGATTTTCTTCAACCAAAGTAACAAAATGTACAAGAGTCAAATTTATGTTTTTACTTGCGTCTATCCGGCATGAAAAAGACTAGAGTCCTTTGAGATGTGGTCATACAGAAGAATTCGCCTGTACTCTTCAACGTATACATACAGCATGCAATAAATGACATAAGAGAAGATGGGCCATGTAGAGAGGGTCAAAATACACGGCCAAAAGATTGATATGATAAGGTTTGCTGACGACATTGCTCTGATTGCTGAAACTGAAGATGAACTCACTGAAGCGCTGACATCCATGGAAGACATATTTAATTCCAACTACAATATGAAGATAAACAGCACAAAAACCAAAGTCATGAGAGCAAGCCGCAATGAGCAGCAGATCATTAATATATCAATGCTAGGAGTAACCCTAAAAGATGCAAAAGAGTTTGTATACCTTGGAAGTACGATCACCTGGGATGGCAGAACAAAAAGAGAAGTCAACAGTCGCATACATCAAGCAAGGCTAGCTTCAATAAAAAAGCAAAAATTCTTGAGTCAAAGAATATTAATTTTAGGCTCCGCAAGCAACTTGCCAAAACATTTGTTTCGAGCATCTTGATGTACGGCTGTGAGACATGGTGCTTATCTGAAAGTGATAAAAAAAGACTAGAGGCCTTTGAGAAGTGGTCTTACAGAAGAATTCTCTGAATTTCCTGGTGAGACCACGTCACGAACAATGAGGTTCTCAGCATAATCAAGGAAGATAGGCACCTAGTAAGAAACATCTCAGAGAGGCGATCGGTCACATCATGCGCCACGATGGTCTCTTCACGACGTTGTGGAAGGGATGGTTGATGGTAGAAACTGTAGAGGGCGGCATAGACGGGAGTATTTGCAGCAAGTGTTCGAGGACATGAGCTGCAGCTCTTATGCTGAGCTAAAGAAGATTGCAGAGGATCTAAAAGAGTGGAGATCGAGATGCAAGATTTTGTTGCTGCAAACCAATCCACAGGATTGATACTACGAAGAAGAAGACCCGGCATGCGTTGCAATTCCACTCATAAATATAAGCCGCAAGCTTATGGAAGCGCCCCGTCAGAAGCCTCTTGCCTTTCGATTGGATAAGTCGGACTTGAGGCGAGGCCGGAGCTAATGGATGATAATAAACTATTAAATAACAATAAAAATCAACAAATAAAATTGTTTCAAGTAAAGTACATCAGAATAGATAATTTACACAATGTTATATTGGACAATGTAATATTGGACAATGTAATATTGGACAATGTAATATTGGATGAAATACGAGGATTATCCGTAAAATAAGATTCCCATGGCGCTACAGTCGTGAAAAGCGCTGTTATGGTGAATCCCGCGGTTCTGTAGTGTACCTTGGTTCCCCCACTCCAAATCCCTTCCTTAGCGAGCTGCCTGTTGAGCTCAGTCTTGGCTTGGCATCTGTTGAAGAGACGGCGGTCAATGAGGAAGAAAAGTGTAGGGAGAGGCGTGTGAGAACTGGCAAACAAAGCGTTTGACTGATGACAGAAAAAAAACGGAGGTGACCAAGAGGCGGAAGGTGGAGGATCGAAGAGGGAAGGGATTTGGAGTGTGGGAAACAAGGTACACTACAGAATCGCGGGATCCACCATAACAGCGCGTTTCAGGACTGTAGCGCCATGCGAATCTTTTATTACGGATAACCCTCGTATATAGACTAGCTGTCACGTTGCTGTGATCTCAGAAAAACTGTACATTTTTAAAAAGGTTGTCGATCGCACGCCGACCATTACGCGGAAGCGAATCTAATTTTTAAATAAGAGCAGCGAAAAAGAAATCGCCCAGAAAGTTTGCGATAAAAAAAAACGGCGAAATTCGCTATTTTATTTCAAGTTTAATTGCTGTTAAGATTATGGGATTTTCAGAAAATGTCCGAAACCTCCAGCCTCCAGAATTTCGCGCGTATGAATATAAGATTGCTCCGAAAGTATTTTTTAAATTCTTTTACCATATCCGCTTTGTCGGAATGTTATAAAAGTGTTATATATAGCGTCCGTCATCTAACGTTTTTTTTTTCAACTAGTGCTTATTTCGTGAATGGTAACACTTAGCTCACGTCTGATTTGACAGATAATTAGTTTTATCCTTCCGCTAAACGAATATGGTTGTGTATACGCTTGAACAACGCTGGAAAATATTGCGACACTACTTTGAAAATCAGGCCATTTTTCTTCGAAAATGAGCAAGGAGTGGCCGTTACAGTCAATGGCGATCGTCATCGGGCCATTTTTGTCCACAAAAATTGAAGAGGAGGATATTGGCAACATTTGGTTTCAACAAGACGGCGCTACGTGCCACACAGCCGAAGCCACACTCGATGTTTTGCGATGTTTTTCAAAAAAAAAAAGTTATTTTGGCGGACCCTAAATAATGATGTTAAAGTGATGTGACCTTTTTTTTCATGACCTGCTGTTAGATTCCACATCTTACACACTGTATAATGGCGGTCGAAATAATGGAAAGGAGTAATTCGCCACACACGGCTAAGCCCAAAAGCCACAATATCAAATCTGGCCGTGAAAACCTAAGAAGTTATTTACGGTGTACTTTGTAACAAGCAAGCCTAAATATATCAGATATCAAAATATATACATTGATTTTGCGGCTGTAGTGTGAAGTTGGCTACGAAATAATACAATTAAGTATTATTTTAAAAAATAATTAAATTAATTAAAACACTTTCCGAACAACCTAATAATTCACAACGGCGATGTTTTGGTGAGATTACGTCGCAAGGTTAAAAGTCTAAATTCAAATTCAAAAAAAAAAAATTAAGTGCTTACGTAGCAACCTAACAGCGCCTGTGTTACCCCAATCATTCTATACCATCCTAAACGAGAGTGGGAGAAGCTCAAAGTTGCATATAATAATTCATATCGCCAACTTATGCAACTCCCTAGATTTTGTAGCGCATCTGACATGTTTGCGGAGGGCGGAGTCCATTCATTCCCAGCATTATTGCGTCACCGTGTTGCCGGCTTCTGGAGCAGGATAAGGAGGTCCAACAACACCATCATCCTGGCTGAAGAGGCAATGGCACAACTCCTCCCTGAGCCATCGCTGGATGGAGATGGTGCAGCGACCACCATGATATATAATTTTATATCTATATTTAAATCTATTTGCTTTATATCTATATGTTCAATGTTATGTATCTAAAAATATGGCAGATTGCGTATTCCACAACCCACCCAATCCTGCTGGAATGAAAGCTTTATTATCATTATCATACGACTGACAACAATCTTTGACAACTCACTACCGGAAAGCATAAGAGAGCTTAAAGCGGAGGCATCCTTCAGAAGCAGACTCAAGACCCACCTTTTTACTCAGAGAGGCAAAGAAAAGCTTTTGGAATGATCATTCGGTCATAAAAGAGCGCTTTACAAATACTAATATAATAATAATAATCTTGGCAATGCATTATAATCTAATGCAGACGTACAATGGCTTACGAGAGCAGATGGTTGCGTAAAATACTGGGTTTCAAGTGTTTTGCGATTTGTGAGGAATGGAGGTAGTGGACAAGGCAGCCTTCCATACTATAGTTGGTCAAGAGACGAAAGTGAACATGACTGGAATATGTTCTAAGGATTCTTGGACGCCACTCCAACACTTTTCTTCGCCATCGAAAGTCGTCTCTTCAACAGATATTGTCACTTGAGAGTGCCTATTCAATGTCTAGCCTCCACTACTTGAGTCCTTCAAGTATCTTCATTTTGAGATTATATATTTTAGATACACTCCCCTCATGGATCTCTCCATGGCATGTTGGGCGACCTTTATTTTATGGGTAAGACCTGCTGTAAGATTCCACGTTTCTGCGCCATAAGTCAATACATTGGTTAAACGCCTTAGTTTTAAAACATTACGGAATTTTCGCTTTAAAAATGTAGTTAAGTTTTCCAAATGCTGCGTATCCCAGTTGTATACGCCTGTCCATTTCTTTCGAGAAGTTGTTTCACCCTACTTGGATTACTTGTCCAAGATAAGTAAATTAATTTACAACAGTTTTAAAACTTCGCGGAATTTTTGCTTTTGAAATGCTTACATTTTTTTTATTGAATCTCCGTCAGGGATCAAACCCACGTGCTTCGGTATGGTAAGCTAATACTTATATTTAACTATGTGCATTGATGTGTCGATCCGCCAACGTCATAGACTGCAACGCGAGATTCATGCATCATCCTTTATTATTACAGGAATTTACTATGAATGGGTGGACTTTTGTCTAGCACCGATTTTAATTGATAAACTAAGACTGGCATTTTACGGGTGAGGGATCATAATCACACAAAACGGGGGGTAATTTAAAGTTCAGAAATCGATTAAAAAAAAATATTTTTTTAACCTCCGTCGGGGATCAAGCCCACAACCTTTGGCTTGCAAAGCAAACGCTTTGTCCATTGAACTATACCCGCCGGTATTCTTAAAAAGACTGTGTGTTGTTCATCTGCTTCTCATACGTCCAGTGTTCTTATAAGGATCCCAGCGACGTGAATTCGTCTTTCCTTAAGTAAAGGAGTTGTTAGTATATATCTATGTCTTGTTTACGGGTTATTGTTTTACAATCGGTCAAGCCCTTGATGGATGTACCGGTCAGGACCGGTAGAAAAATCGCTTCAACCTTTTCGTATCGGTTGTCGGCATATGCCGTCAAAGATTCCCCAACCGTTGACATCGGTTGACGTGACATATCGTTTTGCTACTTTCAGTTCTCATTGTGACATCTACGGTAGGAAATTGGAAGTGCAGTCATTCCCTTTATCAACCTACATGTATTCTTTACAGGAATCTGTAAAGCATGTAAATAAATATCGTTAAGTTTCGTTACAGGAGCAATTTTTTCTGCAAACCACATGTGTCAATGCCACCACAAGTATGGAGTAACATAATGAACGTTTGTTATATATAATAGTTTTTTATGCATCATCTGATAGCCAAAGGGCACACAAACCAATGTGTTATATGTAAATTGGTCAGATAAGTACATTTATGCTTCAAATACTAGTTTTAAGCAAAACAAATGGTTTGAAAAATTCACGCTTTATCAAGCCGTGACGAAAGGGTTAAACGTTTCATTGAGCCTCATATATCATCAGCACTAGACAAGTCGACCCTTGGTCTTACAACTTTAAAGGTATCTTGTATATTTATAGTGTAGATGTCGCTTCATGACATTTTTTAAATCGATTTTGGAATGCGAAATGTTTTTTTATTTAAATACAGAGTTTGTCCAACATTCTAATAAAACTTGTAATCAGATATGCCGGGTGGCATAGTCTAGTGATAAAAAACGTTTGTTTGTGATTCAGACGCTGTCGGTTCAAAACTCGACCAAGATTCTACCGTTATTACCACAGTCGAATAATGTCAAATATTACGAGTCAATTAAGTGTAAAGCCGGTCTCGCTTCCAAAAAACTAGGTGTATTATATAGATCACTGAGGTACTTCAACGATAAACAACTTCTTGTTCTGTATAAAGGACAAATCCAACCTATCCTTGAATACGGCAGTCACTTATGTGTTGAGACACTAAATACCTTCTAAACTTAATTGACTCAGTTCAAAGAAGAGCAATTCGTTTGATAAACAATGACACTCTTACGTCTAACCTGCAACCAATGGAACACACGCGTAAGATTGGTTCACTTAGTCTTTTTTACCGTTATTACCACGGTCGCTGCTCTTCGGAACTTGAAGAACTCATTCCTCCTGCACCCACCCACAACCGACAAACTCGTCTCACACTTGCCGAACATATATACACGGTTAATGTGTGTCGACCAAGAAATGTCAGTTTCCAAAGTTGCTTCATAAATGCAAGCGGTAAGCTTTGGAATGCTCTTCCAGCGTCTGTGTTTCCTCCTTCCTACAATCATGATCTCTTCAAGAAACACATTATACACTTGCAATCTCCCCAACCCACACACAAACACGAACACAACACAAGTTTCCCGCATGCAGCGTCCAGCCTCCCTGGCTGAGTGTCATAGAGTGCACTGGTCTTGACCGGCTGTGCTCTCCTGCATGGGTTTACATTAAAGAAAAATATGGCTTTCACGAAGCTGTATCATCCGCCATGGTCCTCGCCATGTCACCCAATGTGCACAAACGTACATTGGAACTGAAAAAGCTTTCATAGATGGCGAAACTGCAGTCTTCGATTAAATGAAACAGTGCTCAATGTGAATCATATTAAAACAACGTATGAAATTATGTTATATTTTATGGATTTTTTAAATTATTTATTAGAATATTATTTTATTAGTTCAATATTCTAATCTACTTTTATAGATCATTGACTATATTACAATATGATAAGTGATTAATTATACCGGTATAATTACCTGGGCAAAAAGGTTGGTTCCAAAGGTCCGCGGTTCGCATCCCGCTCCTGCCGATATTTTTTCTGAATGAACTGACTCGTTTAAATAAACTTAGTAGTTGCCACTGTTCCACTTTGCCCTTTAGTTTTGTATCTAAACGGTTCGGCATTTTCCTGGTTGTCGTGGACCTGGCTATAGCGAAACTGCAGTCTTCCATCAAATGAAACAGTGCTTAATATGAGTCATATTAAAACAAGGTATGAAATTAATATATTTATTTAATAAACTTATATGTAGTTGCCACTGTTCCACTTTGCCCTTTAGTTTTGTATCTAAACGGTTTTGGCATTTTCCTGGTTGGCGTGGACCTGGCTGCGTAGTTTCAGTCTCTCCCACTCCCTTGACAGCCGGTATGCGAGCTTTTAAAAATTATGTAGAGCCACTGTTCCGGAATTGCTTACATTACCATAAACAAGTTAATTCCTCCGGAGCCATCTCGGCGAGCGGCCTGGACGTTTCGTTAACACAATTCTACCGGAAAAGACATTAAAATAATATAAAATACATCATCAGCATGATAGTTCTTGGACGCCACTCTAATACTTTTCTTCACCATCAGCTGCTATAGAATCTCTGGTGGAGAAGATGAACATATCTCTTGAAAGTGTTTCAATTTCAATTTGTTTATTTTGCCTTTCAGAAACATTACAAATTATGTTAACTCAATTCATTTCTGAAGTACAATAAAAAAAATTAAAAAAAATACAATATATACAAAAATAGGTACTTATGATTAAGTACTATGAACAAAGCAATAAAGACAAGCAACAGAAGGTCCCTATGCTTATCAGACAGACGAAGCCAACCAATTATCCCTCCAAAGAAACTCTTGGAGTTCTTGTCTGAATTGGGCCTCTCTTACGTGAAATATATCAACATCCGAGGCGATTTGGTTAAACAGTCTGATCCCTCTCCCAAGAGGCGTAGTCTCTGGCAGGTTAGTGTTACTCTTAGGGAGAGCGAACAATCTATGCTTCCTTATTCTCAGATATCTATCGGGGACACACAAACCGATATTCATCAAAATTTCATGATTCCCGAACACTCCACGCAACAGTCGGAAGAAATGCATACCTAAGCACAAGATGGGGTGACCTCAACCTCGTCAGTTTCAACATTTACAAAACCCAATCATGCACTTTCTCTACCAAGAATTCGTTTGTTATCTTTCAAAAGCAAGCTGCATCAACATTCTTGGAGTATTAATCTCGAATAATGTCAAGTATTACGAGACAATTAAGTATAAAGCCGGTCTCGCTTCCAAAAAACTAGGTGTGTTATATAGATCACTGAGGTATTTCAACGATAAACAACTTGTTCTTCTATATAAAGGACAAATCCGACTTATCCTTGAATACGGCAGTCACTTATGTGTTGAGACACAAAATACTTTCTATACTTGATTGGCTCAGTTTAAAAGAAGAATTCTTTTAATGAATGAAACACTCTTACGTCTAACCTGCAATCAGTAAATCGAACTTAGACGTAAGATTGGTTCACTAAGTCTCTTCTAACAAAAATCCCTGAGCAGATTAAGATCCGAAGTAGGCAGCATGGAGTCGATCAGCCCATTGTAATCAAGTAGATACTGCACTGAATGATGCACGCAGAGTCGTCACAGGCTGCCTTAAACCAACACCCATTTCTAAACTATACCCCTTGGCTGGTATCGCACCACCAAACATAACACGCAAAGTCATATGCGCCGAAGAAATGCGTAAGGCAATCAATTAACCGTCCCACTGCTTGTATAATCAGATACCCCCAACATCCAGACTGAAGTCGTGAAGCAGCTTTCTGAGATCCACACAACCTCTCACATCCAGCCCTCAAAATGAGAGACTCCAGCTCTGCCAACAAGTCGCATCAGACGGTTTCATTACTCCAAAGGAAGGCCTCCCAACTGGCAAGAACCTTGACTGGCGGACCTGAAAATCCCTGAACAGATTACGAACCGGAGTTGGTAGAACAATGGACAACCTCCAGCAGCGAGAGTCACTGCTGTGTGACTGTGGAGACCTGCAGACCGCCTCACTAAGGTTCCGAGTGCCTGACCAGTTGCACATCAAGACTTAATGCTGGGCAGCACACGGGATATCCATGTTGACAGATTTTGGCCGGAAACAATTTGACGTTGGTAACACGAAGAAAAAGAGTATAAACTTAGGTTTTTCGTTATGGTATGAAATCGACAGGCGTATACAACTAGGATGGGCAGCATTTGTAAGTACATTTTAAAGCGAAAATTCCGCAACGTCTTAAAACTAAGACGTTTAACCAATGCATCCTCCCTGTATTAACTTATGGCGCAGAGACGTGGAAACTAACAGCAGGTCTTACAAATAAAATAAAGGTCACCCAGCGTGCTGTGGAGAGATCTATGAGAGGAGTGTCGCTAAAAGATAGAATCCGAAACGAGAAAATACGCAGAAGAACTCAAGTGGTGGAGGCTACACAACGAATAGGCACACTCAAGTGGCAATGTGACATATCTGTTGAAGAAACGACGGTCGATGCGGAAGGAGAGTATTTAAATGGCGCCCAAGAACTGGCAAACGAAACATTGGCCGACCCCCTGCAAGACGGACTGACGACATAAGAAGAATAGCGGTAGTGACCTGGACGCGGAAGGCCGAGTATCGAAGAGGATGGAAGCTTATGTTCAACATTGGATGGATACAGGCTGATGATGATATTTTCAGCACTAAATGCGTGTTTTTTACATGATGTTCTAGGCCGAATGGTCCCATTGATTGTTCTGTGTAGTCCCTCCCAGCGAACAGAGATGTCGCGCAAAAACCTTCACGCGTAATGAATGCTTCCCCAGGAACATAAATCAGCGCGATAGTGATTGCTCTACACTACCACTATTGCTGACATTAATACTGCTGTCTGTTGGCGTACAGGTCACTGAGAGGCTTGCAGAAGGAATTTGTTTCTAACTAATTCTGTGCGCAATATTTGGGACTCGCAGCTTTACGCGATCAAAACAAAGTACCGTATATACATCGTATCGTATATACGAGCATGTAGTTGCGCATCTTGATATTGAGATTCCCCGTTTATCAATGGCGATGGATGCGTGGATGGATGGATGAGGAGCAAGTCGCTAATCAAATAACTTATTGAGGGACATGCATTTTTTTATGTATTCTATGACGCTTATATAGCTGGCGGATATAGCTCAATGGTCAAAGCGATTTGCTTTGCAAGCCAAAGATCGTGGGTTCAATCTCCGACAGAGATAAAAAAAATATTTTTTAATCGATTTCTGAGCTCTAAAATACTCCCGTTTGGTGTGAATTTGATCCATCACGCGTAAAACGCCAGTCATAGCCTATTAATTAAAATTGGCGGTAGACGAAAGTCTTTCCGTGAAGACCACCCATTCATAGTAAATTTCTGTAATAATAAGGATGATGCGTGAATCTCGGGCTGTAGTTTATGACGTATGCGGATCAATACTCCACATGCCATATGCACCATGGTAAGCGTCATAGAATTCCACAGATGAGACTTCAGAATTACTATAAACATAAAAAACAAACAAATTATATTATTTTATTTTGGGTTGAGCCGTGTGCAGTGAATTACTGATTTTCTTTGATATTTCGGCCAACATTGCAGGGGTTATCTTTAAAAGTTGATCATTAGCCTTTTTTTATATTTGTTTATTTTTTTCTTTATTCAATTTTCAATCCGCGTTCAATGCTAAATAATGACATCAGCATGATGTAGTCCATGCTTACCGAAAACCTCGATAGACAATCTTTCGCCGTGTATTTTTGTCGCTCGCAACACACCTTAATGTATATGGCCACATTGGGGCGAGTAACATAGTTTGGCCACCGGCGGCGCTGCTGGCCGAGCGCGCGCCGCGTAAGTGTGGACACAGGCAGTTGGTTTCGACCTTTTTACAAGTAAGGTTCGCGTTGCGGCCGCGCGGACAATTCAACCCGCGTGTTCGAAAGATTGTAATGTATTTAACGAAAATATAATCTGTGCTTCTACAAGAAAGTCTTTGTCCTCTCTTTTTGAGAGGAGGATGTTTGATAACTTTTGGCAATCGAACTATAACGCGCTTACAACACGCCATTGTCGTTGGTTACCACTGTCGTTGATATATATATCACTACTGCAAGTATGGGGGGGAAAATCTCGTCCGGATTGTAAGCGAAATCCCGGAACATACACTAGTTTTAATTGTTACGTTTTGAAATTCAGATTTCGCAATAAATTACGCTGAATGTGATGTTTTCTAGCAATATATACGTTTTCCCGTATAAAGTAATGTGAAATAGTACTTCTATACGAGGTTTATTCGTAAAATAAGTTTCCCAGTGATTGTTCACAGTGTAAAACATGTTTAATTCCGTGAATGCGTACACTTTTAGAAAGTACAGACTTTTACCTATTTTTCTACATAGTCGCCACTGAGGTCAATGCGTTTCTGCATGCGGTATACGAGCTTTTGAATGCCCGAGTCAAAAAAATCTGCCGCCAAGCCACGCAGATACCTGAGAACCGCTTCTTCCAGCTCTTCTCTGTCGCCGAAATGCGTTCCACCCAGGTGTTTCTTCATGTCAGGGAAGAGATGGTAGTCACTTGGGGCTAAGTCCGGGCTGTAGGGTGGGTGTTTGACAATACCCCATCCAAATTTTGCGATGAGTCAACATTCTCGGCACCCACCTCGCGCAAACCTTAGCATACCATAGATGCTCCGTCAAAAACTTGTCAATAGAGGTTTTGCTGACATCACGGATCATTTCGAAGAGCTTGCGAACCGTCACTCTTCGATCTGAGAGCATCGTTGCCTCCAATTTTGCGATTGTTTTGTCAGAAACAGATGGCCGTCCGGAACGCTCCTCATCATGGACGTCAGTACGCCCGTTCTTGAACTCTCTGCACCATTTGCGCACGTGTTGTACGCTTATACACTTGTCTCCATAGATTTCGCACAGCTGGGAATGGATTTCTACCGGCTGGTGTGAATTTGATCCTTACCCGTAAAATGACAGTCATAGCCTGTTAATCAAAATCGGTGGTAAACGAAAGTCGTCCCGTGAATACCAACCCGATTCATAGTAAATTCGTGTTATACTTAAGAATGATGCGTGATTGTAATGTGTGATGCGTGAAGTGGCTGTAGTCTATGACGCTGGCGGATCAACTCTCCACATGCAGCGCTTGGTCTTATGCAGCATGGTGAGCGTCATAAAATAGCACAGATGAGACTTTAGAATTACTATCACCATCTGTCCGGTATTCTCATGTATGTGTTTACATAAAAAAAAAAACAATAAATTATTCCTTTCTCTTTTCGTTGTGTTCGTTTCAGGTCTGTTATTATTTCATGAAAATCTGCTGAAATTTAACCTTTTCCGTCGTAATTGCTGCCCCGAATAACGCTCCTTGAGAACGGGCCCCGGTTGAATTATTTATTGTTATTTCTTTATGAATTTGAATACTGAGATAAATACCCCGAAAACGGGGAACAATGGGTTCAGGGGAATACACAAACAGAGATCTGAGGTTTATGGGTTCATGAAAAGCAAACGATCGCTGATTTTTATTATTATTTCATTTATGTATCGTAAAAAAAAAACAAAAAACGAAAAATACGTTATTATTTTGGGCCTCTATGTTCAGTAACTAATTCAAGACATTTTTTAATGTAAATACATGCAGGATAATACCGACAGACGGCGATAGTAAGTCTCATCTGTGGAATTCTATGACGCTTACCATTCTACATGTGGATAAGCGCTGCATATGATGTTTTGATCCGCCAACGTAGACTACAGCTCGACATTCATGCATCATCCTTATTATTATAAGAATTCACTATGAATACGTAGTCTTCACGTGAAAATTTTCATCTATGAACAATTTAAATTAATAGGCTATGAATGGCATTTTACGGGTTAGCGAACAAATTCACACAAGTCTTTTTATAGAGCTTAGAAAAAGAACCTCTGTGGGTGATCGAAGTCACGACCTTTGATTTCGCAAGCAAATGATTTAACCAATTAGCCATGCCCGCCGGCAAAAAAATATATTTGACTTAGTTCTTTTTTTTTTAAGTTTGTCTGTTCTGGAACCGAGGTCTCGGTTCCGAAATTACAGCATCAGCTAAATGGTGATGCCGGAATATCATGGGAACTGAGGATAAGTCCAAATACCGAAGTTCAGTTCTTACTAATTTATTTAATACGAGAACCCTTTTTATACCCTAATTTACAACATGAGTAAGCAATTATAAAAGTAATATTAATACATTGAATGCCGTACACTGCACATTCCTCGATAACGTTTTTGGACCTTGATCCCTTCAATCCACATAGAGTGGCAGATTATTGGGATGGTCCATGCTCCGTATCGATTCGTAAGCATTCCTTATTAATATAAACAATAAATAGAATTTCGTACACCGCATGTTCCTCGATACTTATTGTATTGGACCTTGATTGTACCTGACTGTATGAATCTACAGATTTCAAAGACAGTTTGATTATAATGATTACTTTAAAGACTTTTAAGGTAAGAGTGGACAGAGTTCGAAATGAGCATATTCGGGGTTCATTTCGGGTGGCCCCATACCTGAAAAGATAAGGGAAAACCGCCTAAGATGGTATAAGCATGTGACACGGAGAGATGAGGATCAAATGGTGAAGAGAGCCTTTAACATACCCACGCTGAGAAGATGACCTGGAAGATCACAGGCAACCTGAACTGCAACTGTAAAAAAGGATCTGAAAACTCTAGGTTTGACTGAGAATGCAATGCAGGATAGACAGACATGGCTAACGTGCACAAGGAGAGCCGACCTCAGATGATGTGAAATGGCTAGGATAAATAAGAAGACTTTAACCTCTTCTCCCCGGTGATGTCTATCGACTACACATTGCTTGTAATAACTTAAATATCTCTGTAAATATAATACACACAGGGTTCAGATTTTAGGTATTCCTCCTTAATATTGAAAAAAAAAATTATAATAATAGGCACTCATCGGGAGCAGGAAATATTTTTCTAAAATCCGGAATAAATTCACCACTACACTCAAGACGCGTCAACTGTCATGTATTCATTCGACCTGTCGGAAGCGTGTGCAAAAATAAAATTAAAAAATACCCAGATACGGCGGCATCTATACTCCTCACTCTCGCTGACGTACTAATATGAGTGAGCGAGACGGGAAACCTCAGTTGGTCGGCTAGTTCAAAATGATTTCGATGCGCGTCGGCTCATCGATATGTCGACAGTCTAAGTAATGTTAGTAGTTCTCGGAAGTTCACGCGCCATGGTGCGTCTGGCCGTTTGAGGTCGTCGTCTGATGTTTTTCATGTTTTTAGCTATTAAATGTCAATTATTACTGTTTATTGACATCAACTATTATAAAATTAAGCGATATCTTTGAATATTTTCATTTTTTCGAATTTCTACTCATTTTATTCACTTTAAATCAGAATGTGTAATGAGTTGACACCATCGGAACGCGCGGAAGTTTTTAACATAGTAAGGCGAGGGTTAAAGATTTTTAGGGGTTTAATACAAAATAGTCATGTTTGAAATAACGTTTTGAACATTGTCGGAAAGCGAATGTTTGTCATTTAGTCTGACAGTCAGGCTCTTAACCCACTAGGTTATACCCTAAGGTACATAATTATTCCTGAAAAGATTGTATTTCAGCATACTTTCATGAAATAATACCCCGAAACGAACACAATGGGACGAGAATAATTCATTTTCAAATCAATTGTTTGGAAAACTTTATGAATTTATTATAATGGACGTATTATTATTTTTAATGTACATAATTGTGTGCTTCATAATATACTTTGACATTAGCATGTTATAGTCCTTGCTGACTGGTACCGAAAATCTCGATATCAATCTTTCGTCTCTTATTCCTGTTCGCTTGTCGTACATGTGTGTGTCGCCATATTGGCATTTCGGGTTAGTTATATAGACCGCCGCTTGTGGCGCTGGGCGAGAGCCCGTCACGAGCGCCGGAGTCGTGTGCCGCCCGTCGGCGAGAGCATATTGTATTTTGGCCCGGCCGAATGCTGTGACTAGATTCTGGCCATAAGTTTGTAAAGTTTATCGTAAATATATGTCAATGTGCTTCTGAAAAAGTATTTGTTATTATTTGCTCCTTATCCTCACACCACGCGACTGAACAACAACCTTTTAAAGAGAGGAGTATGTTAACTTCAATATTCTGATATCAGCTCGATATAGTCATTGTAGGCTGGTTCCAAAAAGCCTCGGTATGCGATATTTTGTCTCTTGTTTTTGTTCGCTCGTCTGACACGGACATATTAAAATGTTAGCTTAAAATAAAGTTTTAAATGTAAGTAGTTGTAAGACGCGGCGTTTGCATGCGCCATTTTATTTATTCGGTTTTAACAGCCGCTTCATATGTATGTCCGTGAGAGCGGCTAGTTCCATATATGGCCGCTATATAATAATACTGGGAGTATAATGGTTTGAATTTTTAAGGAATGACGAGAAGAGAGAGCAGACAAAGCAGCCTCACATACTAAAGTCAATCAAGAGAAAAAAGTAGACATGTTTGGGACATACACTACGGATACTGCAGGAGAGCATAAATTACAACTGCCTTTTCTTCAAACTTCCAGGCTCTTGCCTCCGTCGGGAACTATACATACTAGCATCCTCCTCTCTCTCAAAAAGGGTGTTATTCCGTCACGTGAGGCAGGATGAGGAGCAGCTTAGCAAAACAAAGACTTTCTTTTAGAAGCACATTGATTATATTTACGTTAAAACTTTACAAGCTTCCGGCCAGGCGGAATGACATGCCGCCTGCCGTAATGCGACCTTATCTCGCTAAAGGGCAGGGACCGACTGCTCGCGCTCATCGGTGCTGCCGCACCGGCGCCCCAAGCGGCGGTCTGTATAACTAGTGCCAATGGTCAATAGGGCGGACACATTCATGTACGACAAACGAACAGAAAATAAGAGACGAAAGATTGTGTATCGAGGTTTTCGGTAGTAGTCAGCAAGGGCTATATTATGCTGATGTCAATACAATATACTTGTGTGAGGCAGAGCTGACATAGGATCAGGCGAAGACCATGGCAGATAACAGAGCTTTGTGACGGCAGTTCATGACGACCATATGCTCCAGTTAGAGGATCGGATATGATAAAAATGTTGTTTTTTTTTTTGTAAACACATACATGAGAATACCGACAGCAGCATCTTAATTATATGAAGTCTCATCTGTGAATTCATGACGACTTACCAATTTTACATAATGGTTAAGCGCTGCATGTTGGGGTGAGTTGATCCGCCAACCATAGTATTTTAGTGCCGAGAATCATCTTTATTATATAACAGGAAGTTAATATGAACGGGTGATCTTCACGGGATGACTTTCGTCTGACACAAATTTTAATTGATTTGTTATGACGGCATTTTACGGTTGAGGAATCAAATTCACACCAACCGGGGGTATTTTAGAGCTCAGAAATCGATTTAAAATATTTTTATTTTTTTTAATCTACGTCGGGGATCGAAAGCACAACTTTTGGCTTGCAAAGCAAACGCTTTGACCATTGAGCTATACCCGCCGACAAAAAAAGGATGATGATATTACTACAGTCTTAAAAGGCCGTTTAACTATATTATACGAGTATGCTTATGTCATCATCATCATCTGTGTCTGTCCGCTGTTGAACGTAGGCCTCCCGCCTCCCGAGTCTCCATCCTCTTCGAGCCTCCGCCTTCCGCATCCAGATCACTCCCGCTATTCTTCTTATATCGTCAGTCCATCTTGCAGGCGGTCGGCCAATGCTTCGTTTGTCAGTTCTTGGGCGCCATTCCAATACTTTTCTTCCCCATCGACCGTCGTCTCTTCGACAGATATGTCCTGCCCATTGCCACTTGAGTGTGCCTATTCGTTGGGTAGCATCCACTACTTGATGTTTATGTATTAATGCATATTAAGGTATGTATTTTCCTTCTCCATCACTTCTCAACTCATCCCTTAGATCCCTCGGGTATAATATAACAATCGACCGCGAAACTCATCGCGCCATGAAAAGGTCGTTTAGGTCATTTTGGCTCGCCGCATCTGCGGTATGTAAAAACTTAGATCGTTCCGGGGACCTCTAATGTCGAGTATGGAAGTCCGTTATCATAATAATAGCCATAAGGGCTTGAGAGCCAGCTGCCCGCAAACTTTGTGCCTCGAACATCATATACATCATACATAACGGCATAATTCGCGCGTATATTCGCCATTTTGCTTAATGTTGAAGAGCGCTTTAACACATCTTAAGTACAGAGACATTTGGGTGAAGAGATGCCTTGTCCAAGGCATAAACAATAGCAACTTAGTGGCAGCAATTCACGACGGTTATCCATAATAAAAGATTCCCATGGCGCTACAGTCCTGAAAAGCGCTGTTATGGTAGATCCCGCGATTCTGTAGTGTACCTTGGTTCCCTTCTCTAGCGAGCTGCCAGTCTTGGCTTGGCAGCCGTACGTGATGGATTCCCCCTTGCTTCGCCCGCCAGGTGTGAGCTGCGTTTGGTGATCCGTTTCCTGTCTGAAAAAAAATTTGCGCCCCTAGAAATACATTCCCAGCTATGCGAAATATATGGGGACAAGTGTATACGTGTAAAACACGTAGAAAAATGGTGCAGAGAGTTCAAGATCGGGTGTAGTGACGTCCATGATGAGGATAGTTCCGGACGGCCATCTGTTTCTGATGAAACAATCGCAAAAGTGCTGTCTGTCATTGGTGCGCCATTAGTTCTTTAAATCGCCATTTGCAGCGCTGGGCTGTCTTCCACGACGAGCACTTAGTGGCGAGCAATCAGTAGTGCGCCGATCGCGACCAGTAGCGTAATGTAATCGGTCTGGGGCCTGAAGCAAGTAAGCTCCGCCGCGGGCTGAAATTTAAGTTTTAAGACATTGCGGTATTTTCACAAGCTGGATTTAATAACTGACTAGCAATTTGAACGTGTGCCGCTATTTCAAAGTTTGACAGTCACTGCTTTGTCGAGGCGGTGGTACCTTAAGTGGTAGTCCATATGGCACACCTCGCGGTCCGCCGCGGCACACCTTTCAATATATATTATCGCATGTTCAACTTGCCGAATGTAATAAATCACGTTCGAAAATAGACGAATTGACGGTTTGCGAGAAAAATTCAAAAATTCATTTTGAGCAGTTGACCGCATATTTTTTTTCTTTTATTTAAATTGAAGAAAAAAACATCACTTCAGTGTTTATTTCATCGCATTTTTGTTCCATTTATTTTTTATTTTTTATGTAAACACATACAGGAGAATACCGACAACTGGTTATAGTAATTATGAAGTCTCATCTTTGAATTTCTATGACGCTTACATCCATGGTGAACATGGATAAGCGCTGCATGTGGAGTGATGATCCGGCAACGTCATAGACCACATCACGAGATTCACGCATCTTCCTTTATTATTACAGGAATTTACTATGAATGGGTGGTCGTCTTCATGGGACGGCTTTCGTCTACCACTAATTTTAATTAATAGGCTATGATTGGCGTTTTACGGGTGAGGGATCAAATTCACACCAACCGGGGAAGTTTTAGAGCTCAGAAACCGATTTAAAAACCAATTTTTTTAATCTCCGTCGGAGATGGAACCCACGACCTTTGGCTTGCCAAGCAAACGCTTTGACCAATGCACATTCCTCGATACCGTTTTTGGACCTTGATCCCTTCAATCCACATAGAGTGGCAGATTATTGGGATGTTCAATGCTCCGTATCGATGCGTAAGCATTCTTTATTAATATTAAAACATATAATTTCGTACACCGCAAATTCCTCGATACTTCTTGTTTTGGACCTTGATCCCCTCAATTAACATAGAGTGGCACAATGCGTTGTCTCGTACCCAACTGTATGAATCTAAGATAAAGAGTTGATTATAACAATTACTTTAGAGACTTTTGGATGTTTTATACAACACAATTATGTTTAAAATAACGTTTTGAACAATATCGAATCTTATTTTTATCGGTATTCGAACCCAATATAGCTCGCGTGGCATTCAACTTTCTTATACATTAATCCAGTTATTGCCTTAGATTAAAAAAAAGGTCGATTGAATCTATTCTTTCGACCGTAAAGGGCGGTCAAGCATCGATAATAGATTTTTTCAATTTTACCTTTTTACCATTTCTAGTAAATCATTGAAGGGGTTAAGTCAATAGGTAATGCACGTGACTGTGAAGGAAGGGTTCGAGAGTTCGGTCTCTAACGTGGCTAAAAATATATATAAATTAGGCGTATATAATACAATGCATTCATTGCAACAAGATGCTGAGGTGGGCGGGCGGTGTGACTAGAGTGGACAGAGTTCGAAATGAGCATATTCGGGGTTCATTTCGGGTGGCCCGCATACCTGAAAAGATAAGAGAAAACCGCCTAAGATGGTATGGGCATGTGACACGGAGAGATGAGGACCACATGGTGAAGAGAGCCCTTAACATACCCACGCTGAGAAGAAGACCTGGAAGACCGCAGGCAACCTGGACTGCAACTGTAAAAAAGGATCTGAAAACTCTGGGTTTGACTGAGAATGAAATGCAGGATAAACAGACACGGCTAACGTGCACAAGGAGAGCCGACCCCAGATTATGGTAAATGGCTAGGATAAAGAAAAAGAAGACATTGCAACAATGGATCCTTCCAGTATTTAACTTATGGCGCAGAGACGTGGAATCTAACAGCAGGTCTTACACTTAAAATAAAGGTCACCCAGCGTGCTATGGAGTGTCTCTAAAAGATAGAATCCGAAACGAGGAAATCCGCAGAAAAACTTAAGTAGTGGAGGCTACACAAGGAATAGGCACACTCAAGTGGCAATGTCTGTTGAAGAGACGGCGGTCGATGGGGAACAAAAGTGTTGGAGCGGCGTCCAAGAACTAACAAACAGAGTGTTTGTTACAATGCAAGATGCATTGACGACAACATAAGAATAGTGGGAGTAATATGGATGCACATCATATGCGCGATTCTTGGTAGATCGCCAACGTTAGGCAACATTTGACGAGGAATAAAACTTGGATGAGTCGCGGAGACTGTTGCTAACCGTGTTGGTTAGTTTGAGCTCTTCATATAGATGAAAAAGATGTTATCGTTTTCTGTCAAAACAACCGAAATGGCGACACAATCTCGACGAGGGAACAAAAATAAGAGACGAAAGATTGTATGTCGAGGTTTTCGACACCAGCCTGCAAGGGCTATATCGAACTGATATTAATTGACATTTCAAATTGCCTCTCAACAATGGTACTGAGAAATTGGATTACATTTTTCTCTTTCTCATTGAAGAAGGTTGTATTTTTTTTTATCAATCCCTTTAATGCCAGCATCGACACATCCGCCATAAATCTTCGTCACGTCCCGTGACAGATGTCCACGTCCGGAACGTTACATCCGTGAATGTCGGACTTACGTAATTCAGTAAAAAAAAAACGAAAAAAAAATCTGGGATTGATACTACAAGTAATAAAAGTCGATGACAACACCATCTTATATATATATATATATAAAAGGTCCGCCAAATAACTTCTTTTTTTTAAAACAGGGCGCAAAACATCGAGTGTAGCTTCGGCAGTGTGGCACGTAGCGCCGTCCTGTTGAAACCAAATGTTGCCAATATCCTCCTCTTCAATTTTTGTGAACAAAAATTCGTTCAACATGGCCGCGCCGCATGAAAGCGCCATTGATGGCGCTTCACGCACACTTTCTGCCACAGCAGCAATATTCTCGGGTGTACGCACTGTTTTTGGATTTTCACGCTTTGGTTTATCGATGAGGATGCCAGTTTCTTTCACTTTTTTCACAAGATAACGAACATACGGAGCTGACGGTGATTCTCTTCTTCCAAAATCCGTACGCAATTTTCGCACACATTCTGCAACATTACCGTGATTTTCAAAATAATGTCGCAATATTTCCCAGCGTTGTTCAAGCGTATACACAACCATATTCGTTCAGCGGAAGGATAAAACTAATTATCTGGCAAATCAGAGATGAGCTAAGTGTTACCATTCACGAAATAAGCACTAGTTGAAAAAAAAACGTTAGATGGCGGACCCTATATATATATATATATTGACATCAGCATGAAATACCCTGTATGAAGTAAGTTGAATACAGCCACGGATAGTATCCATACACCCTTATGTAGAGAGATCTCAGAAATTTCTTCTGTACCCTCTCCAATATCCTATATTTCACTCATGGGGTGCCCAAATGATAGACCCGCTCTCGAGTACTCTACTATTGTGTGTGTGCTCGAGAAGACCCTGCCACTTCGTAAAACAAAACCTAGCATCTTAAGTGCCTTACCACACACAGCTTCAACGTGCGCATGGAACGTCAATCTGCTCTCAACCTCTATGCCAAGGTCTTTTTTTTTAGTTTATCGTGTATATACGTGCTGCTGAAAAATTCTGTGTGTTGTTAATCTGCTCCTAATCCTGCCACCAAGCGACTGAATAACTACCTTTTAAAGAGAGGAGGATGTTAAATTATACACATATATATATAATTTAATTAATAATAATTATTAATAGTATGGAAGGCTGCCTTTGCACGCTGGACTTTACCAGCCCCACACCCGCATCACTCTATAGGACAGTTAAGTCCCCTCGATGATACGGTCATTCAGATTATGAGCAGTAACCAACTCATAAGTCCAGCGGGAGTCCCCTCTGAACAATTGTGTCAACTGCACAGAAGAGATTAGAATCGCATTCACGGGTTGTAAAGAGATGGGGATAGAAGATAGGTTCTCTAAAGTTTCCAAAGTTCCTTCCTTATGCTTTTTGTACATTCTATCACTTCGTCAGTCCTCACAAATTGAAATAATCGTACTCCCAGTATTCTAAGCAGGTATCTGCTATCAAAACTCAAACAACTATGCGGCTGCAGTGACTTTTGGTGAGGTCCCAAGATTCACAGCTGCTGTAAAGATGAAACGGAACGATATATAGACGGTACTTTATTTTGATCGAGTTTTTTATGTAATCGCATGCAGGAGAGCACAGCTGGTCAAGACCAGTGCACTCTATGAAGCTCAGGGAGGCTGGACGCTGCATGCAGGAAACGTGTGCTGTGTTCGTGTTTGTGTGTGGGTTGGGGAGATTGCTAGTGTATATTTATTTGTTTCTTGAAGAGATCCAGATTTTAGGAAGGAGGTAACACATACGTTGGAAGAGCATTCTAAAACTTACCCGCAGCATTAAGGAAGGAACTTTGGAAATTGCCCGTTCTTGGTCGACACACAATAACCGTGTATGGATGTTCAGCAAGTGTAAGACAAGTTTGTTGGTTGTGGGTGGGTGCAGGAGGAATTAGTTCTTTAAGTTCCGAAGAGCAGCGACCATGGTAATAACGGTAGAAAAGACTAAGTGAACTAATCTTACGCGTGTGTTCCATTGATCGCAGGTTAGACGTAAGAGTGTCATTGTTTATCAAACGGATTGCTCTTCTTTGAACTGAGTCAATTAAGTTTAGAAGGTAAATGCTCTTTTAACACTTCTGTGCAGTGGCCACAATTGTTCAGAGCGGACTTCAACTGGATTTATCAGTTGCAAACTAATCATAATCTGAATGGGCGCATCATCAAAGAGGCTTAACTGTCTTCCGGTGTGATGCGGGTGTGAGGCGGGTAAAGTTCAGCGTACAAAGGCATCCTTCCATACTACAGTTCTTCTTCGTAGTATCAATCTAGTGGATTGGTTTGCAGCTACAGAATCTTGCATCTCGATCTCCATTCCTCTCGGTCCTCCGCGACCCTTTTCAGCTCAGCATAAACGCTACAATTCATGTCCTCGAATACTTGCTGCAAATACTCCCGTCTTGGGCGCCCTCTATATATATAAATACGTAAAAAAATAAAAAAAATAGTCGAAAATGGTTTATCATGTTGCGTGGCGTGTTCAGGAATCCTGAATTTTTGCTGAAGATCGGTTTGTGTGTCCCCGATAAATATCTGAGAATATGGAGGCACAGATTGTTTGCTCTCCCAAAGAGAAACACTAAACTGCCAGAGACTGTGCCTCTTGGGAGAGGGATGAGACTATTTAACCAAATTGCCTCGGATGTTGATATATTTCACGTAAGGGAGGCCCAATTCAGACATGAACTCCACGAGTTTCTTTGAAGGAATGATTTGTTGGCGTCGTCTGTTTGATGAGCATTGGGACCTTCTGTTGCTTGTCTTTATTGCTTTGTTCTTAGTACTGAATCATAAGCACCTATATTTGTATTTATTGTAGTTTTTATTTTAGGATCAATTCTTATTGTAAAGGGTGATTTTTTAATAGCTTTAAGAAATGTTTCCAAAAAAAGACACATAAAATTAAGAAAAATGCATTAATCTTTGTTTGAATCGATAGTACAGTCTATATAATTTAATGTTTGAAGATTATTTCATTCAAATGTTGACCGTGGCTGCGCCTCAAATGGTCCATCCGCTTAGTCCAATTTTGGCATACGCTTTCCAACATTTCGGCCGGTATCTCACGAATAAATGCCTTAATGCTGTCTTCCAATGCGTCAATCGAAGCGGGCTTGTCAGTATAGATATGAGCTTTAACATATCCCCACAAAAAGTAATCTAAAGGCGTTCAATCGCACGATCTAGGCGGCCAATTGACCGGTCCCAAACGTGAAATAAAGTGTTCACCGAACTTGCCACTCAATTGGTTTATTGTTTCTCGTGCTGTGTGGCATGTGGCACCGTCTTGTTGAAACCACATGTCACGCAAGTCAAGCTCTTCCATTTCGGGCAAAAAAAAGTCGGATATCATCTCACGGTAGCGCTCACCATTCACAGTCACGTTGCGATTCGCATCATCTTTGAAGAAGTACGGTCCAATGATGCCACCAGCCCATAAGCCGCGCCAAACAGTAACTCTTTCCGGATGCATTGGTAGCTCTTGCAATGCTTCTGGCTGATTTTTACTCCGAAACCGACAATTCTGCTTATTTACGAATCCATTCAGCCAAAAATGAGCTTCGTCGCTGAACACAATTTTTCGATAAAAATATGGAACAGTAAAATTCAATGATTTGCAAGCGTTGTTCGTTTGTAAGACGATTCATGGTTAAATTATAGACCAAACTGAAGATGTTTGACAGTGACACAAAACACGAAACGTACGTGAGCTGTCAGCTGAAAAAAAAAATAGTAAATATATAAAAATATATAAAAAATTTACCCTTTACTTCAGAAATGAATTATGTTGTTGAAATATGTAATTTTTCAGTAAGGGAAAATAAAAACATTGTAATTTTTTATTGTAAGACGTAAATACATGTCAATTCACCTCGTTGTTTGTACAAACACCCATTTCCACGATATCTTAGATACTTCCGCGACATTTCAGCTATTTTCGCGATATCTCCGCTATTTCTGCGATGTTTGAACTATTTGCGTGATATCTGAGTCGTTCTCCTTTATGTTTTCCTCTTTTGTGTGTTATTCTTGGACGGCTGTTACTCAAGTTGAGCAACCGCTTTGTTTTCCTCCGAGTTTAGAGACGTTTTCTTATTTTCCATCTCCCTAGGGAACGCCAAAAAAATTTCAAATCACATAAAAATCTCAGAAATCTCAGTTTTGCTTTATCAAACATCATCAAGTCTGGCGGTGGGTATAGCTCAATGGTCAAAGCGTTTGCTTTGCAAGCCAAAGGTCGCGGGTTTGATCCCCGACGGAGATTAAAAAATTTATATTTTAAATCGATTTCTTAAGTCTAAAAATACCCCCAGTTTGTATATACCGACAGATGGTGATAGTAATTCTGAAGTCTCATATGTGGGATTCTATGACGCTTACCATGGCGCATTTGGCTAAGAGCTGCATTTGGAGTGTTGATCCGCCAACGTACAGCCCGAGATTCACGCATCATTCTTATTATTACAGGAATTTACTATGAATGGGTGGTCTTCACAGGACGACCTTCATCTACCGCCAATTTGATTGATAGGCTATGACTGGCATTTTACTGGTGAGGAATCAAATTCATATCAACAAGCGGTATTTATAGAGCTTAGAAATCGTTTTATTTTTTAATCTTCCTTAGAAATCGAACTCACGACCTCCGGCTTGGCAAGAAAACGCTTTAATCACTAATGTATGCTTGCCGGCTACTGTAATATACTATACTATATTTGCCGGCGGGTATAGCTCAATGGTACAAATGTTTGCTTTGCAAGCCAATTGTCGTGGAATCGATCCCCGACGGAGATTAAAAATAATAATTTTTTAATCGATTTCTGAGCTTTAAAAATACCCCCGGTTGGTGTGAATTTGATCCCTCGACCGTAAAAAATTCCAGTCATAGCATTTTAATTAAAATTTGTGGTAGACGAAAGTCGTCCCGTGAAGACCACCCATTCATAGTAAGCACCTCGTAATGATAAGGATGTTGCGTGAATCTCGGGCTGTAGCCTATAAGGTTGGCGGATCAACACTCCACATGCAGCGCTGTCTATGCACCATGGTAAGCGTCATAGAATTCCACAGATGAGACTTCAGAATAACTATCACCATCTATCGGTATTCTCCTCTATGTGTTTACACTTCCTTTCAACTATTATCTTATAAAACAAACATAATTTCAGAGATAGACGGGCTAACCATCCAATCTCATTAAAAAAATCTTCCATAATACTCGTATATCTTAAATACTAGACTAGACATTTTGTTAATTTTTTAATTTTCATATTATATATACGAGGGTTATTCGTAAAATAAGGTTCCCATGGCGCTACAGTCCCGAAAAGCGCTGTTATTATTCTGTAGTGTACCTTGGTTTTCCCACTGCAAATCCTTTCCCTGGCGAGCTGCCTGCGGAGCTCAGTTTGGCTTGGCTGCCGTATGTGATGGATCTCCCCTCGCTTCGCCCGCTAGGTGTGAGCAGCGCTCGGTGATCCGCTTCCTGTCTGCAAAAAAACATTACGCCGGTAGAAATCTATTCCTATGCGAAATCTCTATTTTTATATTTAGGGTAACTATCCATTCAATTCAATCAATTCTGAACATTACCCAACTCTTTTTCTTCTAGAGACGCTTTCTTTCCATTCGTTAGATTCCCGGAGGAAAACCGTTGCACTCAAACATTCATTCCATCTTCTTCGCGGTGCAATTCACAACCCTGAGATTCTTGAATGTTTTAACTTATATGTTCCAGATAGGTACACCCGTGCTCGTAGCCGTCCATTGTTTTTGATCCCAGCTGATACTTGTATAGCTTCGACCACTCAATTTAGTACACCGAAAATGCGGCTCCCTAAATGGCCTACCAGCACGCCTCGATCCTTTCCTTACATCCTTTTCCTCTTTTGTCGATGGTATTGTTCTCCTAGATCTCTGTGATGTTTGACACGTGTCATCTTCTCCTTCTTCTTTTATGTTTTTTTTTCACTTTTGTATGTATTGTATGTTTCTTATTCTTTGTACCATGGAATCGCAGTTTTGTGAAATAAATAAATAAATAAATAAAAGTTCGTATCATGGATGCAGAAAGTGACCAAACGCAAAGAAGAATGCATAGAAAAACAGCTGATTATAGAAGGTTTCTAACTATGTAATAGAAATTGGCAATAAATTTCATTGGCTATGTAAAAAAAAAGACCTTGCTTTTCATATGCCTGGGGTACTAAAATGTTTCATAAGCCATCCTAGCTTCTTATCTTTCCAAATCATTTGTTCCAATGCTGCTTATACGAACGAAAACCTTTTGATAAGATTTTTTTTATGTCAACACATAAAGGAGGATACCGACAGATGGTGATAGTAATTCTGAAGTCTCATCTGTGGAATTCTATGACGCTTACCTTGGTGCTACATGCGGAGTGTTGATCCGCCAACCTTATAGACTGCAGCACGAGTGTCACGCATCATACTTATTTTTACAGGAATTTACTATGAATGGGTGGTATTCAAGGGACAACTTTCGTTTATCACCAATTTTAATTAATAGTCTATGACTGGCATTTTACAGGTGATGGATCAAATTCACACCAAACGGGGGGGATTTTAGAGCTCAGAAATATATTAAAAATCCTTTTTTTTTAATCTCCGTTGGGGATTGAATCCACGACCTTCGGTTTGTCAAGCAAACGCTTTGACTATTGAGCTATACCCGCCGACAGTAATATATAAAGGAAAACTAAAGTTTCTGAAATGGTCTTCAAAAGAAGAGTCATGGATGAAAATAAATAAATATATAAAGTGATATTAGCTTGGTGCGATCTTTCGTCTCTTTTTGTTCGCTCGTCGGACATGTATGTGTCGCTATATTGTTTTTTTTTTGACCGGTCACGGGTGTGTAATGTAAGTATTGAACTTGGCTGTCTGTCATTGGTGCACCATTATTTTATGTAGATCGCCTATACTAGAGGTCTTTGAGATGTGGTCTTACCGAAGAATTTTCGAAATTTTCTAGAGAGACCACGTCACAAACAATGAGGTTCTCAGCTTTATCAAGGAAGATAGGCACCTAGTAAGAACCATCTCAGAGAGGCGATCGGTCACATCATGCGCCACGATGGTCTTCTTCACGACATTGTGGAAGGGATGGTTGAGGGGAGAAACTACAGAGGGCGCCCTACCAGCAAGTGTTCGAGGACATGAGTTGTAGCTATTATGCTGAGCTAAAGAGAGTTGCCGAGGATCGAGATGAGTGGAGATCGAGATGCAAGATTTTGTTCCTGTAAACCAATCCGCCGGATTGATAATACTACGAAGAATGGATCATTTCACGAAATGAAACGAATGTACTCAAGTGATACTGAACCATTATTTTTATCTTTTACTTATTGGATGGTGAAAGAAACGTGTTGGGTTTCTTGTTGGTAGTCTTGTAAAGAAAAGTATCATTGTGGTGTTTTGTGGGAAAGAGAAAAAAAGAGATAAAAGAGGCTGAGAGTTTTTAGAGCTGCTGATAGTTCATACCAGTGTTATACTTGTTAGATACAAAGGAGTAACTATTGACATCCCCCGTCTTTAAAAAGATCGACATTTCGCGGGTTCGTCACGTGGCTGCGTGGAGGAAGGATGCAGGAGCTGGTTCTCAAGTAAAATAACTTGTTTATGGCTTACAATTCGCTTTTATTTTATTAAAGACTTTTTTTTCCGCCATAACTTTGCAAGTGTCTTGTAACTGCCAACTGCCGGAACCTGTGACATACCGCGCCGCCAATGATCGCGGCAAAAAAGCAAATTTAAGATGACAGTTGCACCAACATGAAATGAAGAAACTGTCATTACAAATAAAATGGCATATACAAACGCCGTGTAATTTTTAAATAATTAAATATAATATTATTAGATGTGCATGTCAGGCGAGCGAACAAAAATAATAGACAAAAGATCGTTTTTCGAGGTTTTACGGCATCAGCCTGAAATACTTACTTCACAGCCTTAGACTTAGGTCTATTTCACATCTAATTTTTTTTTAAATATTTTCAGCATTGACTTTGAGATCCATTATAAATTATAAATATTTATTTATTTACATTGTTTTCACATAAATCACGTAATAAAAGTTCTCTATTAGGAGACTGCAGTTTCGACTAACTCGTAGCCTTCCTTCTCTAGTTATCTCTTAACTATAGAGAAGGATTGAGAAAGGCTACGAGTTAGTCGAAACTGCAGTGTCCTAATAGAGAACTTTTGTTACTTGATCCATGTGAAAATATGGATCAATATATATTAATATTATTTAAAAAGTCCGCAATGCCGGCGGGTATAGTTCAATGGTCAAAGCGTTTGCTTTGCGAGCCAAAAGTCGTGGGTTCAATCGCCAACGGAGATTTAAAAAAAATCTTTTCTATCGATTGCTGAGCTCTAAAATTGTGTTTGTTGTGAATTTGATCCATCACCCGTGAAATTCCAGTCGTAGCCTATTAATCAAAATTGGTGGCAGAAGAAAGTCTTCCCATGAAGTCATAGTAAATTCCTATAATAATAAGGATGGTGCGTGAATCTCGGGCTGTAGTCTACGACGTTGGCGGATCAACACATTCAGCGCTTAAACATATGCAGCATGGTGAGCGTCATAGAATTCCACAGATGGGAATTTATAATTACTATAACCATCTGTCGGTATTCTCCTATATATACATAAAAAAAATGCTATGTTGCTTCTTTGTAGTTTAGCACTTCAATTTAGACAAAGCCTCATCACACTCGCATAAATATGAGGATCATACGAGGATCCCCCTTAACTATAAAAGTGATAAAGGCCTTCAGTCACTCTCTAACAAGTAGTTTTTTGCGTACATCGGGTCACCATCTGGGTCTCCAACAACAGGACAGGGAAGGTCTTCATCAAGGCGAAGGATGTCAGTGTGTATGAATTTTTTGAAGCGATATTTATTAATGAAAAGTTACGCCCATGCAGCGATCATAGCATCGTTAAAACTTTCACCGACCCCCTGAATGGGAGTGAGTGAGAAGGGGGTAGTAGTAGGGGGTGTTGGGAAACTTTGCAACTGACGATATGTTTGTTAGAGCGACCATTGTTGCAAACTTTGACAACCGTTCTGCTATCGCCGACCAGATGTAATAGTAACGCGGCATCGATTGCACAGCGTGTAACGTCAGCTCCATTAACATTTTACGAGTGTCAACTTCATCTTATAAAAAGACAAAAAATATTATTTTTCACCATTATCATCATCATCATCATCAGCCTCCGTCCACTGTTGAACGTAGGCTTCCATCCTCTTCGATCCTCCGCCTTCCGCATCCAAGTCACTCCCGCTATTCTTCTTATATCGTCAGTCCATCTTGAATCAATGCTTCGTTTGCCAGTTCTTGGGCGCCATTCCAATACTTTTCTTCCCCATCGACCGTCGTCTCTTCGACAGATATGTCCTGCCCATTGCTACTTGAGTGTGCCTATTCGTTGGGTAGCATCCACTACTTGAGTTCTTCTGCGTATTTCCTCGTTTCGGATTCTATCTTTTAGCGACACTCCGAGCATGGATCTCTCCATAGCACGCTGGGTGACTTTTATTTTGAAAATGGGGCGCAACTTGCTGTCAGATTCCACGTCTCTGCGCCATAAGTTAATACAGGAGGTCTTGTTGAACGCCTTAGTTTTAAGGCATTGCGGAATTTTCGCTTTTAGAATACTTTTTGCTGCCCAACAAAAATGGCCTGTCGATTCACCATTATCATCATCTATCTACTATCCAGTGGGTTATAAGTACATTGGGTAAAGCGGTTGCTTTCCGAACCAAAGGACGTGGTTTTGATCCCCGACAGAGATTTTTTTTATTGATTTTTAAGCTTTAAATTAATTACTCCCAGTTGGTATGAATTTGATCCCTCACCCGTATGTTAAAGGGTCCTCCAAATAATTTTTTTTTTTTTGAAAATGGGGCGCAAAACATCGAGTGTAGCTTCGGCTATGTCACGTAGCGCCGTCCTGTTGAAACCAAATGTTGTTAATATCCTCCTCTTTAATTTTTGTGAACAAAAATGGCCCGATAACGATCGCCATTGACTGTAACGGCCTCAACGTGCTCATTTCGGAAAATTGGCCTGATTTTCAAATTAATGTCGCAATCTTTTTCAGCTTTGTTCAAGCGTATACACAACCATATTCGTTTAGCGGAAGAATAAAATTAATTATTTGCCAAATCAGACATGAGTTAAGTGTTACCATTCACGAAATAAGCACTAGTTGAAAAAAGAACGTTAGATTGCGGACCCATAACGCCGCTCATATATACATAGCATAACGCCACTCCAACGCTTTTCTTTCTCATTGACCGTCGTTTCTTCAGCAGATATTACCACTTGATTGTGCTTATTCGTTGTGTAGCCTCCACTACTTGAGTTCTTCTCCTGATATGTTCATTTTGAGATTGTATCTTTTAGCGACACTTCTCTCATGGATCTCTCCATGGCACGCTGTGTGACCTTTATTTCATGTGTAAGACCTGTTGTCAGATTCCACGCCTCTGCGCCATAAGTTAATACAGGGAGGATGCATTGGTCAAACGCCTTAGTTATGAAGCAATGCGGAATTTTCGCTTTAAAAATGTACTGAAGTTTTCCAAATGCTGCCCATCACAGTTGTATACACATGTCGATTTATTTTAAAAAAAAATTTCGTGCTAGTTGAATTACTGCAACTTTTGGCGGCGGGTATAGCTCAATGGTCAAAGCGTTTGCTTTGCTAGCCAAAGTTCGTGGTTTCAGTCCCCGACGGAGATGAAAAAAAACGATATCTGAGCTCTTAAATACCAGTGGGTTGGTGTGAACTTGATCCCTCGCCACGCATTCATATAACATTTCGCATTCCAAAATCATTTTAAAAAATGTCATGAAGCGACATGTACACTATAGATAAACTAGATAGCTTTCAAAGTTGTTAGACCAAGGGTCGACTTGTCTAGATGCTGATATATGAGGCTCAATGGACCGTTAAAGCGATTTTTCTACTGGTCCAGACCGGTACATCCATCACGGGTTTGACCGATTGTAAAATTATAACCCGTAAAAAAGACATCAATATATACTTATATCCTCCTCTCTAAGTTAGGTGTCGAATTACTGGGTGACAGGATGCAGGAGCAGATTAATAACACAAAGAGCTTGTTTTCGAAGCACAGTCGCGCTAATTTTAAATAAACACTATTCCAGGTAATAAAGAAATTGACAGGCGTATACAACTGGGATGGGCAGCATTCAGAGAACCAAAGTACATTTTCTTTCGCAATGTCTTAAAACTAAGGCGCTTAACCAATGCATCCTCTCTGTATTAACTTATGGCGAAGAGACGTGGAATCTATCAGCAGGTCTTACACATAAAATAAAGGGCATCTAGCGTGCTATGGAGAGATCCATGAGAGGAGTATCGCTAAAAAAAGAATCCGAAACAAGGAAATACGCAGAAGACCTCAAGTAGTGGATGCTACCCAACGAATAGGCACACTCAAGTGGCAATGGGCAGGACAACGGTCGATGTGGAAGAAAAGTATTGGAATGGCTCCTAAGAACTGGCAAACGAAGCATTTGCTGACCCTCTGCAAGATATACTGACGACATAAGAAGAATAGCGGGAGTGACTTCGATGTGGAAGGCGGAGGATCGAAGAGGATGGAGACTCATGCCGGAGGCTTACGTTTAACAGTGGACGGATACAAGAGGATGATGATGATAAGTATATTCATTTACAGCCTCCATTTGGTCCAAAAAAGGAACGAAAATGTGGAGGCAGAATAGCAAAATTTTGTGCTTTTTTATAGTATATGTATGAATATGAATCTAATAATGTAGCCCAAAAAAATGGCAGAGAATTTTTGTTTTAATCTATTAGAGTGGTTGTTTTTTCTCGTATCTTTATGGTTGTTCTTCTACTTGGGTAAAATACAAGAAAAACGGACAGGGTGGCCGAAGAAACGTTGGGTAAAGCACGATAAATAAGCAGCGCACTCAGTTTTTCTGGCTTTCCAAGGAAAATATAGCAAACCAAACAAATATGTATTACTCTATTACTATGGGAATACTTTCGGAATATATGGTCAAAAGGATAGTCATAAAACAGTTAATATTATTATATATATTGGAATCTCGTCAGTTTCAACATTTCCAAAACCAAATCATGTAGTTTCTCCACCAAGAAGACTGCTATGGATCCTGTATCTTTCAACGGTTGTTCTCTTCCGAAAGCAAGCTCCATCAACATGCTTGGATTATCAATATCGAATAATGTCAAATATTACGAGTCAAATAAGCATAAAGCCGGTTTCGCTTCCAAAAAACTAGGTGTATTATATAGATCACTGAGGTATTTCAACGATAAACAACTTGTTCTTCTATATAAAGGACAAATCCGACCTATCCTTGAATACGGCAGTCACTTATGTGTTGAGATACAAAATACCTTGTTAACTTAATTGACTCAGTTCAAAGAAGAGCAATTCGTTTGATAAACGATGATACTCTTACATCTAACCTGCAATCAGTGGAACACATGCGTAAGATTGGTTCACTTAGTCTTTTCTACCTTCATTACCTCGATCGCTGCTCTTCGGAACTTAAAGAACTAATTCCTCCTGCTGCCACCCACAACCGACCAACTCGTCTTACACTTGCCCAACATCCATACACAGTTAATGTGTGTCAACCAAGAATTGGCAGTTTCCAAAACTCCTTCCTTAATGCCACTGGTTAGCTTTGGAATGCTCTTCCAGCATCTGTGTTTCCTCGCTCATACAATCTGGATCTCTTCAATAAACAGATAAATATACACTTGCAATCTCCCCAACCCACCAAAATATATAATCGTATTGTCTAGTAGAGCGCTATAGAGTGCACTGGTCTTAACCGGCCTGCATGCCATTACATAAAAAAAATGTTTTTCGCATTTGAAGACTATACCGGGTTGAGACCAGCTTTCTATCTCAGCGAATTTTTCTACAGTGTAAACTGTTTTTCGACACTATATGAGGGTTGTTTACGTGATAGGCATCTACCCTGTCACCATGTGGTTTACCCTACGTTAAAGCGTGAAGTTAACGTTTTTACTGCCATTTACGTTAGGTTACATCCAAGGCCTTTATTCGATAGAAAAACAAAATGTCGTTAGAAAATACACCCAGGAGAGTCCATTGCTAGAATATTGTGAAATATATTATTGACATCCTCCTCTCTTTTAAAAAATGTGTTATTCCGTCGCGTGATGGCAGGATTAGGAGCGGATTAATAACACAGACTTTTTTAGAAGCAAATTGGCATATATTTAGATTAAAAATTGACAAACTTCGGACTTGACCTAGTCACAGCATTAGGCCGAGCCACAATACAATATGCTCTCGCCAACAGGCTGGGCACGACTGGCGCGTTCGTGATAACTCTCGCCCAACGTAATAATATTTAAAAAAAAACACTTTCGTATTTTGGATTGTTTTATACTATTTTGACCCCTCCGATCCCCCATTAATCAAAAACAACTTGACGTCATCGAGATCGTCATCGGAACGCATGCTGAATGGATGAGGAGCAAGTTACAAAGCAAAAGACTCTCGAGAAGCACATTGTAGTTCATTTTAGGTGAAAGAAAACAAGATTCGGTAACCGCTACCCGGTAAAGAAGATTCTGCTTACTCCACGACTGGACCGTGGTAAGGAGTGCGCTGAACACGCATAGTGGCCACTTGGCAAACTATAGCGCTCCACATGACAGGAATTACGCCCCGTCTCATATTTACTGATATCTAAAACGAAGGGCTCCGCAAGCAACTTGCCAAAACACTTCTTTGGAGCATCTTAATGTACGGCTGTGAGACATGGTGCTTATCTGTAAGTGATAAAAAAAGACTAGAGGCCTTTGAGATGTGGTCGTACAGAAGAATTCTCGGAATTTCCTGGAGAGACCACGTCACGAACAATGAGGTTCTCAGAATAATCAAGGAAGATAGGCACCTAATAAGAACCATCTCAGAGAGGCGAGCCCGATGGATCGGCCACATCATGCGCCACGATGGTCTTCTTCACGATATTGTGGAGGGGATGGTTGAGGGTAGAAACTGTAGAGGGCGCCCTAGACGAGAGTATTTGCAGCAAGTATTCGAGGACATGAACTGTAGCGCTTATGCTGAGCTGAAAAGGGTTGCGGAGGACAGAGAGGAATTGAGATCGAGATGCAAGATTCTGTTGCTGCAAACAAATCCACCGGATTGATTCTACGAAGAAGAAAACGAAGACTAACATTTTTTTACATATGCGTGTTAGATGAGCGAACAAAAATAAGAGACGAATTTTCGGATATCGAGGTTTTTCGGCACTAGTCTGAAACACCTATATCTAGATATGTAATATAAAAATTCTTTCCACTTTTTATGTAAATGTTTATCATAAATTCTATATTTTAAGGTTTTTTTTATGTATTTTTGCAAGAAATATTAAATATTGAATTGTTTTTCTTTTTAGATACGATGGCAGAGACTGTCAAAACTGAACCATATGCCTCGGTTTACGTTTTAGATGCCCACTACCAGTACAAGGTGAGCAAAACCCTTTTTTCTATTATATGTGTGTATTAACATCTTCCTCTCTCAAAAAGGGGAGTTTCTTCGTCACCTGAGGGCAGGATGAGGAGCAGGTCAGCCGACAAACACTTACTTTTAGAAGCACACTGACTATATTTACTTGAAAACATTACAAGCTTTCGACCACGCGGGACGACATGCCGCGCGGCCACAACGCGGACCTTGTCTCGCTAAAAGGTTCGCCCAGCGTTCTGGTGGCCATCTACAACTAACACACCCGTTAGCGAAAACGTCCAAAATGACAACATGGCGCAGCTAAATGCACGACAAGCGGCCAGAAACGACCTCGATTTACGAAAGATCGTATATCTAGGTTTTCGGTAACAGTAAGCAAGGACTACATCATGCTGATGTCAATATATACTGTATATATTCGTGTCGGAAACATCAGAGTCAGATCCTATCTGCTCAGAAATAAGATGAAGTCGGCGTTACTCCCGGTCATCATCAGGTCTTCCTGGATACAGCTTCTCGGACACAGCGCACACTCCAGAAGGTGTGACAGGGTCTGCTCCACGCCGACATTCAGTCAGTGCGCTGTAAAACTGCCAGTCTTTTATTTGTGCCCTCGTCTTGCATACTCTGGTGCGAAATCTGTTAAGGGACCTCCATATATTCCACCCCTGGTCGTGTCCAGGGGTTAGTTTCTCTTTAGGGGCAATCCAAGTATTCCCCTCAGTTGCGCTTCTCCACATATTCAGCCGCGGGGTGGCCTCAGGTATCACCAGTTCCGTTGTCGACTGTAGGAAACTTCTTCTTAACTTGAGCCGTGTGGTCAACTTTTTATATCCAAACATAGGGTGGAGTGTGTCGTGGATTACTTCGGAGAGCTCCTTCTTGATGGTGACTTCTCGCCTTATGTTTGGTGGGGCGATGCCCGAGAGTTGATATAGATAAAAAAAAATCTACTACTCGAGATTCTTGGTGAAAACCCTCCCTGTCCATGGGGACCCGTTACTGGACGCACGCAAAAAGCTACTTGTTAGAGAGTGGCTGAAGGCCTTTCCCTAATTCTAGGTGCATCAGTTAGATGTCAGATTTACTTCAGTCTCAAAGGCTGCGAAATTAGTATACTATAGCGTGTGGAGAATCGCCTTCTTTGGTAACACGTTCCTAACCGTGAAATACGTGAGAATGGATAAAGAAATGATTCAAATGACTCAATTGGTGAAACTCTCCCTGTCACGTCCTGTTTTTGGAGACCCAGGTGGTGACACATTCTGGACACATGCAAAAAGCTACTTGTTAGAGACTGGCTGAAGGCCTTCCCGTGATTCTAGGTGCATCAGTTAGATGTCAAATTTGCTTCAGTCTCAAAGGCTGCGAAATTAGTATACTACAGCATGTGGAGAATTGTCTTCTTTGGTAACACGTTGCTAACCGCGAAGTACGTGAGAGTGGATGAGAAAATTACTAAAATGACTCGCTTGGAGAAACCCTCCCTGTCCCGTTCTATTATACGGATGCATTGGCATTAGAGTGACATATCAAAATTAGCAAACGCATAAAAGGATGGGGATTATACAAGCGCTGTGTATATTCATTATTAACTGTCAGCTAGCAATCTCGTTTTTTTTTTCAAATTTGAATTGTGTTCGTCGACGCTGTGACATGTCGTCAAATGACATATTATACACGTCTGAAGACATATCAGCTCCTCTCCGGGATGCATGACATGTCTTGACGTCAATCTGTCAAAAGATGCTCCGAGAAAAGATGAAAAATTTGTCTGAAAAAGAAATTATTCAAATTGTAAAATACTTGAATATTTTTTTCTCTATTGTCAAGTATTGTGATTCCTTTATAAAAAAAATCCTTTTATTTTTTATTACGAAAAAAAACGATTTATTATTTTTAAAAAAATTAAGTAAGTACATGACCGGCAACGCCTGTTACTTATTACGTGTCGTTGGTTGGTTTGAGTCTCTTTTCGGAATAATCATTCGATATGAATAAGTCATCCTGAATGTTTTAAGACAACTAAGGCGTTTAATCAATGCATCCTCCATGTATTAACTTATAGCGCAGAGACGTGGAATCTGACAGCAGGTCTTACACATAAAATAAAGGTCACCCAGCGTGCTATGGAGAGATCCATGAGAGGAGTGTCTCTAAAAGGTATAATCCTAAACGAGTATATCCGCAGAAGAACTCAAGCTGTGGAGGCTACACATCAAATATTTACATGATTTGATATACAATATTTTTAATGTCAATTTTTAACACTCATACGCCTACATGGACTATAGTTCAAAATTCGATTTCTAAGCTCTATAAATAATATATTGGCTTGAATTGGATCCTTCACCCGTAAAATGACAGTCATAGCCTATTACTTAAAATTTGTTTTAGACGAAAGCCGTCCCGTGAAGACCACCCATTTATAGTAAATTCCTGTAATAATAAAGATGATACGTTTATTATACTGGGATGTAGTCTATGACGTTGGCGGATCAACACTTTGCAGCGCTTAGGCATATGCACCATGATAAACATCATAGATATTCCACAGATGAGACTTGACAAAATTACTATCACCATCTGTCGCTATTCTCCTGTATGTGTTTACATTAAAATGAACGTGAAATATTTCACACGGTATGAGTTATAAGTGAAATGACAAAAAAATACATAAAAATTTTGTTTTGAATTGTCTGTATGGCGCGTAAAGTCGCTTGCCATTTATTCCGTGCTTATTTATTCAGTTTTGGAAATGGATTTGGGTGATTGATTGAAGGGCACCCGTCAACGACACGCGGACCTCCATTTTGATTTTTTCGTTGTATTATTTCGTCGTTCGTTTATATATATATAAACATATATATATTTATATATTGAGGTATTTATATACATAGGGTTAACAATACGGTACATATTCTTTTATATAAACACATCTTCTTCTTCTTCGTGTCAGCGACGTCAAATTATTTTTCCCAATATCTGGCAACATCGATAGCTCGTGCGTTGCCCAACATTAGGTCCTGAGATGTGCAACTTGTTGGGCACATGGAGCAGCATCTTAGGTGTGAGGCGGTCTGCAGGTCTCCACAGTCGCACAGTAGTGTCTCTCCCTGCCGAAGCATTCCCCACCGCTTGAGGTTGTCCTTTGCTCTACCGACTCCGGTTCTTAATCTGTTTAGGGATTTGCAGGTCCGCCAGTCAAGGTTCTTGTCAGTTGGGAGGCCTTCCTTGGGAGTAATGAAATCCTCTGGTGCGATTTGTTGCCCAGCGACAGCAAAATGTAAACACATACAGGAGAATAACGACAGATGGTGATGATGATTCTGTAGTTTCGTCTGTGGATTCTATGACGCACACCATTCGCTACATATAGATAAGCGCAGTATATAAAGTGTTGATTCGCTAACGTCATAGATTACACTCGCTTGGTGAAAACCTTCCCTGTCCCATCCTGTTTTTGGAGACCCAGATGGGGGCCCGTTACTGGACACACGCAAAAATCTACTTGTAGGAGAGTGGCTGGAGGCCTTCCCGTGAATCTAGGTGAATCAGTTAGATGTCAAATAGACCTCAGTCTAAGGCTGCGAAATTAGTATACTATAGCGAGTTTCGAATTGCCTTCTTTAGTAACACGTTGCTAACCATTAAATACGTGGAAATGGAGAATAACGACACATGTTTTTTTATGTAATCGCATGCAGGAGAGCACAGCTTGTCAAGACCAGTGCACTCTATGACGCTCAGTCAGGGAGGCTGGACGCTGCATGCGGGAAACGCGTGTTGTGTTTGTGTTTGTGTGTGGGTTGGGGAGATTGCAAGTGTATATTTATCTGTTTCTTGAAGAGATCCAGATTGAAGGAAGGAGGAAACATAAGCCCTGAAAGAGCACTCCAAACCTTACCATTGGCATTAATTAATGAACTTTGGAAATTTGGGAATTTGATCCCTCACCTCTAAAATGCCAGTCATATCCTGTTAATTAAAATTGGTTGCAGACGAAATTTGTCCCGTGAAGACCACCCATTCATAGTAAATTCCTGTAATAATAAGGATGATGCCTGAATCTTGAGCTGTAGTCTATGACGTTGGCGTATCAACACTCCACATGCAGCGCTTATCCATACGCTCCATTTTAAGCGTCATAGAATGACACAGATAAGACTTTAAAAAATTACTATCACCATCTGTCGGCATTCTCCTGTCTTTATAAAAAGTAAAAAAAAAATGATTTGAGTTAAACATTAGTTTATGATCTCCTGCGGCATTCAAAGTACTCGCATATGTCCCAAACGGGACCTGTCCAGTTACTTCCCTAGCTTACCCTAAATATATATTTCGTATGGCGCTCTTTTCGCTTTTTTATTTATGGGTGTGTAATAATTTATGAAACGTCAACCAGGGGAAAGCTCTTGAAGAGCGGAAGTGTGACGTGAATCGTGGGGACAGAAAAAAAAATACCTTCCTTCTGCATCACCCTCGACGGGTTCCGCCGCATTTCGCTCCCAGACAATATTCGTTCAACGACTCGTCGGTAACGACACAGGACGTCTGATATCGTGGCTTTTGGGTTTAGCCGTGTGTGGCGAATTTCTTTTAACCAATATTTCAACCGCCATTGCAGGGGTCTTCTTCAGGATTGTTGATTTAGTTTTGAGTTGGCGTCAGGTTATCTTATATCACGAGTGTCACCGTAAAGAAGACCTCTGCAATGGCGGTCGAAATATTGGTTAAAAGAAATTCGCCACACACGGCTAAGCTTGAAAGCCACAATATCAAATCTGGCTGAGAAAACCTAAGAAGTTATTACAGGATATCTGGTGCACGGGACATGTCTCGCTGACCTAACCTAAATTATTTCGTTATCGAGACCTATAAATCTCTGGACTCTACGATCACTGGACGAATCTCTAGGTTAGGTTAGGTTAGGTCGTCAGTAACTTCGGTAATTTCGTGGGCGCATAGGACGTCTGGTGCACGGGACGTTTGGTGCGCGGGACAACTGGTCCACTGGATGTCTCGCTGACCTAACCTAACCTAACCTAGAAGAAGTATGGACGTGAAAAATGTGCGTATCGACTCTCCACATGCAGCGCTTAACCATATATAACAAAGTAAACATCATAGAATCCACAGATGAGACTTCACTGGACTTTACCCGCCTCACACCCGCATCACACCGGAGGACATTTAAGTCTCCTTTATTATGTGATTAGTTAGTTACTGATGTGGGAGTCCCCTCAGAACAATTGTGGGCACTGCACATGTGCTAAAAGAAACAACCCGTGAAAGCGATTAGAATCGCCCGAAGAGATTGAAGATAGATTATCTCACCGAAAATTCGAGCAAAAATTGTAAGTAGGTGGAAATTTTTTTAGTGGCCACAAAGTCTGCATGCCCGATAGGGTCGAGGCGATTCCCTTGAACTGCATCGGAAAAGGACTTCTCTTTCCAACAAGAGGAACTGACAGTCCCAGAGAATGTGCTCTGAGGTCTGGAAGGGGTTGCCACAGGGGCAACTAGGATTTGAAAGTAAATTAAATGAGTATATACTGTTATTAACCCTTGCCTTAGGATGCTAAAAACTTCCGCGCGTTCCGATGGTGTCAACTCATTACACATTCTGATTTAAAGTGAATAAAATGAGTAGAAATTCGGAAAAATGAAAATATTCAAAGATATCACTTAACTTTACAATAGTTGATGTCAATAAGCAGTAATAATTGACATTTAATAGCTAAAAACATGAAAAACATCAGACGAAGACCTCAAACGGCCAGACGCACCTTGGCGCGTGAACTTCCGAGAGATACTAACATTACTTAGCCTGTCGATATATCGATGTGCCGATATCATTTCAAACTAAGCGACCAACTGAGGTTTCCCGTCTCGCTCACTCATATTAGTACGTCAGCGAGAGTGAGGAGTATAGATGCCGCCGCATCTGTGTATTTTTTAATTTTATTTTCGCACACACTTCCGGCAGGTGCAATGAGAGTTGTGCGTCTTGATTGTAGTGGTGAATTTATTCCGGATTTTAGAAAATATTTCCTGCTCCCGATGAGTGCCTATTATTATAAATATTTTTTTTTTCAATACGTAAATGTATTAAGGAGGAATACCTAAAATCTGAACCCTGTGTGTATTATATTTACAGTGATATTTAAGTTATTACAAGCAATGTGTAGTCGATAGACATCACCGGGGAGGAGAGGTTAAAAGCGCCGCGTCATTAGTTGGGTAGACCAGTGATCAGGGCTTATCTATTTAGCAGTTAGTCTGAATTAAATGTTTGAGAAGAACAGAAAGGTAGTTCTACCTTTGGTGGAAGATAACCAAAGTTTTTGCCATGCGGCCGTAAGGGCATCAGCACAAAGCTTTTTTTATGGGTTTGGGAGTAGCGCTCGGCTGTAGTGTGATGTCTCCGATCTTTGACAAACAACCAAACGTCAAGGATACTGTGGTCAAGGAAGGTACCACTTTCCTAGTGGCCTCAGCAGTCTGACGCCTACTGCGCATGAGGACTAGTCGAGGTTTGAGTCGGTCCCGCTTTAGGCCCGCTCTTCCTGGCCGTGGTCCAACCTCACGGCATTGCATTATAGCTTTCTAAAGTTTTAAGTTCAACTTGAATTGTTATGTTCTTTTAAATAAATAAGAGTTAACTCATTAGTCGCGGCTTTTAACAAGTCACCCATCGTTATCGATATTTAGTTTTTTTTTTAAACGTAAGCTTCATGTTTCAAAAGCAAGCGCTTTACCCACTTATCCATACTAGGGCTGTGTTCTTTCATTACCCTCGATTGTATCAATCAACGTCTTCAATGGGACATATTGGAAAAATTCCTAGGATCCATGTCTCAAACACGAATGTCGATTATTCACAATTTCTCACTGTCGCTGAGAACTGATGGTACTTATTGTCTGATATAAACCTAGTATTGTACATTTTTTTAAGTATATTGATATCAGCTCGATATAGCCATTGCAGACTAGGACCTAAAACCTTGATATACAATCTTTGGCTCTTATTTTCGTTCGCTCGTCGGACATGCTTCTTCTTCGTAGTGTCAATCCGGTGGATTGGTTTGCAGCAACAGAATCTTGCATCTCGATCTCCATTCCTCTCTTCAGCTCAGCATAAGCGCTACAATTTATGTCCTCGATCACTTGCTGCAAATACTCCCGTCTAGGGCGCCCTCTACAGTTTCTACCCTCCACCATCCCTTCCACAATTTCGTGAAGAAGACCATCGTGGCGCATGATGTGACCAATCCATCGGGCTCGCCTCTCTGAGATGCTTTTTTTTTTTTTTTTTTTTTCAATATGGCATGTGTCGCCATATTGGCATTTTGACAAATCCGGTCACGGGTGTGACGTTAGTTATGTAACGGGTCCGCCAAATATTTTTTTTTTTTTGAAAATGGGGCGCATAACATCGAGTGTAGCTTCGGCTGTGTGGCACGTAGCGCCGTATTGTTGAAACAAAATGTTGCCAATATCCTCCTCTTTAATTTTTGTGAACAAAAATGGCCCGATAACGATCGCCATTGACTGTAACGGCCACTCCTTGCTCATTTTCGAAGATAAATGGCTTGATTTTCAAAGTAATGTCGCAATATTTTTCAGCGTTGTTAAAGCGTATACACAATCATATTCGTTTAGCAGAAAGATAAAACTAATTGTCTGTCAAATCAGACATGAGCTAAGTGATACCATTCATGAAATAAGCACTAGTTAAAAAAAACGTTAGATGGCGGACTCTTTACATGGCTACTGTGATTGGATTGTGATTGTAGATTGCCACTTGCGGCGCTGGACGACAGCCCACTACGAGCGCTTTTTGGCCAGTAGTTGCCGGAAAGCTGTGCCTGGGTTCGGGCCGGAAGTTTGTAAAGTTGTGCTTCTGAAAAAGTCTGTGTGTTGTTCGTACTGCTCCTCATCCTACCACCACGCGATTCAATAAGATCTATAAGAGAGAAGGGTGTTAATAAAAATATATTACGTAAATAGCAATTTCGTTTGTAATGTTTTGAGACGTTAATCGATTAGATGAAATACGAACATTCCGAACATAAAAAGAGTAGAAATAATACACGGTTGATTTTTTTTACGGGTAAGCATGCTGATATCAATTATTAGATCGATTGTTTTGTTTTTACATCAATTTTTAATTTATTTTTTCCATTGTTTGCAGGATCTAGGAGTCGTCAGTGTGTTCAGCTCTCCAGCAGGAAGAGCAGTGATGTCAAATAGCACATCTTCCCCTCAAAAATCTGCGCAAAACACCAAAATGCCTCCACAAAACCAACAACAAAGACCTCCAACGAGAAACGTTCCATCGAGTCGTTCAAACGGAGATCTATCGAAATTCGTTTTAAATCCAAAATCTCTAATAGAAAACACGAAATTCCGAGAAAACGGCATCGAAATGAGCGGCAAATTAAAAAAGAACAATTCAAATTCAAATAAGCTTCACGACGATCGAGAAAACAGCGATTTGACTGCCGCAAACGATGCGTTCTTCAATAATGGCAACAATGAAGCTAATGTCACTTTGACAGGTAATTTGGATTTTAGGGATGGAGACGTCACGTTAAAGAGGAGACTGGTGGGTCATAGAGGTGCTGAATCTAACTGTTCGGGAGATAGGGAACAGATTCCGTTGCTGTCGCAGAATGAGAGGTCTTCTGCTAACGGAAACGATGACAAAATGGATGCAAGAAGGCAAGATGGCGAACGTGCGAGGAGCGAGAATAAAATTTTGAGGTATTAATAAAAAATATTATGTACGATTATTTTTTCATGTAAACACATACATAAGAATATTGACACATGGTGATAGTAATTGTATGGTCTCATCTGTGAAATTCTATGACGCTTAGCATAGTGCATATGGCTAAGCGCTGCATGCGGAGTGTTGATCCGCCAACACTATATATTACAGCCCGAGATTTCACGCATCATTCTTTATTATTACAGGAATTTACTATGAATGGGTGGTCTTCACGGGACGACTTTCATCTACCACCAATTTTGATTAATAGGCTATGACTGGCATTTTACGGGTGACGGATCATATTCACACCAACCGGGGGTATTTTAGAGTTCATACATCGATTATTATTTTTTTCTTTATCTCCGTCGGGGATCGAATTCACGACCTTCGGCTTGCAAAGCAAAGGTATTAACCATTGAGCTATATCGCTTATATGGTGCTAATTAATTGAGGGATGCGCAGAAGATGAAGGGAAGTAGTTTGGTTTAGTGGCTACTAAATTGTCATATTCGACTAAGCTCGGCCTATTGCTGGCTCCAAGTTGCTGATAGTTGTATGGCGTATTCCAAGCTCCCGTTGAAGTTTATCGGCAGGGACCTTCTAAACTTAATTGACTCATTAATTAAATATACATACACTATATATAAAATTCTTTTTTCAACGCGTCAATCCAAGCACAAAAATAACGGCAGAAGCGGGATGCGAACCGCGGACCTTGGAAACCAACTATGCCCAGGTATTCATACCGCTCAGCCAACTGGGCCACTGGTATGCCTGGACCGACTCACGTTGAAACTAGTATTTATATCATTGTTATCATCGTACGATAGATGTCGCTATAGTATATATTCAAAGTATGTATATTTTTATTTTTTATTATTCAATCAGTCATCATTTATTCACAAGCTTAATATTAATACTTTCCGACAGTCTATTTATTTTAGTAAGTACCACTCTGGCCCAGTTGGCTGAGCGGTATGAATATTTTAAATATAAATCCATATTAATTGACTCAGTTCAAAGAAGAGCAATTCGTTTGATAAACAATGACACCCTTACGTCTAATCTACAATCAATGGAACACAGACGTAAGATTGGTTCTCTTAGTCTTTTCTACCGTTATTACCACGGTCGCTGCTCTTCGGAACTTAAAGAACTAATACCACCTGCACCCACTTACAGCCGACAAACTCGTCTTGCACTTGCCGAACATCTTAACACAGTTAATATATGTCGACCAAAAACTGTCAGTTTTCAAAGCTCCTTTCTTAATGCCACCGGTAAGCTATGAAATGCTCTTCCAGCGTCTGTGTTTTCTCCTTCCTACAATCTGGATCTCTTCAAGAAACAGATAAATATACACTCTCAATCTACCCAACAAACACGAACACAATACACGTTTCTTGCATGCAGCGTCCAGCCTCCCTGGCTGAACGTCATAGAATGCACTGGTCTTGACCGGATGTGTTCTCCTGCATGCGTTTACATAAAAAAAGGATGATGCATATGGCGAACAGAGTGGTGATGAAGGTCAAAGTGATAATGTGTCTCTGGAAGGATAAGTAATGGCAAGCATCCGGACCACATCGAGCTTTGATCTGCTCTCTAGATCTAGTAGACAGAGAGTCCATCCCCATCTCTGTGTTGGGTGACTCTTCGCCATGGTAGAAGAGGGTGGTGGGAGGCTATTGGTTGGTCTGCTACACGAGAGCCAAGCTCCCGTAGTTAGTCAGTTAGTAGAATAGCGAACAGCAACTTGGTAGCCTTAATTTTTTTATGCCATTCCTCAGGTACGGCTCTTCCAAGGACATCCTAGGCAGCGGCAGATTCTCATCGCACGAACGCTGTGCGCTCGTCAGGAGGATTCTCGGAGGACTCCTCGGAGGACTGCTGGGCGGGAGGACGCGCAAGCCAGCCTCACAACTCAGAAGAGAGGCGGCGCTAGCACTGGGGGTACCTTGCGAGCTCACAGACAACTGCAGGTGTTTAGACTGCCAGGTAATAAAAGTTATTTTATTTATTTATTTAATTATTTATTTCACAGAACTGAAGTTCCAAGGTACAAAATAATAAGAAACACAGTATACATAAATGTACAATACATACAAAAGATAATACAAAATATAAATTACATAAAAGAAGAAAAAGATGACACGTGTCAAAGATCGCAGAGATCTAGGAGAACAGTACCATCGACAGAAGAGTAAAAGGATGTATGAAAAGGATCGAGGTGTGCTGGTAGGCCATTTAGGAGCGCCATTGCCGTTTTTCTAAATTGAGTGCTCGAAGCTAAAAATTACACAAAAGAATAAGAAGATGACACGTGTCAAAGATCACAGAGATCTAGGAGAACAATACCATCGACAAAAGAGGAAAAGGATGTAAGAAAAGGATCGAGGTGTGCTGGTAGGCCATTTAGGAGCGACATTGCCGTTGAACCGAATTGAGTGCTTGAAGCTCCACAAGCCTCGACTAGGATCAAAAACAATGGATGGCTACGAGCACGGGTGTACTTATCTGGAACATAGAAGTTAAAACATGCAAGAATCCTAGGGTTGTGAATTGCACCGCGAAGAAGAAGAATGAATGTTTGAGAGCAGCAATTTTCCTCCGGGACTCTAACGAATGGAAGGAAAGCATCCCTAGAAGAAAAAGAGTTGGGTAATGTTCGGAATTGATTGAATTGAATGGATAGTTAAGTAAAAAATATTTTTTTCGAGCATGATAATGTATTTTAAGTGTTTTTCAAACATTAGTGTGCATTAAGAACTATAACACTTATTTGGATTATTTTTTATTTTTATTAGAATATTTTTCAATATTTTCAATAATTAAATACACACAAACAATTCTACATCAAATTCTACGCGTCAATTCATTCAGAAAAAATATCGGCAGACGCGGGATTCGAACCTCGAGCGCTGCACCTTGGCTACGTCCTATACAAGGCATTGTCCACACGACCATTCTCTGCTTGGACAGACAAACATCATATTTTGTGACCCGGATGGAGGACGAAATTTCATCAGTCTTTGATTTGATCTAAAATAAATGTCAATGTGCATCTCAACGAGTTCTTTGCTTTAGCAACCTGCTCCTCATACATCCACCACGCGTCCTTATAACGATCCCGGTGATATATGCCTTTAGATAAGAAGCGCTTAATGAATGACTCTTTACATGTATTGTTTACTTACAGTGTCACTACTTCGATTGCGGGGACACAGACAGCGAAGCAAGCGACATATCCATGTCGCTGTTCGACATTGATTCAGAAGAATGGGCCTACATCCACACCACGTCGTCAACATCCCAAAACAGACAGGAAGAAGACGAACACCTCTACAACGCGACGAGATACGAGAACGACGCGAACCAAACGGCGCAGAACAGTGAAAACTTTTGCGTTCATCAAAATGGCAGTGGTTCACAAGACGGCGGCGAGTCTCAAGACCCACCGCCATCTTGTTCAGCATGTGTCGCACAAAATGGCGTAGCATATTGCTCTCAATGTGAAGACTTGGCTCCTTCTTCTTTGGAAATGGCAGCCGGCACACCCGTACTTTTGGACCATTTGCTAAACAATCCAATGTCGTGCACAATTCAGTGATAATCAATGTCGTAATATAATTATTTACATGTATTTAATGCGGTAGACGGTATATTACGTCGTGAATTGTTGATAATATTCATAATCGGTAAATATTCTAGCTTATAAGGCACTCCACGTAACTTCTTCTACTTCGTGTCAGCGACGTCAAATTATTTCTGCCCAGTATCTGGCAAACATCGATAGCCCGCGTGTTGCTTAGCATTAGGTCAATTTAGGCAATTCCACTCATAAAAATAAACCGCGAGCTTCTGGAATCGCCTCGTCGGAAGCCTCTCGCCTTTCGATTGGATAAGTCGGAGCTAATAGATGATAAACCATTAAATTACAATAAAAATCAAACATTGGAAATTAAATGAAACATTACAAATGAAAAGTAAATAAAGAAAAATATATTTCAACTCTTGTTATTCGTTTCAACGACGTTTAATTACTTTTGCCCAGTATCTGACAACGTCGATAGCCCGTGTGTTGCCAATCATTAGGTCTTGAGGTTTGCAGCTTGTTGAACACATGGAGCAGGATCTTAGGTGTAAGGCGGTCTGCAGGTCTCCGCATTCACACAATAGTGGCTCTCCCTGCCGAAGAATTCCCCACCTCTCTAGGTTGTCCTTTGTTCTACTGACTCCGGTTCTTGGTCGGTTTTGCCAGTTGGGTGGCCTTTGAAGTAATGAAATCCTCTGATGCCACTTGTTGCCAGAGCTGTTGTGTCTCATTTTCAGGGCCTGGGATGTGAGAGGTTGTGTGGATCTCAGAAAGCTGCTTCGCGACTTCAGTCTGCGTGTTGGGTGTATCTGATTATACAAGCAGTGGGACGGTCGGTTGATATCCTTACGCATTTCTTCGGTGCATATGACTTTGCGTCTTATGTTTGGTGGTGCGATACCAGCCAAGGGGTCCACGTAACTGCAGCTATTTAACAATGCTTATTAAGCCATCTTGTATAAGTGCGCGTGGAGAGACAATCTGATCAGCCAGAGCAAGTACAAACACTCTGCAGCTGATACGTAGTCCTGGCATGGTCTTTAGCAATCATGCTTTCAGTTTCGCGTCACCTTCTTCTTCGTAATACCAATCCGGAGTATTTGCTTTCAACAACAAAATCTTGCATTTAAATATCCACTCCTCTCGATGCTCTGCAACCCTCGTCAGCTCAGCATAAGAGCTGCGACTCGTGTCCTCGAACACTTGCTGCAAATAATCTCGTCTATTGCGCCGTTTACAGTTTCTACCCTCAACCATCCCTTGCACAATGTCGTAAAGAAGACCATCGCTGCGCATGATGTGACCGATCGCCTCTCTGAGATGGTTCTTACTAGGTGCCTATCTTACTTGATTATGCTGAGAGCCTCATTGTTCGTGACGTGGTCTCTCCAAGAAGTTCTGACAACTCTTCTGTAACACCACATCTCAAAGGCCTCTAGTCTTTTTTATCACATTCAGATAAGCACCATGTCTCACAGCCGTACATCAAGATGCTCCAAACAAATGTTTTGGCAAGTTGCTTGCGGAATTTTATATTAATATTTTTTGTCTCAAGAATTATTTTTTTTTGAACGCTAACCTCATGTAACATTTAACGCTTAAAATTACATATAAGCCATATAAGAGCCTTGTTTTGAATACATTCTTTGTATAGCTAACGATATTTTTCATATGATTCCGTCTAGTCTAGCTCTTCTATTGATTTTTCAAGCCTGGAGTTGATAAGTTGTTTTTTTTTATTTTCTGTACGTGTTTGTATTAAAATCAATATTTTTTGCCCCTCCGAGCGTGCGTTTGAGATAAGCCGGCGGGTATAGCTCAATGGTCAAAGCGTTAGCTTTGCAAGCCAAAGGTCGTGGGTTCGATCCCCGACGGAGATTTAAAAAAGAAAGTCGTCCAGTGAAGACCACCCATTCATAGTAAATTCCTGTAATAATAAAGGATGATGCATGAATCTCGGGCTGCAGTCTATGACGTTGGCGGATCAACACTCCACATGCAGCGTTCAGCCCATATACACTATGGTAAGCGTCATAGATGGACGGGCAGGACATGTATGTCGAAGAGACGACGGTCGATGGGGAAGAAAAGTATTGGAGTGGCGCCCAAGAACTGGCAAACGAAGCATTGGCCGACCCCCTACAAGATGGACTGACGATATAAGAAGAATAGCGGGAGTGACCTGGATGCGTGAGGCGAAGGATCGAAGAGGATGGAGACTCATGCGGGCGGCCTACGTTCAACAGTGGACGGACAATGGCTGATGATGGTGATGATGAAGCGTCATAGAATTCCACAGATGAGACTTCAGAATTACTATCACCATCTGTGGGTATTCTCCTGCAGACATTTCGTTCAACGACTTATTTGTGTCGCCATATTGGTATTTTGACAAGTCGGGTCACGAGTGTGACGTTAGTTATGTACATGGCTGCTTGTCTTTGGTGCGCCGTTAAATCTGCAGATCGCCACTTGCGTCGCTGGGCTCTCGTCCACAATGAGCGCTTAGCGGCCAGCAGTTGTCCCCCGACCGCGATGAGTGTCGTATTGTGGCCGGCCCGGCGCCTGAAAGCATGTTATACCGCCCGGGCCGGAAGTTTCTCAAGTTATTGTAAAAATATATATATGTCAGTGTCCTAGTTCTAAGAGTCTTGCTCGGAAATCTCATGTGTCTGTGTAAACACCAAGTATGAGAACAAATCCAAGAAATACGGTAAATTTTTGGGAAATACGAAGAATATGGAATGGACCCATTGTCCACTCTGTATTGCCTACATATAATAAACACGACCCCGAGGGATGGCGTGGGAGGATCGCTGGGCGGAAGCGAAAGGGTTCAAGCATGGACGTCGCCCATAAAAAGTATTTTTTTAAATAAATTAATTGACACGCATACGTATTCCAAACAAGCCATGTCTTATATGAAACTTCTCTCATAAATAAATCTGACAAAAATAAACGCTTGGTGAAAACCCTCCCTGTCCCAGATGGTGACCCGTTGTTGGCGCACGCAAAAAGCTACGCGTTAAGAGAGTAGCTGAAAGCTTTCCTGTAATTCTAGATGCATCAGTTAGATGTCAAATAGACCTCAGCCTAAAAGGCTGGGATGTAAGTATGCTGCAGCGTGTGGAGCATTGCCTTCTTTAGTAAGCCTTTGCTAACCAAGAAATATGTATGAATGGATGAGAAAATGGTAGAAAATAGACAAATAAATGGTAGATGCTGTTGGAATTAAAACCACGAACCTTTGAAACCATGTTCATTTCGTTACCCGTTTCTGACAGCTCGTCCATTTGCACCGCCCACTGAAGGCAGTTTCGTTATGCGAGGCATATTTTTAAGGGTGATTTCTTCACGGTGATTAGAACGACGTTCTGGAGACCTGTACCAGTTGGTCCTAAAGAGCGGCTTGACTTAAGTAATGACACGCGGTTAGCAACAGGTGGCACCATTTATGTTTTTGTCTGTGAACAATATTGCTTAACTTTAGTGATTTAGCTAGAACCGCGCATATGACGTTCTATTACCGCTGATCTACAATAGTTCCGTGATTAGTAGCGCCAGCCTTGGGGATTGAAGAAAAAGGTGTTGTATAGGGTCCGCCAAATAACTTTTTTTTTTTTGAAAATGGGGTGCAAAACATCGAGTGTAGCTTCGGCTGTGTGGCGTCCTGTTGAAACCAAATTGTGCACAAAAATGGCCTGTGTTTCGAAGAAAAAACCAAGCGGAAGAATAAAACTAATTATCTGACTGTGTTACCATTCACGAAATAAGCCCTAGTTGAAAAAAAAAAACACGTTAGATTGCGGACCCTATAGTTTTGCTCTCTTGTGGGCATGCTTAGTGTTTGAACCAAGTCTACCTTTGCCTCTCGACCGACTGTATTAAAATGTCAAATCGTCGTTCTCACAAAATCAAATCGTCGTTCTTCCAGTATTCTAGGCAGGAATGGGCTTTCGAAATTCATTATACGGCTGCATTGGCTCTTGTTGAAACATATGGTCGTAGCTACTAATTATTTCTGTCAGTTGCCATTGTGCCTCGTTCTAAGACATCTCTGCATACGAAAGTCTTGGGAGCATATATTGTTCCTAACGACCCCCAAGGCAGAAGCCCTGGGACCAAGAGACGGCTGTTGTCTAACGTTTTTGCCATTGTGTCCTTCCGCTGAACGAATATGGTTGTGTATACGCTTGAACAACGCTGGAAAATATTGCGACATTACTTTGAAAATCATGGTAATGTTGCAGAATGTGCGAAAATTGCGTACGGATTTCGGAAGAAGAGAATCACCGTCATCTCCGTATGTTCGTTATCTTGTGAAAAAAGTAAAAGAAACTGGCATCCTCATCGATAAACCAAAGCGTGAAAAGCCAAAAACAGTGCGTACACCCGAGAATATTGCTGCTGTGGCAGAAAGTGTGCGTGAAGCGCCATCAATGGCGCTTCCATGCGGCGCGGCCATGTTGAACGAATTTTTGTTCACAAAAATTAAAGAGGAGGATATTGGCAACATTTGGTTTCAACAGGACGGCGCTACGTGCCACACAGCAGAATCTACACTCGATGTTTTGCGCCCTGTTTTAAAAAAAAGTTATTTGGCGGACCCATTAGTATCTTAGGCATATTTTGAGTATTTTATTAACAGAAATCTCATTTTCAGCCCAACGCTCCCGAAAGATAAATCATTTAGTGTTATAGAGTGGTTTTACTCTACCGGGTATAGCTTAATGGTCAAAGCGTTGGCTTTGCAAGCCAAAGGTCGTGGGCTCGATCCCCGACAGAGATTGAAAAAAACAAGAAGATTTTAATCGATACCTGAGCTCCAAAATAACCCCGTAAATTTGATCTCTCGCCCGTAAAATGCCATCATAGCCTATCAATTAAAATTGGTAGAAGAAGAAAGTCGTCCCGTGAAGACCACCCATTCATAGTAAATTCCTGTAGTAATAATAATAAAAGATGATGCAGGAATCTCGGGCCGTAGTTTATGACGTTGGCGGATCAACACTCCACATGCAGCGCTGAGCCATATGCACCATGTTGAGCGTCATAGAATTCCACAGATGAGAATTCAGAATTACTATCACCATCTGCCGGTGTTCTCATGTATGTGTTCACATAAAAAAGTACATATAGTCGTAAAGAAAGGGTTAAGTTTGATGTTTCGGTTACGCCACTGTATCGCTGCGGTCGACGTGTCGCCAAATAAACCGAAAAGGTCAGAATGGTGGACATAGGAATTTTTCACATCCCTTTGTCTCTAGTCTTACTGAATGACGAGGGCTACACAGTCAAGCCCACTTGGTGACCCATCCAAACCGCGCTACGAACGAAAGTACAACTAAAACACACAACCGGAAATGCGTCACTTTATTTTAATTTACCACGATGTATAAATATATATATTGATATCCTCCTCTCTTATTCGATATCGATTTATTTGATGGAGGATGCAAGAGCAGGTTCTCAATATAAAGAACTTGTTTTTGTTTCACTATACGCGTTTATTTGTCAATTGCCGGATTGATGCTACGAGGAAAAAATGTTCAACCATTAGCTTCAAAATAATAAGAAATAAACAAGAAATAACTTCTCGAAAGAAATTGACAGGCGTATACAACTAGGATGGGCAGCATTTTGGAAAACTGAGGTACATTTTGAAGCGAAAATTCCGCAATGTCTTAAAACTAAGGCGTTTAACCAATGCATCCTCCCTGTATTAACTTATGGCGCAGAGACGTGGAATCTAACAGCAGGTCTTACACATAAAATAAAGGTCACCCAACGTGCCATGGAGATATCCATGGGAGGAGTGTCTATAAAAAATATAATCTCAAAATGAAGATATTAAAAGAAGAACTCAAGTAGTGGAGGATACACAAAGAATTGGCACACCCAAGTGACAATATATGTTGAAGAGACGACGCTCAAAGGGGCATAAAAGTGTTGGAGTGTCGTCCAAGAACTTTAAATCGGTCGAAGCAATTCATAATGGATTGACGACATCAGCAAAATAGTGTAGAGTAGTCTGGATGCGGAAGGCGAAGGATCAAGAAGGATGCAGACTTATGCTGGAGGTCACGTTCAACAGTGGACCGACACAGGCTGATGAGGACCACAATTTCAAGGATACATAATCAATTGGTGATCTTACGAGGACGCATTAAAAACGAGAAGTTAAATAGCATAGGGCGCGGATAAAAACTTGGATGGGTAACCGCCTGTTGGTAAGCGCGTGCCGTTGACTGAGGTCTATTTGACATCTAACTGATGCACCTAGAATCACGGGAAGGCCTTCAGCCACTCTTTAGCAAGTAGCTTTTTGCGTGCGGCCAGTAATGTGTCGCCATCTGGGTCTTCAAAAACAGGACGGGACAGGGAGGGTTTTTTACCAAGTGATACACAATCTGTCGGTATTCTCATGTATGTGCTTACATAAAAAAAAAAAAAAAACAGTGGACTGGCTGATGATGATGATAAGATGGCAAGATTCACAGCCTTAAAGAAGAATGCGGACGATACAGGCGCTGTATAGACGGCACTGCATAATACATTTTAGTCCTTCTAACCCCTCCTATACAAACATCATTATGTCGTTATATATGGAAAAGAAATGAAAATGTATGAAACAAACATACGCTAGATACCAGTGAATGATAGATGGTCCCTCTATTTTTCTGTAACGTACATTATGTACGTTATACAGGATGTTACATAAGTATTTTATTATACAGGTATATATATATAATTAAAACTAACATTATTAGATCTGCATGTCAGGCGAGCGAACAAAAATAAGATATAAATTATCGTTTTTCGAGGCTTTTCGGCATCAGCCTAAAAGAGCTATATCAAGCTGATATCGATATAACGAGTCCACCAAATAACTTTTTTTTTTTTGAAAATGGGGTGCAAAACATCGAGTGTAGCTTCGGCTGTGTGGCACGTAGCGCCGGCCTGTTGAAATCAAATGTTGCCAATATCCTCCTCTTCAATTTTTGTGAACAAAAATGGCCCGATAACGATTGCCATTGACTGTAACGGCCACTCCTTGCTCATTTTCGAAGAAAAATGGCCTGATTTTCAAAGTAATGTCGCAATATTTTTCAGCGTTGTTCAAGCGTATACACAACCATATTCGCTTAGCGGAAGGATAAAACTAATTATTTGTCAAATCAGACATGAGTTAAGTGTTACCATTCACGAAATAAGCACTAGTTAAAAAAAAACGTTAGATGGCGGACCCTATATATATTTTTCATACTGATATCAGTTCGTTAAAGCCCTTGCAGGCTGATATTTTGTTACTTATTTTTGTTCGCTCGTCTAACTCGCATATATAAAAATATGAGTCTTAGTTTTAGATTTAAGTAACTATGAGGCGTGGCGCGTCCAGAAGTCCTCTCATATAGAGCGGCATAGTTCACCAAGTGGCCATTAGGGGTGTTTGGCGTAACGACAGTCACCACCGCCCAGTCACTTTCTGCCCGGATCAGTAGTCAGTATTATATTTAAATTTAATTATTTTTGTGTTGATGATCTGCTCCTCATCCCTCCACCACGCGTCTCGATGACGATCCCGACGAAGCGGAGTCGCTTAAGTTAACGGGGGATGTGAATACGTATTCCATTACAAAACATCGTTAGCGGTTCTCGTGAAATTACACATGTTAAGCAGCATTGGACGCCGACCACAACATGGATTGGCTATCGCCTGTTACTTCATCATCATCAGCCTTTGTATGTTCACTGTTAAACGTAGGCCTCCCACATGAGTCTCCATTCTCGTCACTCCCGCTATTTTTATGATGTCATCAGTCCATCTTGTAGTGGGTGCCCAACGCTCCGTTCACCCGTTCTTGGTCACACTTTTCTTCTTTATGGAAAGTCATCTTTTCAACAGATTTTGGCTGGGGTGTATAGGTCAATGGTCAAAACGTTTGCTTTGCAAGCCAAAGTTCGTAGGTTCGATACCCGACGGAGATTTAAAAAAAAATTAATCATTTTCTAAGCTCTAAAATACCCCCGGTTATAAATATTAAAAGTTGGTGGTAGACGCAAGTAGTCCCGTGAAGACCACCCAATCATAGTAAATTGCTGTAATAATAAAGATGATGCGTGAATCTCAGGCTGTAGTCTATGACGTTGGCGGATCAACACTCCATATGCACCATGATAAGCGTCATAGAATTCCACAGATGAGACTTCAGAATTACTATCACCATCTGTCGGTATTCTTCTGTATGTGTAAACATAAAAAAAAATATTGTCACTTGTGTGGCTATTCTTTGTGTAGCCTCCACTCCTTGAGTTCTTCTTCAGATATCCTTGTCACTCCTCTCATGGTATAAATTAGATGTAAGGCATCCAGTGAACACCACCCATTCATTCTAAATCTCCTAAAATGGAATAATAGGTAAAATCAGGGCAGTATTCTACGAAGTTGGCGTATCAACAATCTACATGCAGTGCTTAGCCATAATCAAAAATGGCAAGCATCAAAGAATCCAACGATTTCTCCATTTATTGTTTATCCATATTCACCTGTATGTGTTTACTTAAAAATATATTTCGATTAAAATAAAAATATTCGAATAAAGTCACCCAGCGTGCTATGGAGAGATCCATGCTCGGAGTGTCGCTAAAAGATAGAATCCGAAACAAGGCAATACGCAGAAGAACTCAAGTAGTGGATGCTACCCAACGAATAGGCACACTCAAGTGGCAATGGGCAGGACATATCTGTCGAAGAGACGACGGTCGATGGGGAAGAAAAGTATTGGAATGGCGCCCAAGAACTGGCAAACGAAGCATTGGCCGACCCCCTACAAGATGGACCGACGATATAAGAAGAATAGCGGGAGTGACCTGGATGTGGAAGGCGGAGGATCGAAGAGGATGGAGACTCATGCGAGAGGCCTACGTTCAACAGTGGACGGACACAGGCTGATGATGATGATGAAAAATATTCAGTTACTTTTGTTAGCCCCTGTATTATTTTTCGTATGAAAAACAGAACAACTTCTTTATTTATACAAGAAATATAATAAATTACATCAAAAGGACAATATTTAAATATATTTATATATTTCGGGAAACCCTTTTTATTTTATTTCATAAATATTTAAAAGGGAAACGTAAAAAAATTCAAAATAAAAACGTTAAGCCGTAGTAGTAAAAAAAACGTACCTAAGTGAATTCACGTTAGGAGCAGTGATTGCTCGTTAAGAGCTTACTCTTATTATCTATATTATATAACTTCATACATGTGGTGGCATTGACACATGTGGTTTACAGAAAAATCGCTCCTGTGACGAAACCTAACGATTTTAAATTACATGCTTTACAGATTCCTGTAAAGAATACATGTAGGTTGATAAAGGGAATGACTGCAGTTCCGAGTTTCTATCGTAGATGTCGCAATGAGTACTGAAAGTAGCAAATATATATATTACGGCTGCCGATGTCAACGGTAGGGGAATTTTAGACGGCATATATCGACAACCGATGCGAAAGGGTTACATCAATTTTTAAAAAATCAAGCCTTGTCGGGATTTGAACCGACAGCGTCTGAATGAAAAACAAACGCTTTTACCACTACAATATGCCACATATATATCCAACACTCAGTTCTGTCAGTTGCCGTTATCTATGCCTTGTCCCAAGATATCTCTGCACCCAAATATCCACGTGAGAATATTGTGGCTAGAGCTCGAATATTTGTAATGACATCATTTACCGGCTGGTACAGCTCAATGGTCAAGGCGTTTGCTTTGCAAGCCAAAGGTCGAAGGTTCGATTTAAAAAAAAAAAAAGATTTTTAATTGATTTCTGAGCTCTAAAATTCTCCGGTTATTGTGAATTTCATCCTTCACCCGTAAAATACCAGTCATAGCCTATTTAATTAAAACTGGTGGCAGACGAAAGTCGTCCCGTGAAGACCACCCATTCATAGTAAATTCCTGTAAATAATAAGGATGATGCGTGAATCTCAGGCTGTAGTCTACGACGTTGGCGGATAAACACTCCACATGCACAGCTTAGCCATATACACCATGGTAAGCGTCATAGAATTCCACAGATGAAACTTCAGAACTACCATCACCATCTATCAGTGTTCTCCTACATAATAAAAAGCTTTGGTGAATTAACGAGAACCGTCGTCGGTCAAAAATCAAACGTTCGAAAACACAATCAATCCACAAAGAATAATTTCAAATTCAAAAAACGAACAAAAAATCTGTCAAAAGCAATCGACATTCAAAAAAAATCAATTAATGTCACACAGCAAATAATTCCGAATTGTATATTTAATCAAATGATTCAGTAATAAATAATAACATTTAAAAAAAAATCCAATGTAAATATTCATTGCGGAGGCGAGAAAAGGGCGAAAATTCCCTTAATGGTCCATTTCCCAATTTTTCATATTTTTCCCATCACTGGGGGGATTTTCCCGGCGTTTATTCGATGGGGTGGTGGGGTGGGGAGAGTCATTTACGACCCACCCTGTAGACAATCATTTCAAATCGGGAAAATATATCGAGTGGGGAAATTTATTCGCACAACAGATAGGACCATTTTTCTAATATTTCTTTCATTCAAGATTTTTCCCAATTTTTTTTACGTGACTCTTTATTTTTATTCAATACAATCTATGCATTCTCTCAGTATTTACAAATACTAGTTGTAAGCAAATAAAATGGTTTTAAAATTTGACGCCGTATTGACAGTATAATTTGTATTCCACCGAGCCGTAACGAAAGGGTTAATGTCTTGCATTAACTAAACAAGAGATGCTCTACGACCTCAATGAAGCGTCGAACAAAATTGGTCTGAAAATGAACATGGATAAAACTAAAGCCATGATAAATAGTCATATTTCCCAGACCTTTGACCCTCTTTCCATTGGAGGAACACAAATTGAGGTTGTAAACGACTATACCTATCTGGAACAAGTAACACAACTAGGACGAAGTGACTTATTAAAAGAAATCGACATGCGTATACAAAACTGGGATGGGCAGCATTTGGAAAACTAAAGTACATTTTTAAAGCTAAAATTCCGCAATGTCTTAAAACTGAGGCGCTTAACAGCAAGTCTTATACATAAAATAAAGGTCACCCAGCGTTCTATGGAGAGATCCATGAGAGGAGTGTCGCTGTCTGAAAAAAATGTTTAGGAATAAGATATGGAAGTGGTAATTGACATAACTGAGTGGCGGAAATTTGCGGTGATAATAATGTTAATTAATAGGCTGGTGCCGAAAGTCTCGATATACGTTCTTTCGTATTAATGTTTTTGTTCGCTCGTCGGACATGCATGTGCCGTCATATTACTTGTTTGACAGGTGTAATTCTGTGGATCCCCACAAGAGCGCTCTGTCACTAGCCGTCAGTCTGTGTCTGCTCAAGGCGTTAACAACACGAGCAGACCGAAAGTTTGTTAACCTTTTTAATTACATGTATGTGCTTCTGAAAAAGTTTTTGTGTTGATCCTCTGCTACTCATTCCGCCACCACGCGATCCGGTTAACTATCCTGGCGACGTAAAGTCGTTCTTTCTTTTAAGTAATGGGGATGTTATCATATTAAATCTTTTTCTACTTTATCCTAGCCATTTCCCATCATCTGGGGTCGGCTCTCCTGGTTCACGTTCGCCATGTCTGTCTGTCCTGCGTTGCATTCTCGGTCAAGCCCAGAGTTTTCAGATCCTTGTTTACAGCTGTAGTCCAGGTTGCCTGTTGTCTTCCATGTCTTCTTCTAATGTTAACATATTTAATATTGCATTAAATTGTTAAAATTGGCTTAAATTCGGGAAACGACAAATATTTGGTGTACAATATACAAGAAAAGAGATGCAAATGGTATTTTTAAATTAATTCTAAATGGAAAAAAATACGAAAATCGAGAAAATAAAAATTTCAGGAAAATATAAAGATGAGTATTAAAAATGACAAAAATATCAAATACTCGGACATTGTTTAAAAATGAACAATAAGTAATTGCGGAAATAAAGCTTATTCGTAGAGAAATGTGAAAAGGGCAAAAATAATAAAAAAATATGAGAAAAATTCAAAAATGATGAACAAAGCACAAAAGGAAAGAATTAATGAAGGACAAAGATATTTAAAAATTTGAAAAAAATATAGTCCACCCTGCTATATCGTTTTCATACGTTCCGCCGCATTTCCTTCCGAGACAATTCGTTCTACGACTCATCGGTAACGATGTTGGGCGCACTGGACGTCTGGCGCACTGGAGATTTGGCTCACGGTACAACTGGTGCACTGGCTGTATCGTCAATATAACCTAATCTTAGTTATATCGTCAACGAGACTTATGGATCTTTAGACGATCACTGGACAAATCCTTAAGTTAGGTTCCGTTTGCCAGTTTTTAGACGTCACCCCAACACTCTTCTTCTCCATCGAGCGTCGTCTCTTCAGCAGATATTTCCACTTTAGTGTGCCTATCATTTGTGTAGCCTCCACTACTTGAGTTCTTCTTCGGATATCTTAATTTTGAGATTGTATCTTTCAGCGACACTCCTCTCATGGATCTCTCCATGGCACGCTGTGACCTTTATTTAATGTGTAAGACATGCTGTCAGATTCAACGTCTCTGCGTCATAAGTTAATACAGGGAGGATGCATTGGTTAAACGCCTTAATTTTAATACTTTGCGGAATTTTGCTTCAAAAACGTACTTTAGTTTTCCAAATGCTGCCCTTCCCAGTTGTATAAGTTTGTGTAAAACACAGCAGCTGTAATATCAGAGTCGTGTTCGAGTAAAGATTTAAACAGAATTGTTCAAGCAGATTGATTGATTATAAATTTATTTTTTATGTAATCGCATTCAGGAGAGCAAAGCCGGTCAAGACTCTATGACGCTCAGCCAGGGAGGCTGGACGCTGCATGCGGGAAACGTGTGTTGTGTTCGTTTTTGTGTGCGGGTTGGGGAGATTGCAAGTGTATATTTATCTGTTTCTTGAAGAGATCCAGATTGTAGGACGCAGAAAACACAGATGCTGGAAGAGCATTCCAAAGCTTACCGCTTGCATTTATGAACTTTGGAAACTGACATTTCTTGGTCGACGCACATTAATGTTCGGCAAGTTTAAGACGAGTTGGTCGATTGTTGATGGGTGCAGGAGGAATTAGTTCTTTAAGTTCCGAAGAGCAGCGACCGTGGTAATTACAGTAGAAAAGATTAAATGAACCAATCTTACGCCTGTGTTCCATTGATTGCAGGTTAGACGTAAGAGTGTCATTGTTTATCAAACGAATTGCTCTTATTTGAACCGAGTCAATTCAATTTAGAAGGTATTTTATGCCTCAACACATAAGTGACTGCCGTATTCAAGGATAGCTCGGATTTATCCTTTATATAAAAGAAGAAGTTGTTTATCGTTGAAATACCTCAGTGATCTATATAAAACACCTAGTTTTTTGGAAGCGAGACCGGCTTTATACTTAATTGACTCGTAATATTTTACATTATTCGAGATTGATAATAATAATGTGCTATTGTCGATGTTTTTTTTTTGCGATTTTGCGTTTTTTCCATTTCGCATATCCGTTTAAAACGACAGCAAAAGGTTGTACATCATTTTTATTAGAGTCACGTATTCGCATTTTGGAATAAGACGAATTATTCAAAGGGAAAAGGTTGGCAAGAGAAGAGATGGATGAAGAAAAGAAGACAGAAGGTAAAGGATGACTTGAGGTAGGGGTCCTAGAGCAGCTACTATCGTTTGTCATAACGAATATGACGGGCAAGGAATTGAGAATGGAATATTTTCTTTCATAAATGCTCAAAGAAATATTAAAAAAAACTACATAAAAATACTCGTAAATCGACAATTGATACACAAATTATGTATTAACCTTTTAGGGTAATAAAAAAAAACGTGCGTTCCGGTGTTGGGTAGTACACAATAAAAAATCAGCGATTTTAAATCGGAAAATAAGAATATTTCATAGCTGATCCCTTTAATTAATTATAATTGAAGTCGAAAATTACAATAATTGAAATTTATAGACTGAAAACATTAAAAAATCATCTGGAAGCGCTCACGGAACGGGCATAAGTCCACTCTGGTTTCAAGCTTGATAGCTACTGCCGCTGGTCGTGGTAGTGGCCGGATATAGTGTCTCGCTTACCGCACATCGTCGAGAGACAAGGTCGAGGCACTCACAGCGCGATTTTGTTTCCGATGTTCACAAAACACCTCCGGTGTACCCTGTAGATAAATTCTGATTATTATTGATATTATTTTTAAATCAATGCGTGAATATATTATGGAGGAAAACCCAAGATCTTAACCTTGTATTTACTATATTTATAGAGATATTGGTGGTTATTAGAAGCAATGTGTAGAAGATACACATCACAGGGAAGGAAAGGTTAAATAAGTTTGTACATATTCTTCTTCCCATATCTGTTCCATATCTGGTACCCATGGTCACCACAAATTGCCGCCACTTTGTTATGTCAGCTAGCACTGTATATTACTATAGGACATATCTGCATCTGAAGGTATACTATTTATATAATCGTGTCGGAAACTACAGGCTCAGATCCTGTCTATCCTGAAATAGGTGACGGCAATGGCGTTACTCCCGGCCATCATAAGTTCTTCCTGGGTGCAGCTACTCGGACACAGCGCACACTCCAGAAGAACGCACACGCCGCAGTCACATTCAGTCGGTCCGCTGTAAAACTGACAGGCTTTCATTTGTGTCCTCGTCTTGCATACTCCGTTCCGAAGTCTGTTAAGGGACCTATATATATTCCACCCCTGGTCGTGTCCAGGGGCTAGGTGCTCTTTCGGAACAACCCAAGTATACCCATCAGTTGCGCTTCTCCACATGTTTACTCGCAGGGTGGCCTCAGGTATCAAAATTTCCGTTGTGTACGAGTCATTGAACGAATTGTCTGTGAACGATAGGTCGTGACACGTTATGTTCCCAGGGTATACAGGTGCTTAGGGACAAGGCATTCTGAGATTACAGAACTGTAAAATGGAAATTTTGCGCATGCAGCGTTAAGCATATGCAAAATGGTAAGCGTCATATAATCCACAAATGATAGGTGTCGAAATGAAACGTTCGAATGTTCGTTTGATCTAAATGTATTATGTGAGCAAAATATACTTACATTTACTATGTCGAGTAACGACCGAATATACGGTCTACCGCTAAATTTCAACGTTTTTCTTTTCATATATTTCATTGTTAAGTTAATTTATTTGTTGTATTATCTGCGAAAATTAAAATATTTAGAATAGAATATTTTTTAAATGTCATGTTTTAATTTGGGTAACACTCTACTTTAGTGTATAAAAATTGTCATAGACGAAACACGTCAAATAAACAACACCCATTCATAGTGAGTCCCCGTAAAAATGGGTGAATGCGTGAATGCCGTGACTGTAAGGTTGGAGAATCGTAATTCCGCATGCATCGTTTAGCCACTGACATCAGCTTGATATTGCTCTTTTAAGCTGATGTAAAAAAGCCTCGAAAAACGATCTTTTGTCTCTTATTTTTGTTCGCTCGCCTGACATGCACATCTAATGATGTTTAACTTAATTTTATAAAATTACAGGGCGTTTGCATACGCCATTTTATTTGTTGTGACAGTTGCTCCAATTATCTTGCTCCAGATCCTCTTAGATACATAAGAAACCTCATGAAAAAAAAATCAAACATAATAGTAGATTTAATTATTTATAATAATTATTAACATATAGCATATTTATAAGTATAAAAAATGGTTTTCGCACAAATTGTAATATTCTTGTAAAATATATTTGTGAAAAATCAATGTTTATTTTTTTCATGGAAAAAAAATGTTTAATATTCCTTTTTTTTTGATTTTTAGAATATATTTCTAAACTAATATATTTATATAGATGTACTAATTTTTAACAATTGAAACAAACATACAAATTTAACAGCAAACATCATCTTATATGGAATTTATATCATCAAAAGATCCCAACTTGCCTCCATCTCCAACATATGCTGCAAATAATCTCGTCTATTGCGCCCTCTGCAGTTTCTGCACTCAACCATCCCTTCCACAATGTCGTGAAGAAGACAATAGTGGCGCATGATGTGACCGTTCTTACTAGGTGCCTATCTTCCTTGATTATGCTGAGAACCTCATTGTTCGTGACGTGGTCTCTCCATTCGGAGAATTCTTCTGTAAGACCACATCTCAAAGGCTTGTAGTCTTTTTTTATCACTTTCAGATAAGCACCATGTCTCACAGCCGTACATCAAGATGCTCCATACAAATGTTTTGGCAAGTTGCTTGCGGAGCTTTAAATTAATATTTTTTGACTCAAGAATTGTTGTTTTCTTATTGAAGCTAGCCTTGCTTGATGTATGCGACTGTTGACTTCTCTTTTTGTTCTGCCATCGCAGGTGATCGTACTTCCAAGGTATACAAACTCTTTTGCATCTTTTAGGGTTACTCCTAGCATTGATATATTAATGTTCTGCTGCTCATTGCGGCTTACTCTCATGACTTTGGTTTTTGTGCTGTTTATCTTCACTTATTTACGTTAGCAGCTTATGCTTTAAGTAATCTTAAACTTTATTACATTATAAGTTGAATTTATGAAAACATATATACTGATGCTTAAATCTAAATTGTGATATTAATTACTTATTATTATATATGTATATTAAAATATTTATTATATATACAAATATATAATTTTGTTATTTCTTGTAACGGTTATATGCTACAACTAAAGAGCGATTTCCGACATATAATGCCTAAGTAAAAAAACGTTTTTTTTCTTCTAATCATCGATTCGATTACATATACAATTATACAAACTTGTAATAAGATAATGTACAGTGGAACCTCTCATAACCAGTAATTGGCATGACGAGCAAAAAATAAATAAAAAATTGCTCCCTTAATGAGTGACATTTTGCATAACGAGTGACGCAGAAAGTCCCAGCTCACAAGTGCATGACGCACTTGTGAGCTGGGACTTCTGCGTCACTGTCTGTGTTTAGCACTCGTACCGTTAGCACGTTAGTGTCGCATGTGAACACGCATTTATCTTAACCTATGTGCAGACATTATTTGTACATTTTTTTTTGAGAGTTTGGAGATGTCACATTTCTACCAAATTTTAAAGAGTCGGCTAAAACAAATGTCTCTAGACAGCTTAGTTTCGCTTAACGAGTGTTTAACATAACGAGCAAGATTCTGGAAGGAATTATGCTCGTTATGAGAGGTTCCACTGTATATATATATATTTATATTTAGGCAGCCGACAGAGATATATAGAATATGTTGAAGGTTAGCGTTGGCTATATGCTCCAATTTGAGGGAGGATATGAGTCGGAAAAATAATTATGTAGTTGAAATGTAATTTATTAAATATATATATATATATATAAAATATTAAAAATAATTTGAAAATATTAAATAAAAATAATAATTAAAAAAGATGTCCAAAATTTCTAAATTTATTCTTAAGAAGCGATTTATATAAAGAAATATTAATAATTAAATTAAATGTATGAATTATTTATATATTTAAATATATATATATTTAAAAAAAGGAATTGCATTTTTTAAATTATTTTAAAGGACAGTTATCCCTCCTATAACGGATATAGCTCAACGGTCAAAGTGTTTGCTTTGCAAGCCAAAGACTGTGGGTTCGATCCCCGACAGAGATTTTAAAAAAAAATGTAGAATACTCTGATATTGCGGCTTTTGGGTTTAGCCGTGTGTGGCGAATTATTGTCTTACAATATTTCGACCGCCATTGCAGGGGTCTTCTTCAGGGTTGATGACTTCTTTGTGAGTTGGTGTCAGGAGGTAGTTAAGCCGTTAGCCTAACGTACCTCCCCGAGCGTCATGTCGGGTAATCGTGTACGGTGGGTATGTTCTAAGGAGAGTACCTCCACGAACGTCATGTCGGACTGTGGATGTCCTTGCTTGTCTGTCTATGCTTTTGAGTATGTGCTAGAGGCGGAAGCCATTCTGTTTTGAGAATCAAGCCATCATCCCTGTTGATGTTGATGGGATGTCTTTTGAATTTCAATGGCTTCCCGTACTAGGCGTGCATGTTTTCCTTGTGTACGAGCCACGATTTCGGGTCCGAATGAAAACTTATGTCCCGTGTCAGCCAGATGCTCTGCCAGTGCTGACACCATTGGGTGGCCTAGTCTGCACGATCTCTCATGTTCACTCACTCTTTTCGCAATGGTTCGTGATGTTTGTCTTATGTAAACCGTGGGGCAAGCCTTACACTGTAATTTGTAAATTCCATCGCTCTCTAAAGGAAACTTGTCCTTGACCGGTCTGACACAGTCCCGGATGTAGGACAGAAATTGGTATGGCAGAAAAAGGTATGGCAGAAATTCGCCACACACGGCTAAGCCCAAAAGCCACAATATCAAACCTAGCCGTGAAAACCTAAGAAATGTACAATACTCTATCTACGCTCTACAATACTCCGGTTGGTGTGAATTTGATCCCTCACCTGTAAAATGCCAGTCATAGCCTATCAATTCAAATTGGTGGTAGATGAAAGTCGTCTTGTGAAGACCACTCATTCATAGTAGATTCCTGTAATAATAAGAATGATGCGTGAATCTCGGGCTGTATTCTATGACGTTGGCGGATCAACACTCCACATGCATGGTAAGCGTCATAGAAGTCACTCATGAGAATTCGGAATTACTATCACTGTCTGTTGGTATTCTCCTGTATTTGTTTAAATAAAAACACGCTTTTTATTTGTAATGCGGATTTTTTCTAAAGTGTCTGCGACGATTTTTTCATATAACGGTTTATTCTATGTTGTTATTTAGGATTAAGCGGCATTTTAAGACTAAAGAGTCAAGGCTTTGGGAGCGTCGGACTGATCATCCGATCTCATTAAAACGTTATAGGAGGTTTGTCTGTACACATTTGTGACGAGAAATGCATTGCGCATTTCAACAAGGAGAGTCGATTTAAAATAATGTATAAAGTATATTAAGTGCACTCCGGGTCCTGTATAACAACGCTTTCCGAATGTTGTTGGTTCTGCCGCGATACTGGCATCAGGCATGTTGATGGAGGCGCGGTCCATGCCATAATAAGGAAGCGTTGCGCTTCTCTGTGGGCTCGCTTTCGCGGCAGTCCCAACGTAATGGTCGCTGTCTTGGCGGATAGCTGGGACTCACGGTTGGAGGGGCACTAGATGCGCCTTCACAAAGGGGATCCGGTGCTCCACTCACTGAGTAATACAATAATAACAATGTGCTGTATGTGTACATGCGGATTTATATTTTCTTTCTATTCTGTTTAATTTAATTTTTATTTTTTTCTGTATTTGCTTGCAATTATTGTATGTAAAATTTTAATTACGACACTAGTGGCTGAATAAATGTTTTTTATTATTATCATTGTTAATGTAACACATTAAAGCAAATTAATTGGATCGAGCCACTCTTAAGTACCAAATACTCTTTGGAAGCGTCGTATTAATCATTCGATTTATTTGAAAAAATATATTTATAGTTATTTAGTTGAAAAGAGCGCCATTGCAGTTAAACTGAATCAAGTAGCAAAATACTCAGCAGTACCAACTGAAATTATGAACTCCATAATCGATGACTCGACATTATTGCAGGAAATTACGTTCAATGTTCCCTCCCGGTTCACTAGAGGCAGTGACCTGCTACATGTAAGGATATCCAAAACCAACTACGGTTTCTATTCTCCTATGTTAAGAATGTGTAGACTGGTTAACTCCTCTAGTGACTTGGACTTTTTCGGGGTGGACCTTCCAGCATTTCGCAGATCCCTCTACTAATGTACTAGATCTGTTGTTTTACTCATGTTCATGTTTTGTCTAAATGTATTGTCTTAGCTATTATATTGTTCTGTTTTACCATTTCATTTATTGTATTTTCTATTTTAAAACCGTATGTATTGGCCTAGGCCGTTAATTAAATAAAATAAAATAAATATAAGACATTGGATGTCTACGAGCATGGGTATATACAAATTGTTTTGTGCTCTTTTTTTGGTGACTATATGCTTAAAATGGAAAGCTGTTGTGGCAAGAGGTTTATCGTTCATAAATATATTATTGCTCGATACACTTGTTATTCTACAAATAAAAATGTAAAATATTTACTATATAAATAACTTTTTAGGCTTTCACGGCCATATATGGTATTATGGCTTTTGGGTTTAGCCATGTGTGGCGAATTACTGTCTTTCAATAATTCGACCGCCATTGCAGGGGTCTTCTTCGGGGTTGATGCCTTTGTGATTGTTGTCGAGTTGGTGTGATGGCTTCGAGAGCATCTCTAACTATTGCAAACGAGTAAGTGAACACGAGATATCGTGCAGACTAGCTGCAATAGCGTCAGCACTGGCAGAGCATCTGGCTGACACGGGACATAAGTTTTCATTCGAAACAGAAATCGTGGCTCTAACGCAAGGGAAACATGCACGCCTGGTAAGGGAAGCCATTAAAATCAAAAGACATCCACATCAACAGGGATGACGGTTTGGCTCTTAAAGCAGAATGGCTTCTACCTCTAGCACATACTCAAAAACCTGCACAGACAAGCAAGGACAACCACAGTCCGACATGACGCTCGTGGAGGTACTCTCCTTAGAACATACCCACCGTACACGATTACCCGACATGACGCTCGTGGAGGTACGCTCCTTGGATCATACCCACCGTATACGACTCTCCAACACTACCTCATAGAGGTGTGTAAGGCTGATGGCTGAACTACCTCCAGACACCAACTCATCACAAAGTCACCGACCCTGAAGAAGACCCCTGTAATGGCGGTCGAAATATTGTAAGACAATAATTCGCAACACACGGCTAAAACCAAAAGCCACAATACCATTTACTATTTAAATCCTATAACGTGTTACGAAGCAAAAATATAATTCTAATGTATGTAATAAGAATTATTTAAAAAAAAAAACATATTACATTGTATGTACTGTGGAAAATTAGCATGAATCCTGACTATTTAAATGTAAAAAAAAAATATTTTCTAGAATCCTGACTTGTATAAAAGTTCTTCTTCGTAGTATCAATCTGGTGTAAAATCTTGCATCTCGATCTCCACTCTATTTGATCTTATGCAACTCTCTTGTAGCTCAGCATATGAGCTACAACTCATGTCCTCGAACACTTGCTGCAAACACTCCCGTCTGGCACCCTCTGCATTTTCTATCCTCAACCATCCCTTCCACAATGTCGTGAAGTAGACCATCGTGGCGCACGATGTGACCGATCGCCTCTCTGAGATGGTTCTTATTAGGTGCCTATCTTCCTTGATTATGCTGAGAGCCTCATTGTTCGTGACGTGGTCTCTCCAGCAAATTTCGACGATTCTTCTGTGTGACCACATCTCAAAGGCCTCTAGTCTTTTTTTATCACTTTCAGATAAGCACCATGTCTCACAGTCGTACATCGAGATGCTGCAAACAAATGTTTTAGCAAGTTGCTTGCGGAGCTTTAAATTCTTGACTTATATGAAAATTAAAATACTTGAAATCACTGAAAGTAGATACAAGCTATTAGTTATTTGTGGCAAAAGTGGGAATCATTAAAAATTCTAATTATTTAGTTAAGTACTCGGGGATCATGCTATATTTTCTTGAATGTAACAAACTTTTTCTACTTAGTGTTGTAAAATTCGTATGGTATGTTGATGTACAGATAACGTTATTTTAAACATAACTAAGTTGTATTAAACATCCAAAATTCTTTAAAAAATTGTTATAATCAACTCTTTATCTTAGATTCATACAGTCGGGTACGACACAGGGCATTCTGCCACTCTATGCAAGTTGAGGGGATCAAGGTCCAAAACAACAAGTATCGAGGAATTTGCGGTGTACGAAATTATATGTATTAGTAATATTAACGTTAATAAGGAATGCTTACGCATCGATACGGAGCATGCACCACTCCGATACTCTCTGCCACTCATGTGGATTGAAGGGAAACGGTATCGAGGAATGTGCGGTGTATGACATTCAACGTATTAATATTACTTTTATAAATGCTTACTCGTGTTGTAAGCTAGGGTATAAAAAGGGGCCTCGTTTCAAATAAATTAGTATCAACTCTTTTTTTGATTTATCCTCAGTGCCGGAACCTTGGTATTCCGGCATCGCCATTTAAGCAGATGCCGTCATTTCGGGACCGCGACCTCGGTTCCGGAACAGTGTATAATGTTTTTTTTTTACAAAAATTTAAAACAGTTGTTACGATGTAATTATAATATTTAAATTTATATGAAATATTTAATTAATTAATTATTGTATGAAAAATATTAGGCAGGTATTACCTGGACATATATATATAATCGTGTCGGAAGCAACAGGGTCAGATCCTGTCTGCCCAGAAATGGGCGACGTCAATGGCGTTACTTCTGGCCATCATCAGGTCTTCGTGGGTGCAGCTATTCGGGCACAGCGCACACTCCAGAAGATGTGACAGAGTCTGCTCCGCGCCGCAGTCACATTCAGTCGGCCCGCTGTAAAACTGCCAGGCCCTCATTTGTGTCCTCGTCTTGCATACTCCGGTCCGAAGTCTGTTAAGGGACCTCCATATATTCCACTAATTAAAGTAAAAAACATTTATTTGATACATTTCTTGCAGATTTTTTAAATTTCCTTCTAACGCGAAAAACGAATAAAAGTAGGAAAACAATTTTGTCACTATATTAAAGAAAATAATTCACCATGATACCTGACTATTTTATTATTATCTTCTTTTTCGTAGTATCAATCCGGTGGATTGGTTTTCAGCAACAAAATCTTGCATCTCAATCATACTTGAGATGCGATAATTATTTTTCTTTGCTGATACATGGGATGTCTTTTAGACCTTTAATGTGGTATTTTCCCCTTTATTTCCACATCCTAATGCCGCTGACCATAAAGGTTCATCCGCCTTTAGAGAGTATTTACTACCTCCAGGACAATAGAGTGCCCTAACCAGCTTGACCTGATGAGGTTAGCTGGGTGTTGGCTTATTCCGGCCAACATTCGGTCCCTGTCTACATTGGCCGACTGATGTCGCTCACCCCCCACCACGAGAAGGAGATAGATCAGGATTTTACTTTCATCGAACCTGTGACCTTAAGGCATTTCGCAGAGTCCTCAAGTACTTTTAGGGGACCTGACTATTTAACTAAATCAATTTCATTTACTTCCTTAAATAAAGGGTCCGCCAAATAACTTTTTTTTTTGAAAATGGCGCTCAAAACATCGAGTGTAGCTTCGGCTGTGTGGCACGTAGCGCCGTCCTGTTGAAACCAAATGTTGCCAATATCCTCCTCTTCAATTTTTGCATTATTCAATTTGCCCGATAACGATTGGCATTGACTGTAACGGCCACTCCTTGCTCATTTTTGAAGAAAAATGGTCTGATTTTTAAAGTAATGTCGCAATATTTCCAAGCTTTGTTCAAGCGTATTCACAACCATATTCGTTTAGCGGAAGGATAAAACTAATTATCTGTCAAATCAGACATGAGCTAAGTGTTACCATTCACGAAATAAGCACTAGTTAAAAAAAAAACGTTAGATGGCGGACCCAATAATAGAATAAATGCATAATGTTAAGATTTTAAGTGAAAAATTTGGCCAAATAATCTTTCTCTGCTTAATAACTATAGGATAATTGTTAAATAATTATTGAAAATTGTATTCGCAAATACGTGCCAAATTTTTGGCAAATTGTATTATACCTATTACTGTTAAATAAAAAATACTCGGCGACGAAATATGTAATATATAATACGAAAATATATAAAACTATCGAAAATTATGCTTTGGCAATGTTTTTTACTAATATTTATCCCCCATCGTCATCATCTTCTTCGTAGTACGAGGGCTATCTGTAAAATATGGCGCTACAGTCCTGAAAAGCGCTGTTATGGTGGCTCCCGCGATTCTGTAGTGTACCTTGGTTCCCCCACTCCAAATCCCTTCAAACACCCACCCTAGAGCCTGGCTTAGCCCCAAGTGACTACCATCTCTTCCCTGACATGAAGAAACACCTGGATGGAACGCATTACGGCGATAGAGAGCTGGAAGAAGCTGCTCTCAGGTATCTGCGTGGCTAGGCGGCAGATTTTTTCGACTCGGGCATTCAAAAGCTCGTATACCGCATGCAAAACGCATTGACCTCAGTGGCGACTATGTAGCAAAATAGGTAAAAGTCTCAACTTTCCAAAAATGTACGCATTCATGGAATTAAACATGTTTTACACTGTGAAACTTATATTACGGATAACCCTCGTATGTATCTCTCATCATGATTATCTTCTTCATAGTAGTATCAATCCGGTGGATTGGTTTGTAGCAACAGAATCTTGCATCTCGATCTCCACTCTACTCAATCTTCTGCAACCCTCTTTAGCTCAGCATAAAAGCTACGACTCATGTCCTACAACGCTTGCTGCAAATACTCCCGTCTAGGGCACATTTTGCAGTTTCTCCCTTCAACCATCCCTTCCACAATGTCGTGAAGACGACCGTCGTGGCGCATTTGTGCCACGATCATATTTAGTGTATATTACATAACACCGTAAATTGCCGTTTCATAGTATCGATTTCTGATCTCTAAAATACCCCCGGTCGATGTGAATTTGATCCCTCACCCGTAAAATGCCATTCATAGCCTATTAATTAAAATTCGTGGTAGATGTAAGTCGTCCCGTGAAGACCACCCATTCATAGTAAATTCCTGTAATAATAAGGATGATTCGTGATTGTTGGGCTGTAGTCTATGATTTATTTATTTATTTATATACAGAATCGAAATTCCAATTTTTTTACAAATATTTAGAAACGAAGAGTAAACATAAATATACAATAAATAGAGAAAATAATAAAAAATAAAAATAACACAAAAGAATAAGAAGATGACACGTGTCAAAGATCACAGAGATCAAGTAGAACAATACCATCGACAAAAAGAGGAAAAGGATGTAAGAAAAGGATCGAGGTGTGCTGGTAGGCCATTTAGGAGCGACATTGCCGTTGTACCAAATTGAGTGCTTGAAGCTCCACAAGCATCAACTGGGATCAAAAACAATGGATGGCTACGAGCACGCGTGTACCTATCTGGAACATAGAAGTTAAAACATTCAAGAATCCCAGGGTTGTAAATTGAACCGCGAAGAAGAAGGAATGAATGTTCGAGTGCAGCAATTTTCCTCCGTGACTCTAGCGAATGGAAAGAAAGCATCCCTAGAAGAAAAAGAGTTGCGTAATGTAAATGATGTAGGCGGATCAACACTCCACATGCAGCGCTCAGCCATATGCACCATGGTAAGAGTCATAGAATTCCACAGGTGATACTTCAGAATTACTATCACCATCGGTCGGTATTCTCCGGACTTTATTTTATGTGTGAGACCTGCTGTTAGATTCCACGTCTCTGCGCCATAAGTTAATACAGGCAGGATGCATTGGTTAAACGCCTTAATTTTAAGTACTTTACTTTTCCAAATCCTGGCCATCTCAGTTGTATACGCCTGTCGATTTCTTTTGAGAAGTCCCAGATAGGTATAGTCTCTTTATATGTGTATGTAAAATTCTCATTTTTATGGCTCTGGTGGCTGAATAAATAAAATTATTATTATTATTATGGGAGCAGACATGATGATGATAAGTTTGATATTTTGACTTACGTGATGAAATTTCTTTTCAAGCCAATTTTATATTTTTCCACGTTTCGTTGCTTTCCTTTTTCCAGTGGCTTTCTTTCCATCCTTTGTGCTCAAAAGGCGAAATTAAATACAAATTTTACCCCGTTTGTGAATAAGACATGTTCATTTGGATCTAGACGGCTTTGAAATAAAAAAAAAACAGTCGAGTCACTTAGCGATTCAAAAAATTCCAAAAAAACAAACACGACATGACGTAAAAGCCATGGCAATCATTCAATTAAATTTTATTAATTTCTTTCAGAAACATTACAACATCCTACTCTCTCTCAAGAGGGGGAGTTATTACGTCGCGTGACGGCAGGATGAGGAGCAGGTCAGCAGACAAACACTTTCTTTTTGAAGCACATTGATTATACTTACTTAAAAGTTTACAAGCTTCCGGCCAAGCGGGATGACATGCCGCGCGGCCGCAATGCAACCTTGCCTCGCTAAAAGGTGGGGACCGACTGCCGATCTCCGCGCTGTCTCGGCTTTCGCTCGCGCCACGAGCGGTGGTTTTTGACTTACACACAAAATGACAACACGGCGCACCTAAATGCACGACAAGCGACCAGAAATAAGAGACGAAAGATTGTATATCGAGGTTTTCGGTAACAGTCATCAAGGACTACATCATGCTGATGTCAATTACAAATACAAACATATTTAATACGATCCTGAAATAAGATATAATACAAGAGAAACAATTAGGTATTTAATATTATTAACAATAATTATTTAAAAGTTCCGAATGTCGCTAAACAGAAGACTCCACGAAATTACTTTGATAAATAAATTCGTGGAGCTCATGTCGAAACTGGGCTTCTCTCAGGTGGAATATACTAACATCAGCACGATGTAGACCTTGCCGACTGGTACCGAAAACATCGATATACAAGCTTTCGTCTCTTATTTTCTGTTAGCTTGTCAGCTCATGTGTGTGTTAGTTATATACATCACCACTTGAGCGCTGGGTGACAGCCTAAGTGCCGACGAACGAGTCAGTTATGTGTTGACGACCGAGAATGTCGCATTACGGCCAGCGGCATCTCATTCCGCCTGGTCGGAAGCTTGTAAAGTCTTAAGGTAAATATAATCAATGTGCTTTTAAAAAAGTCTGTGTTATCAAATCTGCTCCTAATCCTGCCATCACGCGACGGAGTAACACCTTTTTGAGAGAAAGAAGGATGTTAATATCAATATTCGAGGCGATATGGTTGAACAGTCTGATCACTCTCCCGAGAGGCATAGTCTCTGGCAGGTAAGTCTTCATCAAAATTACCATGTCCACTTCCCTAACTGGCATTTTACGGGTGAGGGATCAAATTTTAAAGCTCAGTGAATTTCTGTAATAATAAGGATGATGCGTGAATCTCGGGCTGCAGTCTATGACGTTGGCGAGTCAACACTTCACATGCAGCGCTTAGTAAGCGTCATAGAATTCCAGAGATGAGACTTCAGAATTACTATCACCGTCTGCCGGTATCCTGCCGTATGTGTTTTCGTAAAAAACATATTTAAAAATAAAATATGTTTATTTAAGTATCTTCTTCTTCGTAGTATCAATCCGGTGGATTGGTTTGCAGCAACAGAATCTTGCATCTCGATCTCCATTCCTCTCGGTCCTCCGCAACCCTTTTCAGCTCAGCATAAGCGCTACAATTCATGTCCTCGAATACTTGCTGTAAATACTCCCGTCTAGGGCGCCCTCTACAGTTTCTACCCTCAACCATCCCCTCCACAATATCGTGAAGAAGACCATCGTGGCGCATGATGTGACCAATCCATCGGGTGCCTATCTTCCTTGATTATCCTGAGAACCTCATTGTTCGTGACGTGTTTCTCAGGAAAAACATTATTTAAAAATAAAATATGTTTATTTAAGTATATAATTTAAAAAATACGTATTTTGTGACTTGGGAATTGCAAAAATACAAAAACAAACGTGAAACATCTAAGAAAACACGAATATAATAAAAGAAAAAAATCTCATTTTATATTTGAAGGTAGGCCTAAATAATAGGTGCTCTATTTACAATACCGTTTCGGTTAGGTATGTTTAAGGCACTTGGCAACACGAGGCTGGCAAGTGCGTCGGTAGATTAGCCACAAACGTGAAGAAAAAAAAAACAAAGACCTCTATTATGGAACGTTTTGAATTTGACATGAGTTTAGTTGCTTATTATTTTTTTGTTGTTTTTTTTTGTACACAGTGGTGTACCATATGTTTATTTATTTTACATTGAATAATATAATTATAATTTAATATAATAGCATCAATATATAATAGTGCAATGGAGAGATCCATGCTCGGAGTGTCGCTAAAAGATAGAATCCGAAACGAGGAAATACGCAGAAGAACTCAAGTACTGGATGCTACCCAACGAATAGGCACACTCAAGTGGCAATGGGCAGGACATATCTGTCGAAGAGACGACGGTCGATGGGGAAGAAAAGTACTGGAATGGCGCCCAAGAACTGGCAAACGAAGCATTGGCCGACCCCCTACAAGATGGACTGGCGATATAAGGAAGAATAGCGGGAGTGACCTGGATGCGGAAGGCGGAGGATCGAAGAGGATGGAGACTCATGCGGGAGGCCTACGTTCAACAGTGGAGGGCTGATGATGATGATGATGATGATAATAGCATCTCGCCCTTTCCCATCATCTGGGGTCGGCTCTCTTTGTGGACATTCGCCACGTCTGCCTGTCCTGCGCTGCATACAGATCCTTGCACAGTTGCAGTCCAGGTTGCCTGTGGTCTTCCAGGTCTTCTCCTCAGCGTGGGCATGTTGAGGGCTTTCTTCACCATGTGGTCCTCATCTCTCATAAGTTAATGCGAGTAGAAAAAATAAATGTCAAGTAAATGTCGGAGGATCGGTGTGTGTAGTGGAAGTGTTGTGATCTGTGGATTGCTGCGAAAGTATTGTAATGCTTGTTAGGAAGAGATGACTGGAAATACACCGACATTCCGAACAAGAAAGAAAATAAATAATAACACGGAATAATGTCACGAGGAATTTAATGCAATTGACTCGTAATATTTAACATTATTAGCATTTATGAAGCAACTTTGGAAACTGCCAGTTTTTGGTCGATTTCCGACAGACGTTAACCGTGTATGGATGTTCGTCAAGTGTAAGACGAGTTTGTCGGTTGTGGGTGGGTGCAGGAGGAATTAGTTCTTTAAGTTTCGAAGAGCAGCGACCGTGGTAATAACGGTAGAAAAGACTAAGTAAACCAATCTTACAGCTGTATTCCATTGATTGTTAGACGTAAGAGTGTCATTGTTTATCAAACGAATTGCTCTTCTTTGAACTAATTCAATTAAGTTTAGAAGGTATTTTGTGTCTCCAATCCAAAGGTGACTGCCGCATTCAAGGATACGTCAGATTTGTCCTTTATATAGAAGAACAAGTTGTTTATCGTCGAAATATCTCAGTGATCTATATATATAATACAACTAGTTTTTTGGAAGCGAAACCGGCTTTATGCTTATTTGACTTGTAATATTTGACATTATTCGAGATTGATAATCCAAGCATGTTGATGGAGCTTGCTTTCGGAAGAGAACAACCGTTGAAAGATACAGGATCCATAGCAGTCTTCTTAGTGAAGAAAGTGCATGATTGGGTTTTGGAAATGTTGAAACTGACGAGGTTGAGGTCGCCCCATCGTGAAACCCTTTCAAGAGACATGTTCATCTTCTCCACCAGAGATTTCCTAGTAGCAGACAGTTCCGAATGTCGAATTTTTCGAAAATTACTTATGGACGCCTTTACTGCTTGTCCAATTACGATTAAATTTCGTATTTATGTTAACTGCGCATCGGGGAAGGTTTCTGTATCATTAAAACCATTTTACAACTCAATCTAACACTATTTAAAGATGAAAAAATCCAGTACTGAGGTTCGTGAATCTGTCGTTTGTTAATTTAAGTCGCCTGAGTTTCGCAACTTTCGTACTCGATGTACATACTTAGTCTAATTGTAAGGGGGGACAATCAAATGTTGTAATGAATTTAATTGAATTATTTATTAAAATAAATAAGTATTTATATCAGTTTGATATAGTTTTTTAGGCATCGAAAAACAATCTTTTGTCTATTATTTTTGTTCACTCGCCTGACATGCACATCGAATAATGTTAGTTTTAATTACATAATATTATACGGCGTTTGCATACGCCATTTTATTTGTTATGACAGTTGCCACATGTCATGTTGGTGCAACTGTCATCTTTAATTCGCTTTTTTGCCGCGATCATTGGCGGCGCGACATGTCACAGTGTTCGGCAGCGCCCGACCGGCGAAATGCCACACAGGTCGGGCGTAGATATCAAGTCTTTGGTAAAATAAACGCGAATTGTGAACCAAATACAAGTTCTTTTGATTGGGAACCAGCTCCTGCATCCTTCCTCCACGCAGCCACGTGACGAACCCGTGACTTGTCGTCATTTTAAAGACGTGGGATGTCAAAATATATTGTTTTGTGTGAAAATTAAATTCTTTCCTGTCCTGAACAACGTCGAGTACAATGCGCTAGTGACAAAAAATTTTTTTTTTATTAAAAAGTTCGATTTTCGATGATGTTATTTATAGATGGAGCATTTGGGAATAGTGGTAGTCAATATATCGCTCGTTGCTCGTCCCTTGACAGCTACAAGTGATGTATTCTCCAAGTTCTGTTACGGTCGACGACAAATCGCAACATTCCGAACAAATGTCGCCAACAGCTACAACATCAAACACAGTAAAGAAATAAGCTTTAACCCTTTCGTTACGACTCGGTGGAATACACATTATACTGTCAATACAGCGTGAATTTTTCAAACCATTTAAATTGCTTAAAACTAGTATTTGAAGCGTAAAAGTACTTATCTGATCTATTTTCATATATCACATTGGTTCTTGTATCCTTTAGCTATCTGATGTTGCATAAAAAACTATTATATTTAATAACAAACGTTCATTATATAACTCCATACATGTGGTGGTATCGACACATGTGGTGTACAGAAAAATCGCTCCTGTGACGAAACCTAACGATATTTATTTACATGCTTTACAGATTCCTTTAAAAAATACATGTAGGTTGATAAAGGGAATAACTGCACGTAGTTGTCACAATAAATACTGAAAGTAGTAAAACTATATATCACGTCAACCGATGTCAACTGTCAGAGAATCATGGACGGCATATACCGACAACCGATGCGACAGGGTTAAAGAACTGATATCCCCCGTTTAATCAAGGGCAACTACACGTCGCAAAGATCGTCATCGGAACGCGTGGTGGATAGGTGAAGAGCAGGTCACAAAGCAAATAACTTGTCGAGAAGCACATTGACGTTTATTTTAAATAAAACATTGACACACTTTGGTATTCCTCCCGGATCACAAACAATGAATGATCTGTACCTGACGGTGCCCGGGCAGAAAGTGACCCGGACCGCGCAGTAACAGTAGCAACGTCCGAAGATCACATATCTTTATCCCCTCCCTGCTCATTTTACGGGTGAGGTGCCCAGGCAGAGTGGCCATGTGACGGCAGCTCTCCGCAGGACGCACCACACGTTCTGTGGAACTGTCCGCTACACCACTCTGTGAGGATTGCGCTCTTTGAGAGTCCGGCCGGCATCAGCTCCAGAGGATACCAGGACGAGTTGCTAACAAACGGAATTACTACAAGTAATGACTCCTAACTGATGTCTGCAATTCTGCAGAATCCATTTCCCAACCTCAACATTTCCTTATCCATTCCCACGTATTTCGTGGTTAGCAACGTGTTACCAAAGAAGACAATTCGAGACTCGCTGTAGTATACTTACTTCACAGCCTTAGACTGAGTTCTTTTTGACATTCAACCGATGCACCTAGAATCACGGGAAGGCCTTCTTCAACCACTCTCTAACAAGTAGCTTTTTGCGTGAGGGTTCCCATCTGGGTCTCCAAAAACAGGACGGGAGAGGGGGGGTTTTTCACCAAGCGGACATGGTGGTGATGGTGAAACCAAGTGAGTAATTCATATTGGTATCAATATATGATAATCTGTAATATTGGAGATGCTGTGTTTTGAGTCCATGCAGCAAGTTTTCACCCCTTAGTGACTGATACCTATGCGCCATATGGAGCTCATATATTGCCGTGGCATACATATATACAAACACGATTCGAAATATTAGGTGTACTGATATATAAAGGTGACATTTGTGACTGACTGCTCGTGAACAAAATTCATATAAATATATTTTTTATATATCAACAATTAATAAATAAATTTGCAATTATTTAAATACGATAAAGTAAAGCAACATTGGATGCGGTACAAAAAAAAATAGATGGAAAACCGCTTGTTGCTTACCGCATATCCTTTGGTTGAATAGACCGCTTAAGACAAAATTGAACATAAAGAGGTAATAATCTTACAAGAGTAATGTGTTTCTTTGTAGATTACTGAAGTAAAGCAACATTGGACGCGTAACAAAAAATATATGGGTTATCGCGTTGCTTACTACGCATCGTTTGATGAATTGATCGATCCGCTTAAGACTATATTGAACATAAAAAGCTGACATCAGCATGATATGGCCCTTGCTGACTGGTACCGAAAACCTCGACGTACAATCTTTCATCTCTTATTTCAGTTAGCTTGTCGTACGTGTATGTGTCACCGTGTTGGCATTTCGGATAAGTCACGGGTGTGAAGTTAGTTATATAGATCGCCACTAGCGGCGCTGGTTTGACCGACGCCGACCGCGGAAAAGGTCGTATTGTTGTTGGCCCGGCCTGTTGAATGCTCTGACTAGGTCCGGGCCGTAAGTTTGTAAAGATATCGAAATGTATATGTCAATGTTCTTCAGAAAAATCTTTGTGTTGTTAATCTGCTCTTCATCCTGCCACCACGCCACTGAATAACTTTTATAGAGAGGAGGATGTTAATATGTAAAAGTAAATGTCCGTTTATTGGAATTTGGTCACGGGTGTGTCGGTGAAGTACCTCACATAAAAAAAAAACCAATGCAGCCGTGTAATGAGCTACGAAATATTTCTGCTTGCAATAATTGGGAGTACGATGGCTTGACTTTGTGAGGAATGACGAGGTGAGGTATGAAATGTGCCAAGGCAGCCTTCCATACTACAGTCGATGAAGAGGCGAAGAAGGACTGCTTGGGACATAGGATGCCGCAGGAGAGCATAAACTAATAAACTAATCAAACTTATTACTAAATAAATATATTTTTTACACAGAGAGGCCACGTCACGAATACTTAGGTTCTCAGCATAATCAAAGAAAATAGGCACCTAGTAAGAACCATCTCAGAGAGGCGATCGGTCACATCATGCGCCACGATGGTCTTCTTCACGACATTGTGGAGGGGATGGTTGAGGGTAGAAACTGTAGAGGTCGCCCTAGATTTGCAGCAAGTGTTCGAGGACATGAGTTGCAGCTCTTCTGCTGAGCTGAAGAGGGTTGCCGATGTCCGAGAGGAATGGAGATCGAGATGCAAGATTCTGTTGCTGCAAACCAATCCACCGGATTGATACTACTACGAAGAAGAACGCACATTTGTCAAAAAAAAAAAAAAACATTTTTATATATTCCGCACGCCCTTGGGCGAACGAAAACAAACAAGCGCTTGACTTTCCATTTCGCGCCGAAATTTAAATGCGTTCCTTTTTAGCGCCACTTTACCGCCACTTCCGCCAGCGGTGCCAACTCCCACATTGCGAATATATTTTTTATTTATAGCCTATTACCATTCAGTGCTACCAACTGTCACACGGGAGGTATACATATATATATATATATATATATAGAAGGTATAGTACACCGAAGTCGCAATTTATTTTTTATTACGTACTAACTAGTTAGTCAGCTAATCAATTATCAACATTTTTAATGACATCCTCATCTCTAAGTTAGTTATTGAATCGCGTGGTGGCATGATGAGGAGCAGATTAACAACATTAAGACTTTTTCTGAAGCGCATTGACATATATATTTCGATAATTGTGGCTATAGGGTTTAGCCGTGTGTGTCGAAGTTCTTTTTACCAATATTTTGACCGCCATTGCAGGGGTCTTCTTCAGGGTTGATGAATTAGTTGTGAGTTGGTGTCAGGTTATCTTACATCATGAGCGTCATTGTTATACATACTCAACTTTCATTGGTCCCGAGAATCTAAACCCAAAAGCCACAATGTCAAATCTGGCCGTGAAAACCTAAGAAGTTATTTAATCACTTTTATTACGCATTATTTTCGATATGATTTTTTATGTAAACTCGTAGACTCGCTTGGTGAAAACCCTCCCTGTCCCGTCCTGTTTTTGGAAAACCAGATGGGGACCCGATAATGGGCGCAGGCAAAAAGCTACTTGTTAGAGAGTGGCTGAAGGCCTTCCCGTGATTCTAGGTGCATCAGTTAGATGTCAAATATACCTCAGTCTAAGGCTGCGAACTTAGTATATTACAGCGAGTCTCGAATTGCCTTCTTTGGTAAGACGTTGCTAACTACGAAGTACGTGGGAATTGATAAGGAAATGGTAAGATTGGGGAATGGACTCTGCAGAATGGCAGACATCAGTTAGGAGTCATTACTTGCGTCTTCACTCTTGCAGACGGACGCGCAGAAGCGCTAAAAAGCAGCGTAATTCCATTTGTTAGTCGAAAAAAGCACACACAGGAGAATACCGACAGATGGTGATAGTATTGCTAAGGTCCCACTTGTGGATTCTATGGCGTTTACCATGCTACATAAAATAATTCACCACACACGGCTAAACCCAAAAGCCAGTATACCAAATCTGGCCATGAAAACCTTAGAAGTTATTTAGGCGCCATTTTCCAAGTCTGGTTATGTGGAGCGCCATAGTTCGCCAAGTGGCCACTATGTGTGTTGCTACCACGGGCCAGTAAAAACCACGTAAAAACAGTGTGTTCCGTCCCGGGCGGCGGCTACCGAATTTTGTAAGTTTTTTTTGCTCCTCTTGTTAGAAAGAGGAGTCCTGTTCGATGCAGTTCGAGGGAATCGCCTCGGCCCTATCGAGCATGCAGACTTTGTGGCCACGAAACAAAAGTTCCACGCATTTACGGTAAGAGAATCTATCTTCCATCTCCATTTCTTTACAACCTGTGAATGCGATTCTAATCTCTTTCACGGGTTCTTTTTATTAGCACTTCTGTGCAGTGGCCACAATTGCTCAGAGGGGACTCCCACTGGACTTATCAGTTTCTAACTGATCATATTCTGAATGAGCGCATCATCAAGGAGACTTAACTGTCCTCTGGTGTGATGCGGGTGTGAGGCAGGTAAAGTCCAGTATTTTTTTAACTAAAATAAACGTGAATGCGCTTCTTCACGAGTTCTTCCCTCTTTTTACTTTTTTTTTTTTTTATGTAAACGCATGCAGGAGAGCACAACCGGTCAAGACCAGTGCACTCTATGACGCTCAGCCAGGGAGGCTGGACGCTGCATGCGGGAAACGTGTGTTGTGTTCGTGTTTGTGTGTGGGTTGGGGAGATTGCAAGTGTATATTTATCTAATTAATTTTTTAATTTTTATTAGAATATTATTTTATTATTTCAATATTCTAATCTACTTTTATAGATCATTGACTATATTACAATATTATTATTACTTAAATATACATATACTAAACATAAAATTCTTTTTTCAACGCGTCAATCCAAGCACAAAAATAACGGCAGAAGCGGGATGCGAACCGCGGACTTTGGAAACCAACAATGCCCAGGTATTCATACCGCTCAGCGAATCGCGCCATTGCTATGCCTAGACCGACCCGCGATGAAACTAGTATTTATATCATTGTTATTATCGTACGACAGATGTCGCCATAGTATATATTCAAAGTATGTATATTTTTATTATTATTCTATCAGTATTCATTTATTCACAAGCTTAATATTATTACTTTCCGGCAGTCTATTTATTTTAGTAAGTACCATAAAGTCCGAGTCGGAACTATAAGTAGTCGTTTCACATCCATTCAGTCTATAGTTTGGTTCGAGACCCGAGTGGTACTTACTAAAATAAATAGACTGCCGGAAAGTAATAATATTAAGCTTGTGAATAAATGAATACTGATAGAATAATAATAAAAATATACATACTTTGAATATATACTATGGCGACATCTGTCGTACGATAATAACAATGATATAAATACTAGTTTCATCGCGGGTCGGTCTAGGCATAGCAATGGCGCGATTCGCCGAGCGGTATGAATACCTGGGCATTGTTGGTTCAAAAGTCCGCGGTTCGCATCCCGCTTCTGCCGTTATTTTTGTGCTTGGATTGACGCGTTGAAAAAAGAATTTTATGTTTAGTATATGTATATTTAAGTATATTTATCTGTTTCTTGAAGAGATCCAGATTGTAGGAAGGAGGAAACACAGACGCTGGAAGAGCATTCCATAGCTTACCGGTGGCATTAAGGAAGGAACTTTGGAAGCTGCCAGTTCTTGGTCGACATATATTAACCGTGTATGGATGTTCGGCAAGTGTAAGACGAGTTTGTCGGCTGTGAGTGGGTGCAGGAGGAATTAGTTCTTTAAGTTCCGAAGAGCAGCGACCGTGGTAATAACGGTAGAAAAGACTAAGAGAACCAACCTTACGTCTGTGTTCCATTGATTGTAGATTAGACGTAAGGGTGTCATTGTTTATCAAACGAATTGCTCTTCTTTGAACTGAGTCAATTAAGTTTAGAAGGTATTTTGGGGCTCCAATCCAAAGGTGACTGCCGTATTCAAGGATAGGTCGGATTTGTCCTTTATATAGAAGAAGTACTTGCCCCTTATCCATTCCCCACGCGTCCTGATGTCGAACCCGGCGACATGGAGTCGCTCTTTGATTAGCTGGAGATGTCAATTTCTATTTTTAGTAGCGCTTATTCGTATTAATTAAGAAGCAATTTTGATCGTCACTTGTGTGTCAATACATTTTCCATTACAAAAATGGCTTATTTATGTAATTAATTATTCCATTATGAAATTTCCTTATTAAATAAATGATATGGCTTCCGGACACTTAGCCGAGACGCATTTAGCCGACGGAAATTGGCCGAAAGACATTTTGCCAAGCGGACATTTAGTCAACTTTATTTTCACGACTTTATTTTTAAGCGCCTCAGTTTTAAGACACTGCGGAATTCGCTTTAAAATGTATTCGTTTTCCAAATGCTGCGTATCCCAGCTGTATACTCCTGTCGATTTCTTTTGAGAAGTTATTTCGTCCTTGATGATCACTTGTGCAAGCATGTAATTTTCCGGCGGGTGTGGCTCAATGATCAAAGCGTTTGCTTTACAAGCCAAAGGTTGTGGGTTCGATCCCCGACGGAGATTAAAAAAAAAAAATTCTAATCGATTTCTCAGGCCTAAAATATTAGTTGGTGTGAATTTGATCCCTCGCCCGTAAAATGCCATTCATAGCCTATTAATCAAAATTGAACGTGAAGACCACCCATTCATAGTAAATTCCTGTAATAATTAAGGATGATGCGTGAATCTCGGGCTGTAGTCTATGACGTTGGCGGATCAACACTTCACATGCAGCGCTTAGCAATATGCAGCATGGTAAGCGTCATAGAATTCCACAGACGATACTTCAAAATTACAATCGCCAGCTGTCGGTATTCTCCTGTATGTGTTTACATAAAAAAAATGTCATTGTATTATATATGAGTAATGCTTTCTCTAATTATCGATTAGTTTTCTCTTTTTCTCTTTTTCGTCTATCAAATTCCCTGCTCCGGCAATATGGCTCATAAAAATGAAATTATGTATTTATGGGGCATTGGGCTGCCGCCAAAATCTGTTTAATTAAAAAAACCGAAACCATTCGTAGGGAAAACTACCTAGTGACTAGATACCAGATATTTTTTTTGTAAATAAAAATACTACTTCTTAGTTCTTCTATCGTAGACACTATAGTACATATGAATCTCTCCCATTCTCTACATACTTAGGTGTCTCACAAGGTACCGTTCTGGGTCCACTTTTTTTAATATAAAAATACTACTTCTTACTTCTTCTATCGTAGACACTGTAGTAGATATAAATTTCTCTCATTCTTTACATATTGAAGTGTCTCACAAGGTACCGTTCTAGGGCCACGTTTATTTTATAAAAATACTACTTCTAACTTTTTCTATTGTAGACACTATAGTACATGTGAATTTCTCACATTCTCTACATATTCAGGGAATCACACGCAGGAGAGCGCAACCGGTTGAGACCAGTGCACTCTATGGCGTTCAGCCAGGGTGGCTGGACGCTGCATGCGGGATACGTGTGTTATTTTTTAGTTTGTGTGTGGGTTAGGGAGATTGCAAGTGTATGTTTATTTGTTTTTTGAAGAGATTCAAATTGTAGGAAAGAGGAGAACACAGATGCTTGAACAGCATTCCAAACTTTCTTTATGGTATTTAGGAAGGAACTTTGGAAAATTTTAAGTAATAACGTTAGACAAGACTAAGTGAACCAATCTTACGCCTTTGTTCCATTGATTGCAGGTTAGACGTAAGAGTCTAATTGTATATTATATATATGTAATTTTGGAGACACTACAAAAAGGATAAGTATGGGAAACGGAAAGAACGAGAACCCTTCAAAAAAGTAGTAATAATATTAAAAAATAGAACAACGTTAATTTATGGATCGTACATATATATACAAATATTATTCAAATAGTACGTAATGCCTCTTTGCCGTTTGGTAATTCAATTTAAACAAAGTCTCATCACACTCGCATAATACACGCAACATACGCTGTTGTCATTCGGGGATCCCCTTAACGACACAGACAATATATGTCAAATACGTGGGTATCATGCTTAGAACAACTGCCTAGTCTTCTTCTTCGTGTCAGCGACGTCAAATTATTTTTTCTAGTATCTGGCAATATCGATTGTGTTGCCCAGCATTAGGTCTCGAGATGTTCAGCTTGTTGGACACATGGAGCAGGATCTTAGGTGTGAGGCGGTCTGCAGGTCACCACAGTCGCACAATAGTGACTCTCCCTGCTCACCGCTCGAGGTTGTCATTTGTTATACCAATTCTGGTTCTTAATCTGTTCAATGATTTCCAGGTCCGCCAGTCGAGGCTCTTGCCAGTTGGGAGGCCTTTCTTTTGTGGTAATGAAATCCCCTGACGCGACTTGTTGCCAGAGCTGGAGTCTCTCATTTTCAGGGCCAAATGTGAAAGGTTGTGTGGATCTCAGAAAGCTGCTTCACGACTTCAGTGTGAGTCGTTTTTTTTTAGTAACGGGAATGTTTTTTTTAATGAAACAGTATACTAAGAACTTTGCATTTTACCCTGATTCTACAGTATAAGTCGGCTCAGTTGACTGTGTGTGTAGTTGCGCGGGCGGGCTGGAATTTATCGAAAAAGTTGAACGCTTTAATAACATTTCCTTTGGTTTAATAATGGATTTGTCCGAGTCATTTGAAAAGACGACGCCATTTGCGGGATATTCCTTTCTTCCCGATCGTATTTTTTAAAATATATATTGTAATTACCTGCGTGAACACCTGGGCGCAACTTTAGGAATAACTGAACAATCTAATAAGGTGCGTGAAATATTTGAGAAATTCAGTAAAATATGCGTAAAAATTATTCTTCTCACTTAATTTTTTCTCTTCTAAGCATATTCGCTCCCTCAACTGCAGCATATGGACATAACGATCCGCCGCCATAAATCTCTGTCAGCTGCCTTGGTCCCATGTCAGCTCTACCTCATGTAGTTCCGCCTAGTACATTCTATATATACGAGGGCGATCCGTAAAATAAGTTTCTCATGGCGGTACAGTCCTGAAAAGCGTTGTTATGATGGATCCAGTGATTCTGTAGTGTACCTTGGTTCCAATCCAAATCCCTTCCCTAGCGAGCTGCCTGCGGAGCTCAGTCTTGACTTGGCAGCCATACGCGATGGATATTCCTTTCAATTCGCCCGCCAGGTGTGAGCTGCGCTCGGTGATTCGTTTGCTGTCTGCAAAAAACATTGCGCCGGTAGAAATCCATTCCCAGCTATGCGAAATCTATGGAGACAAGTGTATGAGCGTACAACACGTGCGCAGATGGTGCAGAGAGTTCAAGAACGGCGTACTGACGTCCATGATGAGGAGCGTTCCGGATGGACATCTGTTTCTGACGAAACAATCGCAAAAGTGGAAGCTCCGAAATGATCCCTGATGTCAGCAAAACTTCTGTTGATAAGATTTTGACGGAGCATCTAGGACATGTGCGCAAACGGTGCAGAGAGTTGTTGAGGTGCAGAGAGTGGCCAGTAGTTGTCCCCCTCATCTCGGTTGGGAAACAACTACTGGTCACTAAGCGCTCGTAGTGGGCGACAAGTTAGTTATCTACAGAATAAATGGCGCACCAATGACAGACAGCCATGGACATAACTAACGTCACACCCGTGACCGGACTTGTCAAAATACCAATACGGCGACACATGCATGTCCCACGAGCGAACAAAAATAATAGACTAAAGATTGTACATCTAGGTTTTCGGCACCAGCCTGCAATGGCTATATCGAGCTGATATCAACACACAGAACTGGACTTGACCCGACTCATACCCGCATAACACTGGAGGGCAGTTAAGTCTCCTTGATTATGCGCTCATTCAGATTATGATAAGTCCAGTGGGAGTCCCCTCTGAACAATTGTGGCCAATGCACAGAAGTGCTAAAAATAAAGAACCCGTGAAAGAGATTAGAATCACATTCACGGGTTGCAAAGAGATGAAAGATAAATTCTCTCACCGAAAATACGAGCAAAAATCGTAAATGCGTGGAAAAAAAATTATTGGCCACAAAGCCTGCATGCCCGATAGGGCCGTGGCGATTCCCTCGAACTGCATCGAAAATGACTCCTCTTTCAAACTCTTGTATCTGACAGTCCCAGAGAATGTGCTCTTAGGTCTGGAATTGGGCGCCACAGGGTTTGAAACAAAACTAAATGAGTATAATCTGTCATTAAAAGCACCGTGCCCAGTCATTAATAATTAGTTATCACCAATATGGCGACACATGCGTGTCCGACGAGCGAAAAAAAATAAGAGACGAAGGATTGTACATCCAGGTTTTCGGCACCAGTCTGCAATGGCTATACCGAGCTGATATCATTATATTTATGAATCTACTATCGAACAAATACAAGCTTCGGTAAAAAAACGACATTTCTATTGGAATATTCCAATTCGAGTAAATCATTCTTTTAATTCAATTTTTTAATGTAATTTCCTTTCAAACACCTGGGTACTATTTTAAAGAAAAACGCATTGCGTAAGCTTAATGTCATTTATAATTGATAATATAATTTATGTATTGAAAAAAAAAATGTTTTCCACATACAAAAATTCCGCAAAATCTTAAAACTGTAGCGGTCGTCTGTTTTATCAATTGTACCAAAGTCACTATCTATGGCGGTCAATTTAGCCTTATGTGTTCCATGTATGTCGGTAGAATCGCCGTCACCAGAGGTTGCTTCAATCTGCCGAAATATCGGTTAGAATCCTCAACCTTGAAGATGATCCTGAAATCATCGTCATCAGCCTGTTTCCGTCCACTGTTGAACGTAGGCTTCCCGCATGAGCCTCCATCCTCTACGATCCTCCACCTTCCGCATCCGGGATACTCCTGCTTTTCTTCTGACGTCGCAAGTCCATTTCGCTTCGATTGCCAGTTCTTGGACGCCACTAAAGCACTTATCTTCCCACCAACTGTCGTCTCTTCCACATGTTAATGGCCTACCAGCACACCTCGATCATTTCCTTACATCCTTTTTCTCTTTTGTCGATGGTATTGTTCTCCTAGATCTCTGTGATCTTTAACACGTGTCATCTTCTTCTTCATTTATGTTATATTTATTGTATTGTATATTTTTTTATGTATAATCTATGTTTCTTAATTTATGTGAAATAAATAACTATGTGTCACATTGCCACTTAAGTGTGCCTATTCGTTGCGTAGCCTCCACTACTTGAGTTCTTCTGCAGATATCTTAATTTTGAGATTGTACCTTTCAGAGACACTCCTCTCATGGATCTCTCCATGGCACGTTGTGTGACCTTTATTTTACGTGTAAGACCTGCTGTCAGATTCCACGTCTCTGCGTCATAAGTTAATACAGGGAGGATGTATTGGTTAAACACCTTACTTTTAGCGAAAGACATTGCGAAAATTTTCGTTTTAAAAATACACTTTAGTTTTCCAAATGCTGCCCATCCCAGTTGTATACGCCTGTTAATTTCTTTCAAAAAGTTATTTCTTGTTTATTGAAGCTAATAGTTTAACGCCTTGGTTTTAAGACATGTATAGAGCTTAAATTTGATTAAATATTTTTTCGTAAATCAAGCTTGGTCGGGATTTGAACTGAAGGCGTCTGAATGATAAGCAAACGCTTTTACCATTGGACTATGTTGCCCGACAAGTGCATGTACCGCTTGTTAAAAATGCTCGGTGCACTGTTTTTGACGTCACATTAGATAAGCGCTCATGCAGAAGACTGATATCGTATACGCCAACGCAGCTTGCCATTACTCTCGTGACAAACGAGAATGAAAAATGGAATACATATTAGAGGTAGAACGAAATATTTTAATTTTTTTTTGTTGGTATAATTTAAATTATATAAATATATTTTTATGTAAGCACATCTACTAGAATACCGACAGACGGTGATAGTAATTCTGAAGTCTCATATGTGGAATTCTATGACGCTTACCGTGGTGTTTATAGCTAAACGCTGCATGTGGAGTGTTGATCCGCCAACGCCATAGACTACAGCCCGACATTCCCGCATCATCCTTATTATTACAGAAATTTACTATGAAGGGGTGATCTTCACGGGCCGACTTTCGTCTACCACCAATTTTAATTAATAGGCTATGACTGACATTTTACGAGTGATGGATCAAATTCACACCAACCGAGGTATTTTAGAGCTCAGAAATCGATTTAAAACCCTTTTTTTTTAATCTCCGTCGAGGATCGAACTAACGACCTTTGGTTTGCCAAGCAAACGCATTCACCATTAAGCTATTCCCGACACGCTTGATGAATAAATCTTATATCTTGATTATATGACGCTTACTATTGTATGTAAAGATAAACACTGCATGTAGAATGTTGATCCAACAACGTTATTAACTACAACTTGGCATTCACGCATCATCCATTTTTGTCAGGTGACGATGCGTAAATGTTTTCGGCTGTAGTCTACGTTGGCGGATCAACACTCCATATGGAGCGCCTAACCATATGTACCATGGTGATATCAGCTTGATATAGCTCTTTTAGGCCGATGCCAAAAAGCCTCGAAAAACGAACTTTTGTCCATCTTATTTTTGTTCGCTTGCCTGACATGCACATCTAATAATGTTATTTTTAATTATAAAAAAATTACACGGCGTTTGCATACTCCATTTTATTTGTTGTGACAGTTGGTCCATTTCATGTTGGTGCAACTGTCATCTTTAATTTTCTTTTTTGCCGCAATCATTGGCGGCGCTGCATGACAGTGTTCCGGACAGTCGTCAGTCAACCCTAGTTCGATCGAGACGGAATTAACATCATGTAACGATCGAACGGGGATTCCTTTCCCACGTATTTAGTGGTTAGCAACGTGTTACCAAAGAAGGCAATCCGAGACTCGCTTTAGTATACTAACTTCACAGCCTTAGACTGAGGTCTATTTGACATCAAACTGATACACCTAGAATCACGGGAAGGCCTTCAGCCACTCTCTAACAAGTAGCTTTTTGCGTGCGTAACGGGTCCCCATCTGGGTCTCCAAAAATAGGACGGTACAGGAAAGTTTTTCACCAAGATCGACCGGAGAAGTCAAGTCTTTATTGGAAATAAATGCGAATTGTGCTTCAAAAACAAGTTCTTTGTGTTGTTAATCTGCTACTGCATCCTTCCTTCACGCGGCCACGTGACGAATCCGTGACTTGTCCTCTTTTTAAAGACGGGGGATGTCAATATATATATATATGATAATTTTGCAACAAATCTTATTTAGAAAGCTTTCGTTTTACACAACATCATGTACTAGTATGTCTTACATTACGCTTCCAAAGAACAATGCGTCGTTAATACCGGCTTTCTCCACCAGTTGCCGCTCCGTGCAGAGAGTCGAGGGTGAGTCGTTTCATAGCCTACCTACACTTGTGCCCCGATCCCCTAATGGACGCATTGTTCTACAAGAGTTGGAGTGTTTGCCTTCGAAAGCGTGTATTCTGTTGTGTAATACGAGAAACTATCGAGAGCACAAACTAAAAACAATGCAGCACTTAGTATTGTACTTTTATATGTTTCATTATTTGAGAATATGTAATAATAATGGGTGGCAAATCTAGTGATAATAGCGTTAGCTTGTCATCCAGGCGCTGTCGGGTCAAAACCCGACCAAGTTTGATTTAAAAAAATATATAAACACATACTGCAGAATGCCGACAGATGGTAATAGTAGTTCTGAAGTCACATCTGTGGAATTCTATGACATTAACCATAGTGCATATGGATAAGCGCTGCATGCCGAGTGTTGATCCGCCGACGTCATAGACTACAGTCCGAGATTCACGCATCATCCTTATTATTACAGGAATTTACTGTGAATGGGTGGTCTTCACGGGACGACTTTCGTCTGCCACCAATTTTAATTAATAGGTTATGACTGGTATTATATTTATTGGGCTGAGTCGTTCTTGATTTTGGATCGCTCTCCTAGCTGTTTCATAGTCTTTAGTTAAGTTCTTGTGTTTTACTGTTAAATAAACGAGAGTAATCTCAAAGTTGAGGCTTTAGTCATATACACCTTGTATCAGTGCTTACATATATATAGGGTCCGCCATCTAACGTTTTTTTTTCAACTAGTGCTTATTTCGTGAATGGTAACATTTAGCTCATGTCTGATTTAACAGATAATTAGTTTTATCCTTCCGCTAAACGAATATGGTTGTGTATACGCTTGAACAATGCTGGGAAATATTGCGACATTACTTTGAAAATCATGGTAATGTTGCAGAATGTGTGCGAAAATTGCGTACGGATTTTGGAAGAAGAGAATCACCGTCAGCTCCGTATGTTCATTATCTTGTGAAAAAAGTGAAAGAAACTGGCATCCTCATCGATAAACCAAAGCGTGAAAAGCCAAAAACAGTGCGTACACCCGAGAATATTGCTGCTGTGGCAGAAAGTGTGCGTGAAGCGCCATCAACATCAATTCACCGTCGTTCTCAACAATTAAACATTTCGGAACGAATTTTTGTTCACAAAAATTGAAGAGGAGGATATTGGCAACATTTGGTTTCAACAGGACGGCGCTACGTGCCACACAGCCGAAGCTACACTCGATGTTTTGCGCCCTGTTTAAAAAAAAAAGTTATTTGGCGGACCTATATATATAGATAAAGTACTGACATCAGCATGATATAGCCCTTGCTGACTCGTACCGAAAACCTCGGTATACAATCTTTCGTCTCTCAATATTGGCATTTAAGACTATTTACATAGATCGCCACTTGAGCGCTGGGTGACTCAGCATCAACGAGCGCGAGCAGTCGTGTACCGCCCGTCGGCGAGAGCATATTATGGCTCGGCCTAATGCTGTGACTAGGTCGCGCCATATGTTAGTAAAGTTTATCGTAAATATATGTCAATGTGCTTCAGAAAAAGTCTGTGTTATTAATCTGCTCCTAATCCTGCCATCACGCGACTGAATAACAGCCTTTGAAAGAGAGGAGGATGTTAACATGAAAAAATATTTTTATCATTCATTGCCGTGTTTCTTTGGTAGGGTGTACGAGAAATGCATTGTGTTTCGCATTGTTATGAGAGTTATACTACAGTACTGCGCATTGCATAACTTCATAACTGCATAATGTCAGCTCGATATAGCCCTAACAGGCTGATGCCGAAATGCCTCGATATACGATCTTTCATCTCTTGTAATTGTTCGCTCGTCGGACTCACGTATATAAAAATGTTGGTTGCAGAAAAGTGGCGCTTGTATCTTCATTTTGTTTGTTTTGAAGTATCACGTAGCTGCTACCAAATATGTGATTGCTGGCGGGTAAGGCTTAGTGGGTAAAGCATTTTCTTGGCAAGCCAAAGGTCGTGGGTTCGATCCCCGACGAGATTAAAAAAGAAAAAATATACTTTTTTTAAGTAAGCACATACAGGAGAATACCGACAGATGGTGATAGTAATTCTGAAGTCTCATCTGTGGAATTCTATAGCGCTTACCATGGTGTATATGGCTAAACGCTTCATGTGTAGTGTTTATCCGCCAACGTCATAGACTACAGCCCGAGATTCACGCATCATCCTTTATTATTACAGGAATTTACTATGAATGGGCGGTCTTCACGGGACGACTTTCGTCTACCACCAATTTTAATTAATAGGCTATGACTGACATTTTACGGGTGATGGATCAAATTCACACCAACCGGGATATTTTAGAGCTCAGAAATCGATTAAAAATCTTTTTTTTTTTTAACTTTCGTCGGGGATCAAACTTACGACCTTTGGCTTGCAAAACAAACGCTTTAATATTGAGCTGTGACCGCCGGCGTACTGTCGGTAACTAATAATAAAGCTTGTGAATAAATGTTGACTGATTGAATCTTAATAAAATAATAATATACATACTCTGAATATATACAACAGAGACATCTATCGTTATATGATGTTAACAACGGTATACATACATCAAGTTTCGCGTATCTGTCAAGGCAGAGAATGGTCGTGTGGCCACGCGGTGTATAGGACGGAGCAAAGGTGCAACGCTCGAGGTTCGAATCCCGCGTCTGCCGATATTTTTTCTGAATGAATCGATTCGTAGAATTTGATGTAGTATTGTATGTGTGTATTTAATAACTGTTAATTACTTCAAAAGAAAGATTATCAATCGATTTCTGAACTCTAAAATACCCCCGGTTGGTGCGAATTTGATCATTATTGGGATGAAGCTTCGCAATGTACGATGTAACAGTTTCCCATGCTTTCAGCATTTCTCTTATTGCGTCAAAAGATTGTTGCTCTGCTACTTCATCTTTCTCCGAACTCTATAAAAAAAATACCAATAACATCTGAACATGAAAATGTGTGATCGCATGCGAGGCTAGCGTGCTAACGGTACAAGTGCTAAACACAGACTGACGCAATGACGCGGAAGTCCCGGCTCACAAGCGCGTCATACGTTATGTGACTTCCCCTTCTGCGTCACTCGTTATGCGAAATGTCGCTCGTTAAGGGAGCATTTTTTTCACATTTATTTTCCTCGTTATGGGAATTACTCGTTATGAGAGGTGCTTGTTATAAGAGGTTCCACTGTATTTATTTATTTAGAGTGCAATGAGATTTATTAAAAACCGTTTCTGTTTTGTTTCAAACTAGATCAGGGATCGAACCCGTGACCTTTACAATGGTTAACAAACGTTTTACTTCTAAGCCATACCCACCTGCAAGTATGACTATATTCTTCTGTGAGTTTTTACATCAAAATTAAATAATATAATAAATATAATTATCCAAAAAAGCTTCTTAAACTCATATAAAACTCGACGACTAAATAAAATTATGATAACTTTTGAAGAAAGTGCTTCCAAACTTTCTTTTTCTCTTCAGCGTTTCTTTTTCCTTCCTTTTATCCTTAACAGTTAATTATTTTTTCTTTCTGGCAACTTATATTAAATAAAAAATATGATGTATTTTTATATATTTTTAAAATGCCTAGATCATTTAAAAAATAATAAAGGAGTGGAATATATGGAGGTCCCTTAACAGACTTCGGACCGGAGTATGCAAGACGAGCACACAAATGAAAGCCTGGCAGTTTTACAGCGGGCTGACTGAATGTGACTCCGGCGTGCAGCACACCCTGTCACACGTTCTGGAGTGTGCGCTGTGTCTGAGTAGCTGCACCCAGAAGGACTTGATGATGGCCGGGAGTAACGCCATCGACATCGCCCACTTCTGGGCAGACAGGATCTAACCCTGTTGTTTCCGACACGATTATATGTATATAAAATTTAAAAAATCAAAAATATTTCATTTTTAACATCACTTAACTAGAGAAAAACGACTTCACATCGCCAGGATCGTTATCAGAACGCGTAGTGGAGGAATGAGGAGTATATGAGCAACACATAAGCTTTTTCAGAAGCACATTGATATATATATTTCGGTAAAGATTGACAAACTTGCAGTAATCATTTTTTTATATAAACACATACAGGAAAATACCGACAGATGGTGATAGTAATTCGGAAGTCTCATCTGTGGAATTCTACGACGCTAACCATGGTGCATATGACTAAGCACTGCACGTCGAGTGTTGATCCGCCAACGTCATGGACTACAGCACGAGATTCACGCATCATCCTTATTAAAACAGGAATTTACTAAGAATGGGTAGTCTTCGCGGGACGACTTTTGTCTACCACCAATTTTGATTAATAGGCTATGACTGGCATTTTACGGGTAAGGGATCAAATTCACACCAACCGGGGGTATTTTAGAGCTCAGAAATCGAATAAAAATCTTTTTTTAATCTACGCTGGGCATCGAACCCACGACCTTTGCCTTGCAAAGCAAACGCTTCGACCAAATAAAAACAAAAGGTTCTAAAATCTGCGAAAAAACATTTTAAAAAAAATAAAACGCTAATGAAACTGACAGCTCAATAAAAATATTCCGAAACTTTATTTTTAAATTTGGAATAAAAAAGGTGTTGCCAGACTTGCGACCTCTTTTCCCGTCCCGCTATTAAAAGTTGTTAATTTTTCTTGCGGGCAGCCCCCGTAGGGATTCCCCTTCCCACTCCCGTTCAATTAATGTCAATTTATTTACCATAAAGAGCGCCTCTAATGAGCTTTTCGAGTAATTTATTTTAACAGAATGGAGAGGGGCATTTTTTGTATTATTTTGCTCTCTTCATTTGGTACTAAATCCCGTGAGACAATTGGTACATAGAAACGCACTTAGTTTTTTTTTTCGACCGCCAAGTTTTTCGATAGAAAAATGTATTTACGATCGTTTTATGCGATTATTACTTTGGCACTCTTAAAAATATAAAAATAATACTTAATATGAGAGAAATTGGGAAAAGCTCTTTGATGTAATGAAAGAAATTGGAGTCAATTACAAGGATACAATATACGACAGTCACCTTTGGATTGCAGTCCCAAAATACCTTCTAAACTTAATTGACTCTGTTCAAAGAAGAGCAATTCGTTTGATAAGCAATGACACTCTTACGTCTAACCTGCAATCAATGGAACACAGGAGTAAGATTGGTTCTCTTAGTCTTTTCTACTATTATTAACCACGGTCGCTGCTCTTCGAAGTTAAATAAGTAATTCCTCTTGCGCCCACTCACAACCGACAAACTCGTCTTACACTCGCCGAATATCCATACACGGTTAATTTATGTCAACCAAGAACTAGCAGTTTTCAAAGTTCCTTCCTTAATGCTACCGATAAGCTATGGAATGCTCTTCCAGCGTCTGTGTTTTCTCCTTCCTACAATCTGGATCTCTTCAAGAAACAGATAAATATACACTTTCAATCTCCCCAACCCACACACAAACACGAACACAACACACGCTTACTGCACGCAGCATCCAGCCTCCCTGGTTAAGCGTCATAGAGTGCACTGGTTTTGACCGGGTGTGCTCTCCTGCATGAGTTTAGATAAAAATAAATTTAAAAAAGAACGAAGAGTCATATTTTCCCTTTACAAAGAAGAAGCTGCCATAATATCACTTGGAAATGTCCAAAGGGAAGCAAAAATACGTCGAGGGATGAGACAAGGATGCTCTCTGTCGCCTGTACTCTTCAACGTATACATACAACATGCAATAAATAACATCAGGGAAAAAATGGGCCATAGAGAGGGGGTTAAAATACATGGCTCAAAAGATTGATATGATAAGGTTTGCTGACGACATTGCTCTGATTGCTGAAACTGAAGATGAACTCACTGAAGCGTTGACATCCATGGAAATCATGTTTAATTCTAACTTTAATGTGAAGATAAACAGCACAAAAACCAAAGTCATGAGAGTAAGCCGCAATGAGCAGCAGAACATTAATATATCAATGCTAGGAGTAACCCTAAAAGATGCAAAAGAGTTTGTATACCTTGGATGTACCATCACCTGGAATGGCAGGACAAAAAGAGAAGTCAAACAGAACGCAATTAGTAGGCTATGACAGGGTATTTTAAGAGTGAGGAATCAAATTGCACCAACCGAGGGCATTTTAGACCTCAGAAATCGATTAAAAAAGTATATTTTTTTAATCTCCAATGAGGATCGAACCAACGACCTTCGGCTTGCCAAGCAAACGCTTAAACCAATGAGCTATACCCGCTGGCAAAGTTGGTCATAAGGTCATGACATCAGCGTGATATAGCCCTTGCTGACTGATACCGAAAGCCTCGATATATATACAATCTTTCGTCTCTTATTTTTGTTCGCATACATTTATGTGTCCGCCATATCGGGACTAGTTATAAAGACTGCCTCTGTGGCGCCGGTGCGACAGCCCATCACGCCAGTTCTGTCCCGCTCGTCGGCGACAGCATATTGTATTGTGGCTCGGCCGAATGCTAGAAATTTGTAAAGTTTTATCGTAAGTATATGTCAATGCGCTTCTGAAAAAAGTCTTTGTTTTGCTGATCTGCTACTCATCACGCCCTCACGCGACTGAATAACAATCGTTTGAGAGAGGGGAGGATGTTAGGTCACAAGAACGAATCATCGCACCGCCAGTGAAACGAAAATACGTTGTCAAATATAATTTTGAAAGTAAACTCAGTGGTTTTCAAATGTTTGCGGTGGGTTATTAGGTCGGTTTGTTGGTCTCGTTAGTTACCCGGGCTTTGTACAAAAATTAAAGACGGAAATTAGCGTCGGAACCCGAGACTAAGCTTTACAAGGGAAGAGGCTTTAGCATTTACTGAAGCAGACGTCTAATTGCCAAGGGAAGGCCACGTTTACCGGTGATTCTAGTGATTTTACCGGTTTTAAAGTACAGTTGAACTCCGATTAATGTTATTTCCCGCTTATTTTTTGTGTATTTCTGTCTAACCTTTTCGTTACGACTCGTCGGAATACAAATTATACTGTCAATAGAGGATAAATTTTTCAAAACCATTTTTTTTTGCTTAAAACTATCATTTGAAGCATAAATATACTTATCTGACCTATTTTCATATATCACATTGGTTCTTGTATCCTTTAGCTATCAGATGATGCATAAAAAACTATTATATTTAACAAACGTTCATTGTGTAACTCCATACACGTGGTGGCATTGGCACATGTGGTTTACAGAAAAATCGCTCCTGCGACGAAACCTTACGATATTTATTTACATGCATTACAGATTTCTGTAAAGAATACATGTAGGTTGATAAAGGGAATGAGTGCACTTTCAATTTCCTACCGTAGATGTCACAATGAATACTGAAAGTAGCAAAACGATACATCACGTCAATCGATGTCAACGGTCGGGAAATCTTTGACGGCATATGCCGACAACCGATGCGAAAATGTTAAAAAACAATGTTTAAATAATCCCGCATTAACCGTTCCCCGCAAGACATCTCTTTTTATTAAGAAAAACATAAAGGTGAATACCGATGGATAATTATAGTGATTCTGAAGATTTTCATCATCGGTTCTATGACGCTCTAAGCGCTGCGTGTAGAGTGTTGATCGGCCAACGTCATAGACTACAGCCCGACATTCACGCATCATCCTTATTATTACAGGAATTAACTTTGAATGGGCGGTCTTTACGGGACGACTATCGTATAATACCTATTTTGATTAATAGGCTATGACTCGCATTTTACGGATAAGGGATCAAAGTCACTCGTAAAATGTCAGTCGTAGCCTATTAATCAAAATTGGTGTTAGGTGAAAGTCGTCCCGTGAAGGCCACCCATTCAAAGTGAATTTCTGTAATTATAAGGATGATGCGTGAATGTCGGGCTGTGGCCTATGACGTTGACCGATCAACACTCCACATGTTTTTTTTTTTATGTAAACGCATGCAGGAGAGCACAACCGGTCAAGACCAGTGCACTCTATGACGCTCAGCCAGGGAGGCTGGACGCTGCATGCGGGAAACGTGTGTTGTGTTCGTGTTTGTGTGTGGGTTGGGGAGATTGCAAGTGTATATTTATCTGTTTCTTGAAGAGATCCAGATTGTAGGAAGGAGGAAACACAGACGCTGGAAGAGCATTCCATAGCTTACCGGTGGCATTAAGGAAGGAACTTTGGAAGCTGCCAGTTCTTGGTCGACATATATTAACCGTGTATGGATGTTCGGCAAGTGTAAGACGAGTTTGTCGGCTGTGAGTGGGTGCAGGAGGAATTAGTTCTTTAAGTTCCGAAGAGCAGCGACCGTGGTAATAACGGTAGAAAAGACTGTAGAGCTTAGCTAATATGAATCATGGTAAGTGTTATAGAATTCCACAAAATTACTATCACCACTGTCAGCATTCTCATGTTTGTGCTAACATTAAAAAATAAAAATAAAACCTATTGTATCCGAAGAATTTTCGGGTGATTTTTGAATCTGTATGCCGTGCAAAAGCCAACAATATTTTATGGCACTCAATTTAGTACAACGGCAATGGCGCTCCTAAATGGCCTACCAGCACACCTCGATCTTTGTCTTACATCCTTTTCCTCCTTTGTCGATGGTATTGTTCTCCTAGATCTCTGTGATCTCTGACACGTGTCATCTTTTTCTTCCGTATTCTGTATATATATTGCACCTTGGAACTTCGGTTCTGTTAAATAAGTAAATAAATAAATAAATAATTAAATAAAAATAAATGACGTTTGTGTTTCACCGTTAGTAAATTTAAAGTGTTTTAACGCTCCAACCTTGCTTTGATCATCGCTTAGTTAGAACCTTATAGTTGCAAGTTTACGTTTTATGGGTAGGCACTAGAGACACTGACTTTGTGGTAATACAGTTATTCAATTCATGTAAAAGTCACGAATTTAAATCATTTATGAATCATCAGTATCATTTCCATGCCCCTAACTGAAGCCTATGGTCGTGCATGAATCTTGAATTATATATTTCTGGTTAAACGCTCACTGCTTCCCGTGGTTCCCGCGCGACTGAATGACAGTTCACACGCTTTGCGCGTTACTCTCGCAGGGGCACCAACCGATGGTGTTACCATATACTACACGCCCCCATGATGCCTCATCACTCCACGTAGTCCTGTAACCAAGCTGGAGGTCTCCGCGTTCTTGTAGGTGCTCCTGAAGCCATCTCTTCAACGTCACGAGCATCCTCCAAGCTGCTTTCCTCCTCCTCCTCCTCTTCCACTGATGGCTCCTCCTCCTCCTCTCCCATTCTGATGTTTGCCATTGCACCGAAATAGCTTGTGGTTAAACGCTCACTGCTTCCAGTGGTTCCCGCGCGACTGAATGACAGTTCACACGCTTTGCGTGTTACTCTCGCAGGGTCACCAACCGATGGTGTTACCATATACTACAATATTAATACTGTATTTTTTAGCATTTATGCGCAGTATTTTTTAGTGGACTGCGAATAAGTAGAAGTAAAACCGAGTCGATGTACTTTAATTTCAATTCTGGTTGCACCGCGGTTAGCACACCACTCCTCCTACAGAATACACCCGTAAAAGAGGTTGATACTTTTAAATATCTCGGCTTTGTGATATCTTTAGACGCCAAAACTGAATCTGACGTGGAGCATAGAATAAACACAGGATGGCTGAAATGGAGGTCTCTCTCTGGGGTTTTATGTGACAGCAAGATTCCAGTTAGGATCAAACGTAAAATCTACAAAACTGCTGTAAGGCCAGCTATGCTCTACGGATCGGAATGTTGGACCCCGCTGTAACGTGACTTGGATAGGATTCATGTGGCAGAGATGAAGATGCTGAGGTGGGCGGGCGGTGTGACTAGAGTGGACAGAGTTCGAAATGAGCATATGCGAGGCTCATTTCAGGTGGCCACCATACCTGAAAAGTTAAGGGAAAACCGCCTGAGATGGAATGGGCATGTTACACAGAGAGATGAGGATCACATGGTGAAGAGATCCCTCAACATACCCACGCTGAGAAGAAGACCCGGAAGACCGCAGGCAACATGGACTGCAACTGTAAACAAGGATCTGAAAACCCTGGGTTGACCGAGAATGCAACGCAGGATAGACAGACATGGCGAACGTGCACAACGAGAGCCAACCCCAGATGTTAGGAAATGGCTAGGATAAAGAAGACTGTATTTTTAAGCACTATGTCATCTGCAAATCGGAGGTGAGAGATATACTCTTCGTTAAAATTTATTCCAAAATTTGTCCAGGATAGCAGCTTAGATAGCCGAATCACCTGACAAGCTTATAGACATGCTCTACGACCTCAATGAAGCGTCGAACAAAATTGGTCTAAAAATGAACATGGATAAGCCATGCTAAATAGTCATATTTCCCAGACCTTTGACCCTATTTCCATTGGAGGAACACAAATAGAGGTTGTAAACGACTATACCTATCTGGGACAAGTAAAACAACTAGGGCGAAGTAACATCTCAAAAGAAATTGACAGGCGCATACAATTGGGATGGGCGGCATTTGGAAAACTTAAGTACATTTTTAAAGCGAAAATTCCGCAATGTCTTACAACTAAGGCGTTTAACCAATGCATCCTCCCTGTATTCACGTATTGCGCAGAGACGTGGAATCTGACAGCAAGTCTTACCCATAAAATAAAAGTCACTTAGCTATTGAGCATGCTATTGAGAGATCCATGCTAAAAGATAGATTCCGAAACAAGGAAATACGCAGAAGAACTCAAGTAGTGGATGCTACCCAACGAATAGGCACACACAATGGGCAGGACATATCTGTCGAAGAGACGACGGTCGGTGGGGAAGAAAAGTGTTATAGTGGCATCCAAGAACTGGAAAACGAAGCATTGGCCGACCCCCTACAAGATGGACTGGCGATATAAGAAAAATGGCGGGAGTGACCTGGATGCGGAAGGCGGAGGATCCAAGAGGATGGAGACTCATGCAGGAGGCCTACGTTCAACAGTGGACGGACACAGGCTGATGATGATGATGACTGTATTTTTATCATTTTGCAATAGATGCGAAATAGATGCTAAAATTCGGAATAGACGCTTATAAAAATTAATTTCATATAATATGAAAAGTTTTTCAAATATTTGCACTCATCTTTTCGCAAGAAATTTCTGAGGCTTCTTCACATGAGGATGTATGGATAATATCCGTGGCCGTACCCATCTAACTTTATACGGGGCATGTTGGGATACAATGAGTTGAGAACTAGAAGAAATGTGTGCTTGAGTATGCATTTCTTTCGGCTAGTGCGCGGCGTGTTCAGAAATACAGATATTTTGTTGAAAATCGGTGTGTTTGTCCCTGACAATTATTTAAGGATAAGGAGGCACAGATTGTTTGTTCTTTCTAGGAGTGATACTAACCTGCCAGAGACTACGCCTCTTGCGAGAGTGATCATACTGTTCAACCATATCGCCTCGAAAATTGATATATTCCACTTGAGAGAAGTCTAGTTTCGACATGAGCTCATTTATCAAAGTAATTTCGTGGAGTCTTCTGTTCAGCGAGCTTCGGGACTTTTTAATAATTAATGTTAATAATAGTAAATACCGAATTGTTTCTCTTGTATTGTATATTATTTCAGGATCATTTTAAATAAAATTTGGAATATTTCTGAAAGAAAAAAAGAAAATTTAAAAAAAAAACAGAATTCTAGTGAATTATTTAGAAATAAAATAATACTATAATCAACTAATATTTAGAATTATTTAGTTAAGTCTTCAGGTATCACTGCTAAATTATATTACGTAGATTCACCTGTTTATACCTTTATAAACACGTAATCTACATACAAGACCTTTTATATAATTGACATTATTCAGTTTTTACACGTATTAGGTTATTTTTACAAAACTTTTTTATTACTTTTTTTCAGTCTATAAAGAAGAAATAAACGCGAAAATCCCTTGATATTTTTCACAGCAAACAGCCTCGTTTGTCGCGAGGTTGTTAATGACGGTGGAGGCGCTAAATCCTGAAGAGAATATTAAACAGAACGATTACTATGAAGGTTTTACAGGTGGTGTGAGACGAACACTCAAACCCTTAAAATATATACAGTATTTATATAATTTAAGGCTCCGCAAGAAACTTACCAAAACGTTTGCTTGGAGCATCTTGATGTACGGCTTTGAGACATGGTGCTTATCTAAAAGTGATAAAAAAGGACAAGAGGCCTTTGAGATGTGGTCATACAGAAGAATTCTCGGAATTTCCTGGAGAGACCACGTCACCAACAATGAGGTTCTCAGGATAATCAAGGAAGATAAGCACTTAATAATAACCATCTCAGAGAGGCGAGCCCGATGGATCGGTCACATCATGCGCCATGATGGTCTTCTTCACGACATTGTGGAGGGGATGGTTTAGGGTAGAAACTGTAGAGGGCGCCCTAGACGGGAATGTTTGCAGCAAGTGTTCGAGGACATGAATTGTAGCTCTTATGCTGAGCTGAAGACGGTTGCGGAGGGCCGAGAGGAATGGAGATCGAGATGCAAGATTCTGTTACTGCAAACCAATCCACTGAATTAATACTACGAAGAAGATATATATAATCGAGTCGGAAACAACAGGGTCAAATCCTGTCTGCCCAGAAGTGGGCGACGTCGATGGCGTTTCTTCCGGCCATCGTCAGGTCTTCCTAGCATTTTATTTTTAGCATTTTAGAGTTCATAAATTGATTAAAAATGTTTTTCGCGGATCGAACCCACGATCTTTGGCTTACCAAGCAAACGCTTTGAGCATTGAGCTATACCTGCCGACAATGATTGAATAGTTTCTATTATCACGACACAAGTCTCGCATACCAGAGTACCAACGAACAGAGCACATTCTCTGGGACTGTCAGTTCCTCTCGTTAGAAAGAGGAGTCCTCTTCGATGCAGTTCGAGGGAATCGCCTCGGCCCTATCGGGCATGCAGACTTTGTGGCCACTCAAAAAAAATTCCATGCATTTACAATCTTTGCTCCTATTTTCGGGGAGAGAATCTATCTTCCGTCTCTATCTCTTTACAACCCGTGAATGCGATTCTAATCTCACGGGTTCTTTCTTTTAGCACTTGTGTGCAGTGGCCAAAATTGTTCAGAGGGGACTCCCACTGGACTTATCAGTTGCTAACTGATCGTAATCTGAATGAGCGCATCATCAAGGAGACTTAACTGTCCTCCGGTGTGAGGCGGGTAAAGTCTAGTACCAACGAATACATTTTCAACGGTTGTTCATCTTGCAGTGTCCAATGGGCGAATGCCGAAAGAAGGTTTTTGAACGAAAACAAAAACTCTAGTAAAAGGGGCGGCGCTGAGTACTGCACGCGCATGCGTTGATGAAGCAGGGTTCAGACAAAAAAATCTGCCCACAATAATTCCATTATCTAGAACACATCATTATCATTTCGTGAAGTCTTCTGTTTAGCGGACTCCGGGACTTTAAATGTGTTCAGAAATCCTGATATTTTGTTTGAAATTGGTTTGTTTGTCCCTGACAATTATTTAAGTATAAGGAGGCACAGATTGTTTGTTCTTCCTAGAGGTAATACTAACCTGCCAGGGACTATGCCTCTTGGGAGAGTGATCAGACTGTTCAACGATATCGCCTCGAATATTGATATATTCCACTTAAAAGAAGCCCAGTTTCGACATGAGCTCCACGAATTTATTTATCAAAGTAATTTCGTGGAGTCTTCTGTGTAGCGGGCTCCGGGACTTTTTAAATGATTCTATTTTTATTGTGTTATTTATAAATTGTTATTTTATCCTGTTTTAGAAATGAATTAAATATTGTTATTTGTAATGTTTCAAAAAGAAAAAATAAATAAATTTAAAAATTAAAAAATTAAATAAATAAAACATTTAGTGTAATATTGCTTCAGATTCAGAACAGGTGTGAACGGATACGAAATGTTGGACGTTTGATTTTGTGACAATAATGCCGTGTTATTTGTGTGTCAACCATGATATGCTTATGACATGGTTATTGTTGTCGCAAATCCTAACTATTTGCGCTACGTATCCGATACTTGTTCTGAGTGTGAGGTCATTGACACCAAGAATGTCAATACATTTATATCACCACACTTACATTAGTACTTCAATAACGAATTAAAATTGAAATGTATCTTGTAATGTCATTGAAGGAAAAGAAATAAAAAATTGTATTGTATTACCGTGTCACTCGCCTAACTGGAGTATATGGCATTCACAAAATTCCGCCACAAAGTTCTGTCAGCTGCCAAAATATTTGCCTGATCCGAATTATACGTTCCGCGAGTATATTCTATCGATATTCTCCTCTCTAAGTTGGTTATCGAATTACTGGGTGGCAGGATAAAGGAGCAGAATAATAACACAAATAACTTGTTTTCGCAGCACGATTCGCGTTTATTTTAAATAAAGACTTGATTTCTACGCCCGACCGGTATGGCATTTCGCCTGCCGGGCGCCAGTCAATTGACAACTGCCGGACGCTGTGACATGCCGCGCTGCCAATGATCGCGGCAAAAAAATCAAATTAAATATGACAGTTGCATCAACATGAAATAGAGCAACTGTCATGACAAATAAAATGGCGTATGCAAGCACCTGCGTATTAGTATATTGACGGTTTATTTTTTTTCCTTTAATGACATTACAAAATAGGTAACATTTCAATGCGTCATTAAAGTAGATACAACCATAAGTGTGGCGATGTAAATTTATTGACAAATTTAGTGTTAATGACCTCACACTCAGAACTAACGTCAGGAGACTCGAGATAAATAGCTTGACTTGTAACAACAAAAACCCTGTTATAAGTATATCATGATTGACACACAAATAACAAGGCATTATTGTCACAAAATAAAACGTCCACTATTTTGCATCTATCAACGCCAGCACTGAATATGAAGTAATATTACACCAAATATGTCAATATCTTCACTTAACCTAGTTTCAACCACTGTTCACTGCGATTCTTTCGTGTTACACGTATCCAGGGTTGAACGATGGTCTTTTCAGGCCACACTTCAGGCTCCATGAGAGACTCTAGCGAAGTCGCGATGATCCCGACTTTGAAAGAAGTTGACAGCGTCCGTCTACTGATAATCCTCCTGATGGTATATAAATAATTAAAGGTAACATTATTAGATCGAGGTTTTCGGTACCAGTCAGCAAGGGCTATATCATGCCAATGTCACTTTGTATAGTTTCCGACGGAAGTAATTTCAATATATATTTTTTTCACTTATAGAACATTACAAATTTAAAAAAATTCAAATCGTAACTGAAGTACAATCAAGATAAATATATAAATATAGGTACTTATGATTAAGTACTAAGAACAAAGAAAATAAAGACAAGCAACAGAAGGTCCCGATGCTCATCTAACTTTATAATACTTGGATATAAACTGTATATTTTTATTTTTATTTCAGTAATAAATTTTATGTACCGATTTTAATTAATTTAAAAAATGTATGAAATTAATGTATGGGTTGAGCCACCTCTAAGAACAAAATAGTTCAGGCCTCTCTTTCCTTAAAAAACCGATTAAAAAATCTCCCAAAAATATGCGGTGGAATACAAATAATACTGTCAATACGGCGTGAATTTCTTAAGCCATTTTTTTGCTTAAAACTAATATTTGATGCATAAATGTACTTATCTGACCTATTTTCATATATCACATTGGTTCTTGTATCCTTTAGCTATCAGATGATGCATAAAAAACTATTGTATTCAACAAACGTTCATTATATAACTTTATTCATGTGGAGGCATTGACAAATGTGGTTTACAGAAAAATCGCTCCTGTGACGAAACCTACGATATTTATTTACATGCTTTACAGATTCCTCTAAAGCATACATGTATGATGTATGATAAAGGGAATGACTGCACTTCCAATTTCCTACCGTAGATGTAACAATGAGTACTGAAAATAACAAAACGATATATCATGTCGACAGATGTCAACAGCTGGGGAATCTTTGACGGCATATGCTGACAACCGATGCGAAAGGGTTAAAAGAATAAATAAATGAAATTGAAAATAAAAATTGCAAATATGCACTAGTGATAGCTCGCATTCGTATTAGTGGCAAATAACAGAACTGAGTGACGTAAGTTTGTGGTGACCATATGTGTCAAATATGAAAAAGATATGTATATATATTGACATCAGCACGATGTAGCCCTTGCTAACTGGTACCGAAAACCTCGATAAACAATCTTTAATGTCTTATTTTTGTCGCTTGCCATACATTTATGTGTCCGCCACATTGGGACTAGTTACATAGTTTTGCCACCGACGGCGCTGGTGACCGACCACGGACCGCAGAAGTCTAATCGCCGACGAGCGCGTGAGTGATGCGTTGACAATCGAGAAGATAGCATTACGGCCACAGCGGCATGTCATCCCACTTGGCCGGAAGCTTATAGTGTTTTAAGTAAATATAATCAATGTGATGTTGTGGCTTTTGGGTTGAGCCGTGTTTGGTGAACTTTTTTCAACCAATATTTCGACCGCCATTGCAAAAGCCACAACATCAAATCTGGCCGTGAAAACCTAAGAAGTTATAATCAATGTGCTTCTAAAAAAGTGTTTGTTTGCTGACCTGCTCCTCGTCCTGCCCTCACGCGACGAATTAACACCACCTTCTTTTGAGAGAGAGAGGAGGATGTTAATATACACAAATAAAGATATTGTTTGTGGCAACCCTAGAATGTGTTTACTATTTGGTGGAAAATTCGATATGGCTGACGGAGCATTCTAGAGCACCTAGCGATCGCTGAAATAACTAAAAATAACAATGAAATTCATTGTTATTCATAGTTTTATTCAACAACAAATTAAATAAATATAATCAATTTTATTTATGTGCTTTATTTGTAGCATTATAAATCAGTAAATACATTAAAAATATCAATCGATTATATTTTTTTATTGATGAATGAATTAACAATGAATTTTTAAATTTAAACTACTCATGGAATAAAATTGAGCACCTAGCGGTCGATGAATGAAGTAAAAATAATATTTAAATAATGTATATTGTTCTATATAGAGAGGGGTCAAAATACACGGCCAAAAGATTGATATGATAAGGTTTGCTGACGGCATTGCTCTGATTGCTGAAACTGAAGATGAACTCACGGAAGCGCTGACATCCATGGAAGACATATTTAATTCTGACTTTAATATGAAGATAAATAGCACAAAAACCAAAGTCATGAGAGTAAGCCGCAATGAGCAGCAGAACATTAATATATCAATGCTAGGAATAATCCTAAAAGATGCAAAAGAGTTTGTATACCTTGGAAGTACGATCACCTGGGATGGCAGAACAAAAAGAGAAGTCAACAGTCGCATACATCAAGCAAGGCTAGCTACAATAAAAAAGCAAAAATTCTTGAGTCAAAGAATATTAATTTAAGGCTCCGCAAGCAACTTGCTTAAACATTTGTTTGGAGAATCTTGATTTACGTCTGTGAGACATGGTGCTTATCTGAAAGTGATAACAAAGACTAGAGGCCTTTGAGATGTGGTCTTACAGAAGAATTGTCGGAATTTCCTGGAGAGACCACGTCACGAACAATGAGGTTCTCAGGATAATCAAGGAAGATAGGCACCTAATAAGAACCATCTCAGAGAGGCGATCGGTCACATCATGCGCCACGATGGTCTTCTTCGCGACATTGTGGAAGATATGGTTGAAGGGAGAAACTGCAAAATGCGCCCTAGACGGGAGTATTTACAGAAGTAGATAGGTAGTTGAAAAATAATAAATTGGCAGGAAATAATTGATGAATGGTAATTAATAATAGGTTAGGTTAGGTTTACAACTTATATTACTTTTTACCAATATTTAATACATTAAAGCAATTTTAATTTTATAACTGACCACATTTTTGCTGACACAGTGGACACTGCCAATTTATTTAGTCTACCGCAGATTAATTTTATTTACTACTAATTTATTTAATTTACTATCAAAACCTTGAATTAGTTACCGAACAAAGAAATACAGGCCTCAAGTAAAGAAAATACGAGTTTTTACGTATTTCGAACACAATTTTCTTCAACTTTCCATACCTAAAGCTCCCTCCACGCTTTTCCGTGCCCTTGGCGTCGAAAATCGGTTTTCTGCGCATCCATGAATGAAAACCCAACACCCTCTCAGCAAATGGCTGCTTGTCACAAGCTCGCCTGTCAACAACACAGAAAAACCCCCAAAAAACACCACAAAACACCGCCAAAAACCACCAATAACACGTCAAAATAATCACGACGAAACCGTCAACACTTTACGCTTATAATTTCGTTGATTTTCAGTGTTTTTGAGCCATCTTTCGTGTGAATTTCGCGACGCACTTTTCGTAACCAAATAAAAACATATTGCGCTGCGAATATCTATAAGGCGTTGCTTAGGAAATCTGCAAAATTCTTCAAGAATACATTCAAAAGGTAAGTAATTTCATAAATACTTTAATTAATACTACATTAACGTTTATATTTAATAAATTTATGTGTTTTCGTTGCATTATTATGTAATTTTGACTTTTGAAATCATAGACTCACCCGAGGTCATGTTGCGTATTCGAAATATTCTATTTCGTTATTTGAAAAATTCTTTTCTTTCTAACGGAAAAAATTAAAGAACGTTTTTAAACTAAAACTTTTCAAATAATAACGAATGTTCGAATTCAATAAATTTTATTCCGCGAGTTGTTATTTGCCGGTTTTTAATTATTTTTTCAGTATTTGATTCAATTAATGGCCAGTAAATTATTCAGAAATGGTCAGTAATACATTAATACGTAAAAGGGTCAGTAAAAATATTAAATAGGCATTTGAAAAATATAAAATTAGCAAAGGAAAAAAATAATTAACAGTAAATAATTTATGAATGATAATTAATACTAGGTTAGGTTAGGTTTCCATTTTATGTGATAATTATTGATACATTTTACATTAATTGCTTGTAGTATTGTCTATATTAATGATATTTTAATTTTATAACTTAATTTACTACAAAATCTTAAATTAGTTGCTGAACAAATAAATACAGGTATTTCATATCGTCATCAGTTTCAACTGACCTTTCAGAACGTGGTGCATTTTCAACATCAAAACTGCTGAATCAAAAATTTGCAAGCCTATTTTGGCACTGGCGTTCCGTCGATACTTCTTCTCCGTACACATATAACTTAATAAACTACCAGTAACTCTTTTGAAATGGTCAGTTGAGTTACAAATATACACTGGTTTTTTTTTTCTTAACAAAGCGTTTAGAAAGATAACGTGTTAAATGTGTTGCTGACATTTTTAAAGCTTTTACATTCAATTGATGAATGAAATACTGACATTAATTTTGAGCTTTGATAAAAATGCCAATAACTTGTACTAATTATAAATGCATTTTTTTAGTATTGTGGGCTTTGGGTTTAGCCGTATCTTTCTTCGTAGTATCAATCCGGTGGATTGGTTTGCAGCAACAGAATCTTGCATCTCGATCTCCATTCCTCTCGGTCCGGTAAGCGCTACAATTCATGTCCTCGAATACTTGCTGCAAATACTCCCGTCTAGGGCGCCCTCTACAGTTTCTACCCTCAACCATCCCCTCCACAATATCGTGAAGAAGACCATCGTGGCGCATGATGTGACCGATCGCCTCTCTGAGATGGTTCTTATTAGCTGCCTATCTTCCTTGATTATTCTGAGAACCTCATTGTTCGTGACGTGGTCTCTCCAGGAAATCCCGAGAATTCTTCTGTACGACCACATCTCAAAGGCCTCTAGTCTTTTTTTATCACTTTCAGATAAGAACCATGTCTCACAGCCGTACATGGCGAATTATCTCGTTCCGAAATTTCGACCGCAATTGCAGGTGGCTTCTTATTCTTCACAAAGTCATCAACCGTGTGGAAATTTGAGCCCTTACCTGTAAATTGCCTGTCATAGCCTTTTAAGTAAAATTGGTATTAGACAGCGGTGTGGCTATATTGCCAGATACTGGGAAAAAATAATTGACGTCGCTGACACGAATAAGATGAAGAATTATGTTTTTGTACAATATTCGTCATTTATAAATATATTTTTATTTTTCAAAAACACTTAACAAAAATAACTGGGGTGGCATTTTAGGGGCTGAAGCGGATTAATGGCAGTTCAATTAATTTCTACGAGGAAATTTGCTTTGAGATGTGAGTAATTTGAAATACGAGCAAGGTTGCGGAACGAATTAAGCTCGTATGTCGAGGTAATACTGTATGTAATATAAAGTTGCATTACTGTAAGCAGTGTTTGCGTAATTTTGAAACAATTCGCTGCTTCAGTCTAAACTGTCGCTCTGACCTACTTTTGACAAAGTGTACGAGCGGAGGCATTTTAAAGGCTCTGGATTTTCCCCGATTGTGAGGAAATGACTCTCCCGCCAAATGCACTGCGGGGATAATTCCCCAGGCCGTTACAGGGGATTTTGGCATGAAGAAGAGCGCCTACAGAATGCCATTAAAACTAGACCATGCTCTGCGGATGCCATTTATTTCTACTCGTGACTGATTCACTAAGTTGCCTTAATACGCTTTACTTTAATACATATTGTACATCTTATTTTTATTGCGAAAATTCCGCAATGTCTTAAAACTAAGGTGTTCAACCAATGCATCATCTCTGTATTAACTTATAGCACAGAGACGTGGAATCTGACAGCAGGTCTTACACATAAAATAAAGGTCACCCAGCGTGTTATGGAGAGATCCATGAGAGGAGTGGCTCTTAAAGATAGAATTCGAAACGAGGATATCCGAAGAAGAACTCAAGTGTTTTTTTTTAATGCAAGTTTTTAAAAAACTATACTCTCATGGACAGTGCTGTCACGGGCATAGCAGTGAATGTCTGCGCATTTTACCGAATCATTCATTTGTACAAGGAAAAGAGTGGGCGACAGTACAGAGCCCTGTGGAACTCCCGAGTTGATCTTATGGCAGGAAGAAGATAAGCCATCTACTGTGGTATTAATGCTTCGATCACTTAAGAAGTTTTCAACCCACGAGCACAGGAAAGGAGTAAGTTCATAAGTTCGCTTGATGCAAAACCCTCCCTGTCCCGTCCTGTTTTTGGAGACCCAGACGGGGACTCGTTACTGGACGAACGCAAAAAGCTACTTGTTACAGAGTGGCTGAAGGTCTTCCTGTGATTCAGTTAGATGTCAAATAGACCTTAGTCTAAGGCTGCAAAGTTAGTATATTACAGCGAGTCTCAAATTGCCTTCTTTGGTAACACGTTGCTAACCACTTAATACGTGGGAATGTATAAGGAAATGATAAGGTTGGGAAATGGATTCTGCAGAATCGCAGACATCAGTTAGGAGTAATTACTTGTAGTAATTCCGTTTGATAGCAACAAAGTCCTGGTATCCTCTGGAGCTGATGCCGGCCGGACCACTTCAAAGAGCGCGATATTCATAGTGGTGCAGCGGACAGTTCCACAGTATGTGAGGTGCGTCCTGCGGAGAGCTGCCGTCACATGGGCACTCCGCCTGGGTTCCAACTGTCCAAGCCAGTCGAGGTAGCTCCGGGAGAATCCGTGTCCGGTTAGCAGCTGGCTCGTGTGTAAGTGCATAAGAGGGTAATTTGAAGTGATGATGTCGATGATATGATTAATGTGTTGTTTTTCTTTCTTCAGGGCAGAAGAAGGCGTACTCCTGCCGCCGCCGTGGCACTGTTCCGCTTACCGCGGCGCTTGGGCATGTCTAGGGAGCGCGCTCAAGACCGGGGCAGCTCCGCCGAGAGTCTCCTGAGGGATGCCGCGCCCCCCGACAGGGCTTCAGGTAATGACCCCCATAAGCCCCAGCAGAACATGACCCTTAAACATCGCTAGCTGGCAATCTGATACACCAATAATACTGACATCAGCATGATATAGCCCTTGCTGACTGGTACCGAAAACCTCGATATACGATCTTTCGTCTCTTATTTTCGTTCGCTCATTGGACACGCATGTGCTGTCATTTTGTAATGCTGTTTGAAGGACTAGTTATATAGACGCCGACCGCAGCGCCCGGTGCTCAGTCAGTTGTGTGCCGACAGCGGTGCGGTCATATTACGGTTGGCCCGGCCTGAATGCTGTGCTCCGGGCAAGAAGTTTGTAATGTTTTTGAAGTATATATGTCAATGTGCTTCAGAAAAAGTCTTTGTGTTGTTAATCTGCTCCTCATCCTGCCACCACACAATTAAATAACGAACTTTGAAAGTAGGATGTTAATACATAGAGACATTGACATCCCTCTTTCTAATTAAGTGCACTATGGGTGCAAAAACGTGGTATTTAACTTTTATTCCGGATTCTAATCTTCTTCGTAGTATCAATCCGGTGGATTGGTTTGCAGCAACAAAATCTTGCATCTCGATCTACACTCTTATCGATCTTCTGCAACCCTCTTTAGTTCGGCACAAGAGCCATACCTCATGTCCTCAAACACTTGCTGCAAACATTCCCGTCTAGCGCGCCCTCTGCAGTTTCTACCCTCAACCATCCCCTCCACAACGTCGCGAAGAAGACCACCGTGGCGCATCATGTGACCGATCGCTTCTCCGAGATGGTTCTTACTAGGTGCCCATCCTCCTTGATTATGCTGAGAACCTCATTGTTTGTGACGTGGTCTCTCCAGAAAATTCCGAGAATTCTTCTGTAAGACCACATCTCAAAGGCCTCTAGTCTTTTCTCGTCACTTTCAGATAAGCACCATGTCTCACAGCCGTACATCAAGACGCTCCAAGCAAATGTTTGGAAAGTTGCTTGCGGAGCTTTGAATGAATATTTTGTTGACTCAAGAATTTTCGTTTTTTTATTCAATGCTAGCCTTGATGTATGCGTTAATATATATAGTTAATTACTTAGGGATCTTGCAAAGAAATAAGTAAACTTGTAACGTTTTTTTGTGTTTGACAAAGTGCGTGTCTATAATTTTTGAAATAAACCCTGCTTATATTTTCATCATCATCATCAGCCTTTATCCGTCCACTATTGAACGTAATCCTTCTGCATGAGTCTCCATCCTCTTCGATCCTCCCCCTTCCGCATCCAAGTCACTCCCGCTATTCTCCTCATGTCGTCAGCCCATCCTGCATGAGGTCGACTTTTTTACATGGGATTTTTTTAGACTCTCGGACATATTAAATTGAATTGATGGCAGTGTTTTTGTTCGTTTCAGGGAGTAGTGGCTATCTGAATCCAGTGGGTCCAGACTCAACGCCCTCGAGTCCCCCCCCGTCATACCAACATGTCTTGGAAGAGGTAAGCTGTCAACTATAGAACTGTCTCTTCATAAGTTTCAGCTAAATAACTAATTTCTCCTGCACCCACGCACAACCGACAAACTCGTCTTACACTTGCCGAACATCCATACACCGTTAATGTGTGTCGACCAAGAACCGACAGTTTCCAAAGTTGCTTCCTTAATGCCACCGGTAAGCTTTGGAATGCTCTTCCAGCGTCTGTGTTTCCTCTTTCCTACAATCTGGATCTCTTCAAGAAACAGTTAAATATACACTTGCAATCTCTAAAGCCCACATGTAAATACGAACACACGTTTCCCGCATGCAGCGTCCAGCCTCTCTGGCTGAGCATCATAGAGTGCACTGTTCTTGACCGGCTGTGCTCTCATTTATGCGATTTCATAAAATAAATAAATAAAAACATAGCATAGTAACATCAGCACGATGTAGCCCTTGCTAACTGGTACAGAAAACCTCGATATATATACAATCTTTCGTCTCGTATTTCTGATCGCTTGTCGTACATTTATTTGTCCACCGTGTTGTCATTTTGGACAGGTCTGCTCACGGGTGTGTTAGTTATATACATCGCCACTCGAGCGCTGGGCGAGAGCATATTGTATTGTGGCTCGGCCTATGCTGTGACTAGGCCGGGCCATAAGTTTGTCAATTTGTAACGCAAATATGTCAATGTGCTTCGGAAAAAGTCTGTGTTATCAATCTGCTCCCAATCATGCCATCACGCGACGGAATAACACCTTTCTAATAGAGAGTAGGATGTTAACACATATAGCATGGATTTCTCCAAGACTATCTACTCAAAGTTGAGAAGAAGTGTCAGTAAAGCATTTTGACTTTCTGTTAAATTTTTGACTGGTTGTCTGTTTCCAGACTCGTTTGGCGGCCATGTCCGACGACAGAGCAAGCTCCAGCAAAACCTTCAGACACCGCCCAGTGAAGCAGACAAGCCTTGACTCCATAAGCCAAGAGTCGAATCCAAACAGAGCGTCTTCCAACAACACGCTATCTTCAGACGATTCCATCAACTCTGCAGACAGGTGAGAAAACATTTTCTTTTCCTTTTAAGCTGTCTATTAAATTTTCGGCACGTAAAATAATCTTCTTCATATAATCAATCCGGTGGATTGGTTTGCAGCAACAGAATCTTGCACCTCGATCTCCATTCATCTCGGTCCTCTGCAACCCTCTTCAGCTCAGCATAAGAGCTACAACTCATGTCCTCGAACACTTTTGCAAATATTCCCGTCTAAGGCGCCATCTACAGTTTCTACCCTCAACCATCTCCTCCACAATGTCGTGAAGAAGACCGTCGTGGCGCATGATGTGACCGATCCATTGGACTCGCCTCTCTGAGATGGTTCTTATTAGGTGCCTATCTTCCTTGATTATCCTGAGAACCTCATTGTTCGTGACGTGGTCTCTCCGGGAAATTCCAAGAATTCTTCTGTATGCCCACATCTCAAAGGCCTCTAGTCTTTTCTTATCACTTTCAGATAAGCACCATGTCTCACAGCCGTAAATCAAGATTCTCCAAACAATTTTTTTGGCAAGTTGCTTGCGGAGCCTTAAATTAATATTCTTTGACTCAAGAAATTTTGCTTTTTTATTGAAAGCTAGCCTTGCTTGATGTATGCGACTGTTGACTTCTCTTTTTGTTCTGCCATCCCAGGTGATCGTACTTCCAAGGTATACAAAACTATTTTGCATCTTTTAGGGTTACTCCTAGCATTGATATATTAATGTTCTGCTGCTCATTGCGGCTTACTCTCATGACTTTGGTTTTTGTGCTGTTTATCTTCATATTAAAGTTGGAATTAAATATGTTTTCCATGGATGTCAACGCTTCAGTGAGTTCATCTTCAGTTTCAGCAATCAGAGCAATGTCGTCAGCAAACCTTATCATATCAATCCTTTGGCCGTGTATTTTGACCCCCTCTCTGTGGCCCATCTTTTCTCTGATGTCATTTATTGCATGTTGTATGTACACGTTGAAGAGTACAGGCGACAGAGAGCATCCTTGTCTCACCCCTTGACGTATTTTTGCTTCTTTTTGTTCTGCCATCCCATGTGATCGTACTTTCAAGGTATACAAACTCTTTTGCTTAACGTCAATTATTCTCTCTTTAATTTTTCAGGTCAGACGAAGCGACTGTGAGAGACATAGCTTTGGTCGACAGGCGCAAGAGGATCGACTACGAGTTCATCGCCCACATCGACGACGACGCGGGCGGCGGCTCGTCGCCCCCGTGGCCCGACGCCCAGGAGCCGTCGACGAGCCACGACGCCAGCTCGCGGCAGTTCGACGAGTCGGGCAGCGTCGCGACGCTGGCCATGGCCGAGGACAACGACGACGAGGAGGAGGCCGACGAGGAACTGGCCGACGAGGAGGACGAAGAGGACGTCGAGTACTCTGAAGGAGAGGATCTATACGAGACCGTAGATTACGCCAACGGGTGCAGGCTTCAAAATCAAAACGACATCATAGAGGTAAGATCTACATTGAAGACACTTTAATAAAGTTTTTATTGAATTCTTTTGCCATATCCCCTCCTTATTTAGTGCATATTAACCTATAAATGCCCAGTGGTCCCATACGGGACCGCTGATTTACGTCGTTCATTGTCCTAGCAGGCCAATGTTTGTAATGTTTCGTCACACAATAGATTCTTCCATGAACTTACTTCAATACTATTATTACAAATTAATGTAATCCGATTGTGAAGTGAACCATAAGCACTCCTGTATGGGACCGTAGGGCATTGAACATAGAAAATCTGCGCTCCCGTAAGGAAACCACAGGGCGTTTAAGGGTTAACACCGTAAATTGCCATTTCACGGTACTGTAAGCTCAGATTTTCTATGCCTTCTCCTAAAACACCTGTATATCCAAATGTGCATATGGGAACATACATGGTTCCCGGGAGCCTGCAGGGCAAGAGCACGTGAACTTGTATAGACTGCGGATGAAGTACCAGAGAAATTGGGTGTTCGATAAACATCGTTTTTTTAAGAAGATTTTTTCCATTTTCAAGTTCAATTTATTTATTTTCTTTTAGAAACATTACAAATAACAATATTGAATTCATTTCTAAAACAGGATAAAATAACAATTTATAAAAAACACAATAATAATAGAATCATTTAAAAAGTCCCGGAGCCCGCTAAACAGAAGACTCCACGAAATTACTTTGATAAATAAATTCGTGGAGTTCATGTCGAAACTGGGCTTCTCTCAAGTGGAATATATCAATATTCGAGGCGATATCGTTGAACAGTCTGATCACTCTCCCAAGAGGCATAGTCCCTGGCAGGTTGGTTTTAGATCGGATGATGAGTCTGACGCTCCTGATACTTGGACATTTTTTTGTCCTTAAGGGGTGGCTCAACCCTACTAGGGGCATGTATAGAGCTAAGATTTGATTAAATACAATTTTGAAAAATGAAATTTTTTTCGGGTTTTTAAATCAACAAGACTAACAAACTCTTTTATTACTGTATGGGTGATTATATTACATTCATGGTTATATAACATTTTTTTAAGTATGTGCTTTATGCTTATATGACACATGTTATTGCAGGTGGTGGCTAACAAGACGTCCAAAGTGATGTACCTGGCCATGGCTCGTGAGCTTGGCTTAGCTTGTCGCATGTCCGACCAGTGCAGGTGTCTAGACTGCCAGGGAGGCTACCTGGAATGCGGAGATGCTGGCGATGAAAATGGCAAGACAGACGGCGGTCTAGGAGCTGGTACGCCGATGTTCGTGTCGGAGGCGTTCGGGCACGGGATGGGTCCGGCCTGCCACATACTGTAGAGTGTACATCACGCATCAAATGTGGAGAAGAGGAGAACAACTGGAGTGAGGTTTGAGAAGGGTGAGCCATGGAGCCGGCCTGCTGCATACTGTAGTGTGTACATCGTGCATCAAGTGTGGAGAAGGGTGGTAGCAGAGGGGAACAGCTAGAGAGAGGGACGAGAATGGCAACGTGGTTTTGGAGTTGGCACGTTTGGCACAGCATAAAACTATCCTGCCATCAGTATGGAGAGAGACGATAACAGAGGGGGGAACATCTAGAGTAAGGGCAAAAACGGCAAGACATGGGGCTGGTCTCATACTGTAGAGGAGAACAACTGGAGTGAGGGACGAGAGCGGTGTGCCATGGAGCCGGCTTTATGGATACTGTAGTGTGTACATCATGCATCAAATATGGAGAAGGGTGGTAGCAGAAGGGATCAACTAAAGAGAGGGATGAGAATGGCAATACCGACGTTGGTTTTGGAATCAGCACATTTGGCTCTGCATAAAGCCGGCCTACCACTTTCTGGAAAGTATACATCATGTATCAAGTGTGGAAGAGAGATGATAGCAGGGGGGAACATCTAGAGTAAGAGCGAAAACGGCAAGGCATGGGAGTAGATTGTCACATACTGTTGAATTTACATCATGCATCAAGTGTGGAGAAGAACGATAGCAGAGGGGAACAACTAGGAAGAGGGACAACAGCGAAATTGACGGTAGCTTTGGAGCTAGCACACCAATTTTTATGTCTAAGGGGTACATCCACGGTATCTGGCCGACTTGCTACATACTGTAGAGAGTACATCATGAAACAAATGTGAGAAGAGGGGAACAACTGGAGTAAAGGAGGACAACGGTGAGGCATGGAGCCAGCCTGTTACATCCAGTAAGAGAGGGACGAGAATGGCATGACCGACGGTCGTTTTAGAATCAGCACATTTGGTACTGCATAAAGCTGGCCTGCCACTTACTGAAATGTATACATCATGAATCAAGTGTGATGAATTACAGTAGCAGAGGGGAACAATTGCAGTGAGAAACAAGAACGACAAAACCTGAGGATGGCCTGCCATATACTGTCAGAATGTACATCATGTATCAAGCTTGGAAAAGAACAGTATTAAAGAGGAAACCGACAAGAGAAACTAACGATTGACCAGAAGCTTTGACACTTATGTTTGTGTGTAAAACTTTAAACACACTTTTCCCAGCTTTCAAACACACTTTTCCCACTCGTAACAAGAACTCCAGAATTCTCCCCTCAAAATGAATTTGGCATTTCTAGGAAAACAACTGGAGTGATGGAAGAGTAGGTGAGTCATAGAGCCAACCTGCTACATACAGTAGAGTGCAAATCGTGCATCAAGTGTAGAGAAGGGTGGTAGCAGGAGTAAATAGCTTTAGAATGAGACAAGAATTGCATAACCGATGGTGGTTTTGGATTCAGCTCGTTTAGCACTGCATAAAGCCGGCCTACCGCTTACTGGAAAGTATGCAGCTCTAGGAAAACGAATCCTTTTAGCGTCTCCGTCTCAATCTTCGTCCTCCCAATTTGATATTTCGTCCTTCGTAAACTTACCGCACGTGCTTGTCGTTTTGCGTTTACTGGCGTTTGCGCAAATGAAGAGGGGAATTTTTCAAATTTGTATTTTTCGCAAAGGTGTTTATGACTTATATAAAAAGTCAGATATTACACCTTTAAAAAATGTTTGTATTGTATGTCTTAGGCGTGAATCCGGACTGGGAATCTTTAATCCGTTAATCAAAAAAAATATCTGTTTTTTAACGGTTATTTTTCAAGTAAAATCTAGAAAGAATAATCGTTTTTTTTCCAAGAAGTAAAAATAATTATACCATCATACTATATACGAGGGTGATCCGTAAAATAAGTTTCCCATGGCGCTACACTCCTGAAAAGCGTTATTATGGTGGATCCCGCGATTCTGTAGTGTACCTTGATTCCCCCACTCTAACTCCCTTCCCTAGCGAGCTGCCTGCGGAGCTCAGTCTTTAATTAACGGATTAACGATTAAAGAAGTTATATTTTAGATAAACTTTTCCCGTATCTGGTAATGGGTGACCTTTCAAGCGGTCACACTAATACAGTGGTACCACAACATACGAGTTTACTAGTTCGTATCTCAAAGCACAAAGTACAAAAGTCACAAAACCGCGAGCACAACTTCTAAAAGATGCTTCGACAGCGAGAGCACACTAAAAACTGATTCGCTGACCGTGTCCGTGAGATTCACGAGGGAAATGGCGACGCGCGGTTCTTGTACAACCGGCCGATCCACTTAGCCGATTGCTCGTATCTCAAATTTTGCTCGTATTGCCAAGCGAAAAATCGGCTCGTATCTCAAAAAATTCGCATGTCAAGGTACCACTGTATAGTCAACCCTCCTACAACGTACGCTTGATTTTATTTGTAATGGAAATCTTAGTGCTTGCGGCGATTTCTCATATAATGATGATTTCCATGTTGTCGTTTTGTTTTGAACCGCCTCTTAGGACGAAAGCAATATCGAAAGCGTTGGGCTAATCATCCGATCCTGTCTGCCCAGAAGTGGGCGACGTCGATGGCGTTACTCTCGGCCATCATCAGGTCTTCCTGAGTGCAGCTACTCGGACACAGCGCACGCTCCAGAAGGCGTGACAGCGTCTGCTCCGCGCCGCAGTCACATTCAGTCGGTCCCCTGTAAAACTGCCAGGCTTTTATTTTGTGTCCTCGTATTGCATACTCTATTGAGGAAGTATGTTAATGGACCTCCATATATTCCACCCCTGGTCGTGTCCAGGGGCTACGTCCTCTTGCGAAGATACGATCTTATCAAAGCGATATAGGAGGGTTGACCGCACCACGCTGCTGAGGCATCAATATGAAATGTCTTGTAGGGATCTATGTCCCAATGTATTGTAGTGTATTTTTACATAGTCAGGACATACGACACGTCAGTGTTACATGTCCAACGTTTATATTTTATAAAGTATTATATATCTTGATATGTATGTAAAAAAATATTTGTCCTCATCTTTTTTAAGAAGGCCCATGTGGCGGCCTCCTTGAAAAAATACTAATCGTGTTTGTGCCACACAACAGCATGACAACCACAACCTGAACATTTTCTATGGATTTGTATTGCGATATTCTTTAGCCTCGCCATTTCCCGTCATCTGGGGTCATCTCTCCTTTTGCACATTCGACATGTCTGTCTGTCCTGCGCTGCATTCTCGGTCAAGCCCAGAGTTTTCAGATCCTTGTTTACAGTTGCAGTCCAGGTTGCTTCAGGTCTTCTCAGCGTGGGTATGTTGAAAGCTATCTTCACCATGTGGTTCTCATCTCTCCGTGTCACATGCCCGTACCCATCTTAGGCGGTTTTCCCTTATCTTTTCAGGTATGAGGGCCACCCGAAATGAACCCCGAATATTCTCATTCCGAACTCTGTCCACTCTAGTCACACCGCCCGCCCACCTCAGCATCTTCATCTCTGCCACATGAATCCTATCCAAGTCACGTTTCGGCGGGGTCCAACACTCCGATCCGTAGAGCATAGCTGTTCTTTCAAAGTAATTTCGTGTTTTCCCAACAGAGAACTTAATGGTTAAATGATCTTCTGTGCGATCGGCAATATTATATTCGTATCGTGCGGCGATCTCTTGGCTTATGTCACAAATCTGTTGATTGCTTTGGAGACAAGCAAGCTGTTGCCTTGGATATCTCCAAGGCGTTGGATAGAGTCTGGCATCGCGGTCTGGTGAATAAATTACCATCTTATGGACTAACTCCCTCCCTGTGCTCCTGGATTGAAAACTTCTTGAGTGATCGAAGCATCATCACTGTCGTAGATGGCTTTTCTTCTTCCTGTCATAAAATCAACTCGGGAGTTCCACAGGGCTCTGTGCTGTCGCCAACTATTTTTCTTCTGCATGCGAATGATTTGCTTCAATGCGCAAACATTCACTGCTACGCCGACGACAGCACTGTCCATGAGAGTATAATCTTCCATAAACCTCCGAAACATTCGGAAATATCTGCTGCTAGGGAATCTCTCGTGGAGAAGATGAACATGTCTTTTGAAAGGGCTTCACGATGGGGCGACCTCAACCTCGTCAGTTTCAACGTTTCCAGGTTGGTTAGCTGCTGTGTGTGGTGGTCGTATGCTCCGACTTGAGAGCGTAGGCGTATTTATATAGAATCTAGATGTAATGCATATGTGCGCACAACGTAAAAAAATGCGAAACTCTTGATCAAAAAGTGATATATCCAATTTTGAAACTACTCATATATGTATATATAAACTTAAACGAAAAAAATAACTATATAAAAGAAAATATGACATGTACGAGTACCTATGTAAATAATTGTTTTTTTTTTATATTTGATTTCGGATATTTTTCACTAATTTACCCCCAAATTACGAGCGTGATCCGTAAAATAAGTTTCCCATGGCGCTACAGTCCTGAAAAGTGCTGTTATGGTGGATCCCGCGATTCTGTAGTGTACCTTGGTACCCCCACTCCAAATCCCTTCCCTAGCGAGCTGCCTGCGGAGGTCAGTCTTGGCTTTCTTTTTTTTTTATGTAAGCACATACAGGAGAATACCGACAGACGGTGATAGTAATTTTTTGAATTCTCATCTGTGGAATTCTATGACGCTTACCATGGTGTACATGGCTAAACGCTGCATGTGGAGTGTTGATCCGCCAACGTCATAGACTACAGCCCGAGATTCACGCATCATGCTTTATTATTACAGGAATCTACTATGAATGGGTGGTCTTCACGGGACGACTTTCGTCTACCGCCAATTTCAATTGATAGGCTATGACTGACACTTTACGGGTGATGGATCAAATTCACACCAATCGGGGTATTTTAGAGTTCAGAAATCGATTAAAAATCAATTTTTATTTAATCTCCGTCGGGTATCGAACCCACGACCTTTGGCTTGCAAAGCAAACGCTTTACCATTGAGCTATGACCGCCGGCGAGCATTCCGGCTTGGCAGCCGTTCGCGATGGCTGTCCCCCTTGCATAGCCCGCCAGGTGTGAGCTGTGCTCGGTGATCCGTTTCCTGTCTGCAAAAAACATTTCGCCTGTATAAATCCACTGTCGGTATTGTCCTGTTAGTGTTTACATAAAAAAATACTAGCCAGCGAATTTAAGCCTGGATTCAAGTTTATATAAGTTATTTACTTTAATAGTCAGGGATAATGCTTTATTTTCCTAAATATAATTGAATCATTTACGAAATAGGATATATCAATATTTTGACACTTGGGTTTTCATATTTTACATAATAGAGTATTAGAATTTAAAAATATATAAAATTTGTCTATGTACCTATGGAAATAATTATTTTTGTATATAAAAGACTGTACACAATACCATTTTCTATGTAAAAAAAGTATTTAAACATTCATTAGTAGAGTAAAAAAATGGTATAATTCTGAAGAGTTTTGCCCCCTTGCAGTTCAATTTTCAATCAAATATAAAACTATTCCCAAACTATCTTAACATTAAATTCGTGCTCTCTAATCAATTAATAAATATAGATCATTGATCTACCCAGCTAATGACTAGGTAAGGCGCTTTTAACGACAGATTAAACACGTTTAATTTAATTCTGTAAAATTTCATTACTTATTTTTGCTTGTAAGAGGGGTCCTTTTCAGTGTACTTCGAGAATAACGCAAATATTGTCGATGTAAAGAATATTTTTCATCGCTTTACTAATTTACTTTCAACGCAATGCGCAATATTTGGGACTCGCAGCTATACTGGATCAAAATAAATTGCAATCTACTCGTATGCAGAGTCAGTATCACCCAAATCTTTATTTTTAAATGTGAATCTTGGCATCTCGCCAAAAGCTAATGCAGCCGTATAGTAGGTTTGTAAAACAGGCATGGTAGTTCAACTTTGTGAGTAAAAAGCACACAAGGCAGCCTAAAGTTGGTTAAGAGATGAAGATCTACATGGCTGGAACATGTACTTCGAATGACGCGGGGGAGCATAAATTATAGCTGCCTTTTGAATAAGTCCCCAAGCTGTCGCAGTCCTGGAAGACTATATGCGTCATAGCTTTAAAAGTAGAGTAGATTTTTGATGATACAACTATAGCAGCTGCCAGAACTCTGTTTTGCGACAGCCCTATGCTCCAGCTAGCGAGCGGATTTCCAGTTAATCAATATTCCTTTCAAATTCACTTTTAATACGTGACTACTATCTTAAACTATATATATTTAAACATATTAGTAAATATGCCAATTTCAAATTTAAAAAAAAAGTGTTCTTTTTTTCAATTGTTTTTTTCGATTTCTAATTGTTGTTGGCCATTTTAAATAATGGAATAAAAATATGAAAAATGTGTGTAAAAATGTGGATTTATGCAAATTACGGGTTCGCGATGCTGACTAACTGTTTTTCGAGTGTAACTTGTATGCTTCATCTATTCTTAACCCCCCCCTTACTCTGCTATATATATATATACAATCGTGTCGGAAACATCAGGGTAAGATCATGTCAGCCGAGAAGTGGGCGACGTCGATGGCGTTACTCCCGCTCATCATCAGGTCCTCCTGGGTGTAGCTACACTCGGACACAGCGCAAACTCTAGAAGGCGGCTGCTCCACATCGCAGTCACATTCAGTCGGTTCGCTGTAAAACTGCCAGGCTTTCATTTGTGTGCTCGTCTTGCATACTCCGGTCCGAAATCTGTTAAGGGACCTCCATATATTCCACCCCTGGTATGTCCAGGGGCTAGGTCCTCTTTCGGGGCAATCCAAGTATTCCCCTCAGTTGCACTTCTCCACGTGTTCAGCCGCAGGGTGGCCTCACTATCACCAGTTCCGTTGTCGACTGTAAGAAACTTCTTCTTGATTTGATCCGTGTCTTTCATCTTTTGATACACAAACATAGGCTGCTAAAAACATCCGAGAGCTCCGATGATATGAATTTTTTACACCATACGAAGATATCATTTAATAACTGAAAATATGAATTCTCCTAAATGTAGTTTTAATCGACTATGGTTGATGTTAAAATGTAACAAGTTTTGTAATGTAACACTATGAGCAAAGAATTCCGGGAAATTTGAATTGAATTTCACGAGTTAGCCTTTCTTTTACGGCGATAGAATGAAAACGCGCGTTCCGGTGTTGGGTAGTCAGTACACAAGCGATTTTAAATCGGAAAAATAAGAACATTCATAGCTAATCCCTTAATTAATTATAACCGAAATCAAAAATTAAAATAATTTAAATTTATTAACAGAAAACATTAAGAAACCATCTGGCAACGCACACGGAACGGGCATAGGTCCACTCTGATTTCAAACTCGAGAGCTACTGCCGCTAGTCGTAGTAGTCGCCAGAGTGGCTCACTCTCACTCTCTTTCCTCTTCCTTCACAGTGAAGTATGAAAGAGTGAGATGTGAATATAGTGCAGCGCTTCCCGCACATCGTGGAGGCCCAATGTCGAGGCGCTCATAGCGCGAATTTGTTTCCGATGTTCACAAAATAACTCCGATGTACCCAATAAATTCTGATTATTATTAATATTATTTTTAAAATCAATGCGTAAATATATTATGGAGGAAAACCTAAAATCTTAACCTTGTATTTATTATATTTAAAAATATATTGATGGTTATCAGAAGCAATGTGTAGAAGATTCTCTCATGGAGCCTGAAGTGTGGCCTGAAAAGACCATCGCTCAACCCTGGATACGCGTAAGACGAAAGAATCGCAGTGAACCAGAGAGTGAAGATATTGACATATTTGGTGTAATATTACTTCAGATTCAGTGCTGGCGTTGATAGATGCAAGATATTGGACGTTTTATTTTGTGACAATAATGCCGTGTTATTTGTGTGTCAATCATGATATACTTATGACAGGGTTTTTGTTGTTACAAGTCAAACTATTTATCTCGAGTCTCCTGACGCTAGTTCTGAGTGTGTGGTCATTGACACTAAATGTGTCAATAAATTTACATCGCCACACTTATGTTCTTATCTACTTTAATGACGCATTCAAATGTTACCTATTTTGTAATGTCATTTAAGGAAAATAAAATAAACTGTCAAAAAAAAAGATACACATCCCAGGGAAGGAAAGGTTAAGCGATTCGAATTAATATTATTTTTATGTTGGCACTACCGTCACTGACGTCTGTGCCAAATTACATGTCAGAATATTCATTCTGTAGGAGTCATTGTAAAAGTAAAATAAAGACTTTCTACTTCTATCGAATTTAAAATGTATTTTTTTTGGTTTTTTTTCGATGTTGACACTCAAAAAACAGTTGTGCCGTATCGATATAGTTAATATATTGAAAAATTGTGTCCTAAAATTGGCCTATTTTTATAAATATATAGGATATTTTAATACTAAATGTGTGTGAAATTTACTATCAATTATAGTAATATATATTTAAAAGTAAATGTAGCAACGAATATGTGAAAAAAAAACCTAATTCAATATATATATAGTATGTATTAAAAAAATGTATCAAACACCCCACAACAACAGGTTCTTATGAGAATTTTTACTAAGTATATACGAGAGTTATCCGTAAAATAAGGTTCCCAGTGATTGTTCACAGTGTAAAACATGTTTTCATTCCATGAATGCGTACATTTTTGGAAAGTTCAAACTTTTACCAATTTTTCTACACAGTCGCCACTGAGGTCAATGCATTTTTGCATGCGGTATATGAATTCCCGGGTCAAAAAAATCTGCCGCCAAGCCACGCAGATACCTGAGAACCGTTCTTCCAGCTCTTCTCTGTCGCCGAAATGCGTTCCACCCAGGTGCTTCTTCATGTCAGGGAAGAGATGGTAGTCACTTGGGGCTAAGTCCGGGCTGTAGGGTGGGTGTTTGACAATACCCCATCCAAATTTTGCGGTGAGCTCGTTGGTCAACATTCTTGGCACCCACCTCGCGCAAACCTTAGCATACCCTAGATGCTCCCTGACATCAGGGATCATTTCGGAGCGCTTACAAACCGTCACTCATCGATCTGAGAGCATCGCTGCCTACACTTTTGCGATTGTTTCGTCAGAAACAGATGGCCGTCCGGAACGCTCCTCATCATGGACGTCAGTACGCCCGTTCTTGAACTCTCTGCACCATTTGCACACGTGTTGTACGCTCATACACTTGTCTCCATAGATTTCACATAGCTGGGAGTGTAAATTTTTGTACGAGTTGAACTGAAGGATACCTCCGTGTTCAGCTCTCTTATACTTTTCATCAGCGAGTTCCAGACTATTGGTGCCGCGAAACTGAAAACACGATTGTCAAAGACCGTGCTATGAATACCTCTCATAATTACGTGTATAGCATGAGCTGTTGTAGTGGGGATGTAAAAAATGACAAATTCTCAATTATTGACATCATTGTATGTAATGTCGTATATGTAATATTAAATAATGTATTTTTAATATCAAATTATTAATACACGTATATTATCGTCCGTTTATAGGGCGCCTGTATTACCCATTCTTCAATATAGCTGCAAATCGAAGCAATTCATCAAAAGCCAAAACAGATATATTATAAGTTTTGATAAAAGTTGCTTGCGTAGAATTACAAGCGAAACGATGGTTTGACATTGTAAAGAATGACAAGGAGCAGACATGGCAGCGTTCCTTCGTTCATCGGTTAAAATTCAATAATTTACTTTGCTAGGACATGTTCTTTGAAGGCCGTCGTGAACTATACATAGAATGTATGTGACATAGGATGATGCGAGAACTATGACGACTTATAATGCTTTATTGTGATGTCCGTATGCCCCAGTAGCGGATTTAAAATGATGATGATGACGATTATTATTATTATTTTTAATAAAAATTTAACCTTAGACTGCATTTATACAAATGCTCACCTGGTACTGGACTTATCAGCTGCAAACTGATAATAATCTGAATGAACGCATCATACAGGAGACTTTACTATCCGCATGCGTGATGCAGGTGTGAGGCGAGAAAAGTCTTTGTCAGGTGACACTCCTTTAAAAGAAATGTTATTTTTAAAATAATTATTGTATTACTAATGTCAATATTTAAAGTAGTCATAATGTCATAAAACCCGACGATACCGAGGCTTGGACCAATTGATCCAAAAGTCATATTCACTAATGTATATTAATAATTTGATATTATTATTTTTAAAATGCTTTTAATTATTAAATAACATAGTCTTAAGATGTATGTATATTGCAGTGGAGTACGGAGCCTATATAAAGTAAAATTTTGTAGTTAGAGTAACAAGAAAAATTGTGCTATAGCTTAGTTTATAAATAAATAAATGTATAAAATTACCTGGCGTCCTGGGACACGTGAAATAATGTGTTTTGTTTACTATGTTTAACCGACACTTGAAAATTAGAATAAAAAAGAACACTTCACAATCAAATTTAAATATTTGCTGAAGCAAATTCGTTTGGGTGCCAACTGTTGAAAAATTAAAGCATGATACCTAAAGCATTTAGGTAAATTCCTGCCTACACAATGTTGTAACAAAATTGTTATTTTATTCACATAAATGTAAGACTCGCTTTTAATAAATATCAATTTATTTAGTTGAAATATATAAGTAAATATGCATGACATTTTGAATATCACAAGTATTATATTAGAATAAAAACAACTAATTAAATATTCCCCTTCCCTTTAAAAATAATAATTTAACTGTTGTAGTGATCATGCTATAATTTCTCATGTATAACAGAATATGACTAGGTGTGAAAATTACCTAAAAATGTACCGGCTGATTGAAAACGCAGTTTGTCTGTGAAATATAAAATTGTTTGTATAAATAATGTCAAAAAAGAATCTTAGGAATAAGAAAATGAAGGTTTCTTTTTGCCACACAAGAAGGTATGTTTTTCATTAATAAAAACAAATTATGTAATCAAAAGTATTGTTTTTTTATTTTAATGTCAAGTATGCAGCATATTGAGTCCTTTTAGTTTAAAGATTTTCAGACATTAAAATGTACATACTGAAAAATACCTACAAAAAAATCATCAAACCAAATCATGAATTAAAAAATACATGATCTTAATTATTAAAAGTCTAAAAATGATAAACACACAAGAAGTAAAATAAATGTTTTATTTTTTAAATACAATATAAATAAAAAATTGTTTTACCATACAACTATTTAAATATTTTACATTTTACTTCTATTCAAAAAAAAATGTTATTAACTCCATATAAAATATCTACTAAAAATATTTCTTATTTCCATTATATTGAGCAGCTGTATCATTTCATTAGGGTATTAAAAATATATGAAGTAGATTTAACAATTTATAGTGTACCTGCATTGCTGGAAAAATTATTAATTCAATCATTTTCAAGCTTACACGTTTATTTTTAGCTTTGATAGGTATGGTAGTTTCATCATCTTCTTTCGAGCAAAATAATACGAAAAAACATTCAACAAAAATAATCTTAAAAATGATTAACGATAGAAAAATAATATTTATGGAATCTTGTATATGTAATAGTGTAAATAAAATAATATTTCACTAATAATAATTATTAAATAAAGTCAATTATTATTACTAATAAAGTTTTTATGCTAAAACATATTTTAAAATGCTTATCTATAGGAAGCGGGTATAGAAGAAGTAATTAAAATATTACGTATTTATTTGATATGACAACATTTTCCGTGTGGTAATACATTCCAACGGTTCGCAATACACCATTCAAACGTATAACCGTCAACTTCGCGATAGTCACATTCTGTCATCATATTTTAGTGTATATTTTATTAAAAAGACTATAAAAACACAACAGCAATCCATCACACATCGTCATTAACTCAATACCTTCATCATGAAACCCACGTAAGTCACTTTCATCTCATTTTTATTAGTTTTTCAATCATTTATACACCGATTTCAACTCGGAAGTAAACAATTTTCACCGCTTCTGTCATGTTAAATGTACTTTTTTAAACCCGATTATCGTAAAAACAACAACAAATAACCATCTCAAATCCTAAATCATTTAATAAGCTTCATTGTGAAACCGACTTTAGTGTCTTTTATTTAGTTATTGATATTGTTATCCAACGATGTACATCAGATTTCGACTCAAAGTAAACAATTTTGTAACCGCCAGTGACGTCACGTTTTTGCCGTTTTTAACTTTATTTACTTGAAATATCATTAATAATCCATCATAAATCATGAATAACATAATATAATTATGTTTATACTTATTTTAATATGTTTTTCCAATGATATAAATATATTTTTGACTCAAAAACGACAGTCTCCTAACCGTCAATGTCATCACACTGCTGTGATTTTTAAAATAAATTTACGGTAACAGGGCACTTGAGCGGATCAATACTATGTTCTAATGAATGAGATGTAGTGTTCCTTACGATTCTCATTATCAAATTTACTATTTAACAATTAAAATAACGGTAACACTTCACTTTTTTGTATCTAATTAAGTAACATCAAAACTACTTTCTAAATTATCGTTAATTTTCATTAGTAGTGTTCCTTGCTGTCAATTTTCTTATTAATAAAAACCTTTGTAACACTTTTTATAATGACTAATAGAAATAATCATAGTACTTAATGCGCAGGCCGACATAGCCCAGTAGTCAAAGCACTTACTTCTCACTCAGACCCCGTCGGTTTGCATCCCGACCAAGCTTGATTTTCTTAAATCAATTTAACCCATTACCGCCCACCGTACACGCTTGTGTACACCTGTTTGAAGAATTATTTGATGTTTTTTTCTGTGATTATTATGAAAGTAATTGCATATTTCGGAACTATATGAATGTAGTGAACTATAAATAAAAACATTTGGCAATAATGCGTAGATAAATGTCATTGGTTTATCATCAAAATATCAATTTGAAACACAATAATTTACGTTTGACTTCATATTTTACGTTTTTGTTATTATTATGTATATATATAGACTACTATAACGTGATGCACTATTTAGAATGATAATATTTTTTAACTACAGCGTGCTGGGTTATATTTTATTTCCTGTATAATAGGCATCTGACAGGAAAAATTGTGGATAATTGTCTCTATAACCTTAGTCCTAACTATGACTCACTTATATTAACCCTTAAACGTCCAGTGTTCCAATAAAGGACCGCAGATTTGCTATGTTCAATGCCCTAGCAGGCCAATGTTTGTAATGTTTCGTCGCACAATAGATTCTTCCATGAACTTACTTTAATACTATTATTACAAATTAATGTAATCCGATTGTGAAATGAACCATAAGCACTCCTATATTTTACAAATAACTTGATTATTTCTTCCATTTTCAATTTTTTTAATTTCAGTCGAGCAAAAACGCCCGGAAAGATGACTTCAGCCGGATCGCGTGAGAGCGTGGCACGCGCACCGGTGCGTGTATACTGCCGCGTGCGCCAGCCCGCCGCCTCCACGCGCCCTGGAGCGCTCACCCCCCCAGCGCCCTGCCTCAGCGTGACCTCCGCCACCACCGTGAGCCTGGCGCCCCCTGAAGGACGATCCGCCACTGCAACTGTCACTTATAGCTTCAGAGAGGTGTTCCCACCAGACGCCACGCAGAATGAGGTTAAAGATATCTTACAATATATATATATCTTCTTATCCTAGCCATTTCCCATCATCTGGGGTTGGCTCTCCTTGTGCACATTCGCCATGACTGCCTGTCCCGCGTTGCATTCTCGGTCAAACCCAAAGTTTTCAGATCCTTGTTTACAGTTGCAGTCCAGGTTGCTGTGGTCTTCCAGGTCTTCTTCTCAGCGTGGGTATGTTGGGGGCTCTCTTCACCATGTGGTCCTCGTCTTACAATATATCTATCATAAGACAAAATCAGCGTGTATAGCTCAATAGACAAAGCGTTTGCTTTGCAGGTCAAAGGTCGTGGGTTCGATCCCCGACGGAGATTAAAAAAAAAATGTTTCTGAGCTTTAAAATATTGTTGGTGTGAATTTGATCTCTTAACCGTAAAATGCCAGTCATAGCCTATGAATTAAAATTGGTGGTAGACATAAGTCATCCCGTGAAGACCACCCATTCATAGTAATTTCCTGTAATAATAAGGACGATGCATGAATCTCAGGTTGTCGTCTATGACGTTGGCGGATCAACACTCTTCATGCAGCGCTTAGCAATATGCACCATGGTAAGCGTCATATAATACCACAGATGAGACTTTCGAATTACTATCACCATCTGTTGGTATTCTCCTTATGTATTTACATAAAAAAATAAAATGAAAAAAAGTGAAAATTCTGCAATGTCTTAAAACTAAAGCGTTTAATCAATGCATCTTCCCTGTATTAACTTGTGGCGCAGAGACGTGGAATCTAACAGCAAGTCTTACACATAAAATAATGGCCAATAATAAACACAATAATAAAGAGTTCACAGAGCTTCTAAATGCTACCAACCACGACGTACTAACTTAAAGTCAACCATTGACAAACTGATTTTAAAGTGATGCGCCAGAAAAAATTACATTTCTCACCGGGTTAACTAATATTAATACTAAAATTTAAATAATAAATTAATTTTTTAAATAGCGATATTAGCATGTTGTAACAATAGATTCTTTTTTATATTCCAGGTTTTCACAAAGGTGGCTCTGCCTCTCGTTGAGAATCTCATCCGCGGCAAGAACGGCCTGCTGTTTGCATACGGAGTCACAGGCAGCGGGAAGACGTACACTATGACTGGTAAAGCATCCTTATGCCTGTCTTTATTCTGTATTACGAGGTTTATCCGTAATATAAGGTTCCCATGGCGCTACAGTCCTTAAAAATGCTGGTTTGGTAGATCCCTCGATTCTGTAGTGTACCTTAGTTCCCTCACTTCAAATCCCTTCCCTAGTGAGCTGCGTTCGGCGATCCGTTTCCTGTCTGCACAAAAAACATTGCGCCGGTAGAAATCCATTCGATTCACGAAATCTATGGAGACAAGTGTATGAGCGTAAAACACGTGCGCAAGTGGTGCAGAGAGTTCAAGAACGGGCGTACTGGCGTCCATGATGAGGAGCGTTCCGGACGTCCATGATGAGGAGCGTTCCGGACGTCCATGATGAGGAGCGTTCCGGACGGCCATCTGTTTCTGACGAAAAAATCGCAAAAGTAGAGGCAGCGGTGCTCTCAAATCGAAGAGCGGTTAAAAAGCTCTCCGAAATGATCCCTGATGTCAGCAAAACCTCTATTGACTAGATTTTAACGGAGCATCTAGGGTATGCTAAGGTTTGCGCGAGGTGGGTGCCAAGAACATTGATCGTACGATAAATTTGGATGTGGTATTGTCAAACACCCACCCTACAGCCCGGACTTAGCCCCAAGTGACTACCATCTCTTCCCTGACATGAAGAAACACCTGGGTGGAACGCATTTCGGCGACAGAGAAGAGCTGGAAGAAGCGGTTCTCAGGTATCTGCGTGGCTTGGCGGCAGAATTTTTTGTCTCGGGCATTGAAAAGCTCGTATACCGTATGCAAAAATGCATTGACCTCAGTGGCGACTATGGAGAAAAATAGATAAAAGTCTGAACTTTCCGAAAATGTACGCATTCATGGAATTAAACATGTTTTACACTGGGAAAAATCACTGGGAACTTTATTTTACGGATAACCCTCGTATTTACCCGCTATCATCAATAATTATTACATTTATGTATTATTAGTAATTAAATTTACACATACTATACATCAAATTCTTTATACGCATCAATTCATTCAGAAAAATATCGGCAGAAGCGGGATGCGAACCGCGAGCCTTGGAACCAACTTTGCCCAGGTCTTTATGTACCGCATAGCCCTTTTGGCTATTTCTCTGCCTGAGTTGACACGCATTAGAAGTTGTATTTATACCATTGTTATCATTGATGTATGTTTTTAGGTGAACCCCAGCGTCTAGGAATCCTTCCTCGATGCTTGGCCAGTCTATTCCACAGCATTGAGCACGTCCAGGCCAGGAGACTCGTGATAAGGCCCGACCGAGCAAACACCTTTGAGGTGCAGAGTGATGCTGATGCCGCACTACAAAGGCAACAGCTGCTGCATAAAATGCCTCCCAAGACCCCCAAAAAGTACACCATTTATTTATTCATTGTAGAACCTCTTTTTATGTATCATCATCGTCATTACCATGTCCACGTCCCTAACTGGTGCTGTTTGCCACAAACAACTCATTCGACAATGTCCAGTGCGCCCCACCGATAATTCGTTCAACGAATCATCGGTAGTGCGCACTGGACGTCTGGCGCACGGGACATTTGGTGCACGGTACAATTGGTGAATTGTATGTCTCGCTAACTTAACCTAATATTATATATTTCTTTATTCAAACGCATACAGGAGAATACCGATAGATGGTGATAGTAATTCTGAAGTCTCATCTATGGAATTATATGACGCTTACGTCATATGACTAAGCGCTGCATGTGCAGTGTTGATGCGCCATCGTCATAGACTACAGCCTGAGATTCACGCATCATCTTTATTATTACAGGGATTGTGAGGGATCAAATTCACACCTTTTTAATCTCCGATGGGGATCAAACCCACGACTTTTGACTTGAAAGGCAAACACTTTGACCATTGAGCTATACCCGTCGGCAGTTCATTTTAATTATATGATTTGAAATGGCTGGCAAACGAAGCATTGGCCGACCTCCTGCATGATGGACTGACAGAGGCAGTGGATCCAAGAGGATGGAGGCTTACGTTTAACAGTGGATGGATACAAGCTGATAATGATAATCGTTTTAAATTATATATACATATTTTTATGATTTCAGAAACAATTCAAATCCTGATCTCGCCGTCAGCTCAACAGAAGTCTCCAAGATCCAAGGTCTGGATGAGGACTGCATGTACGCGGTGTTTGTCAACTATATAGAGATCTACAACAACATTGTATACGACCTGCTGGACGAGGGGACGCTGGGCAGGAGGTGAGGCACCACTTGATCATGACTTAACGTTTATTGTACTTGAAACATACCTAGATGAAGCGTATTGTAATTACAAAGTTTGCCAAGTTTACCGAAATATATATGTCAATGTGCTAAAAAAATGTATGTGTTGCTCATCTGCTCCTCATCCCTCCACCACGTATGCTAATAACGATCCCGCTGACATGAAGTCGTTCTTCCTTAAGTAAAGGGGATGTTAAGTTGTTACAAAGCTGCAAATGGACAAAAAAATGTGTTGCCGCAAGGTAGGCGTGCATGCAAAAGGTAATACACGTATTACATAAACATTACTTGTATGCTGTGTTTGTCAACGATATATTATTATAATTATATCAGTATTTGTATAGCGCTTTTTTATGCCCTGCTGGTCATTCCAGCAGCGCTTCTTTGCCTCTCTAAGTAAAAAGGTGGGTCTTGAGTCTGCTTCTGAAGGATGCCTCCTCTTTAAGAGAACCTATTCTTTCCGGCAACGAGTTCCAGGCCATTGGTGCCGCGTAGCTGAAAGCACGATTGCCAAAGACCGTGCTAGGACTACCTCCTATCATATCAAAGTAATTTCTAAAATATTTTAATTTATTTTATTTTTATTTTTTAGAAGCCCGCTGACCAAAATCATAAGAGAAGACGGAAATCATAACATGTACGTACATGGAGTCACCGAAGTGGAAGTCAAGGTAGGGAAACACTTTTTTTTCAATGTTTTCAGCATTCACTTTAGGATCTATTACAAATTATAAATATTTATTTATGTACCATGTTTTTACATGGATCACATAAGATAAGTTCTCTGTTTAGGTAACTGCAGTTTCGACTAACTCGCAGCCTTTCACAATCCATCACTTGTTAAGAGATAGCTGAGCTGCGATAGTACTTTATTAGTGGTCAAATCCATTTTATGTAGGAGAGGGGGTAGCGGTGTGTCTTTCAGGGAATGATAAGAGAGGGAGACAGATAGGGTTGCAAGGATAATAAAAAAATGACTTAGGTATTATTATTTTCTGAAAAATCAAAGTATAAAGTCAACCCATCTAAAATCTTACACTGTTAAAGAAAATTTTCTAAAAACGTTTGCATAAATTTATCATAAAATGTAAACAAAAAATACATACATTTCCTGTTTTTTTTTTGTGTAAACACATACAGGAGAAAACCGACAGATGGTGATAGTGATTCTAAAGTTTCTTCTGTGGATTCTTTGACTCTTCCCATTTTACATATGGATAAGCGATGCATGTGGAGTATTGATCCGCCAACGCCATAGACTACAACCTCACATTCGAGCATCATCTTTATTATTACAGGAATTTACTATGAACTGGTCTTCACCAATTTTGATTGATAGGCTATGACTGGTACTTTACCGGTGATGGATCAAATTCACACCAACCGGCGGTATTTATCAAGCAAAAAAATCAATCAAATAAAAAAAAAAAAAATGATCTCCGCCGGGGATTGAACCCTCGTTTTTTGTATGCAAACGCTTTAACCACTAAGCTATGCCCGCCAGGATGCTCAGCAGAGTACAATTGCACTGTAATATGATATAACTTGTGACTGGACTCATTTCAGACGTGTGAGGAAGCCCTGGAAGCCTTCTACAAAGGTCTCAAGCGCAAGAGGATGGCCCACACGAGCCTCAACGCAGAGTCCAGCCGGAGCCACTCGGTGTTCACCATAAGACTCGTCCAGGTCAGTTGGGATTATTTTATGTACAAGGGTAATCCGAAAAATAAGGTTCCAATGGCGCTACAGTCCTGAAAAGCGCTGTTATGGTGGATCCCGCGATTCTGTAGTGTACCTTGGTTCCCCACTCCAAATCCCTTCCCTAGCAAGCTGCCTGCGGAGCTCAGTCTTGACTTGGCAGCCATACGCGATGGATATTCCCTTCAATTCGCCCGCCAGGTGTGAGCTGCGCTCGGTGATCCGTTTGCTGTCTGCAAAAAACATTGCGCCGGTAGAAATCCATTTCCAGCTATGCGAAATCTATGGAGACAAGTGTATGAGCGTACAGAGAGTTCAAGAACGGGCGTACTGACGTCCATGATGAGGAGCGTTCCGGACGGCCATCTGTTTCTGACGAAACAATCGCAAAAGTGGAGGCAGCGATGCTCTCAGATCGAAGAGTGACGGTTCGTAAACTCTCTGAAAAGATCCCTGATGTCAGCAAAACCTCTATTGACAAAACTTTGACGGAGCATCTAAAAATTAAACATAGGTTTATTAAAAAAAAACCCCGAAGTATTGTTCTACCCTGTAATTCTATAAATTTATTGTGGACCGGAAAGAGTTAAAAACTCATTATAATTTATTATAATTATATTTTATGTATATTAAACATAGTTTCATGCTTCAGTTATTGTTTGTTGTGTGTTGGGGCAGCTAGTGATGTGACCGATGTGTGTTTCAGGCTCCTGTGGACAGTATGGGAGAGTCTCTAGTTCAAGACAAGAAGCTCATCTCTGTTAGGCAGCTCAGCTTGGTGGATCTCGCTGGGAGTGAGAGGACCAGCCGAACCAACAACACTGGTGAGAATGTGTAATCAATACTAGTCAAGATGTGTGATATGTGAGCCTTGTACCTGCCCTCCTTCAGAGTGCATATCAAGGCATTGTTTTTAGGGCACCTTCTCGTTATAGGTGTAATGGGCTTTGGTGAGCAACACCAAACGTTGCTATAAAAAGTTTCTTAAGGGTCTCGTGAGGAGATCCAACAAACGGATGATACAAAACATAAATAAGGGTCTATGTGACTTGTCTCAAATTACACTACTAACATTTTACTGCTTTTTTTATGTAAACGCATGCAGGAGAGCACAGCCGGTCAAGACCAGTGCACTCTATGACGCTCAGCCAGGGAGGCTGGACGCTGCATGCGGGAAACGTGTGTTGTATCTGTGTTTGTGTGTGGGTTGGGGAGATTGCAGGTGTATATTTATCTGTTTCTTGAAGAGATCCAGATTGTAGGAAGGAGGAAACACAGACGCTGGAAGAGCATTCCAAAGCTTACCGGTGGCATTAACCCTTTACGTGCGGAATAAGATTTCAGAAAAGTCACGACTTAAGTCAATTAGTCAATGAAAAATAAAGTTGAATATTAAAGGACGATTTTTTTTATGTGTTTTGATTGGTCAGTGCTGCATTTATTATTATTATTATATTAGTATTTGTATAGCGCTCTTTTATGACCGAATGATCATTCCAAAAGCGCTTCTTTGCCTCTCTGAGTAAAAAGGTGGGTCTTTAGTCTGCTTCTGAAGGATGCCTCCACTTTAAGCTCTCTTATGCTTTCTGGTAGTGAGTTCCAGGCCATTGGTGCAGCGTAGCTGAAAGCCCGATTGCCAAAGACTGTGCTAGGACTACCGCCCATCAGCTGCAGGGTGCTTCTATTTGCTCCAGCCAATCTGAGTGTCTCTCCACGCGCGCTTATTTCTGAAGGCTTGATAAGTTCTGTCAGATAGCCCGGTGCAGTTCCGTTGAGTGCCTTGTAAGCTAAGAGGCATAATTTGTACTGGATTCTAGCCGAAACTCTCAACCTATTACACTTATATTCACCTTCAGAACTAAATTAAATAAATCCATTATTACTTTAAAAAAGGGCAAATTCGAAACATGTGCAGAATGACCCACAACTCAATACATATCGTTAAAAATAAAATTACGAAAGAATGTCGTAATACGAAACAAAAGTATATTCAATATAGTATTCGGATAAATGCGCATCTCGCACTTAAGAGCAGTGCAAATTGGTGCGGATATATCCGCACCTCGCACGTAAAGGGTTAAAGAAGAAACTTTTGAAACTGCCAGTTATTGATCGACACACATTAACCGGGCTGAAGTCTATGACGTTGGCGGATTAATGCTCCACATGCAGCGCTTAGTCATATGCACCATGGTAAGCGTCATAGAATTCCACACATGAGACTTTAGAATTACTATCACCATCTGTCGGTAATCTCCTATATGTGTTTACATAAAAATAAAAAAAATACTAACATTTGAGTCTGGTTTTGCCAGGACAAAGACTCAGCGAGGCAGGCAACATCAACAACTCGCTGATGTCGCTGCGCACCTGCCTGGAGGTGCTGCGCGAGAACCAGCAGCTGCCGCCCGGCGTGCCCCCGCGCGTGGTGCCCTACAGGGACGCCAAGGTCACGCATCTCTTCAAGAACTTCTTCGACGGGGAGGGCCACGTGCGCATGTGCGTGTGCGTCAACCCCAGCTGCGAGGACTACGACGAGACCATGGTTAGTACACCAGCTGTATCCTTGCTCATGCCTTGCTTCAAGACATCTCTGCCTCTGATCACAGTTAAGACTATTGTCTATTTATCCCTACTCCGGTCCCCTTTCTACCTGAACATTGTATCTTTGGCTCAGTTTCGGTTAAGAAGTGTCTCCACCACAGTTGGTCTGCAGCCGCGGCAACGGAAACAGTTACCAAGTACCCTTGCGAGATATTTTATTTTGGTTGAATAATACGGGTTGATTTTGAAACACATACAGGAGAATACCGACAGATGGTGATAGCAATTCTGAAGTCTCATCTGTGGAATTCTACGATGCTTACCATGGTGTAAATGGCTTAACGCTGCATGTGAAGTGTTGATCAGCCAACGTCATAGACTACAGCCCGAGATTCACGCATCATCCTTATTATTACAGGAATTTACTATGAATGGGCGATCTTCACGGAGGACCAAGGCGGCTGACAGAGCTTTGCGACGGCGGCTCGTGAAAATCATTTATAATTTAAAATTGATCCAGCCATTCTTGAGTTATAAATGGTGTAAAAAACACGACTTTCATTTATTGATAATTTATTTTTTTACAGCAAGTGATGCGGTTCGCCGAGGTTGCCATGGAAGTGGAAGTAGCCAAACCAAGGCCGATGGTTGACCTTGGCGCTGGAATGACTCCCGGGAGGCGCAAGGCCAACATGCTGTTCAAGCAAGCCAGAAGCAAAATATTAGCCGCCAGGTAATTACATTTATGAGCTTTCATTTCATTTAAAAAGATAAATACGATCGCTTTCAGTCTCGACCGGTTGAAACCAGTGCGCTCTCTGTGACTCTTAACCGAGTGGGATAGCTGCATGTGGAAAATATGATTCTAGAGTAACTTCTTAGGTTTTTACAGCCAGACTTGATATTGTGTCAATCCTGAAGAAGACCCCTGCAATGGCGGTCAAAATATTGGTTAAAAGTAATTCACCACACGGCTAAATCCAAAAGCCACAATATCATGATTCTAGAGTGTTTGTCAAAATATGATTCTTGAGTGTTAAGCAAAATATGATTCTAGAACAGGGCTACATAAACATTTTTTCATTCACAACCCCATTTATTATTGCGAGTTTCCTGGCGACCCCATATAAATATAAAAGAAAGATAAATAAATAAAAAAATATGATTTATTTATTAGGTAACAATATACATATGAAAATATATAGTTTTAGAATTCGTTTAGAAACATACAAAAATTAAAAATTGTACAAGAAGTTGTAAAATTGTATTTATTATAGTTACAAAAATTACATGCCCTATTTTTCATAAAAATTGCATTTTTTTAAATCTCTCGCGACCCCAGAATTTCGCTAAGCGACCCCATTTGAGGTCGCGACCCATAGTTTAAGAAGGCCTGTTCTAGAGTGTTATTATGATTGATAATTTGTTATAAGCTAATACGGCTGTGAAGTCATGTGTTTAACAAGTGTTTTTCACGTTTTGCCTTGCAGCAGTGACGAGAACCTGGCCGTGGACTTGGCTCTGGTGTACAGCCTGGGCGGGGACTTCCCCAGCCTGGAGCTTGGCAGCTCGCGAGCCCAGGAGCTGGTCCAGAGGCTCCAGGAGCACCTGCAGCTGCGGCTCCAGAGGAGGGGCGCTCTATTGAGAGACAAAGCCATCAGAGGTGAGATCTTTCAGCAACAATCTATATATTTACTTCTTCAGTTTCAGTTCATAACTATACACTGTAACTTCATTTTCCATGCTCACATAATTAATTTAACTTCCCGTGTCAATAAACTTCTTGGGTTCATCACCCGCCAAGCTACCAGCGCACCTCGACCCTTTTCTTACATCCTCTCTTTTGTCGATGGTATTGTTCTCCTAGATCTCTGTGATCTTTTGTATGTATTGTATATTTATGTATGCTGTATGTCTCTTATTTTTTGTACCTTGGAATTACGGTTCTGTGAAATAAATAAATAAAAAATAAGTCAATTTTTTTATATCGTTTCCAGGTTAATTTTCTAATCCCTATCGTTCACGCCAACTACACACTTCAATTTCAGAACACCGTGTACATCAGCTCATAACTAAGACAATATTTAAGAAAAACTTCTTAAAATATTTTTTTATGTAGTTCATTATATACATAAAACAACCTCGAAGATTCAATCACTTTTTATCATACCGTCAACGCAATCAACAACCCCGACCGGGGTTCGTGGCGCTTCGTTTGAGTAGCCAAAGAACCCCGATCGGGGTTCGTGGCAGTCAACAAGTTAAATTTATATGGACGTATCAATTTATCTTTTTTTTTCAGATAATAAGTTCCGTGCGCAGCTCGACGATTTGGTCAAATCCAGTTTGTTTGACAAGACAGAGCTTGAGTCGTCTCGCGCTCAGCTCGAGCAAGAGAGGAGCAGGGTCAGGGCGCTGGAGCAGAGGCTGCTCGCCAGTGAGGACGCCGTGGCAGCTCTGCAGAGGCAGCTGGTGGGGGAGGAGCAGAAGACGAGGAAGCTGCAGGGACAGGTGGGCTATGGAATGCTCTTTCACAGTGAAAAAACATTAAATCACATTAACCTTCCAGTTTCAGTACATTACTCCACCCTATGTTTGGGTATCAAAAGATAACCACACGGCCCAAATCAAGAAGAAGTTTCCTGCAGTCGACAACGGAACTGGTGATACCTGAGGCCACCCTGCGGCTGAACATGTGGAGAAGCGCAACTAAGGGGAATACTTGGGTGGAATATATGGAGGTCCCTTAACAGATACGGACCGGAGTATGCAAGACGAGGACACAAATGAAAGCCTGGCAGTTTTACAGCGGACCGACTGAATGTGACTGCGGCGTGGAGCAGACCCTGTCGCACCTTCTGGAGTGTGCGCTGTGTCCGAGCAGCTGCACCCAGGAATACCTGATGATGGCCGGGAGTAACGCCATCAACGTCGGCCACTTCTGGGCAGACAGGATCTGACCCTGTTGCTTCCGACACGATTATATATATATATAGTGAAAAAACATTACATCACATTAACCCCCAGAGACAAAAACATTTTTTTTTTGATGAAAACTAAAGTTTTAAGCTTCATTTCATCAGCATGTACTCTTCTTCATCTAGCATTTTTTTTTTTTTATACACAATGCTTTCTTGTAGAAAACCTATGTGGCCGTATAGTCACGTCAGTCCTTTCCATTGACAACTTATTTTGTATGAAACATTATTCTTTATTTTGTTTTTTGTATGGATTCAAACTTTGGCTAGCCTTTGGGGTTGTAATACAGCTACACTTAAAATATTTAAAAATATTGATGATACTACCTTCTTAGATCAACATATTGTTATACGAAATGAATTAGTAAAAATTACGTAAATCATTTTTAAAAATATTGAAAATTGTATTTACTCTTTTTAAATATGCATTTTGTAGAAAAAAAATTCTACCCGATATAAAATATCTCGCAAGGGTACTTGGTAACTGTTTCCGTTGCCGCGGCTGCAGACCAACTGTGGTGGAGACACTTCTTAACCGAAACTGAGCGAAAGATACAATGTTCAGGTAGAAAGGGGACCGGAGTAGGGATAAATAGACAATAGTGTTCACTGTGACTCGTCCCTGGGGGGTTCGTTTGAAGAGTGATTAGCCGGATGCTCCCGAGGCCTGCACCGTTTGATCCAATTCGGTCAAATGTAATGTTTGTGAGATAGATATATGTGTGTTTTGGGGTAAGAAAGGAGTGTGTATTGAAAGCAGGTTGAGGATGGGATAACACTGCCTGGAGGGGGTGTGGTTTGATGCATTTTTATTTATTTGGATGTTCAAAGAATGATTAGCCTGATGCTCTCGAAGCCTGTGGCCCATTCGATTCAATTTGGTCAAATATAATGTTTGTGCGATAGATGCGTGTGTTTTGGGATAAGAAAGGTGTGTGTATTGGAAGCAGGTTGAGGATGGAATAACACTGCCCGGAGGGGATGCGGTTTGACTCGAGCATTTCTTGTTGTTTCAGTTGACCGACTCTGACATGCTGCTGAATCAGAAAGTGATAGAGAAGGAGATACAGAAGAGAAAGTTCTCCAAGAAGATGGCAACCGAGCATGAAAAGATGACCAAAGAGCTGGACCACGTTCTGAGACTTCAGAGAGAGAAACTGAAGGTGAGTAGAGAATTTAAAAAAAAAAATCTGAAATTAAGATTCCTGTCAAATATTTTGACGTCCCCGTAAAGAAGAATGGGGACAATGTATAGGCGGCACTTTGTTTTGATCAAGTAAAGCTGTGCATCTCAGATAATGCGCATAGATTTTTTTCAAGGCTCACCCCCTCGTTTTGTGTGAATGGTGTCCAAATTATTGTAAAAAAAGTTTCACGCCATTAAACCACAATGACGGGAAAAGATAGCGACTTGCATCGGAACATGTCAATACTAGAATTCTAAGGCGCGCGAAAGCTAAACCCTGATTATAAAAAGCAATATATATTTTTTAATTTTCTGTAATAGATAATAATAATATTTACATAATATTTACTTAATATTTGTAAGAAAGACATAAAACAGCGTTTTATTTGCTGAATAAACAATAAGTTTTCAAAAGCTCCTTTTGGCCTTCATACAAATATTTATATTAAAACTTCAACATCAAGTCGCTATCAGAAAACATTGTCCGATAGCAATCAAATTTATTATGTGAGTTACTAGGACCAAACAACATAAAAATAGAGGGTGAGCCGATTTCATTTAAAAAAAAATCCCATACATAGCCTGGGACACCCTAATATACAGGTATACACATATATAAAATAAATAATAATCAAATAACTTTTTAGGTTTAGCCGTGTGTGGGGAATTTATCGTTATACATCATTATATAAATGACGCTCATGGAGGTACGTCAAGCTAACGGCTAAACTACCTCCTGAAACCAACTCATCACAAAGTCATCAACCCCGAAGAAGACCCCCGCAACGGCGGTCGAAATATTGGTAGAAAGAAGTTCGCCACGCACGGATAAACCCAAAAGCCGCAATATCAAATAATAATCAATTTATTTGCCTTGTTTTTACAGTATGCGAAATTTGTTGTAAACAAATCTTAAAAAAAACAGTCTCCAGCGTAAGTTTAATTGCGGACTGGATAGCGTGATAGACGCATGAAACACTGTGCAGTAGAATTGTGAATTGAAAATGTGCGAATTTAATTAATTGAAAATTAATTTGTTGTGTTTTTTTGTTTCAGAAATCCAACGCGGATAAGATGAGATTGGTCGCTCAGGTGTTGACAGAAGATGGAACAGTCTCAGAGACTCAAGGGTCGGTCCAAACTCTGTCTCCGGGAGCAGACATGGCAGCTGGCAGTAACAGGAGGGAGGCCGTATCTCCCACCACGACCAAAAGGGTATAAAAACGCAATACAATAATCATTCACTATTTACTTGTAATTAAATACACACATACAATAATACCTCAAATTTCATACGCATCAGTTCCCCCTAGAAAAACCCCCACATAGTTTACCTGTATATATGTTATATATATGTTTCCAGGGTTTCGCGGTGTCCAACCCTCGCCATAGACGTTCTCTGTCGGCTGACGGTGTCAAAGGGGAACATTGGCTTCAGCATTTCCCGAAGCCGGCCGTTCCCATGGGAACTGGACTCAAGCCACACATTCCCAGGAAGAAATCTGTCACCAAGCTAATCAATATTCAGGTAAATAGGACTCAACCGACACTCCGTTTGCCAGTTCTTAGACGCCACTCCAAAACTTTTCCTCCCCATTGACGGCCGTCTCTTCAATAAATATTTTGCCACTTGAATGTGCCTATTCTTTCTACTTAAATTCTTCTTCGGATATCTTAATTTTGAATAATATCTTTTAGAGACATCTCATGGATCTATTAGGAGGGTTGTATACAATTCACCTACTGTTTTTTTATTATTATGTAATATTCGATACTAAAATAAATAATAAAGGTTATCCGTAAAATAAGGTTCCCAGTGTAAAACATGTTTAGTTCCATGAATGCGTACATTTTTGGAAAGTTCAGACTTTTACCTATTTTTCTACATAGTCGCCACTGAGGTCAATGCATTTCTGCATGCGGTATACGAGCTTTTGAATGCCCGAGTCAAAAATATCTGCCGCCAAGCCACGCAGATACCTGAGAACCACTTCCTCCAGCTCTTCTCTGTCGCCGAAATGCGTTCCACCCAGGTGTTTCTTCATGTCAAATCTGGGCTGTAGGGTGGGTGTTTGACAATACCCCATCCAAATTTCGCAATTAGCTCTTTGGTCAACATTCTTGGCACCCACCTCGCGCAAACCTTAGCATGCCCTAGATGCTCCGTCAAAGTCTTGTCAATAGAGATTTTGCTGACATCAGGGATCATTTCGGAGAGCTTACGAACCGTCACTCTTCGATCTGAGAGCATCGCTGCCTCCACTTTTGCGATTGTTTCGTCAGAAACAGATGGCCGTCCGGAACGCTCCTCATCATGGACGTCAGTACGCCCGTTCTTGAACTTTCTGCACCATTTGCGCACGTGTTGTACGCTCATACACATGTCTCCATAGATTTTGCATAGCTGGGAATGGATTTCTACCGGCGCAATGTTTATTGCAGACAGGAAACGCCTGGCGGGCGAAACGAGGGGGAGATCCATTACGTAAGGCTTCCAAGCCAAGACAGCTCCCCAGGCAGCTCACTAGGGAAGGGATTTGAAGTGGGGGAATTTGAACCAAGGTACACTAAAGAATCGTGGGATCCACCACAGTGCTTCTCAGGACTGTAGCGCCATTGGAACCTTATTTTACGGATAACCCTGGTATTTTATCATATATTTTTATTAGATTTCATCAAGTTTCGTCCTATTGTTTTCAGGACATTGCCAATTCCAAGGTTTCGAACTATGGACTAATAACCCAGGAGCAAGACACTGATGGAGAGCTGGAGACCAGACTATACAAGGTGAGATAAACCTTCTTACGAAATATGTCAATTCCAGCATTAGAAATTTAAAATCATATCAAAATTAAGATTTTTTTAGACTTTTAGTTAATTTTATGTGATTTACTTGCTATGTGATTTTCGCACATTTATTTTTTTATTTTTTACAAATGTTTTTTATTATGCACATTCAGGAGAATACAGACAGATGGTAATGGATCCTATGGCGCTTATGATTTTTACACATGGATAAGCGCTGCATGTTAAGTGTTGATCTGTCTACGTCATATACTACAGCCTGACATTCACGCATCATCCTTATTATTGAAGGAATTTACTATGAATGGGTGGTCTTCATGGAACGACTGTCTTCTACCACCAATTTTGTGGTAGAAATATAAAAAAAAATGTAAACACATACAGGAGAATACCGACAGATGGTGATAGTAATTCTGAAGTTTCATCTGTGAAATTCTATGACGCTTACCATGGTGTATATGACTAATCCGTCTACGTCATAGGAATTTTCTTTCATTATTGCAGAAATTCACTATGAATGGGTGGTCTTCACGGAACGCCTTTCGTCCACCGCCGATTTTATTTAATAAGCTATGTCTGGCATTTTACGGGTGAAAGATCAAATTCATACCAACCGGCTTGTATCTTAGAGCTCAGAAATCGAAAAAGTTTTTTTTTTAATCTCCGTCGGGGATTGAACGTACGACCTTTCGCTTCCCAAGCAAACGCTTTAACCGCTGAGCTATACCCGTCAAACTTCTGAGCTATACCCGCCATTTTCTCGGAGCATATTTTTTTCCTCTTGAATTTGCACACGCATAGATATTGACATCAGCATGATTGCTGACTGGTACCGAAAACCTCCATGCACAAACTTTCGTCTCTTATTTCTGTTCACTTGTCGTACATGTGTGTCGCCATATTGGCATTTCGGACTAGTTACGTAGTTTTTTTTTTTTTTTTATGTAAGCACATACAGGAGAATACCGACAGATGGTGATAGTAATTTTCTGAAGTCTCATCTGTGGAATTCTATGACGCTTACCATGGTGTATATGGCTAAACGCTGCATGTGGAGTGTTGATCCGCCAACGTCATAGACTACAGCCCGAGATTCACGCATCATCCTTTATTATTACAGGAATCTACTATGAATGGGTGGTCTTTACGGGACGACTTTCGTCTACCACCAATTTTAATTGATAGGCTATGACTGACATTTTACGGGTGATGGATCAAATTCACACCAACCGTGGTATTTTAGAGCTCTGAAATCGATTAAAAATTCATTTTTTTTTAATCTCCGTCGGGGATCGAACCCACGACCTTTGGCTTGCAAAGCAAATGCTTTACCATTGAGCTATGACCGCCGGCAAGATTGCCACTTTTGGCGCTGTGCGACAGCCCATCACGGTGCTCTGTTAGTTGTGTACCGACGGCCGAGAAGGTCGCATTACGGCCGGCCTGGCACATCATTCCGCCTGGGCCGGAAGTTCATAAAGTGCTTCGGAAAAAATCTATGTGTTACTAATCTGCTCCCCATCCTGCCACCACGTGACTGAATAACAACCTTTAAAAGAGAGGAGGATGTTAATGTGTTATTCCAGAATCACACGGATTCATTTTCCACCTATTGGTGTGTAAGACTATTAAATTGTTAATTTACAAAAAAAACTCTACAGGGAAATGTTATACCCACGTGCGGCGGAGGCGCCCAGGTGGTATTCAAGGACGTCGAGACTCTTAAGCAGTCGGGCATGAACAACATCATCGGCAAGAAGAGAGAAGTCACCGACTCCTCCAGCAAGAGATCCGGCCAAGAGAACAAGAAACCCAGAGTCTGATGGGCCAACAATGGTAAAACTGGACTGTAGCGTATCAAACTTTAACCCAATCTTATTCGTTTAATGGGGGCTCCCTTAACACGTTCCACACCACGTAGGTCACCGGTGACCTACGCTGTTGTTGACCAGAGCGCCACGTAGGTCACCGGTGACCTACGTTTTTTTCGAACAAACAGTCCCTGTACGCCAGTGGTTACATTTCAATAGAGTTTTAACATTGAATGTGACCTATATGGCGCCTCTGAGTCAAATGCGTTAAAAATATTACGTGGCGTTAAACGTGTTAACCCTCCACTTGCTGTGCTAAAAACATCCATCAGCTCCAAGGATATGTATTTTCTACACCATATTAAAATGTCATTTAACCCTTTCGTTACTGCTCGGTGGAATACAAATTATACTATCAATACGGCATGAATTTTTCAAATCATTTTTTTTGTTTAAAACTAGTATTTGAAGCATAAATGTACTTATCTGACCTATTTTCATATATAACATTGGCTTTTGTATTCTTTAGCTATCAAATGATGCATGAAAAACTATTGTATTTAACAAACGTTCATTATGTAACATACATGTGGTGGCATTGACACATGTGGTTTACAGAAAAATCGCTCCTGTGATGAAACCTAACGATATTTATTTACATGCTTTACAGATTCCTGTAAAGAACACATATAGGTTGATAAAGGGAATGACTGCACTTCCAATTTCCTGCCGCAGATGTCACAATGAGTACTGAAAGTTGCAAAACGATATATATATTATTAACGATATATTATACTGTCAATTATAAAACTATCATTTGAAGCATAAATATACTTATCTGACCTATTTTCATATATCACATTGGTTCTTGTATCCTTTAGCTATCAGATGATGCATATTTTTTTTATATTTAATAAAAGTTTGTTGTGTAACTCCATACATGTGGTGGCATTGACACATGTGGTTTACAGAAAAATCGTTCCCGTGACGAAACCTGACGATATTTATTTACATGCTTAACAGATTCCTACCGTAGATGTCACAATAAGTACTGAAAGTAACAAAACGATATGTCACGTTAACCGATGTCAACAGTCAGGGAATCTTTGACGGCATACGCCGATAGCCGATGCGAAAGTGTTAATAACATAGTTTTGTTTGTATTTTTAATTTTGATACGCTACTGTAAAGTGTTACCCAGAGCACGGGTTCAGATTATGTGTTAAACTGTTACACAATTAAATATTATGGAACTTCAGATGTGATGTTCTCTAGAGTTAGGGTTTACCGAGAAAAAGAAAGCTTCCCTGCGGCTTATGTATATACTTCATTATAATGGTTGTGTACTTAACATATATATATAAACTAATATATACTAAACCTTATGTACAGGCTGTTCCGAAAGTCGAGGTCATGGTGAAAATAGGCCAATCGTTTTCGATTTGTAACTCGCTTCTTGCCACAATGGGCACACTGAAAAAGTACATTTGAGTGAAATAATTAATTTTAAAAATAAATAAATATAAACATTCCATAACTTTGTTGATAAAATTGATTATACGTAGGGGAAGGGACTGTTATACATCTAATATAAAAAACCTCTGCAAACGTTATAGAAAAAATATCTCTTAACCTGTTAACCGAGGAATTTAATTTTGCTAATGTTAAAAAGAAAATACGCTTGGCGTCCGTGCAATTCGATGCCTAGATGTACATGGTATATGATGAACAAACAAATAAACCATAGCTCGTCACGCCTGTTAGAGTGTTATTGTTTTGCTTACCATTTTTTGTATAAAATAATATTATTAACCATTTAATAACCGTTTAATAATTATATGAATAGAAAAATTGATAAAAATATCGATTGTGTTATTTAAATAGTTTTAGGTTTTTTTTATTATTATTTAATTGGTTCATTGTAAAATGTATTATTTTTTTGCCAATTATAAAAAAATGTGTTTTATAACCTTAATTTTTATGTTCTTGTGTACCAACCAATTTTGGAATTTCATTTTAAAAAAAAAAAAACATTTGTTTAGTGTTAAAAAATTTTAAAAAAAAATTGATGTATACATGCCAAAAATTATTATTTATTTAATTTTCAATGAATATTAATTTTAAATGACATTTAATTATTCGCCAATATTCAATTAAGTGTATTAATTTTTTCAAAATTTTATTATTACTGCCATCTAGTGTATAATTTTATAAGCTTCATTCACAAAAAAATGCTTGTTACAATTTATTATTTTTTAATTTGTGTACATGTTTTTATTATATATATAATTTCTTTATTTATTTTATTTCATATAAGCTGATGCCAGTTTTTGTATTTTTGAAGTGTTTTTTTTTCACACGTTTTTCATTTAATATATAACAATTGTTATAATATATACAATCTTGCTTAAGAACATCTTATGCAAGTGTAGTGCCGTTTCACGACCTATCGTTCCCAGACAATACGTTCAACGACTGGACGTCTGGTACACTGGATGTCTCCTTAACCTAACCTAACCTAAGGATTTGTCTAGAGATCGTAGAATCCGGAGATCCAGTGGTCTCATTAACCTTAAACTGCCCAGTGGTCCCATAGGGGACCGCAAATTTGCGTCGCTCAATGCCCTAGCAGGCCAATGTTTGTAATGTTTCGTCGCACAATAGATTCTTCCGTGAACTTACTTTAATACTATTATTACAAATTAATGTAATCCGATTGTGAAATGAACCATAAGCACTCCTGTATGAGACCGTAGGGCATTGAACATAGCAAATCTGCTCTCCTGTAAGGAAACCACTGGATGTTTAAAGGTTAACGAAATAACTTGTTAGATTAGCGAGACATCTAATTCAGAAGTAGCAGAAGTAGTCCCGTGCACCAGACGTCCAGTGCGCCCCACGTCGTTACCGATGAGTTTTTGAGCGAATTGTCTGGTAATGGAATGCAGCAGAACCGTGCAGTTCATATATTTACCTGTTTAGGTGTGGCTCTTTGGCTCCATTCAGCAATAATGCAATTTGTATCGCCATTTATGAGTTTTTTTTTAATTTCTTATGGATTTAATTTAATATTATTATAACTATAAATATATTTAATACTCAATAAATAATATTTAAAAATAATAATGTTTTCTTATTTGTGTTGCCAGTGTAAAAATATATATAATGAAGTATAAGTTATTAAGTTATGTGGTAGAAAAAAATGCATTTTCTTCATGCCTGTGTTACCAGTAAGCTTTGGAATGCTCTTCCAGCATCTGTGTTTCCTCCTTTCTACAATCTGGATCTCTTCAAAAAACATAAATATACACTTGCCAATCTCCCCAACCCACAGACAAGCACGAACACAACACACGTTTGTCGCATGCAGCGTCCAGCCTCCCTGGCTGAGCGTCATAGACTGCACTGGTTTTAACCGGCTGAGCTCTCCTGCATGCGATTACATAAAAAATAATTTAAAAAATAACAGGAGATAGGTGATCGGTCACATCATGCGCCACGATGGTCTTCTTCATGACATTGTAGAAAGGATGGTTGAGGGTAGAAACCTAGACGGGAGTGTTTGTAGCAAGTGCTTAGGGTGTGAGTTGTAGCTCTTGTGCTGAGCTGAGGAGTGTTGCATAAGATCGGGAAGAGTGGAGATCAAGATGCAAGATTTTGTTGCTGCAAACCAATCCACTGGATTGGTACTACAAAGAAGAAGGGTAAGAAATAAACAATAAATAAAATTACGCTTTTGATAGTAAATTATTTAAAATATATTATTTATTTATTATAATATATACAGATATATATAGTTTCTTTTTTAATAATAATATGAAACAGGCATATTTCTTATTACATAACTATTAGAAGAGAGTACATAGAAAAATTTGTTCTATACATGAATATTACCACAAAATATAAAACAATAGTATTATTGTACAGCAAAAAAAAACAGTTATATAGCCAACCCTCCTACAGCGTACACTTCTATAGAAAATTTTCTTATAGCGTTTTTGACAGTTTTTTATATAACGCTCACTTCTATAGAGAGCGTTTTATATTGAAACGCTCTAGGACCAAATAAATCAGGCAAAGAGAGACTTTTTTTATGTAAACACATACAGGATAATACTGACAGATGGTGATAGTAATTCTGAAGTCTCATCTCTAGAATTCTATAATGCTTACCATGGAGCATATGGCTAAGCGCTGCATGTGGAGTGTTGGTCCGCCAACGTCATAGACTACAGCCCCAGATACACGCATCATCCTTATTATTACAGGAATTTACTATGAATGGGTGGTCTTCACGGGACGACTTTCGTCTTTCAGGACAAGGATAAAAACAGCACAAAATAGCGCAAATGTGTTTCTTCAATCTCAGGCTTCTCCATTTTTCTACAATGGCAATAAAAAACAGACAGAGCTTCAAAATGCTACCAACCACAACGTGCTCACTTAACAGCAACCATTGATTAACTGATTTTATAGTATCGCGCCACAAAAAACACATTTCTTTCCGGTTTAACTAATATAAGATGATGTTTGCTGCAAATTTGCATGTGTATCAGTGGTTAAATATTGATATTCAAATATTCAGTAGCTTATATAAAGTATTAGAATATTGAAATGTATTCCAAAAACCAAGCAAAAACAATTAAAAACAGAAAATTGTCTACGCCACGGGAGCGTCGGGCTGATCATCCGATTTCCTTTAAAAAACTGATCATTGAACTCCTATTAAATATTTCTCTGATACTACAGCCGCAGTCTATGCAAGTTTCGCACTCTTGCCTTGGAGGCTAAACCATATATGTTCCCATGTGGATCTCCAGGTATACCGGTGTTGTGAGACAAAGCATATAAAATCTGAGCTTGCAGAACTCTAAAGATGCTTCAAATATCATTGAAAAAAATTAATGAAAAAATCTTAGAATAAATTTTTTAAATATAACACAGTTTTTTATTATTTTTTATTTTAAAATATACACAGTTATATTCATATATATACACATATTCAGCCGACCCCTATTTACATGTAACATTCCCTTGTATCACCTAATACATAACCTAACCTAAACTAAGCTAACCTACAATTTGATGTCAATTTATTGTCCTCTTAACAATATATTTAATTTTTCTCTTTTTTTGCTTCAACTTCCATTGAAATAAAAATAAAAAAACAAATTATATAATATTTAAAAACACTAAAAAAAACTAACATTGTTCATTTTCGATATGTATAAAACATTTATTATTTATATATATTTTTATGTAAGCACGTACAGGAGAATACCGACAGATTTGGAAATTGATTCTGAAGTCTCATCTGTGAATTCTATGACGCTTATCATGCTGCATATGGCTATGCGCTGCATGTGTAGTGTCGATCCGCCAACGTCATAGACTACAGCCCGACATTCACGCATCATCTGTATTAGTACAGGCATTTTCTGTGAATGAGTGTGGTCTTCGCGGGATGACTTTCGTCTACGACCAATTTTAATTAATAGGCTATGACTGGTATTTTAAGGGTGAGGGATCAAATTCACACCAACTAGGGGTATTTCAGAGCTCAGAAATCGATTGAAAAACTTTTTTTTTATCTCCGTCGGGAATCGAACCCAAGACCTTTGGCTTGCAAAGCAAACGCTTTGATCAATAATAATACGAGGATTATCTATAAAGTAAGTTTCTCACTGAGCGCAGCTCACACTTGCAGGCGAAGCGAGGGGGAGATCCATCACACTGAAGACTGAGCTCCGCAGGCAACTCGCTACGGAAGGGATTTAGAGTGGGGGAACCAAGGTACCCTACAGAATCGTGGGATCCACCATAACAGCGCTTTTCACGACTGTAGCGTCATGGGAACCTTACTTTACGGATAACCCTCGTATATATAGTTTTTTTTTAAATATATATACAGTAAAGCTAAACTATAATATATATTTATTATTGATATTGAGCAAAAAATAAAATTAAAAATACATATTTTTTTAAACATAATTCCACCAATGAGTGTCATTACTGTAACAATTATGACATTATTACTGAGGCACTCATATATATCATGGGCATGAGAGGGAATCCCACCATGGTTCAAATTCCACGTTTCTAAAGTTCCTCCCATCACTTTCACACTCAATACAATCTCGATGATTCCCAAACTCTACAGTGATGATGAAAACTATACAGTGATGTTTACATTCATCATCAGCCTGTATCCGTCCACTGTTGAACGTAAGCCTCCCGCGTGAGTTTCCATCCTCTTCGATCCTCTGCCTTCCACATCCAGGTCACTCCCGCTATTCTTCTTATGTCGTCAGTCCATCTTGCAGGGAGTTGGCCAACGCTTCGTTTGCCAGTTCTTGGGCGCCATTCCAATGCTTTTCTTCCCCATCGACCATCGTCTCTTCGACAGATATTGCCACTTGAGTGTGTCTATTCGTTGTGTAGCCTCCACTACTTGAGTTCTTCTGCGTATTTCCTCGTTTCGGATTCTATCTTTTAGCGACACTCCTCTCATGAATCTCTCCATAGCACGCAGGGTGACCTTTATTTCATGTGTAAGACCTGTTGTTAGGTTCCACGTCTCTGCGCCATAAGTTAATACAGGGAGGATGCATTGGTTAAACACCTTAGTTTTTAGACATTGCGCAATTTTCGCTTTAAAAATGGATGTTTACATAGTAAAAAAAAAATATATATATAAAGTGGAAGCATCCTGCTAATCATGTGATCTTATAAAAAAAACGCTATAGGAGGATTGACGGTATCTTTTTGTATCGTTAATATCTTGAATCTTCTGTTTTGATAACCTTCTTGTTTTGTAACACTTCTTCTTCGGTGTCGTGGATCACTAGTGGTGCGTGTGTACGCCGTTATTGATGTTTTCTTCTTATGCAGGCCACCAGTCTGTTGGCGACCATCGGCCACACCACAAGGGCCACCAGCAACGCGGGGCTGACACCTCTCAACGGCCACCACGAAGGGCGAGCCCACATTATGCTCTAGAAAAGAAATAGAAAACTATATTTACTAATATATACATATATATTTCATACCTTGTTTAAACATTAACACGTTTCACGCCACGTAGGTCACCGGTGACCTACGCTGTTGAAAATGACGCCCTGTAGGTCACCGGTGACCTACACTGTTGTTGAAAAGGGCGCCCTGTAGGTTACCGGTGACCTACGTTTTTTTTTTTTAACAAAAACATTTTCCTGTACGCCAGCGGTTGTTACATGTCAATGTAACTTTAAAATTGAATGTGACCTATATGGCGCCTCTGAGTCGAATGCATTAAAAACATTACGTGGCATTAAACTTGTTAATACAACTGAGCACTGTTTCACTTGATGAAAGACTACAGTTTCGCCTTCAATGAAAGATTCATCAGTTCCAATATGTATATACGTACTGACGTATATATATATTGACATCAGCATGATATACCCCTTGCTGTCTGGTACCGAAAACCACGATATGAAATCTTTCGTCTCTAATTTTTGTGCGCTTGTCGTACATGTATGTGTCGCTATATTGGCATTTTAGACAAGTCGACATTAGTTATATAGACCGCCACTTGCGGCGCTGGATGTCACCGACCACGGCGCCCAGTGCACAGTCAATTGTGTGCTGACGGTGGCGAGGTCGTACTGTTGTTGGCCCGGCCTGAATGCTGTGACTAGGTCTGGGCCAGAAGTTTGTAAAGTCATCGAAATATATATGTCGATGTGCTTCAGAAAAAGTCTTTGTTGTTAATCTGCTCCTCGTCCTGCCACCACGCGACTGAACAACTATCTTTTTAGAGAGGAGGATGTTAATATATTTACTTTTTGTACGAGTATTGTAGAGTTTTACCTTTTCTAGTTTGGCCCGGTCCTGCTCCATCGCTCCCACCCGATCCTTCAGCAGCGCCACGTCCTTCTCCAAGCACCCCACAGTCCGCCTCAGTTCATCAAGAACTCTATTATCTGTAAAGAGACACGTCGCAAAATAATAATACACTGCAAATATTAGATGAAAAAGCTAATCTACATTCAGGTGAGCCACTTTGCTAACGAGATGCTCAGGAGGGTAATCCATATAGAACAATTAGAGAGATTACACGGCCCTTATATTTGTTAATATAATTTCATAGTTTCAGGTTCAATTAATAACTAATGCTTTCAGCTTGATATAGCCGAGGTGGCTTTCTTACCTTAAAGGTGCCAAAAACCTCGATATACGATCTTTCGTCCCATATTCGTGTTCGCTCGTCGAATACGCTATATTGTTTGTTTGATAGGTCTATTTCTATAGATCGCCAATATTAATTGCGGCGCTGGGCTGTCACTCACTACGAGCGCTCGGTGGCCAGTCGCTAGTTGTGTCTTGTCAACGTCTTGGTGCGAACGAAAAGGTGTTGTATCCACAAGGCATACCAAAAGCCAACGCATACAACTAGATTATTTTTTTATGTAAACACGTACAGGAGAATACCAACAAATGGCGATAGTATTTCTGAAGTCTTATCTGTGGAATTCTATGCCGCTTACTTACCATATGGCTAAGCGCTGCATATGAAGTTTGAATCCACCAACGTCGTAGACTACAGCCAGAGATTCACGCATTATCCTTAATTCATACAGGAATTTACTATGAATGGGTGTGGTCGTCACGGGACGATTTTCGTCAACAACCGATTTTCATTAATAGGCTATGACTGACATTTTACGGGTGAGGGATCAAATTCACACCAACCGGTATTTTAAAGCACAGAAATCGTTTTTTTTTTTTTAAATCTTTGTCGTGGATTGAATACACGATCGTTGGCTTGCAAAGCAAACGCTTTTACCGTTGAGGTATACCCGCCGGCATCGAGTAAGTGAACATGAGAGATTAAGTGTGTAGACTAGGCCACCCAATGGCCTAGTCTGCAAACGCCTAGTAAGGGAAGCCATTGAAATCAAAAGACATCCCATCAACATCAACAGGGATGACGGTTTAATTCTCAAAACAGCATGGCTTCCAGCTCTAGCACATACTCGCATAGACAAGCAACGACAACCACAGTCCGACATGACGCTCGTGGAGGTACCTTAGACTGGCGGCTGAACAACCTCAAGACATTAACCTTTAAACCCCCAGTGGTTTCCTTACGGGAGCGCAGATTTGCTATGTTCAATGCCCTACGGTTCCATACAGGAGTGCTTATGGTTCATTTCACAATCGGATTACATTAATTTGTAATAATAGTATTAAAGTAAGTTCACGGAAGAATCTATTATGCGACGAAACATTACAAACATTGGCCTGCTAGGGCATTGAACGACGCAAATTTGCGGTGTTTAAAGGTTAACTCATCACAAAGTCATCAACCCTGAAGAAGACCCCTGCAATGGCGGTCGAAATATTGAATCGAAACGATTCGCCACAAACGGCTAAACCCACAATACCAAAGATGCATATAATGCAAATACCTTCCAAATAACATAATATAGCATAGTGTATGATACTCACTAGTGTCGTGGCCTTTCACCATGGTGCTGGTTGAGGTGTAAGCTGGTAGTGATGCGTGTCCGTTCTGAAGATATCCATTCTCCTTCATATGTTGGCGTTGGACTGCGTGGTGGTGCATGTCAGGGTCTTCACTCTAAAAAACAACAACGAATTAATTTAATTTATGCTGAACGCTGCATGCGATAAACGTGTGGCGTGTTTGTGTGTGGGTTGGGAAGAATGTGTCTATCTGTTTCTTGAAGAGTGGCGTTTTCGCTCCACATTCTTGGCCCCCACCTCGCGCAAGCCTTAGCATACCCTGGATGCTCCGTCAAAATCTTGTCAATAGAGGTTTTGCTGACATCAGGAATCATTTCGGAGAGCTTGCGAACCGTCACTCTTCGATCTGAGAGCATCGCTGCCTCCACTTTTGCGATTGTTTCGTCAGAAACAGATGGCCGTCCGGAACGCTCCTCATCATGGACGTCAGTACGCCCGTTTTTGAACTCTCTGCACCATTTGCGCACGTGTTGTACGCTCATACACTTGTCTCCATAGATTTTGCATAGCTGGGAATAGATTTCTACCGGCGCAATTGTTTTTGCAGACAGGAAACGGATCACCGAGCAAAGCTCACACCTGGCGGGTAAAGCAAGGGGGAGATCCATCACGTACGGCTGCCGAGCCAAGACTGAGGTCCACAGGCAGCTCGCTATGGAAGAAATTTGGAGTGGGGAACCAACGTATACTACAGAATCGCGGGATCCACCATAACATCGCTTTTCAAGACTGTAGCGCCATGAGAACCTTATTTTATGAATAACCCTCATATCTTACGTCTGTGTTAAAAGGAATGTATGTCAGACGGAAGCACGCCATTATTTTTTAATCAAATTGCTATTTAAGTATGGTTATGACTACTTACATCCATGGTGTCTATGTACTCGTCTTCAGATTCAGCATGGCCGTTGCTCAAGTGTTCAGAGTTACTTCTAAGGGGACTGACTTCTCGCGATCCTGAAACCAAAACCATCAAATCAAAAATATTAGTTATATGCAGCATGGCCCTCTCGTGGCTATGGCCAAAGCTTATAAAACATGTTCGACAGAGGCCCTCCCGGTTGTACTGGGGATTGCTCCTCTGGATCTGGAGGTTCATACAACCTACGTCGCGGTTGTGCGTCTAAGATCGGAGATATCATACTACAGCCCAGCGCTTCTCGCAAGCCCATAAAAAAGCTTTATGCTGATGCCCCATGGCAAAAACTACGGTCATCTTCCACCAAAGGTAGAAGTATCTTTCTGTTCTTCGCAGACATTCACTTCAGACTAACTGCTAAATGGATAAGCCCTGATCACTGGTGTACCCAACTAATGATTTAATGACAGATTATAGTCATTTAATTTAGTTTCAAAACCTAGTTGCCTCTGTGGCGCCCCCTTCCAGACCTCAGAGCACATTCTCTGGGACTGTCAGTTCATCTTGTTAGAAAGAGGAGTCCTTTTCGATGCAGATCGAGGGAATCGCTTTGGCCCTATCGGGCATGCAGACTTTGTGGCCGCTAAAAAAAATTTCCACGCATTTACAATCTTTGCTCACATTTTCGGTGAGAGAATTTATCTTCCACCTCTCTTTGCAACCCGTGAATGTGATTCTAATCTCTTTCACGGGTTCTTTATTTTTAGCACTTCTGTGCAGTGGCCACAATTGTTCAGAGGGGACTCCCACTGGACTTATCAGTTGCTAACTGATCATAATCTGAATGAGCACGTCATCAAGGAGACTTAACTGTGAGTGTGAGGCGGGTAAAATTCCACTCCTATATGCAGCATGGTAAGCGTCATATAATTCCACAGAAGAAACTTCAGAATTACTATCACCATCTATCGGTATTCTCCTGTATGTGCTTACATAAAAAAAAATGTGCGCCGACCGCGACCAGTAGCGAGTGTGATCGGTCTGGGGCCTGAAGCAAGCAAGTTCCGCCCCGGACCGAAAGTTTTTCAAGTTTACAGAAAATATATGCACTTCTGAAAAAATCTGCGTGCTGCTCATCTGCTCCTGCGTCCTTACTCCACGCGACCCGTTGTCGCCCTTTTAAAGATGATGGACGTTAGTGATTACCTGCTCTTGGAGTGGTGGGTGCAGATCTTGCTTTCTTGATGATATCTCCGGCGACCAGCATCAAGTCTGCTTGAGGAACGCTGCTCTGACTGTCCATGGTATCAAAGAATGCGGCTACGTTATCAGTATAAGACATGGTCTCCACGATCTAGAAAATAAAACAATAATTGATAAAAACAAAGTAAACGACTTCAACAATTGATGTACCTACAAATTGACATCAGCATGATATAGCCCTTGCTGACTGGTACCAAAAAACTCGATGCACAATCTTTCGTCTCTTATTTTCGTTCGCTCATCGGACACGCATGTGTTGTCATTTTGTAATGCCGTTAGGGGGACTAGTTATATAGATCGCCGCGGTGTTAGGTGTCACCGACCACGGCGCCCGTTGTCCAGTTAGTTGTGTGCCGACGGCGGCGAAGTCCTCTTCACCTCATCTCATGCAACTCTGTTTTTCACGAGTACATTTTATAGATAGTTCACGAGTGAGAAGTAATCCCGGGGGCTTGAAGAAAACGCAGCTGTGGTTTATTCATCTTTGCCATTATAATCAGTGGTTCTCAACGTGACTAACCTTGTGGAGCTCTTCTACATAGGCCTCCATAGCCTTCTCCGGTGGCATGTCTCCAAGGCGCCTCCATGAATCCCATTTTGCTCTGAAATATAAAGCCTACTATTAATTAAAAAGCATAATTTGATGCATCGCGGTATTGTGACTTTTGGGTTTAGCCGTGTGTGGCGAATTTCCTCGCACCAAAATTTCGACCGCCATTGCAGGGGTCTTCTTCAGGATTGACAATCTTGTCATGCAATGGCGGTCGAAATATTGGTGCAAGGAAATTCGCTACACACGGCAAAACCCAAAAGCCACAACACCAAGTCTATCCTTGAAAACCTACTAAGTAATACCGATCCATAATTTTTATATTTATTTTAATCTCCGTCGTGAATCGAACCAACGACCTTCTTTACGGTAAGCAAACACTTTGATATCAGCTTGATATAGCTCTTTCAGGCTGATGCCGTAAAGCCTCGAAAATCGATCTTTTGTCTCTTATTTATGTTCGCTCGCCTGACATACACATCTAATAATGTTAGCTTTAACTATATAATATTACACGGCGTTTGCATACGCCATTTTATTTGTCATGACAGTTGCTCCATTTCATGTTGGTGCAACTGTCATCTTTAATTTGCTTTTTTGCCGCGATTGTCTTGGCGGCGCTGAATATCACAGTGGTCCGGCAGTTGACAGTTAACCTCTCGTCTGGCCGGCGAAATTCCATACCGGTCAGACGAGGAAATCAAGACTTTATTAAAAATAAATGCGAATTGTGCTTCAAAAACAAGTTCTTTGTGTTGTTAAGCTGCTCTTGCATCCTTCCTCCACGCGGCTTGTCGTTATTTTTAAAGACGGGGGATGTCAACTTTAACACATAAAAAGAGTCACAGGGAATCATAGTCTTATTGTCGAGCGTCGTGCGTTCATTGGCTCGCACACTTCGCGTATTGTGGGACTAGTATCGAATCACTTACTTGTTTACTATGTCCCAAAAGGCAGGCTTTGGTTTGTCGCATTTTCCTTCAGTCGCTTGTTTAAAGTAGGAGTAAAACCTCAGCATAAGGTCATTGCTTGGCTGGAAGGACCCTGGAATCAAGCAGAACAAAAATCAATTCAGTATTTATGTCTTTTGGGTTGAACAGTGTGCGGAGCGATTTTTTAAAAAAAATAAACCTAATCTTAACGATACAGGCGCTGTATTTTCATTATGCCATTCATCTTTATTGCTGTAAGCCTTGGCATTTCACCAAGAGCCAATGCAGCCGTATAGAGGGTTTCGAGAGCAGATGCCTGCGTAGAATACTGAGGAATAAAGAGGTGAGAAAACGAACAACGCAGCCTTCCATCTGCCGGCGGGTATAGCTCAATGGTCAAAGCGTTTGCTTTGCAAGCCAAAAGTCGTGGGTTCGATCCCCGACAAATTAAAAAAAAAAAAAAAACATTTCTGAGCTTTAAAGTATCCCCGATTGGTGTGAATTTGATCAATCACCCGTAAAATGCCCGTCATAGCCTATTAATCAAAATTGGCGGTAGACGAAAGTCGTCTCGTGTATACCAAAACCCATTCATAGTAAATTTCTGTAATAATAAGGACGATGCGTGAATCTCGGGCTGTAGTCTATATGACGTTGGCGGATTGACACTCCACATTCAGCGCTTAGACATATTCAACATTGTAAGCGTCTTATAATTCCACAGATGAGACTTCAGAATTACTATTACTACTATCACCATCTTTCGGTATTCTCCTTTGGCTTGCAAAGCAAACGCTTTGACCATTGACCATGATACACTTATGACAGGGTTTTTATTGTTACAAGTCAAGCTATTTATCTTGAGTCTCCTGACGCTAGTTCTGAGTGTGAGGTCATTGACACTAAATGTGTCAATAAATTTACATCGCCACACATATGGTTGTATCTACTTTAATGACGCATTGAAATGTTACCTATTTTGTAATGTCATTTAAGGAAAATAAAATTAAAAATAAACTGTCAGCTATACGCGCCGGCAAATTTTTCTAGATTTTTTTTCATTACCTTTCAGTAAAGCAAGGTTTTTCGAGGTTGTTTTTGCGACGCCCATATGCACTCCGGTCAGAGAGCGGGCGTGGTTGTAAAAGTATTATAAGTGATTAGCGGACATTGCAGACTGCAATTATCGCGGCTGTACTTTCACTGCACTTTCATTTTCAAGCAAAATGCACTCAAATAAAACAAAATGTGCATCAGGAAATACGACAGGGAAGCAAACAAGGAAATATCATACAAATGCGATCGCATTCAGCTGCGTCGAGCCGTATTTTAGGACCAAAAGGTTCAATTAACTTATAATTCGGAACTCTCTGCTACTAGGGAATCTCTGGTGGAGAAGATGAACATGTCTCTTGAAAGAGTTTCACGATGGGACGACCTCAACCTCGTCAGTTTCAACATTTCCAAAACCTAATCATGCACTTTCTCCACCAAGAAGACTGCTATGGATCCTGTATCTTTCGACGGTTGTTCTCTTCCGAAAGCAAGCTCCATCAACATTCTTAGAGTATCAATCTCGAATAATGTCAAATATTACGAGTCTATTAAGTATAAAGCCGGTCTCGCTTCCAAAAAGCTAGGTGTATTATATAGATCACTGAGGTATTTCAACGATAAACAACTTGTTCTTCTATATAAAGGACAAATCTGGCCTATCCTTGAATACGGCAGTCACTTATGTGTTGAGACACAAAATACATTATAAACTTAATTGACTCAGTTCAAAGAAGAGCAATTTCTTCGATAAACAATGTCACTCTTACGTCTAACCTGCAATCAATGGAACCCAGGCGTAAGATTAGTTCACTTAGTCTTTTCTACCGTTATTACCACGGTCGCTGCTCTTAGGAACTTAAAGAACTAATTCCTCCTCCACCCACCCACAACCGACAAACTCGTCTCACACTTGCCGAACATATATACCCGGTTAATGTCGACCAAGAACTGGCAGCTTCCAAAGTTACTTCCTTGATGCCACCGGTAAGCTTTGGAATGCTCTTCCAGCGTCTGTGTTTGCTCCTTCCTACAATCTGGATGTCATCAAGAAACAGATAAATATACACTTGCAGTCTTCCCAACCCACACACAAACACAACACACGTTTCCTGCATACAGCGTCCAGCCTCTCTGACTGAGCATCATAGAGTGCACTGTTCTTGAGCGGCAGTGCTCTCCTGCATTCGATTACATAATAAAAAATAACGGGAGATAGGCACCTAGTAAAAACCATCTAAGAGAGGCGATCGGTCACATCATGCGCCACGATGGTCTTCTTCACGACATTGTGGAAGGGATGGTTGAGGGAATAAACTGCAGAGGGCGCTCTATAGACGTGAGTTTTTGCAGGAAGTGTTCGAGGTTATGAGTTGCAGCTCTTATGCTGAACTGAAGAGGTTTGCAGGTACATCGCGAAGAGTGGAGATCGAGATGCAAGATTTTGTTGCTGCAAACCAATCCACCGGATTGATACTACAAAGAAGAAGTACTTAATAAAGCCTATTGAGTTGTTAAGTTGAGAAATCGAGCAAAAACTAATAATAAAATAATTGATACCTTCATTTCTAATAATCAAAAGTATTTACAAACATTTTTGTTGTGAAAGTCTTTGAAGGACAGAACATCGCTTCATTCAATCCATTACGAAATAGCGAAATTTTCAAGAATGAGTTGAAATGAAGGCCAAATTTTACTAAGCATTATTGTGATATGGTGATTAGAGTCTAATCATCATCATCATTATCATCTTCACAATGTACACTCCCCTTACTGGAGTGTATGGTCGTCACGAGCCGCCGCCACAAAGCTTTGTTAGTCGCTATGTTTCTACTTGTATACCTTTGGGTATACAAGTGTTCTGAGATACGTTATGACAATCTGACAGAACTGTGAAACGCCAAAATGCGGTATAATATGGAGTAGATGTGGCAAATAACTTCTTAGGTATTCACGGCCAGATTTGATATTGTGGCTTTTGGGTTTAGCCGAGCGTGGCGAATCTCTTTTAACTAATTTTTCGACCGCCACTGCAGGGTCTTTTTTCAGGATTGATGATTTAGTTGTGAGTTGGTGTCAGAATATATTTTTACGAGCGTTATTGATATTTCCATGGCAACAAGTTTCATTGGTCCGGAGAATCGTGGGTATGCTCTAAGAATTGTATCTTCACAAACGTCATGTCGGACTGTGGTCGTCCTTGCTTGTGTGTACAGGTTTTAGAGTATGTGCTAGAGGTGGAAGCCAAACCGTTTTGATAATCAAGCCGTCGTCCCTGTTGATGTTGATGGGATGTCTTTTGCTTTCAATGGCTTCTCTCACTAGACGCGCATGTTTTACTTGCGTTCGAGCCACGATTTCGGGTTCGAATTAAAACTTATGTCCCGTGTCAGCCAGATGCTCTGCCAGTGCTGACGACATTGGGTGGCCTAGTCTGCACGATCTCTCATGTTCGCTTACTCTTTTACGTATAGTTTGCGATGTTTGTCCGATATACGCCGTTGAGCAAGCCTTGCATTGGAGTTTGTACACCCGATCGCTCTCTAAAGAAAATTTGAAAAGAAATTCGTCACAAACGGCTAAACCCAAAAGCCACAATATTAGATATGGTACAGTAAAAAAAACACCTCGAACGAAACCCCCTAATTATTTAAATTTACTAACGTTGTCTATGAAAGTACTTGTATATAATAATCCATCGTTCCTCGCAACAATTTGACCAGCTGTAATCCGGTGGCACTCGACACCGATTACGAACCACCTCCGCCGCGATGTCCGCAATCTTCTGAAGTGTTTTGACACTCGAGACGACGTGTGTCGCTTGCCAAGGGGGCTCAACGACAATGTGACGAGCTCGCAACGAACTCGAGACGACCTGATTTTTTTATCAGTTCGACTTGTTATAAATGGTGTCACGACCTATCGTTCACATGCGATTCGTTCAGTGACTCATCCTCGAGTATTGTTCCGCCCGAGATTCACGCACCATTCTTATTATTACAGGAATTTACTATGAATGGGTGGTCTACCATCAATTTTAATTAATTGGCTATGACTAGCATTCTACGGCTGAGGGATCACATTCACATCAACCGGGGGTATTTTTAGAGCTCATGCATCGATTAATTTATTTATTTTTTTAATATTTTCTACTTTTATGGTGATCACACTATTCTGTAGTAAACCTTGGTTCCCCCACTCCAAATCCCTTCGCTAGCGAGCTGCCTGCGGAGCTCAGTCTTGATTTGGCAGCCGCACGTGATGAATCTCCCCTCGCTTCGCCCGCCAAGTGTGAGCTGTCAGCTCGTACCTCGACGTTATAAGAGTTGCATTATCTAATTACGCGCAATCGTCGCCATCTTTGACCTCAAAACTCTTGCAAATGTTAAGCTCTTGGGTTCTGCGCAAATTGGTCAATTAAAGTTGGCCATTCGCTGCAGTTCTTAAGGCGAATGTTTAATATTTCAACAATTAGCGTTAACCGCTGTTGCGATTACGTGAGGCAAGGCCGATGGGATCGGTTGTTACAAACAGGTTTGATGAACGTATTGAAACATCACCTAATGTAGTTGAATTCGACGCTGACAGCAAATGGAATCTGACAGATAGTTTGGCGATAACTGACAGTAATTACATTGTATCATCATATAGTAGAAACGAGAACATCTAAAGAAGAACTCAAATAATAAGTAATGGAAAAATCAAGTACAATTCCACAATGTTTTAAAACTAAGACGTTTAACCAATGCATCCTGCCAGTTTTAACTTTTTCCGCAGAGACGTGAAATCTAACAGCAGGTCTTACACATAAAGTAAAGGTCACCCAACGATCCATGAGAGGAGTGTCTCTAAACGATAGAACCCGAAATGTAGATATCAGGAGAAGAACTCAAGTAGTGGAGGCTACACAACGAATAGGCACGAATAGGAAGGACAAACGGAGCGTTGGTCGAGACAATACAAGACGGACTGACGATACCAGAAGAATAGCGGAAGTGGCCTGGATGCGTAAGGCAGAGGATAGAAGAGGATGTAGACACGTGCGGGAGGCCTACGTGTCTAGCCTCCGCTACTTGAGTTCTTCTTCGGATATATTCATTATGAAATTCTATCTTTTAGAGACACTCCTTTCGTGGATCTCTCCATGGCACGTTGGGTGACCTTTATTTTATGTGTAAGACCTTCTATTAGATTCCACGTCTCTGCGCCATAAGTTAATACAGGGAGGATGCATTGGTGAAATACCTAAGTTAACTACTGGAGAATCCGCTGCGCAAGACAGAGACGTTTGAAAAGGAGTCGTACCCCGGATTACAAACCTCTGCCTCTGAACGTCAACTAATGAGCTATGCCGCCTATACCAATTGCAAGTGATTAAACGATACACATTATAGTTGTTTATTTCTTACACACAAACATAATCTAACAAACGCCTTAATGATGATGATGATGATTATTATTTTTATTATTACACTCGACCAACGCTTCTTAAACAACTACGCACAATGTAAATTGCAGTTTTTTATATGTATATTTTTTTACCATTTATACTCCATGCTTTGGAGAACATGGACACCACAAATTGCCGTTTTACAGTGCTCATGGGAATATAGATGGTTCCCGAGAGCCTCCAGGCAGTGCCGGTTCTAGGGGGTGGCATAGTGGGACGGTTGCCCAGGGCGCCGAATGAACTAAGGGCGCTCAGGTCGCTTTAGCTCCTACAAGGGGTATTTTCTGAAGATTTTCCCTCTCACCAAAAAAAAACATGGGGCACCTGATATTTTTTTTGCCGCGAACTTGCATAGACTGCGGACGTAGTACCGTACGAGTATGTGAGTGGAATATATGGAGGTCCCTTAACAGACTTCGGACTGAAGTATGCAAGACGAGGACACAAATGAAAGCGTGGCAGTTTTACAGCGGGCCGACTGAATGTGACTGCGGCGTGGAGCAGACCCTGTCCCACCTTCTGGAGTGTGCGCTGTGTCCGAGCAGCTTCACCCAGGAAGACCTGATGATGGCCGGGAGTAACGCCGTCGACGTCGCCCACTTCTGGACAGACAGGATCTGACATTGATGTTTCCACACGATTATATATATTGATATCCTCCTCTTCCATTTGGGACATTGATTAACTGGATGAAGGATGCAGAATCAGGTTCACAATACAAACACTTGTTTCTGTTTCACATATTACTCCTTTATACGTCAATAACGTCGCCCGTTATAGGGACGCCCTTAGGCGCTCCTATAACGATGTCGGGCGCGCGTCGACTGACTGCCCGCTCTCACATTTCGGTACCAACCGTCAAGATGACAGTTGTACCAACTGGCAATGGGACAACTGTCATAACAATTATTTTGGCGTATGCAAACACCGTTTAACATTATATAATTAAACTAACATTCGATGTAGATGTCAGGCAAGCGAACAAAAATAGTATACAAAAGATCGTTTGTCGAGGCTTTACGGCATCGGCCTTAAGGAGCTATATCAAGCTGATATCAATATATATATTTATATCAATGACGGTGATTCTCTTCTTCCAAAATCCGTACGCAATTTTCGCTCACATTCTGCAACATTACCATTATTTTCAAAGTAATGTCGCAATATTTCCCAGCGTTGTTCAAGCGTATACACAACCATATTCGCTCAGCGGAAGGATAAAACTAATTATCTGTCAAATCAGACATGAGCTAAGTGTTACCATTCACGAAATAATCACTAGTTGAAAAAAAAACGTTAGATGGCGGACCCTTTATATATAATCGTCCACTTTTTACATACTCGAAATTCACTTGAAAAAGGCTTACTTCCACGCAATATTTCCTGCAATACGCAACTTTATTGTCACTACCTATCGTCCAGGATTACGCTCGACCGCACACCGCTAAGGCCACCAACGAGCTCATCGCAAAATTTGGATGGGGTATTGTCAAACACCCACCCTACAGCCCAGACTTAGCCCCAAGTGACTACCATCTCTTCCCCGACATGAAGAAACACCTGGGTGGAACGCATTTCGGCGACAGAGAAGAGCTGGAAGAAGCTGTTCTCAGGTATCTGCGTGGCTTGGCGGCAGATTTTTTTGACTCGGGCATTCAAAAGCTCGTATACCGCATGCAAAAATGCATCGACCTCAGTTGCGACTATGTAGAAAAATAGGTAAAAGTCTGAACTTTCCAAAAATGCACGCATTCATTGAATTAAACATGTTATACACTGTGAAAAATCACTGAAGAACCTTATATTACGGATAACCCTAGTATATTAATACGTGTGTGCATATGACGTGATGACGTCAACGTAATTAAACCTCTAGCTATTTATACAATGTACTTTGATACTGTTTTTATAGCAACAAACATATTTTTGTAATGTTCTTTTTGTAATCGCATGTAACAAAAAACAACACTAGTGGTTTCATCAAAACAAAAAATACGTTTCTTTATCAATGTTTTTTTTTTATGTAAGCACATACAGGAGAGTACCAACAAATGGTGATAGTAATTTTAAAGTCTTGATTTTTTTTAAATATTTAACCAAATCTATGCTCTATACATGACCCCGATAGGGTTGAGCCACCCCTTAAAAACACAAAACAAAACCTATGAAAAAATGTCCATTCCTTGGGAGCGTCAGGCTCATCATTCAGTGTCTTTAAAAAATATATGTGATTAGTCAACACCCAGTTTTTCTTCTGGTTTCTTCTTTTCTACAGCCGCAATCTATGCAAATTCACAAGCTCTTTTTTTATGTAAATACATACATGAAGCATTGGCCGACCCCCTACAGGATGGACTGACGATATAAGAAGTATAGCGTGAGTGACCTGGATGCGGAAGGCGGAGGATCGAAGAGGATGGAGACTCATGCGGGAGGCCTACGTTCAACAGTGGACGGACACAGGCTGATGATGATGATGATGATGATACATGAGAATACTGACAGACGTTGATAGTTATTCCGAAGTCTCATCCTTGGAATTCTATCACGCTTACCATGCTGTATTTGGCTAAGCGCTGCATGTGGAGTGTTGATCCGCCAACGTCATAGACTACAGCCCGACGATCACGCATCATCCTTAATTATTACAGGAATTTACTATGAACGGGTGGTCTTCACGGGACGACTTTCGTCTACCACCGATTCTAATTAATAGGCTATGACTGGCATTTTACGGGTGAGGGAGCGAATTCACACCAACCAGAGTTTAGAGCTCAGAATTCGATTATTTTTTTTATTATTTTTATTAATCTCTGTAGGGGTTCGAACCCACGACGTTTGGCTTGCAAAGCAGACGCTTTAACCATTAAGCTATACTCGACGGGAAACAAAAAATTGTGTTTAATCAAACAAAAAATAGGTTTTTTTATACACGATTCAGAGATCAAAATATTAGGCGTTTCCTTATTTAAAAACTTAATGGGTAAAAGGTTAGCACACACGCTTATGACGCAACAGTTTTCGGTTCGAATCGCAATGAACAAAAAAAATGCACAAAAAAAAAGTTATTTAGAAATCATTTCACATTTTTTATTATAAGACGACATGTTTCCGCTACGTCGTGTAACCATTGTCGAGTCAACTAGGCAAGATTTTATAAAAAAAAATGTAGAATAATTTCTATATCATTGAGGTTATCAGCTGACAATACTTGGTGAGACTGCATAATTTTAAATGATTACATGTTTCGGCCTCCCTGGAGACCATCTTCAATAATGATTATTTTTTCAATTGTTTTACCCGCACACATATACAACCTGTAAATATGTGTGTAGTAACGTAAAAAAACTAATACTTATACATACCTATATAAGCCACTGACAGTTTTTAATGTAATCATTATTGATGATGGTCTTCAGGGAGGCCGAAACATGTAATCATTTAAATTAAATGTGAATCAAAACTAAATATTTTAAATTTATTTTATTTTTAATTAAAATTACAATATTTTCTAAGTAATCTTTTTTATTTTGATATTTTGGAACGAAAATTATCGATCGAAAATATTTAAATACTTCATTTCCTTCTGTATCTGTAACATATAGTCACCACATATCGCCGCCACTCAAGTTTGTCAGTCGTTATTGTCCTAGTTCCTTGGCGGCGGTCATAGCTCAATGGTCAAAGCGTTTGCTTTGCAAGCCGAAGGTTCGATCCCCGAAGGAGATCAAAAAAAAAAAATTAATCGATTTATGAGCTCTAAAATACCCCCGGTTGGTGTGAATCCGATCCATCACCCGTAAAATGCCAGTCATAGCCTATTAATAAAAAATTGGGGGTAGACGAAAGTCGTCCCGTGAAGACCACCCATTCTTAGTAAATTCCTGTAATAATAAAGGATGATGCGTGAATCTCGGGCTGTATTCTATGACGTTGGCGGATCAACACTCCACGTGCAGCGCTTAGCCATATGCACCATGGTAAGCGTCATAGAATTCGACAGATGAGAATTCAGAATTACTATCACCATCTGTCGGTATTCTTCAGTATGTGTTTACATAAAAAATATATATAAATAAAAGCAGAAGCCTTGGAACTTGAAAATCCGGCATGTCTATTTTTCGAGGTATATTTTGGGTAAATTGCTAATCGAATTGTTTCAGCACATGTGATAGTTCTGTAGAATAGTTCGACGCTACTAAGGATCGGCTCAACACGACCAGCGACACGCGCTTGGCAACAGGCTGCTACCCATCCAAGATATACTTCCCGTCCATTGTTGCTTAACTTCGGTGATCTAACGCGAACCGCGCTAGCGATGCGCTATTGCCGCTGGACAAAAAGAGAGATCGAAGAAATTAACAACAAAAAAAGCAAAAAAAAGTACAAAATTCACTGGGTATGAAATTGTATGAATAGAAATTATTTAAATTTAGCTCTGGTTACATATCATTAAATTTAAAGTATTACAAGTGTGTAATGGAATACAAATTTAAAAAATCATGATTTTTTCAAATAAATTATTTCTAAGTAAAGTGGTAGCTTGACATACGAGCGCCCCAACATACGAGTTTTTTGAGATACGAGCTGAAAATTTTTGCTTTGGCACGGGTCGGCCGGTTGCACACGAACCGCGCGTCAGGCTTACCCGCATGAATCCCCCGGCCACGGTCAGAGAATCGGTTATAAGTGTGCTCTCGCTGTCAAAGCATCTTTGATAGGTTGTGCTCGCTAATAATTTCAATGGCGAAATTTGCTTTGCTAATGGTGTGACAGGTAGCGGCCCCTTGATGATAAGTATAAACTTGTTATAACAAACAAAATGGCAACGCAGCGTCTTATGTTACGAACATTTTTATATATGCGTGTCCGACGAGCGAACAAAAATAAGAGAAGAATAATCGTATATCACGGTTTTCGGCACCAGCCTGCAAGGGCTATATCGAGCTGATATCGTGACAAATATTGTTTTTTTTTTTCAATCTTCGTTGATAGTATGAAAATATTTTTTGTTTGTGTGCATGTCAGGCGAGCGAACATAAATAAGAGACAAAAGATCGTTTTTCGAGGCTTTACGGCATCAGCCTAAAAGAGGGCATCAGCCTAAAAGAGCTTCTTCTTCGTAGTATCAATCCGGTGGATTGGTTTGCAGCAACAGAATCCTTCATCTCGATCTCCATTCCTCTCGGTCCTCCGCAACCCTTTTCAGCTCAGCATAAGCGCTACAATTCATGTCCTCGAATACTTGCTGCAAATACTCCCGTCTAGGGCGCCCTCTACAGTTTCTACCCTCAACCATCCCCTCCACAATATCGTGAAGGAGACCATCGTGGCGCATGATGTGACCAATCCATCGGGCTCGCCTCTCTGAGATGGTTCTTATTAGTTGCCTATCTTCCTTGATTATTCTGAGAACCTCATTGTTCGTGACGTGGTCTCTCCAGGAAATTCCGAGAATTCTTCTGTACGACCACATCTCAAAGGCCTCTAGTCTTTTTTTATCACTTTCAGATAAGCACCATGTCTCACAGCCGTACATTAAGATTAAAATGCAAAAAGTTATCAGCAAAAAAAAATGATTGCATCTCAAGTAAAAGAGCTATATCAAGCTAATATATGAGGTTCTCTGTTAAAAATTAATTTAAAATTATTTTCCGCACAACATGATATTTATTTGACCTTTGCTTTTATCATTTGGAATTTGCCTTTAACGTTTGTTATGTTCTTATCATTTAATATTGTTATCTATGTTTTATGTACGTGCTATAAATATAAGATTCACAATTAAACAAAGAAAGATTATCAATATTATGTAAAATACAAAACAATATGCATGCATTACATGCCACGTTCTGCAATACCTTAAAACTGAGACGTTTAACCAATGCCATCCTCCCTGTATTAACTTGCGGCGCAGAGACGTGGAATCTAACAGAAGGTCTTACACATAAAATTGCATGGACACTGCCCTGAATGATGCATGCAGAGTCGTCACAGGCTGCCTCAAAACAACACCCATTTCTAAACTATACCCCTTGGCTGGTATCGCACCACCAAACATAACACGCAAAGTCATATGCGACGAAGAAATGCGTAAAGCAATCCACCAACCGTCCCACTGCTTGTATAATCAGACACCCCCAACACCCAGACTGAAGTCGTGAAGCAGCTTTCTGAGATACACACAACCTCTCACATCCCTGAAACTGAGAGACTCAAGGCACAACTGGTGCACAGGCTGTCTCGCAAACCTAACTTTACCTAACCTAAATATTTATCCAGAGATCGAAGACTCTAGAGATGCATAGGTCTCGGTCACGAAATAACTTAGGTTAGTGAGATATCCAGTGCGTCAGTTGTCCCATGCACCAGACGTCCAGTGCACCCCACGTCGTTGCCGATGAGTCGTTTGACGAATCGTCTGGGAACGAAATGCAGCGGAAACCGTTAAAGTTATATTTTTAAATTTAAATTCGAAAAAAGTAAGTCGCTAATATATAATAAATTTGGGAAGATGCGTATTATAAGTGATTAACATACTTGTTTGCCTAGAATAATATGTTTATAATACGCCAAGCCCTTTTTATTTTCAAAATTTAAAAATTTATTCGATTATCAAATTTCAAAATGACACTAAAAATTCAGTATCTAAAGTGACATCGTTTAGCTTATTAACACATAGTAGGCTATAGGTATCATGTATTCAAATTTATGGTAATATTTATACATCATATTCATCTTCTTCATCGTAGTATCAATCCGGTGGATTGGTTTGCAGCAACAAAATCTTGCATCTCGATCTTCGCTCTTCTCGATATTCTGCAACCCTCTTAAGCTCAGCATAAGAGCTGCAACTCATGTCCTCGAACACTTGCTGCTAACACTCCCGTCTAGGGCAGTTTCTACCCTCAACCATCCCTTTCACAATATCGCGAAGAAGACTACAACTTCTTCTTCGCAGTATCAAGTCTGTTAAGGAACCTCCATATATTCCTCTCCTGGTTATGTCCAGGGGCTAGATCCTCTTTCGGGGTAATCCAAGTATTCCTCTCAGTTGCGATTCTCCACATGTTCAGCCGCAGGGTGGCCTCAGTTCCGTTGTCGACTGTAGGAAACTTCTTGATTTGAGCCGTGTATTTATCCTTTGAAACTCAAACAAAGGGTGGAGTGTGTCGTGGGTTGCTTTTTAAAGCACCAATGACAGACAGCCACGTACAGTGCTTATGATACACCCGTGACCGGACTTGTCAAACAACCAATGTGGCGACACATACATGTCCGACGAGCGAACAATAAAATCTGTTAAGAAACCTCCCTGAGATGTACTGACGAGATAAGAAGAATAGCGTAAGTGGCCTTGATGAGGAAGGCAGAAGATCGAAGAGGATGGAGACTCATGCGGGAAGCCTACGTTCACAGGCTGATGATGATGGAGCAGCAGGTAACTCCATATATATTCAAGGTGTTTCGTATTAAGGTCTGATTTCAAAATAATAAGTTTTCTATTTCGATGGACGTTATTTAGAAATTTTTCCATTTCGAGCATTCGACCTTTTCGAATGATTTGGAAACCCTTTTCCGAATATCAATCGTTTAGTGACAATAAATTTAGATGACCCAATGCAGAAAAGGGACAAAAATTTGTATAAACATCACAATAATTATGTAAATGCCTTCGGAGTTTCCCAATATATCGATAGCGGTGCGGTTTTATCAAACCGGTTTGGTGTATCTTTGTTTCTAAGAAAACACATGCAGAAGACCACAAACTATTTTTATTTTTTTATGTAAGCGCACGCAGGAGAGCACAGTCGGTCAAGACCAGCGCACTATATGACGCTGTATGCGGGAAACGTGTGTTCTGTACGTGTTTGTGTGTGGGTTGGGGAGATTCCAAGTGTATATTTATCTGTTTCTTGAAGAGATTCAGATTGTAGGAAGGAGGAAACACAGACGCTGGAAGAGCATTCCAAAGCTTACCGGTGACATTAAATAAGAAACTTTGGAAACTTGACAATTCTTGCTCGACACACATTAACCGTGTATTGATGTTCGGCAAGGTTGTAGGAGGAATTAGTTCTTTTAAGTTCCGAAGAGCAGCGACCGTGGTAATAACGGTAGAAAAGACTAAGTGAACCAATCTTACGCCTGTGTTCCATTGATTGCAGGTTAGACGTAAGAGTGTCATTGTTTATCAAACGAATTTCTCTTCTTTGAACTGAGTCAATTAAGCTTAGAAGGTATTTTAAGGCTCTAATCCAAAGATGACTGCCGTATTCAAGGATAGGTCGGATTTGTCCTTTATATAGAAGAACAAGTGCTTTATCGTTGAAATACCTCAGTGATCTATATAATACACCTAGTTATTTGGAAGCGAGACCGGCTTAATATTTAATTGACTCGTAATATTTGAAATTATTCGGGATTGATACTCCAAGGATGTTGATGGAGCTTGCTAATTAAGAATAAACAAATTAGGCGGAACAACTTAAAAAGCGAGAACGAAATAACGGGGTTCCGCTGTATATGTGTATTGTTAGTAAAGACGTAATGTTTGAATTAACAAAAAACGCTATTTTAGTCAATGTCAAACTGACAATTTAGAATATTAGTTTAAAAATTAGCATAAATTATCAGTGTTTATTTTTGTGAAATGTTCAATTTTCATTCGATTATTCAAATTGTGTTTGAACATTGCAATATATTTAGGGTAAAAAGATCAGTAACTAACAACCAACCGTCCCACTGCTTGTATAATCAGATACAGCACTTTGTTTCTCAGCCGGAGACTATGCAGCACCAGTATGGGGTCGATCAGCCCAATGTAATCAAGTGGATGCTGCCTTGAATGATGCATGCAGAGTCGTCACAGGCTGCCGCAAACCAACACCCATTTCTAAACTATACCCCTTGGCTGGTATCGCACCACCAAACATAACACGCAAATTCATATGCGCCGAAGAAATGCGTAAGGCAATCAACCAACCGTCCCACTGCTTGTATAATCAGATACCCCCGACACCCAGACTGAAGTCGCGAAGCAGCTTTCTGAGATCCACACAACCTCTCACTTGCGGCCCTGAAAATGAGAGACTTCAGCTCTGGCAACAAGTCGCATCAGAGGATTTCATTACTCCAAAGGAAGGCCTCCCAACTAACAAGAACATTGACTGGCGAACCTGGAGATCCCTAAACAGATTAAGAACTAGAGTTTGTATGAAAAAATGACAACCTTGAGCGGTGGCGAATGCTCCAGAATGGAGTCACTGTTGTGCGACTGCGGAGGCCTGCACACCGCCTCACACCTAAGATCCTACTCCAAGTGCCCAACAAGCTGCACATCTCAAGACCTAATGCTGGGCAGCACGCAGGCTATCGATGTTGCCAGATACTGGCTAAAAATAATCTGACGTCGCTGACACGAAGAAGAAGAAGCAGTAACTGGACTTTACCCGCCTCACACCCGCATCACACCGGAAGACAAGTCTCCTTTATGATGCGGTCATTCAGATTATGATCAGGTAAGTGGGAGTCCCCTCTGAACAATTGTGGCCACTGCGCAGAAGTACTAAATAGAAAAAACACGTGAAAGAGATTAGAATCGCATTCACGTTGACATCAGCATGATATAGCTGATATACAATCTCTTATTTATGTTCGCTTGTCGACATGCATGTGTTGCCATATTGGCATTTTGAACTAGTTACGGAGATAGTCACTCGTGGCGCTGTGTATTAGCCCACCACGGGTGCGCCATTCGTGTGCCGCCCGTCGGCGAAACCATATTGTATTGTGGGTCGGCCTGAATGCTGTGACTAGGTCGGGCCATAAGTTTGTAAAGTTCATCGTAAATGTGCGTCAATGTGCTTCTGAAAAAGTCTGTGTGTTATTAATCTGATCCCCAGCATGCCCTCACGCTACTGAATAACTACCTTTTGAAAGAGAGGAGGATGTCAACGTGTTAAAAATATCTTCCATAGAAATCTCTCGCCGAAAATACGTGCGAAACTGTTAAATGCGTGGGAAAAATAGTGACCACAAAGTCTGCATGCCCGATAGAGCCAATTTTATCGAATTGCATTGAAAAAGACCCCTCTTTATAACTCTTGTAACCGACAGTCCTAGAGAATGTGCTCTGAGGTCTGTAAGGGGGCGCCACAGGGGCAATTAGGGGCAGAAACTAAATTATATAAGTTTAATCTGTCAAAGTGCCGTGCACAGTCATTAGTTGGGTAGACCAATGATCACGGTTTATCCACTCAGCAGTGAGTATGAAATTGATATCTGAAAAGAACAGGAAGGTAATTCTATCGACATCCCCGTCTTTAAAAAGGACGACAAGTCGCGGGTTCGTCACATGGCCGCGCGGAGGAAGGATGCAGGAGCAGATTAACAACACAAAGAACTTGATCTTGAAGCACGATTCGCATTTATTTTTACTAATGATTTCTTCGTCCGACCGGTATAGCGTTCGCCGGACGAGAGCTAACTGACGACTGCCGGAACACTGTGACATGCAGCGCCGCCAAGACAATCACGGCAAAAAAGCAAATTAAAAATGACAGTTGAACCAACATGAAATGGAGCAACTGTCTAAGCAAATAAAATGGCGTATGCAAACGCCGTGTATTTGTATTGATATCAGCTTGATATAGCTCCTTAAGGCCGATGCCGTAAAGCCTCAACAAACGATCTTTTGTCTATTATTTTGGTTCGCTTGCGTGACATCTACATCGAATGTTAAGCGGTGTTTGCATACGCCAAAATAATTGTTATGACAGTTGGTCCATTGACAGTTGGTACAACTGTCCTCTTGGTGGGTGGTACCGCCGAAATGTGAGAGCGGGCAGGCAGTCGCAACTCGCCCGTCCTCGTGGTAGGACCGTCCCTCAGGGCGGCCCCTTAACGGGCGACGTTATTGACAAATAAACATGTATCGTGAAACAGAAACCAGTTGTTTATAATGTGAACTTGATCCTGCATCCTTCATCCAGTTAATCGATGTCCTAAATGGAAAAGGAGGATATCAGTATATAAAATTAAAACTAACATTATTAGATGTGCATGTCAGGCGATCGAACAAAAATAAGAGACAAAAGATCGTTTATCGAGGCTTTTCGACATCAGACCAAAAGAGCTATATCAGCTGATCGGTATTTATGAATCATACAAAAAAAAAATTTAATACTGTAATGATAACCCTAAAATACATATTTACACATGATCTATGATAATTGTAAGCATCTATATGTAGTGTGAAAACAAGGAAATGTGGTACCAAAAGATAGTGTCATAGAATACACAGTTTTTTTTATGTAAACACATACAGGAGAATACCGTCAGACGGTGATAATAATTCTGAAGTCTCATCTGTGAAATTCTATGGCGCTTACCATGGTGCATATAGCTAAGCGCTGCATGTGGAGTGTTGATCCGCCAACATCATAGACTACAGCCCGAGATTCACGCACCATCCTTATTATAAGAGAAATTTACTATGAATGGCTGGTTTTCATCACGGGACGACTTTCGTCAACCAACAATTTTAATTGATAGGCTACGGACTGGCATTTTACGGGTGAGGGATCGAATTCACACCGGCCGGGAGTATTATTAGAGCTCATAAATCGATGCAAAAAATATTTTTATTTTAATCTCCGTCGGGGATCGAACCCACGACCTTTGGCTTGCAAAGCAAACGCTTTGACCATTGAGCTATGACCGCCGGCTGATGAATGTGCTCTATACAAGGGATATTTAAATGAAAAACCGCCGCAAGCTCTATAGAAAATATATATGTTGACATCAGCATGATGTAGACTAGTACCGGAAACCTCGATATACGATATTTCGTCTCTTATTTCGGTTCGCTTGTCGTACATGTATGTGTCGCCATATTGGCATTTCTGGACTAGTTACATATATTGTCACAGGTGTCGCTGTGCTATAGCTCATCACGAGAAGGTCGCATTACGGCCGGCGGCATGTCATTCCGCCTGGCCGGAAGCTTGTAAAGTTTTAACGTAAAGATATATGTCAATGTGCTTCTGAAAAAGTCTTTGTTTGCTGACCTGCTCAGACTCGAGAAGGCCCTCAGCCACTTGCAAACATTTAAGCTTTTTGTAGTGCTCTGTGAAGTGTTTCCATCAGAAACACATGTACAGAGCGGAGGCGGAAAGGGTTTGACAGCGTGACCTGCTCCTCATCGTGCCCTCACGCGACGGAATAGCACCCTTTTTAAGAGAGGAGGATGTTAAAATATATTGTTTAAATACACGCTATATATGTTTTGAAAACAAAGAAGAGATAAAACAATTATTCCAATAACAAATTATGTTTACAGAGACCATGATTCATAATAAGCTTCATAACAATAAAGTGGTAGACAATACACGCGATCGTTATATATACAAAACAAATACTAGGTTGTTCGTTAACCCTCGCCTTTCTATGTTAAAAACTTCCGCGCGTTCCGATGGTGTGTACTCGTTACACATTCTGATTTAAAGTGAATAAAATGAGTAGAAATTCGAAAAAATTAAAATATTCAAAGATATCGCCTAATTTTATAATAGTTGATGTCAATAAGCAGTAATAATTGACATTTAATAGCTAAAAACATGAAAAACATCAGACGAAGACCTCAAACGGCCAGACGCACCTTGGCGCGTGAACTTCCGAGAGCTACTAACACTACTTAGCCTGTCGACATATCGATGAGCCGACGCGCATCGATATCATTTCGAACTAGCCGACCAACTGAGGTTTCCCGTCTCGCTCACTCATATTAGTACGTCAGCGAGAGTGAGGAGTATAGATGCCGACGCATCTGGGTATTTTTTAATTTTATTTTCGCACACGCTTCCGACAGGTCGAATGAATACATGACAGTTGACGCGTCTTGAGTGTAGTGGTGAATTTATTCCGGATTTTAGAAAAATATTTCCTGCTCCCGATGAGTGCCTATTATTATAAATATGTATTTTTTTTTTCAATACGTAAATGTATTAAGGAGGAATACCTAAAATCTGAACCCTGTGTGTATTATATTTAGAGAGATATTTAAGTTATTACAAGCAATGTGTAGTCTATAGACATCACCGGGGAGGAGAGGTTAAGTAATTTCGTTATTTTTTCAAAAGAGGAATTAATTGTATGTATTATTTCACTAGGTGGGCAGAGGATCGAAGAGGATGGAGACTCGTGCGGGAGGCTTACTTGCAACAGTAGACAGAGATCTATCAAGTATCAACTGGGATCAAAAACAATGAATGGCTACGAGCACGGGTGTACCTATCTGGAACGTAGAAGTTAAAACGTTAAAAAATACCAGGGTAGTAAATTGCACCGCGACGAAAGGGAATGAACGTTTGAGAGCAGAAATTTTCCTCCGGGACTATAACGAACGGAAAGAAAGCATCCCTAGAAGATAAAGTGTTGAGTAATGTTCGGGATTGATTGAATTTAATGGATAGTTACCGTACATATAAAAGTAGAGACGTCGGAGAAATTTTTTATGATTTTTTAGGACATGAGAATGTATTTGTGTTTATTGGGATTCCAAACTAAGCTCCCATATTCCAGAACAGATAGAACGGAGGGTACGAATGAAGAATAGAGAGTACGAAAAATTAGAGGGTTGCGAAATTGACTGGCTTGGCGGGTGATGAACCCGAGAAGTTTCTTCGTCGCTCGACTTTCGACTAGTGCGGACATGTTTGTCATCCTACCTACAGGATGGCTCCCAGTTGCTCGTGCGACATTGCGCAGATACATCGGCGCTTGGATGAGCACCGATTGCTGCTGGAGCGGCTCATAAAGGCTGTTGGATGCGGAAAAGAAGATACACCGACGTCCGTTGGTGTGGATCCACCCAACCCAACAAGTCTTCCCGCAGAAGGCGCTTGCCTAGGAAGTGCAAAGTAATTCCGGCTACTTTCGCGGAAATTGACACCAGTCATCGCCAAGTTTCGCCATCGCTCAACTGTGACAGCAGAGACTCCGAGCCTGCCGTCAGTGAAGCCGTTACTTCAAATGAAGCTTCCGAAGAAGAAGAATCCTCGGAATGCGCTATGCAAGGAGCCCCTGCTGTTTTAAGTAAGGCTCCCAAGAAGGTCCTCCAGCTCATAGTTCGAGGAACTGGAGGCCCTGAATGCTCTCTCCGTGGATGCCCTCCCCCTCCCACGAGCAATCTTTCCGGGGAAGTTCACCAGTCGGATATGAGTCGCGCCTCTTCTGATGGGGAAAGGCGTTCAGCACGTCGGGTGATCCGCGGTTCTGCAGCTCCTTCGAAGAAGGTTGCCGGAGTGAAGATGGCGTATCTTCACGCCAAGGGTCTTCACCCGGATACAACAGCTGATGACTTGCAGAGCTTCTTGGCAGCGACCGCTGCATTCAATCCCTCTTGGATGACCATCAGGAGGATTATCAGCAGACGGACGCTGTCAACTTCTTTCAAAGTCGGGGTCATTGCGACTTCGCTGGAGCCTCTCATGGAGCCTGAAGTGTGGCCTGAAAAGACCATCGTTCAACCCTGGATACGTGTAAGACGAAAGAATCGCAGTGAACAGTAGTTGAAACCAACTTGAGTGAAGATATTGACATATTTAGGGTAATCCTGCCTCAGATTCAGTGCTAGTGTTGATGAAGGCGAAATGTTAGACGTTTGATTTTTTTTTAACCCTTTTGTTACGGCTTGGTGTAATACAAATTATTCTGTCAATACGGCGTGAATTTTTCAAATATTTTTTTTTTTGCTTTAAACTAGTATGTATTTGAAGCATAAATGTAATTATCTGATATATTTTCATATATCACATTGGTTCTTGTATCCTTTAGCTATTAGATGATGCATTAAAAACTATTACATTTAACAAACGTTCATTATGTAACTCCATACATGTGGTGGCATTGACACATGTGGCTTACAGAAAAATCGCTCCCGTGACGAAACCTAACGATATTTATTTACATGCTTTACAGATTCCTGTAAAGAATACATGCAGGTTGATAAAGGGACAACCGATGCGAAAGGGATAACGAAATAACTTAGGTTAGGTTAGGTTAGCGAGACATCCAGTGCACCAGTTGTCTCGTGCACCAGACGTCCAGTGCGCCGTACCTCGTTACCGATGAGTCGTTAAACGAATTGTCTGGGGGCGAAATGCGGCAGAACCTAAATAATTGCGTGTCATTTAATACCAAGTGATAAAAGCAATTAACATTTTTTGCTCGTCACGATATGATACATCAAAGACTAATGTACAGATACGTCACGCTAAGCTTCATAAGCTTCATTGTGTAAGAACAAGGGGCTTCGTTGACAGCCGCTAGCCACCTTAAAACAATGAAAATTATCGATAATCGCATGTTAGATTCACCCTCCAAACTACTGCCGCATAGAACCGTTTTGTACCACATTCGCTTCATATTTGGAACAGCCGGCGGGTATAGCTCAATGGTCAAAGTGTTTGCTTTGCAAGCCAAAGGTCGTGGGTTGGATCCCCAACGAAGGTTAAAAAAAAAACGATATCTGAGCTCTGAAATACATAAAATGCCAGTCATAGCCTATTAATTAAAATTTAGTGTAGACGAAAGTCGTGCCGTGAAGACCACCCATTCGTAGTAAATTCCTGTAATAATAAGAAATATGTGAGAATCACAGGCTGTAGTCTATGACGTTGTCGGATCAAATCTCCACGTGCAGCGCTTATCCATATTTAAAAATGGTAAGCGTCATAGGATTCACAGATGAAAAAAACTTCAGAATCTGTATAACCATCTGTTGGTATTCTCGTGTATGTGTTTACATTAAATAAAAAATAAAAACATTAATTAGTTTAGGCCTGTATTTCTTTATTCAGTAACTTATTCAAGGTTTTGGCAGTAAGTAAAATTGATAGGCAGCGGACTAAATAAATTATCAGTATACACTGTGCCAGCATGAATGTGGTCAGTTGATCAAATTGAAATAGCAGCAATATATTCAATATTGGTGAAAATAAATGTAAAATGAATGAATATTTAAACCTAACCTAACCTTTTATTATTTACCATTAATTTATTATTTCCTGCCAAATTTTTTTTCCACTGCCGATTGATTATTTTTCACATTTTAGGTGTATTATTTTCGGTGAGAGAATCTATCTTCCATCTGTTAACAACACGTAAATGCGATTCTTATCTCTTTCACGGGTTGGTACTTTTAGCAATTCTGTGCAGTGGCCACAATTGTTCAGAGGGGACTCCCACTGGACTTATCAGTTGCTAACTGATCATAATCTGAATGAGCGCATCATCGAGGAGACTTAACTGTCCTCCGGTGTGATGCGGGTGTGAGGCGGGTAAAGCCCAAAAATTTAATTAAATACAGTGGAACCTCTCTTAACGAGCACCTCTCGTGACGAGTAATTCGCACAACAAGCGACACAGAAGGGGGAAATCGCATAACGTATGGCGCACTTGTGAGCCGGGAGTTCCGCGTCATTGCGTCAGTCTGTGTTTAGCACTCGTACCGTTAGCACACTAGAGTCTACAGTCAACGAGATCGTATCTTTGGCTAACATCATGGAACTGGAGGTGGATAACAATGATATTGAAGAGCTTCTGAAAGAGAGAAATGTTTTTATCCATGTTGCTACGATCTTAAACAATGTATATAGCCGGCGGTCATAGCTCAATGGTAAAGCGTTTGCTTTGCAAGTCAAAGGTCGTGGGTTCGATCCCCGACGGAGATTAAAAAAAAATGGATTTTTAATCGATTTCTGAGCTCTAAAATACCCCGGTTGGTGTGAACTTGATCCATCACCCGTAAAATGTCAGTCATAGCCTATCAATTAAAATTGGTGGTAGACGAAAGTCGTCCCGTGAAGACCACCCATTCATAGTAGATTCCTGTAATAATAAAGGATGATGCGTGAATCTCGGGCTGTAGTCTATGACGTTGGCGGATCAACACTCCCATGCAGCGTTTAGCCATATACACCATTCGTCATAAAATTCCACAGATGAGACTTCAAAAAAAAAAAATTACTATCACCATCTGTCGGTATTCTCCTGTATGTGTTTACATAAAAAAAAAAAATAATAAGCATGTAAATTTATTAGAATAAACGATAAAAAATCGCATGGAACGCAATATCGTATTTTACATTGATTTATATGGGAAAATTTGTTTCGTTTAAGGAGTGCTTCACAAACGAGTAAGATTCTGGAACGAATTATGCTCGTTATGAGGTTCCACTGTACTACCAAAAAATTGTTGCCGTTAGGTTGGGTTAGGTTAGGTTAGGTTGAATTGGTATAACTATGTAAGACAAGTTAAATATGTAATGCAAAACAAAAATCATATTATTTTATATGCAAACTAAAAAATACTTTATTTTGACTGGAAAAATGCGGAATCCTTATTTAAAAAAAACATTCATTAATTAAATATGCTATAAAATTTAATAATAGTTAATTATTTCTAATTATAAACATTTTTTTGAATCGCGGAAATAAACCGGTTTCGATGAACGTAAACTCAACAGTCAGATCATTTCAAAGCACGAAAGTCAATATTAAATGTGCAATAAAAACATCAAGGCCACTTATAAAATAAGATTGGATAATTAAATAATATATTTAAAAAATAAAAAAATGTTTGGAGCATCTTGATGTACGGCTGTGAGACATGGAGTTTAACTGAAAGTGATAAAAAAATGACTAAAGGCCTTCGAGATGTGGACATACAGAATAACTGTCGGAATTTCCTGGAGAGACCACGTCACGAACAATGAGGTTATCAGCATAATCAAGGAATATAGGCACCTAGTAAGAACCATCTCAGAGAGGCGATCGTTCACATCATGCGCCACGATTTTCTTCTTCGCGACATTGTGAAAGGGATGATTAAGGGAAGAAACTGAAGAGGGCGTCATAGACGTGAGTATTTGCAGCAAGTGTTTGAAGACATGAGTTGTTGCTCTTATGCTGAGCTAAAGAGGATTGCAGATTATCGAGAAGAGTTGACATCGAGATGCAAGATTTTGTTGCTGCAAGCCAAATGATACTACGGAGAAGAAGATAGACGATTAATTACGTTTGTATGGTTATGTCACCTTTAAAAGTTGATCAACTATCTAGTTCGTATCGCTCACGTAAGCAGCACTTTTATCACAAAAAAAAACTGCGTATTTTTTTTTAAGCGTTCCAATATAGTTAAATAATGGCAAATTTAAATAACTTCTTAGGTTTTTTCGAGAGTTTTTTCTTAGAGAGTTTTCGAAAGTTTTTTCTTAGAGAAGGATTGAGAAAGACTACGAGTTAGTCGAAACTGCAGTCTCCTAATAGAGAACTTTTGTTACGTGATCCATGTGAAAACAAGGTAAATAAATAAATAAATATTTATAACTTCTTAGGTTTTCATGGCCAGATTTGATATTGTGGCTTTTGGGTTTAGCCGCGTGTGGCGAATTTCTTCTATACGATATTTCGACTGCCATTGCAGGGGTCTTCTTCGGGGTTTCATTCCCCCATTAACCTGAAATCGTGGCTCGAACGCAAGGAAAACATGCACGCCTAGTAAGGGAAGCCATTGAAATCAAAAGATATCCCATCAACGTCAACAGGGATGACGGCTTGATTCTCAAAACAGCATGGCTTCCACCTTTTAGCACATGCTCTAAAACCTGTACACACAAGCAAGGACGACCACAGTCCGACATGACGTTCGTGGAGGTACAGTTCTTAGAACATACCCACCGTACACGATTACCCGACATGACGCTCGGGGAGGTACGTTTGGCTGACAGCTAAACTACCAACTCACAACAAAGTCATCAACCCTGAAGAAGGCCCCTGCAATGGCGGTCAAAATATCGGGATAGAAGAAATTCGCCACACACGGCTAAACCCAAAAGCCACAATATCAATGGCAAATTTAATTATATTTACATGATTTATAATACGTACATTTTCGCTCGTATAAATACTTTTAAAAAATAAACAAAAAATGTCTAAACTATGTCTAAGAAAATTAAGCGTGTCCTGATTATATAGCTTATAATAATTAAAATCACTGAAACTAGATACAAGCTATTACTTATTTGGGGCCAAAAGTATGAAATCTTTCATAAAATATTAATTATTTAGTTAAATATTCAGTAATCGTGTTATATTTTTTGAAAATTTAAATAAATTCCATAACAGACAAATACGATGTTTTTTGTATACAAACTGTCAATCTAAAAAAGTATGTAGCGTCTATCAATTAAGGTTAATGGAAATAAAATCATTTTTTAATGTTAAAAAAATAAATGTGTATATTTAAAATAATACTACATTATATTTTTCATCTGATTGTTTTTCAAGACGCATTATTTAATAGCATTCTTTAATGTTTCATTGTATAATTAACGAACTGTCAATCGTCCTACATCCTGTCAATCGAATTAAGGTTAGTCCACAAAAATACATTTTTACACATTAAAAAACAATTATAAATGATAACATGTAACAACACATTAAACGTTATTTAATTACAGCACTGAACACAAGTAAACAATCAACTAAATTGATATATTTTAATTGATTCTCACCGCTTTTTGGAAGGCTCCTTATGACATTCACCGCGGCGTGAAATTTCTGTTCCGCACTCATCGTCGATGCACCAATGTCTGTTAAACAAATCGAACTGTATCAATCGTGGATTACGCGGGAGTTCGGCTGTTATCTCTTCGGATATTATTCGTTCGAGAATTGTCGCGATTAAATTGATTAATTATCTCAATACGCAGCGGCTGTATGAGATGTCACTTTGTTCACTGACAAGTGACGACTGGCGTGAAGTGAACAGAGCAAGAGAATGCGGTCAGAGGAAGCCTACACAGTACGATTTAATTTCGTGACGTCATATTATTATTTTGTTGCAAAGTTTTAGTTATATTGCTGCAAACCAAAATAACGTCTTAGGCTTTCACGGCCAGATTTGATATTGTGGCTTTTGGGTGTAGCCGTCTGTGGCGAATTTCTGTCAACCAATATTTCGACCGCCATTGCAGGTTAATAATCTGACACAAACTCACAACTCTAATCACAAATAAATAATCAATCCTGAAGAAGACCGGTGCAATGGCGGTCGAAATGTCGGTTGACAGAAATTCGACACACACGGCTAAACCCAAAAGCCACAATATCATTGCTGCAAACCAATCCACCAGATTTATACTACGAAGAAGATTCGCAGCCAATTCAAGCGCGTCGTAATGCAATGAATTTGAAAAAATGCTTTTAAAGAATAATATTACATCAGAAATTATATTTTAATTTAATTTTCACTGCTACATGACTTATTCAATACGTTTGAATATCAGTATAAAATATTTTAAACTGAAAAAAATATGTTAACATATACAGGTGGCGCAAAATTATACACACTCCCATCGGTCGGTGTTACGTCGTGTCAAACAAATCGTCATCAAACATTATTTTGCACAGCTACTCGACTCGAACAGACTGGAACTATAGGAGACCTAGTAAATAGAGAATACCGCGACTGTTGCTGCCCATATCGCTGAGAACGAAGAAACATCAAGCAGATGACGGGCCACGCAATTGGGCATCACCAGATGGACCCTACAGCAAATTTTAGTCAAAGACACATGTTCCCATACAAAGTGGAAACAGTAACATCAGTTAATGCCTGCTAACCGTCAGTCTTTCAACGGTTTTTCTCTTCCAAAAGCAAGCTCCATCAACATTCTTGGATTATCAATCTCGGATAATGTCAAATATTATGAGTCAATTAAGTATAAAGCCGGTCTCGTTTCCAAAAAAAACTAGGTGTTTTATATAGATCACTGAGGTATTTCAACGATAAACTACTTTTTCTTCTATATAAAGGACAAATCCGACCTATCCTTGAATACGGCAGTCACTTTTGGATCCGAAACACAAAATACCTTCTAAACTTAATTGACTCAGTTCAAAGAAGAACAATTCGTTTGATAAACAATGACACTCTTACGTCTGACCTGCAATCAATGTAACACAGGCGTAGATTGGTTTCACTTAGTATTTTCTACCGTTATTGCCACGGTTGCTGCTCTTCGGAACTTAAGGAACTAATTCCTCATGCACCCACCCACAGCCGACAAACTCGTCTTACACTTGCTGAACATCCATACACGGTTAATGTGTATCGACCAAGAACTGGCAGTTTCCAAAGTTCCTTTACTTATGCCACCCGTAAGTTTTGAATGCTCTTCCAGCGTCTGTGTTTCCTCCTTCCTACAATCTGGATCTCTTCAAGAAACATATAAATGTACACGTTTCTCGCATAGATGATACCGTTGAATGATTATTTTTGCGCCGGCCTGTATGTATTATATAAAATAAAATGTTTTCCTCGGGTATATAATCACTTAAATATGGTCTAATTTTGTATATGAGATGTGTACGATAGCTTAAAACGGCTAGAAAGTAATCGTTGAATTTTTTAAGGATAAAATTTGTTGTATTGTAGCTCTTATGCTGAGCTGAAGAGGGTTGCGGACGACCGAGAGGAATGGAGATCGAGATGCAAGATTATGTTGCTGCAAACCAATCCACCGGATTGATACTATGAAGAAGAAAATTGTTCGTTTGCCAATCATTGTTGGCATTTGCATACAATGCATTGCGTGTTACTAAATATGACAATAAATTAATTAATTACAAATATATCGTTTTTTATGTCACACATCGTGGCATCAATGATCACGTACTCTTCTCAGTCATTCAGATAAACAGTGACATTTATAAAAGTCTGAGAAATTTCCTGACATCAACACTAATGGTGGCTTGAAAATGGGCAGCTGTAGTTCTTACTCTCTTGGGTTGAACCACTTCTTTAAATGGACCAGGTCTCTGAAGTATCGGGCTTATCATCCAATTTTATTATTTATTATTTATTTCGCAGAACCGCAGTTCTAAGGTACAAAGAATGAGAAACATAAAGTATACATAAATATACAATACATACAAAAAAAAAAAACGAAGAAGATGATCACACGTGTCAAAGATCACAGAGATCTAGGATAACAATACCATCGACAAAAGAGGAAAAAGATGTAAGAAAAGGATCGAGGTGTGCTGGTAGGACATTAAGGAGTGCCATTGCCGTTGTACTAAATTGAGTGCTCGAAGCTCCACAAGTGTCAACTGGGATCAAAAACAATGGATGGCTACGAGCACCGGTGTACTTATCTGGAACGTAGAAGTTAAAACATTCAAGAATCCCAGGGTTGTGAATTGCACTGCGAAGAAGAAGGAATGTATGTTTGAGAGCAGCAATTTACCTCCAAGACTCTAACGAATGGAAAGAAAGCATCCCTAAAAGAAAAAGAGTTGGGTAATGTTCGGGATTGATTGAATTGAATGGATAGTTACCGTATCAGAAAACATTATATGTTAGTTAACTGTATGCGTTCGATTGTAGTTCACTGATTTTAGACTATTCGATATAAGGTACTTAGGCATTTACATTTGTACTTTATTTTCTCATTTTAGTTGTTCAATGGTTATGTCATGAAAATGGTAGTTAAGCTTCTTCCGCCTGGCCAAATAGCTAAATACTCGCAGACCATTCGGCGAGCGTGAAAGTCGTTTTTGCGGCATTATTTAAAGAAAAGAAAAAATGGCAAACGAAGCCCAACAAAAACCATCAAATCACGTTCGTCTGGCAGCGTCTCTTGAACTGCGTGTCGCGGCACAATGGAAATTTCCGACTGGGACATTTACTTAGGATGACGCAGGAGGATGTCAAGTACAGCTACCTCTTCTTAAATTTGCCAGCGGGTATAAGTCAATGGTTAAAGCGTTTGCTTTGCAAGCCAAAGGTTGTAGGTTTGATGCCCGACGGAGATAAAAAAAAAGGATTTCAATCGATTTCCGAGCTCTAAAATACCCCCGGTTGGTGTGAATTTGATACCTCACCCGCAAATTGCAGGTCAAAGCCTATTAACCTTAGTATCCGCCCTACGGTCCCGTGCGGGACCAGTGCTTATGGTACATTTCCCTATCAGATTACACCGATTTATGATAATAGTATTCAAGATATGAATATTAACTCACACAAATGATGACTTTGAGATAGTGATCTATAATTTTATTTTAAGGTCGGCTTTTGTGATATGCGTTGTGTTATATTATGAGAACAGAACTTACTACATACTTTCTTGAGTATAGTACGAAAATTTAAGAAAAATCAGTTCTCTCTCTGGTTTTCTACCTAACCTAAATAATAAAAACAATGAAATACCTACAGCTTGGATTATTTAAATTTCTTCCGTTGGTAGCCGGACATCGAAGAAGTTGATACGCATAAGTTTATAAATCTAATATGAAGAAAAAAACCTGTTGCTCATTTCGAATTTTCTGTTTAAATTGTATCGAAAAGAAATGTGGCACCAGGTAAACTAAGTTTGACGGACACTGGTCTACGCAAACCACATTTTTAATAATATTATTATACCTACAGACACTAATGTACCTACAATACTATCATTATTTTCGTTTTTTAACCAAAATATTATTATAATGGTCGTTTGTTAGATTTTTCTTTGTTACCTTCATCTCATAACCCAATGACATAATCATTTATTTTAGTCTTTTACATGACATTATATTTAAAAAGTATTACGAATTCCTTTTACGAACACCATAAATAACATTCACTTATTTCCATCGTAGAGAAAATGATCATATGTAAAATTAAATATTCCTTAGCACACTAGAGATTATATAAACAATTTCGGAGATTTTCACAACATTTGAAATTGTGGCTTTCGAGTTGAGCCGCGTGTCACTAATTTATTATTCTATTCAACTCAGGGTTGACAATTTAGATATTTGAAAAAATAATGATTAACCCTCCAATGTCGGTCGAAATGTCGCAAAGATGAAGAAATTCGCCACATGAGGCTAAACACAAAAGCTTATATAACAGTAAAAATACTTGAAATCACTGAAAGTTCAACAAGCTATTAGTTATTTGAGGCAAATACGGGAAACATTAAAAAATATAATAAATATCAATGATTTTGGTAATAATAATTCCAGGGAATATATATTACTTAGTATATATAATCGTGTCGGAAAGAACAGGGTCAGATCCTGTCTGCCCAGAAGTGGGCGACGTCGATGGCGTTACTGTCGGCCATCATCAGGACCTCCTGGGTGCAGCTGCTCGGACACAGCGCACACTCCGGAAGGTGCGGGGTCTGCTCCACGCCGCAGTCACATTCAGTCGGTCCGCTGTAAGACTGCCAAGCTCTCATTTGTGTCCTCGCCTTCCATACTCCGGTCCGAAGACTGTTAAGGGACCTCATATATTTCACCCCTGGTCGTGTCCAGGGGCTAAGTCCTCTTTCGGGGCAATCCAAGTATTCCCCTCAGTTGGGCTTCTCCACATGTTCAGCCGCAGGGTAGCCTCAGGTATCACCAGTTCCGTTGTCGACTGTAGGAAACTTCTTCTTGATTTGAGCCGTGTGGTTATCTTTTGATACCCAAACATAGGGTGGAGTGTGTCGTGGGTTGCTTTGGAGAGCCCCTTCTTGGTGGTGACTTCTCACAGTATGTTTGGTGGAGCGATGCCCGATAGTTGATATAGCTTTGATATTGGGGTAGGTTTTACAGTAAACAATGATCTCTACTTTCATCCAAACAATCCCGGGTTCAAAACAATACAAAATATTCAGATATCACGCCACAATTTTTCAACTATTGTATTGGATAAAATTTCAATGTTTTTTGTGTGTTTTTAATGTTTATATGTAAACATGCTTTATTATATATATATAAAAAAAAAAACTCTTATTTGTTTTGTGATATAAACAGTCAAAAGTCATTTATTTATATAGAATTACTACGTACACAGAAATGTTATTAATTATTAAGATATGGAGTTGTGTAATAATAGTATGTAATGCGGTCACTACCCCATATCAACATTTTATCAAAAAAAATATTTAAAATTCAGTAAACAATGCAGGACGTCACAACCGGTTGTAACCAGTTGACTCTGAAGGAGTATAGCCATGTAGGCTAGACACTGCATGCAGAAAATATGTGTTGTGTTTCAGTTGGGGAGATAGCAAATGATTAACCTTTAACGCCCAGTGATCCCATACGGGACCGCAGATTTGCGTCGTTCAATCCCCTAGCAGGCCAAAGTTTGTTATGTTTCGTCGCACAATAGATTCTTCCATGAACTTACTTTAATACTATTATTACAAATTAATGTAATCCGATTGTGAAATGAACCATAAGCACTCCTGTATGGGACCGTAGGGCATTGAACATAGCAAATCTGCAGCCCCGTAAGGAAACCAATGGGCGTTTAAAGGATATTAATCTGTTTATGTAAGATATTCAGATTGTATGAAGGATACCTGGACATTTTTTTATTCTTAAGAGGTGGCTCAACTCTGCTGGGGCATGTATAGAGTTCAAAATTTGACTAAATTATTTCTCTAAAGAAATCAGGCTGTTGGGTTTTGCTTCGATGGCGTCTGAATGACAAGCAAATGCTTTTATCACTGGACTATGCCGTCCTGCTCACAGTTTTACTCGATCAAAACAAAGTGCGGTCAAAACAGCGCCAGAATCGTCCTCATTCTTCTTTACGTGTGATTATTTTTTATGTAATCACATATAGGAGAGCATAACCGGTCGAGACCAGTTTTTTCTATGATGTTCAGCCAGGAGGTTAGACGTTGCATGCAGGAAATATGCGTTTTGTTTGTGTTTCAGTTTGGGAGATTGGAAGTGTATATTGATATATTTCTTGAATATATCCAGATTGTATGAAGGAGAAATTGCACAGGTTACTAGAAAAATATTCCACAATTCACCAATGGCATTAACCCTTTACGTGCGAAATAAGATTTCATAAAAAGTCACGAAATAAGTCAAATTAGTCAATGAAAAATAAGGTTCAATATTTAAGGACGATTGTTTTCATGTGTTTTGATTGGTCAGTGCTGCATTTATATTCACCTTCAGAAATAAATTAAATAAATCCATTATTATTTTAAAAAAAGGGCAAATTTGAAACATGTGTAGAATGACCCACAACTCAATACATATCGTAAAAAAAAAAATTGGTCGGAATACGAAACAAAATTATATTCAATATGGTATTCGGATAAATCCGCATCTCGCACTGAAGCGACGGGTTTTTTTCAGGGCGTGGGATAAATCCACATCTCGCACTTAAGAGCAGTGCAAGTTGGTGCGATATATCCGCACCTCGCATCTAAAGGGTTAAAGAAGTACCAGGGTTATCCGTAAAATAAGGTTCCTATGTCGCTGCAGTCCTGAAAGCACTGTTATGGTGAATCCCGCGATTCTATAGTGTACCCTGGTTCTCCCACTCCAAATCCCTTCCCTAGCAAGCTGCCTGCGGAGCTTGAAGAAGCACCTGGGTGGAACGCATTTCGGCGACAGAGAAGAGCTGGAAGAAGCGGTTCTCAGGTGTCTGCGTGGCTTGGCAGCAGATTTTTTGACTCAGGCATTCAAAAGCTCGTATACCGCATGCAAAAATGCATTGACCTCAGTGGTGACTATGTACAAAAATAGGTAAAAGTCTGAACATTCCATAAATGTACGCATTCATGGAATTAAACATGTTTTACAATGTGAACAATCACTGGGAACCTTATATTACGGATAACCCTCGCAGTCAGCAAGCCCACTGGAAGGTTAAGTACAAAATGTGAAATAAAAAACATATATTTTCATCTTAGAAACATATTTATTAATATATAATAATATAATATAACTAAGCATTCTCAAAAGTGTTGTTGGTTTATGGTAATAAAAATATTATACCAAAATTTTTTTTGTTTTATTATATTACATGCTTCATCAGTGTTAAAAAATAATAATCAATAAATTCAAACAATAAAAAAACATTTGTCGAAGAAGGGGGCCCCAGGGGGGGGCCGGTGTGAAGAAACAAACATACAAACAATTAATAATTGATCAAATCGAAAAAAATTAAAAACGTAGGTCCCCCTTTGTGGATATTATCACAATGCATATCTTACACATATACAGAGTGTGGGGTTGATCACTTTGCATCGTCGATATTTCATTTTAAAAAAAAACAGCATACCGAAAATGATAACCGAAAATGCTTGCCATTTTAAAGATGGCTAAACGCTGATACGACTACACAGCTAGCAGCTCTTCGTGAGACTCGCTGTGAGCGACACTCATTTTAGTCGACTCGTCAATTAATAGACTATGACAGGCATTTTTACAGTCGAAGACTTGTACACAATTTTGCTGTTGGACTGCAGAAGCAATTAGTCACTTATAATAAAAAAAAAAGGTTTTTTTGCATGTTTATGAATTTATTTAGAATACATAAAATTATAAAGTTTTTTGATGACAGTCTCTTATTTGTGACGGCCATATGCCCCGACTAAACGGCATATTTCGATCAAAACAAATTAATTGATTCAAAGATGAAACACAGATGCCGCAAGCGCGATTTTTCATTTCGGTATGCCGACAATCGTTGGCATGATGATGCTCTTTTTTTAGGTCAAGTTTATTTTTTTAAGGAGGTGGGGCATATGGCCGTCCAACGTAAAGCACTTAATGTATATTAGGGTGTGACTTATTCAATATTCATCGTCTCCGGAGGCCCGCCTACATCGTCAGGTCCTAGAAAAATAAAATAAAAAATGGTCACTTCATATATCACCTAAAAAGACAAATAACTTGTTAAGTTTTAACGGCTAGATTTGGTATTGCGGCTTTTGGGTTTAGCCGTGAATGGCGAATTGTTTTGATGGAAGTTTTTCCACTGATTGGAACCTTTCTACAATTGTTATATGAACACCTTAAATATTTTTATGCAAATAGAGAATTTGGTGTTTTTGAAAAATTTATAAATTATTATTATTATTGGATTACTCTGTTTAACCTTTATCCGCCCAGTGGTCCCCCGTATGGAACCAGTGCTTATGGTACATTTCGCTATCGGATTACACCGATTTATGATAATAGTATTCAACATATGAACATTAGCTTACACAAATAATAACTTTGAGATACTGTTATGGAAACATCTTCAAAAGCCGGCTATTGTGATATGCGTTGTGTTATATTATGAGAACTGTAATAAATCAGCTGTATCCACAAAAATTTTGTTACTTTTATGGTATTAGATGCTTTAAGTTTTGTGTAATATTTATAGTTTTAATTCTTCAACTGTAATGTGTAACTCTATATAAAACGTGATGAATTTAAATTAAACCATTTGTAAATTATTATTCATCTTTTATTTTGACTGAGCTTTTTATTTTCCCCAAATAGGATGACTAGTTTTAGAGATATAGTTATTTATATAATAGTTTACAGGTTGCGCTAAATTTGCGAGAAAAAATGCTCGGGCGGTGAGCTGCCTGTATTGCGCACGGAGCACGGGCGTGTAAAGGTTAATACATCATCATCATCGGCTACTCACCATAATGGCGTTGACTATATCGTTCTGGTTGTTGCGCAGCGCTCTGACGGCGCGCGGCCGCGACACCACGGCCTGGGACATGACTATCTCTATGTCCTTCTCGTCCACGCCGGCCTCGTCCACCGCCTCCTCCTCCTCTTCTGCGATGGGAGCTACGGCCTGGAAACAACAAAACACATTAAAATCACACATTCAATTCGAAGAGATCGATTTATTAAAATAATGCGATACATTCATGCAGCCGATAACACAAAAATGGACGAAGCTGATAAATTCTTCGACCGGTGATAGACATTTTGAAAAAATATATTTTCGATAATTTTGCGCCCCACGAGTTAATTAAATATGTGAAATATTTGCATCATGACAAATAGAATACTCACACATGTAACTAAACAATACACTTGTACATGTAGACCTCTATAAGGACTAGCGCGACCATACGCTCACATAGCTTTTCTACAAGAAAGCATCGTATATAGATTTTTTTAATTATTTTTGCTAGATGTAGAAGACTACATGCTTTAGTTTTTATCAAAAAAAACTTTCGTCTCTGAAGGGTTAATGAAACATGACATTTTCATAATCATGAGCACTATTATTATGTTAGGTGAGGCTAGGTGGCACTCACGGCTGTGGTGGTCTGCGCGTCGGGCTGGCCGGGCGTGCCCTCGGAGGCGATGAGCTTCTCGGCAGCGGCCACGGTGGCCTGCTGCGAGAGATCCTCGATCTTGGCTTCTCCGAACACAATGTAGGTGTCCACGTTGGGGTTCTTGTACACGTCGGGGTTGTTGATGACAAACAGGATGTTCTTGGACTTCCTGATGGTCACCCTGTTCACGCCTTGCACCTGGAAGCACCAACAACAAATATTATTTTATTTACTTTTACAACATTTCTTCCCCCGTGAAAATAATATTAAAAAACAGCCTCCTAAAGTGGTTGCCTACCATAACACTATCCAGTCCGATTACACAATTTGTGTGTAATCACCAGGCCGGTCACACAACATTTGTGTGATCGTTCCGCCAACGCTTAGTGGCCGACTATACACAGCTTGTTTTATGTTTTTTCAAACGTTAGTGGCCGATCACAAAACATATGTGTTGTTTGTACTTTCGACCATAATTCAAACATCTTAAACCTTTTCAGTGAGGGTCATATTTAATTTTATTTGAACACATGACGATAAAAAATTGAAACGAGCATTTTTTGTAAAAAAAAAATAATAATGTTAGATTAGACTTTATCTCGCTTGTTATAATTATTGTTGATCGTTTTTCTCGATCAATATTTCGATTGTATGCATTTAAATTTTATGTTTGTTAGCAAAAAAAGTATTTCCCAAAATATAAACTGTTTTTTTAAATTTTATTTTATATTCCAATGCGCAATATTTTTGGTTATTCTTAGTCTCCTTATATACGCTGATGCTTTGTCCGATATTCCCTCAGACGCCGAGGAGATCCAAGACAGCGACGATGATGGGGGATGGATGTATATAAACAAATAAATATATGCCAATTTTATTGTAAGCAATTCTTTAAAAAAACAGCCGGCCTCCGGCGTAAGTTTAATCGCGTACCGCGCAGACTGGATAGTGTTAATGGGTTATGTGAGAACCAATTCCGAGGTGTTGCTTGCCCACAACTAAGTAGACGATGATACTAACCTGCTTGAGTCCCAGCTTGCTCATGATCTTGCGAGCCTTCTTCTCGGCGCGCGACTGCTTGGCCTTAGACACCATGTCGATACCGGCAATGGGGTTGACAATGCCATCTGCTCCCGGCGCTCCTGAAACATTCAAAACGGAAACATTAACCCTTTGGCCACCGATGTTTTTTTTTAACATGTTTTCATTAATTCTAAGCTATTTTTTGCGGTTTTTTAGCCCTCCCCTTACTGTGCTAAAAACATTTGAGAGCTTCGATGATGTGTATTTTCAAAGTCATATAAAAATGACATAAAAAAATATACTTACCAAACCTAAGGTTAGGTTATTTATTTATTATATTGAAAAATAATAAAAGAAATTTGTTTTATATGGTAGACCGCATACGACACGATTACCTAATTTTATTTAAAATCTCCAAGGATGTTGATGGAGCTTATATTGTGAAGAGTACAACCATTAAAAGATACAGGATCCATTGTAGTCTTCTTGGTAGAGAAAGTACATGATTGGGTTTTGGAAATGTTAAAATTGAGAAAGAGGTTGAGGTCACCCCATTTTGAAACCCTTTTAAGAGACATGTTTATCTTCTTCACCAGAGATTCCCTAGCAACAGATAATTCCGAATGTTTCAGAGGTTTATGGAAGATTATACTCTCATGGACAGTGCTGTCGTCGGCATAACAGTGAATGTTTGCGCATTGAAGCAAATCATTCACATCCAGAAGAAAAAGAATGGGCGACAGCACGGAGCCCTGTTAAACTCCCGAGTTCATTTTATAACAGGAAGAAGATGATCTAAGAAAATAAGCACAGGGAAGGAGTGAATGATATCTCCACTGTAAATGGTCCGATTACGATGGGCCAAACGCCAAACTGCATGTTTACCTGCGTCCTCAAGCTCAGGGATGGTGTCGTCACTGTCACTGTCGTCATCCTGTGCCTCGACCTTCTTTTCTGGCTTCTCGGGCGCGACGGCGGCCGGCGCGGGGGAGGGCGCTGCCTTGTCCAGTTCCGTCAACTCGGGCATTGTGATGTGTGAGGAGATGGCCTGCTCGGATGCTGCCTGGTGTGCTCTGGAACCAACAATTAGATCGTTAGTACATCACTTCTAGTCTGTGTATACATAATACAGTGAAACCTCTAATCTATTTCTTTTGAGGAACCAATTAACCTTTTGAGCGGTATGAACGTACCGGTACGTCCACACACCCCGGCGCATTATTTTAAATCCCACGCTTACAATTTCAAATAAAATTAGATTACGGATTTTTTATAAATTCTACATAGATTTATCAATGTTAAGTGAAAATCATTAGAATTTTATCATATATTTTTAAATAAATAAAAACAAGTAAACATTGCGAAAAAAAAATTAAACAACGGTGTTTTGACTTCAATGCATATGTAGATCTTTATTGTTGTAATCCTCACCAAACAATCTGTACGTATTGTCACTCTCTTCGGAATTAGATCGTGCTATTCAAATCAATTGATTTTATTGGTCGCTAAAATATACATAATTGTGAACTTATTTCGATTTTTATAGTGTATTGTTGTGAACAAACCCTTCAAAATGTCGCACAGACTAAGTGAAGAAGAAATAAATAATATATTTGTGGAAAGTGAGGATGAGGAGGTTATAGAAGATCTCGATGATTTGGTGTTTCATATGAATGATTCTTCGGAAGAAGATTCGAAAGAGGAAGAGGCATCTCAACTCACTCACGTTATGTATGCAAAAAAATTAACTCACTAATCAAAGGGTTAATATAATAATAAATTAATTTTAATTTAAAAAATAACAAATTAAAAATATTCAGTTTTGATTCACATTTATTTTGAACGATTACATGTTTCGGCCTCCCTGGAGGCCATCTTCAACAATGATTAAATTAAAAACTGGCAGTGGCTTATATAGGTATGTATAAGTATTAGTTCCTACGTTATTACACATATAATTACAGATTGTATATGTGTGTGGTTTAACCTGCATACATATACAATCTGTAAATAGGTGTGTTATAATTTAGTATGAAATTAATTTGGAGTAAATAAATGACAAATCTGGGAAAACGATTATTCTATGAATGATGGATAGAAGTTTCACTGTCTAACCAACACGATTTTGAGATAAATCTGGCTCACTAACAGATAATGAATTCTGTTGTCAAATGTCATAAAATGTATGATAGCTGCAATTTGGATGGTGAAATGATGCATCTCATAATGAAGTACACTAATAAGGAACACTACCCATTATTTGTAGTTTACTTCAAAGTGAAAGGTTACCAACAGTTAAGCTATGTCAGGTTATCCTTGAAAAATAAATGGAATTGAAATAGATAAATCCTATCTTGTTTAGCAACCACTTCCTGTATAACTTCACAAAAACAACTTTTTTCACAAAAAAATACATTTTAATATTAAATTATTCAGTCATTATTTCTGTTTTTATATGCGACTGGTTATAAAACATCACTGTTGAATTTAAAATAAAGACATTAAAAACCACACACTAAAAAAATGCATCAGAAAGATCAAGGACATAACCTAAAAATTTATGCGATTCAAAAATACGAGTTCATTGAACAATATATGCGAAATTAATATGAAATTACATGACTTATATGTTATTAGTGTTATGCTTGATAATTAAATGTTATATTTATATTAATTAGATAAGAAATTATTATAATATAGATATTTTTGCTAATGGCGGACCGGTGAAATGTTATATTTTTAAAATGTAATTTAATCATTAATACATTAAATGCGTAAATTTACTATGATTGAGAATGTTTTAATATTTGTTTGAGTAAGTATGCATTGTTAAGGTTTAGTTAAATATTTTATATATAAAATCATGTAAACAAGTCCAGTTTGGTTATAAGCATGACATTGGAAGTGGAATTTTTACGTTTTGTAAAGATTAATGTTAAATATTAGTGTGGTCATTCGACGCGGAGTTTCATTTAGTTATTTTAAATAACGTTGTTAAGCCATTTTGTTGACGGATGAAAGGGATTTTTAAAGATTTTACCTCAAAGAACACACTCAAAATCAAATGAACCCTCACGGAACTTGTGAGAAAAGGACTAGTGCGGCTAAAGTGTATTCAACCAGGAACTGTTTTCGATGTAAATACCTACTGGTACATTCTTTACGGCATTTTTTTTTTTAATAAAATAAATATTCAGATAGTCTGTCAAAAGATTTGTAATTAATATTTCTCCACAATTTTATTTTTCTTCAATTTGTTTAATTTTATATTATAGTAGTCTTAAAACGTTTAACGATATAATTTCAATAAGTAAATAAAAATACTATAATCTAATATAACTACTAAAATATATATTTATATTTTTTTAATAATGTGTTGATTGTATGATCAACAATAATTAATACGTGTAAAATATATTAGATAGGGTAATATTTAAATACCTACTAAAAATAAATAAATACATACCTAGAAAATTTAAAATTTTCAAATAACTTCTTAACTATTTAAACTAAAACAAACTCAATTTTCATTTTGTTCAATCAGTTTAGTTTTAATTTTTCAGTCATAATTTTTTGTAAGTTTAAATTAAAATATCGAAATGTAAAAATATATCGATCATTTAATTTGAATAATTTGTGCAAAAAGAAATATGAATCATACAACTGCAAATTTTGGTAATCGGCTTTATTTTCTTTTTGTATTTTGAATATTAAATTTTAATTTTAAAAATTAAAACAATATTAACTATAATCCACATCACATAATTTATGTGCATTAGGAAATTCTTTAAATTAATCATTCATTTATATTTATTTTAATTAATCAAATAATTGAACTAACCTTTAAATGTTTTATTAAAAAAACGAAGCAAATAACTTCTCTTTTTTTTAATTTATGTTCCCGATGCTTGAACCATTTAGTTCTAACAGGAGGTTAAATGGAAATCAACAATTTAGAAGAGCAATACTCAAGCACTTCATTACATTTTTTTTCTACAAATAAAAAAGTGCGTTATAGGAGGTTTGCCGCTAGTGTATAATGTATTTTTAATTATTTCGATTTTTTCGATTGATATTTTTGGGTGGAATTTCATAATATCGGATATAAATAAAAGATTTTGTAGAATTTATTCCACAATATATTTTTTTGACGACATGTTTCACGGCCAGTTCAGATGGCATCGACTCAAAAATGGCCATCAGACCTGGCTGAAACATGTCGTCAAAATTTTTTATTGCGGAATAAATTCTAAAAAATCTTTTATTTGTATCTGATATATTTTTAGGTCCATGATAAAAATACATTTACACCTACAGCGTATTAATAAAAATGATTTATTTTATTATCGCAGCTGGCAACAAGCCGGGCCCAGCCTGCACGGTCGCCACACCGGCGGTGCAACAAATGATTCGGCGTGGCCGCCGGTAGATACCGTCCCGGTGAGAGGCGACAACGCGAACATAATCGTCTCGAAACGGCACAAATACACCGCAGTCTATCAAACAAACAATTAAAAAATATTCGTTCAAAGTGCTGCGATCGTGTGCGACGGAAAAACGGCTCGACAGCGCTCGCGTTGCGCGCTAAAAAAATAAACGAAATTAACGTATCCAGCTTATATTTTTGTGGTGTGTGTGCGCCCTTAGTGTCTCACAGTGAATGTGTAGTTTTTTCAAATCGAATGAAAATATTTCAATTTTTTTTCATTCATAAACAAAAGAGGTGAGTTTTTTTCATTCCATTTTTTTAAATCGAATTTTTTGAATTTAATATTTTTTAGATAATGTTTTTTCCCGTCAGTGCGACATGTTATAGTCGGCTCCGACCGCGATGGCAGATGCCGTCTATAATATTATTTTGTTTCTTGCTCGCTTTTATTAGTAATTTTGCTGTGATTATGTGTTAATTTGTAGAAATTATTTATGATTGTTGGCCTCGACAAGCTCTGCGCTCGTTGTATGGGCGATCTCGCGCTGACATGATGGCTTGGGTTTTTTTTGACGTTTTTTGATATTATCAATTTAGTTTTTAGAATAGTTTTTTAAACTGTAATCGTATCATGTTGCGTGGATCACGTTTCTCGTTATTGAGCCATGACGAATTATGTGAATGAACTCTACGCTTCAAGCGATCTTGCACTGGTAGGATGGCTTTTTATTCAAGGGATTTCTTTTTTGTTATAATATTTTTTCTTGAAAAGAATGCATAATGGCAGTGCCATTTATTTGGCTGAAGTCGCTTGTATTTTAAACCCATTTTTGATTGATTTGTTGTGATTTTGTTGGCCGGCAACTACGCGTCGTCCACGAAACGCAGCGAGTCACGCCGCAAGTCCGTTCTTGTAACCGGTGCGCTAATTTTAGAGCCGTTTCGTTGTTCTAGATTTTTCTGTTGCAATAGCCAATTTTTGTGTCTATTTTGTTTTAGTATTCTAAATATAATATGATTTGTTTTTAGATGGCATAAAAGTAATATATCACTACATTTATCGTATCTGAATCAAGTTATATAAGGGCCCTTTCCTGCGGACGTCCAGTTTTGCAGGATCACGTTTAGTAGTATACGTGCTACTGTGGTAGCGTTCACATGGGCATTCGGTTTGCAGGATACCGCTAAAATTCGATCCGTTCGAAATGTGCTGTACGGTTTTTCCACTACAAACCGGACCTTTAATGGAAGTGTTCCCACTAACATCCTGTTTACCATCCATACCATCCATGAGATTACGAAATGTGCCTAATCTCGATCGTAGTTTTAGGATCGGGTAACCCCAAAATCTTCTTTTCTTGCATTGCCTTCGGCGGCGAAAGTACCAGTATAATATCAGAAATGTATTCACGTCCATTGCGTATGAATTTTATTCTCCGACTGTCAATGCTATCCCGTAAAAAACAGGATGCAAACTTCTGTGTGTGAACACTGGCATGATTTTTGCGATATCCAATAAAAAACTGATCCTGCAAAACTGGAAGTCCGTGGGAAAGGGCCCTTAGTTGTTGAAATTTAAGGCGTTTTTTATTGCACGTACCTCTTCTTAGTTGATCCGTGCTATGAGTAGTCCATAAAACACAAGAGTCGCTTAAGACATTATAACTTAACAGTAACGCACATAATTGAAAAAAATAAATAACATCAACTTCGTTAACGATTGTCATTTTTAATAATCAGTATTCTGTTTGTTTTTAGTGAATATTTCCAAATAAAGCCCCAATTTTTGGTTTCAGTAAACGAAACAAAGCTAAACATTTCCTTGTACGAAAGCATTGTGTCTGTTAATTTTGACGAATCGAACGCTGCATGTTTTAACAATTGGGTTAGGTTATTCTTAATTATGATAACAAATTACTAGATGCTTATTGTTATGACAGTCATAGAACAACAGTATCACAATTACTTTATGTTTGATTGTTTTTATTTTTCAAAGTTGAGTTATTTCAATGAGATTTCTGATAAATTGATAACAACGTCACTTTTTACTCTTATTTTCATTATAATAACTGATATAGTTGTGGAGGGGATGGTTGAGGGTAGAAACTGTAGAGGGCGCCCTAGACGGGTGTATTTGCAGCAAGTATTCGAGGACATGAATTGTAGCGCTTATGCCGAGCTGAAAAGGGTTGTGGAGGACCGAGAGGAATGGAGATCGAGATGAAAGATTCTGTTGCTGCAAACCAATCCACCGGATTGATACTACGAAGAAGACGAGTGATTCATTGGTTACGTTACTTTATGTTCAAGTATTAGATGTGTCGTGAATAGTGAGGCATTGTAATATGTTGCTTACGTTTGTATGGAAAATAACCGAATATGTGACGTAGGCCCTTGGGGATCACCGCTAGCGTCATCACCATCCGGTCTACTATTTTTATCCTGTAAACACACCGAGCGCGCATTCACGGAAATGCCGACAGAGCCAATATTTTATAATATGTCGGCGTCGCAAATCCGCAGATACAAGACTAGACGTAATTTAACTCTAAAACACTGCTAATCAAACACGATATTACACGTACATGGTGTCTATAGAGTCGTTTTGTTCTAGGTACAGTTATTATAGATACTGTCTGATGACATAGTGATGTCGATGCATGTAAAGACAGGTTAAATCGAAAATGAGTAAAAAAATTTTTTTTGGAATGCACTTTATATACTCGTACTACCAATGACACAGTATGTCAATGTTATAAATATTTATGTCCAATTTTATATATAGTAAAACTGATAGATTTATCTATTTTTGAAATTGGCATCCTGTGTCATTAGTAGTATTTCGTTAAGAATTGTTTTAATGCATTTACGGATTTAATCATTTTTGATATCCAACGATACACTTTGTATCGAAGTAAATAAGCGTCACGATTTTGTAGTCTTTTGCTTACCGCGCAATCGATGCCTACAATAAAATAATTCAATATTATTTGTAAAATATAATAATTGCAACACATACAAAAATTAATAATTATTTTATTAAATTGCCAAGGTGATGTTGGTGGATTATACTTTACTTTTATATGGCTGTAGATGGCTTCTCGCAATTCGGTCTCATCTTTCTGAAGCGAAAAATGAATAGTGAAGCCGATTTATATATTTTTTAAATGAAAATCTTATTTATTCAGTATTTTTTTAAATATAATTAGACGGAAACCTTGATGTATGTATTAGATCTCCTTGTGTTGTAAAAATGGACATTTGCTTGACAGGTGGAAAGAAATTTTAGATTCGCGCATAGATGAAGAACGATTGCATTCGCTTTATATGTTTTTTTACGACTTTTTAAAAATGTATTTTTTTATTAATGGTGTGTGACGTGTTGCTTAATTTATTATTATTATCATTATTACGATTATTATGCAATGTCTCCAATATATTTATACGACTACAGTTATTTTGAGAGCGTATATGACACTTTTATTCGTAAATAATGTCAAGTTCATAGGAATTTGTTTTTTTTTAATTTCGCTTATTTGTGTTGTTTTCTCACATTTTTAAATAAAAATATGTTTATTATGTTATAATTGATGCATAATAAGCGATATTTTTGTTGTTTTCATTGTGAAACATTACGAAACATCTCTTTTTAGGTTAGGTTTTTTTTGTATATCGTTTTTTTTTTACAAAATATGCATCGAAAACGTTTATTTAATCAATAATTTAACAATATTTGTTATTATCGTTGCGTTTCAAACAAAACAAATCATCATTATAGTTATTTTTAGGTTAGCTTTCAAATATTGAAAGAAATCGTATTGAATTTTGTAATACCTTGAATTGTGATGTTTTTATGCATTTGTAAATAAAATATCAACGAAAAATGATTTAAAATCACATTTTATATTGAAATATGCAAAAATAATTATGTTTTACAGTGAAACATGTAATGATTTTCGTATTTTTAGGTTAGGTTACCTTCTAATGTCATGTTTTAATATTACGACGTTTTTATACATGTTTATCATTGAATTTTGTAACAAAAACGTAAATATAATTTATATTTCACAATAAACTGTTTAATCTTGATTTAGTTAAATATAAATAACGTTTTATGTACACTTTTAAGGTTAGATTGCTTTTAATACATTTTTTTATGATTTTTTTTATGCATTTGTGCATATATATGATTTAAAAGCGTCAGTTCAATTGATAATAATATAATACACAGTGATTATAACGGTTTAAATATAAATGACGTTGATGTATCTGTTTTTAGGTTATGTTCTTTGATTAGAACATTTTTTTCTTCCTATCATCAATTGTAAATTTATGCAATGTCAATAGAAATGATAATTTTAACAATATTTTTTATTTTTTCATTTATTTTACGTTTAAAATATAAATTAAGTGCTAATTTGTTATTATTAGATTAGGTTGATTGATTTATTTTTGATTTTGTCAAGTTTTTAGTACATTTTCTATCAAAGGCGTTCGTTTTATTATCTCATATTATTATTTGTTTATTATTAATTTAATAATCATGAAATAGCACAAACATAAATGACATGTTGACATAATTGATGTGATATTTATTTTATTGGTTAGTTTACGTATTAATTGAACGTGTCACGGAAAATACAAAATTTTTAACTTTAACCCTTTCGCATCGGTTGTCGGCATATGCCGTCAAAGATTCATCATAGTAAATTGGAAGTGCAGTCAATCCCTTTATCAACCTACATGTATTCTTTACAGGAGTCTGTAAAGCATGTAAATAAATATCGTTAGGTTTCGTCACAGGAGCGATTTTTCTGTAAACCACATGTGTCAATGCCACCACATGTATGGAGTTACATAGTAAACTTTTGTTAAATATAATAGTTTTTTATGCATCATCTGATAGCTAAAGGATACAAGAACCAATGTTATATGAAAATAGGTCAGATAAGTACATTTATGCTTCAAATACTATTATATATATATAGTTTTATATATATATATATTTTATATATATATATATATATATACAATAGTTTTAAGCAAAAAAATGGTTTGAAAAATTCACGTCGTATTGACAGTATAATTTGTATTCTACCCAGCCGCAACGAAAGGGTTAAAACATAAATACATAGTAATTACAAATGTGAGGGTTGTTGGAAAAGTAATATCGTTTTTAACGAAAAGAAATACTAACGTTTTTAACTTTGTCGTCTCTAGTAATCATATCCTTGAATACGGCAGTCACCTTTGGATTGGAGCCCCAAAATACCTTCCAAACTTAATTGACTCGGTTCAAAGAAGTGCAATTCGTTTGATAAACAATGACACTCGTTGTCTTGTCTGCGCAGCCGCTCGCGCAGATGCATGACACATGTGCGTGATTCTGTCTCCGATTATTCCACAAATGATTTATTTCCACGGCTACAAATGAATAAGTATACATTATTATAATTGTATTTATTACTTAATAATATAACGGAGGAATACAAAAATTGTTCACTCAGTATCTATTACATGTTATATGGAGATTCTCATTATTAGAGTCCAGTTGTAGGAAATACATACCATCGGAAAGCAATGGTTAATAATATATATTTTATTACGTAAATGAGTGTTGGCGATAATTTACGTGGTAACATAGACAATGATTTATAGTGTGTACTCCATTCTATGTGTTTTATCTTTGAAAAGGGTAAAATTTGCTAAGAAAAAAACATTACAAATATTAATGATAATATTGTTGTTGTATACAACTTGTAATATATCATATTTGGTTCTGTGTCTTCATTCTTGCAAATATTAAAACTACAAATTGAAATAAAATTTATATTTCAAGTACATACCGCAAGATACGAGGGTTATTCGTAAAATAAGTTTCCCAGTGATTTTTCACAGTGTAAAACATGTTTAATTTTATGAATGCGTACATTTTTTGAAAGTTCAGACTTTTACCTATTTTTCGACATAGTCGCCACTGAGGTCAATAAATTTTTGCATGCGGTATACGAGCTTTTGAATGCGCGAGTCATAAAAATCTGCCGCCAAGCCACGCAGATACCTGAGAACCGCTTCTTTAAGCTATTCTCTGTCGCCGAAATGCGTTCCGCCCAGGTGTTTCTTCATGTCGGAGAAGAGATGGTAGTCACTTGGGGCTAAGTCCGGGCTGCAGGGTGGGTGTTTGAGAATAACCCATTCAAATTTTGCCTTGAGCTCGTTTGTGGTCTTTGGTCAACATTCTTGGCACCCAGCACTCGCAAAACCGGCCGGCATCAGCTCCAGAGGATACCAGGACTTCGTTGCTGACAAACGGAATTACGCTGCTTTTGAGCGCTTCTGCAAGAGACGCAAGTAATGACTCCTAACTGATGTCTGCCATTCTGCAGAATCCATTTCCTCATCCATTCCCACGTATTTCGTGATTAGCAACGTCTTACCAAAGAAGGCAATTTGAGACTCGCTGTAGTATACTAATTTCGCAGCCATAGACTGAGGTCTATTTGACATCCAACTGATGCGCCTAGAATAACGGAAACACCCTTCAGCCACTCTCTAACAAGTAGCTTTTTGCGTGCGTCAAATAACGGGTCCCCATCTGGGTCTCCGAAAAACAGGACGTGGCAGGGAGAGTTTTCACCAAGCGGGTCCCGGCAAACACCCATAAGAAACAATCTTAAAGAATCCCGCATTAACTGTTCCCCGATTTTATAATTTTGGTCAACTCGCAAATATTATCACGATTTAGCGTTTTTTATTTTACAAAATTTTCAATACATATTCGTAAATATTATAAAATGGAAACATGCTACACGGCAATGAAGTTTGAGTCACGCTGTGTTGCTAGGCGGTTGCTCTAAACGTGATGCCCACGTGTTTGACATGTATTGTCTGTGTCGTTGGTGGGATCCCCGTATGACGTCAGGGTATATTGTGTGTAATATGCGACACATGTACATTTTATTTTCACAGTTAATTTATGATGACATGTTATAACATCGCTTGAGGGGGCTAAACATGTCGTTAAAATACAACATTTTTATTCAGCCTAATAAATAAAATCTTCATATAAAACATTCGAAGTTTGACATTTTAAAAATACTATGCGGCTGCATTGGCTCTTATCTGCACGGGAAATTACTTTTCTTGCATAAAACGTTATTTCTCTTCTTCTAGTGTTCTATATTTGTGATGAAAATGAATGCATTTTTTTTCTGTTTTATTGCGTGGGTGTCGTAAGGAATGTTTGAAATGTTGCTGCGAAAAGAGATTTTTATTTATTTTTATACCGTGTTGCCAGTGCATCTTGCAAGATGATATTTTGCAAGTGAAATATTGCAATTTATTGTGCACCTTAACAATTGCAACACTCACACCCGTATGCAGAGACACTCCTTGAGTTCCTCTCCGTGTCGGCGACGTCAAATTATTTATGCCCAATGTCGGGAAGCATCGGCATGTTGCCCAGCATTAACCCTTTCGCATCGGTAGCCGATGTATGCCGTCTAAGATTCGTTTTGCTACTTTCAGTACTCATTGTGACATCTACGGTAGGAAATTGGAAGTGCAGTCATTCCCTTTATCAACCTACATGTATTCTTTACAGGAATCTGTAAAGTATGTAAATAAATATCGTTAGGTTTCGTCACAGGATCGATTTTTCTTGTAAACCACATGTGTCAATGCCACCACATGTGTGGAGTTACATATTGAACGTTTGTTAAATATAATAGTTTTTTATGCATCATCTCATAGCTAAAGGATACAAGAAGCAATGTGATATTTGAAAATAGGTCAGATAAGTACATTTATGCTTGAAATACTAGTTTTAAGAAAAAAAATGGTTTAAAAAATACACGCCGTATTGACAGTATAATTTACAATCCACCGAGCCGTAACGAAAGGGTTAAATGATAAAAAACTTCAAAGCATCGTGTTGATCACTCTATCTCAAATATATAATGTACGTAATAATGGATTTGTATGTACATAATAAAAGAACCATATCAGAGAGGCGAGCCCGATGGATCGGTCACATCTTGCGCCACGATGGTCTTCTTCACGATATTGTGGAGGGGATGGTTGAGGGTAGAAACTGTAGAGGGCGCCCAGGAGTATTTGCAGCGAGTATTCGAGGACATGAATTGTAGCGCTTATGCTGAGCTGAAAAGGGTTGCGGAGGACCGAGAGGAATGGAGATCGGGATGCATGATTCTGTTGCTGCAAACCAATCCGCCGGATTGACACTACGAAGGAAGAATAAAAATTACACAACATTATAAATGGATATGTTGACAATATATGTGGGAAGTAAAAAAAGGTAGTAGAAAAAAAATGTCGCTGCATTAGAAAAACTAATTTAGGGCAGACACATGTACGATCACGTGGGTGAAATCCAAGACATCTATCAACCCACATAACAAATTATATAAATACGTAATAATATCGCTTGGATTACAATTCAAGGTGACTCGATATATTTTAGGTAATGTTAAAGCATAACGACAATAATACGGCACGTCTCTTTTATAGTCGGCCCATACAGCGCCCGTATCGTCCCCATTCTTCTTTGCGCCTGTGAATCTTGACATCTCACTAAAAGACAATGCAGCCGTATAGTACGTTTCGAAAATAAACGTCCGCATAGAATGTTATACTGTTGATAATACAATGCAGTTCCATCACCAGTTGTCCCGTGCAGCAGTCGTCCAGTGCGCCCCACGTCTTTACCGATGAGCCGTTGAACGAATTGTCTGGGAGCGAAATGCCGCGGAATTATATTTAATAGTGTTTCAAGCAAAAATGTACTTATCTGACCTATTTTCATATATCACATTGCTTCTTGTATCTTATAGGTATCATTATGTGACTCCATACATGTGATGGCATTGACACATGTGGTTTACAGAAAAATCGCTCCTGTGACGAAACCTAACGATATTTATTTACATGCTTTACAGATTCCTGTAAATAATACACGTAGGTTGATAAAGGGAATGACTGCAGTTCCAAGTTCCTACCGTAGATGTCACAATGAGTACTGAAAGTAGCAAACCGACATATCACGTCAACCGATGTCAACGGTAGAGGAATCTTGGACGTCTTATATCGACAACCGATGCGAAAGTGTTGAGGTTGGGAGAACACTGTCCGGAGGAGATATGCGATGCTAGGCAGCGATCGATTCAGGAACATCGGGATTGCCGAATCTGTGAATTACTGGTTTGATAAACTTCCTGGGAAACTACAGCGGCCTTTTCTGCAAACTAAATGTATTCGGTGAAACTGCGGGAAGCTGATATGACATGGGACGAATAATGGCGAATGATATTGCGGCAGTTTTTGAATGCTATATGCTCCAGTTAAGAGAGCGGACACGGCAATGATGATGATGATGATGATCTAATAAGAACCGCGTTTACAGTGTGCTATTGTCGTTGGTTACCCTTTAACGTACATAGAAAAAGGAGTCCTTTTCGATGCAGTTCGAGGGAATCGCCTCGGCCCTATCGGGCATGCAGACATTGTGGCCACTTTAAAAAAATTCCGCGCATTTACAATCTTTGCTCGTATTTTCGGTGAGAGAATCTATCTTCCATCTCTTTACAACCCGTGAATGCGATTCTAATCTCTTTCACGGGTTCTTTCTTTTAGCACTTGTGTGCAGTGGCCACAGTTGTTCAGAGGGCACTCCCACTGGACTTATCAGTTGCTAACTGATCATAATCTGAATGAGCGCGTCATCAAGGAGACTTAACTGTCCTCCGGTGTGAGGCGGAGGTAAAGTCCATTCCAGTCATTTAGTTACTAGCATTTTGTACATTGCAGCGTCCATTCAAATGTATTGCAATTACGTTTTTTTTTGTGTCTGGCACAATTAGATTACAAACTACCTGCCGAGCGCATAATGGCCTCCTTTGTGGATTCTATGACGTTTTTTGTTGGCTCCGGCGACAACTGTGTATTTGTTATCTATCGGCGGTCCGCCTCTTCCGCAATAGCTCTTTTGTAAGTCCGCAAGGCCGACATAGAATCCAAAAAAACCACAATTTCGAACATATATACTTTGAAATATATCGCATATTTACATATCTCTGTCAATACTTAACCCTTTCGCATCGGTTGTCGGCATATGCCGTCATAAGAATCCCCGACCGTTCTTCTTCTTCGTGTCAGCGACGTCAAATTATTTCTGCCCAATATCTGGCAACATTGTTAGCCTGTGTGTTACCCAGCATTAGGTCTTGAGATGTGCAGCTTGTTGGGCACATGGAATATGGAACTTAGGTGTGAGGCGGTCTGCAGATCTCCGCAGTCGCACAATAATGACTCCCTGCCGAAGAATTTCCCACCGCTTGAGGTTGTTCTTTATTCTACCGACTCCGGTTCTTAATCTGTTCAGGGATTTCCAGGTCCGCCAGTCAAGGTTCTTGCCAGTTGGGAGGCCTTCCTTTGGAGTAATGAAATCCTCTGATGCGACTTGTCGCCAGAGCTGGAGTCTCTCATTTTCTGGGCCGGATGTGAGAGGTTGTTCACATTGGGTGACGGATGTGAGAGGTCATTGTTGATATCGGTTGACGTGATATATCGTTTGCCACGTTCAGTACTCATTGTGACATCTACGGTAAGAAATTAGAAGTGCAGTCATTCCCTTTATCAACCTACACGTATTATTTACAGGAATCTGTAAAGCATGTAAATATATATCGTCAGGTTTCGTCACAGGGGCGATTTTTCTGTAAACCACACGTGTCAATGCCGCCACATGTATGGAGTTACATAATGAACGTTTGTTAAATATAATAGTTTTTTATGCATCATCTGATAGCTAAAGGATACAAGAAGCAATGTGATATATGAAAATAGACCATATAAGTACATTTATGCTTCAAATACTAGTTTTATAATTGACAGTACAATTTATATTCGAACCGAGCGGTAATGAAAGGGTTAAAAGTACTTACCTTATATATAAACACAAGTAGCAGAATACCGATAAACATAATCGTCATAGACTTCTAAGAATTAAACTTTTTGGTATATATACAGTATACTGATACCATCTGCCGAGCGACATAGTCAAGTGGTTAGAACGTTTGTCATTCAGACTAAGTCAAATCAAATCCCGATCATGCTTGATTTTTTAAAAAATATTTAATCATAACTAAGCTCTATATATATATCAAGGAAAATAGTTACCTAGTAAGAACCATCTCAGAGAGGCGATCGGTCACATCATGCGCCGCGGTTGTCCTCTTCACGACATTGTGGAAGGGATGCTTGAGGGGAGAAACTGCAGAGGGCGCCCTAGACGGAAGTCCAAGGACATGAATTGTAGATCTTATGCTGAGCCAAAGAGGATTGCGAGAAGAGTGGAGGTCGAGATGCATGATTTTGCTGCTGCAAATCGATCCACCGGAGAAGCTCTATACATGTCCCCGGTAGAGTTAAGCCATCCATTAAAGACGAAAAAAATGTCCAGGCCTCAGGAAAGTTGGATCATCATCCGATATTCTTAAAAAAACGATAATTGAACACATTAATATTTCTCTGGTACTACAGCCGCAGTCTATGCAAGTTCGCGGGATCTTGCCCTGGAGGCTGCCAGGAACCATCTATGTTCCCGTGTGTACCGGTGTTCTGGGACAAGGCATACACAATCTGAACTAATCGTCAGATCCTGTCTGCCCAGAAGTGGGCGACGTCGATGGCGTTACCCCCGGCCATCATCAGGTCTTTCTGGGTGCAGCTACTAGAACAGCACACACTCCAGAAGGTGTGACAGCGTCTGGTCCACACTGCAGTCACATTCAGTCGGTCCGCTGTAAAACTGCCAGGCTTTCATTTGTGTCCTCGTCTTGCATAATCCGGTCCAAAGTCTGTTAAGGGACCTCCATATATCATCCGCTGGTCGTGTCCAGGGGCTAGCAATCCAAGTATTCCCCTCAGTTGCGCTTCTCCACATGTTCAGCCGCAGGGTGGCCTCAGTTCCGTTGTCGACTGTAGGAAACTTCTTCTTGATTTGAGCCGCGTGGTTATCTTTGATACCCAAACATAGGGTGGAGTGTGTCGTGGGTTGCTTTAGAGAGCACCAATGACAGACAGCTACGTACAATGCTTATGATACGCCCTTGACCGGACTTGTCAAACAACCATTGTGGCGACACATACGTGTACGACAACCGAATAAGAGAACTAAGAGACGAAAGATTGTATATCGAGGTTTTCGGCACCAGCCTGCAAGGGCTTATATCAAGCTGATATCAATAAAAATACCTCAAACACCCAATTACTTTGCATCATTCCTTTCCTTCGAAAAAAAAATCTAAAAAAAAGGTTTAAAAACTGCCTTATAATGTGGTCCAGTTCAAAGTTGGATGGCCGAATGCGTAGTCGTAAGAATGCGTCAGGTTTCAATGTGTTTAATGTTATGGATGCGTCACGATGCTCAGCCACGAACAAGGCGTACGTCTCATATTATATGTCACGCTAATCACTCACAGTCTTTCTGCCGTACTTATATTTAGTGCCGGTGTCCCATATTTTGAATCCAGAAATAGACTTGGGTATATTTTTATTTCTGTCTAATGTTTGAGAAGCGTTGACTCACTGCAGTCACTTCCTAGTACAGTCTAGTACAGCTCCTAGGTCCACCGAATACATTATGAACGCATTAAAAGTTATTATAAATAATACATATTATTGGTTTATCTTGTTTTTACATGGATCTCGTTAAATATGGCCTCTGTTAGGAGACTGCAGTTTTGACTAACTCGTAGCCTTCCGCAATCCATCACTGTCAAGGTACAACCATTGTTTATTTTATATAAACACATACAGGCGAATACCGACGGATGGTGATAGTAATTCTTAGCATGGTGCATATAGCTAAGTGCTGCATGTTGATCAGCCAACGTCGCAGACTACAGTCCGAGATTCACGCATCATCCTTTATTATTACAGGAATTTACTATGAATGGGTGGTCTTCACGGGACGACTTTCGTCTACCAACAATTTTAATTCATAGGCTATGACTGACATTTTGCGGGTGATGGATCGAATTCACGCCAACCACGGGGGTATCTTAGAGCTCAGAATACGATTAAAAAACCTCTTTTAAGGATTTTTTAATTGATTGGACATTGTATCCTGGACCATTCAGTCTCTAAATTCATCCCAAAAAATAACATAGAAGGGACCGTTACATAAAAAAATCGTCGCAAATGGAAAATCTTCATTACAAATATTAAAAAAAACGTTCTTTATAGGAGGTTAAGTGTAGTTTTCAGCTGACTTTTTTATTTTTGATAATTGCGCATGCGTACATACTCGCATGTGCGATGTACTCGTTCGAATATTTGATTTTGATTCGATTTCCTAGTAATCGTTTAGTCTTGTTGAAGCGTACATTTATTGTTCGGACAATTGATTGAAAACCAATTGAGGCAATCGGACGATCAATCAGTGAGTACTTGGTGAACTTGAAAATGCTAAATATTTTATGTCGTTCAAAAAGTAAAATAAAAGTTTGTGCCTGTCTGGACTGGGCGTTACCCGTCTCACACCCGCATCTCCCGGCGAGAGGTCACCACAAAGAAAGAGCTCTGCAAAGAAACCCACGACACAGGACCCTAACTTATCTAAACACTGTCGGGCTGTTAAGCAAAAGATGTCCACCAGAAACAACCTACATCCTCTTCGATCCTCCGCCTTCCGCATCCAGGACACACTCCCACTATTATTCTTATGTCGCCTGTCCATCTTGCAGGGGTCAGCCAACGCTTCGTTTGCCAGTTCTTGGGCGCCATTCTAATACTTTTCTTCCCCATCGACCGTCGTCTCTTCAACAGATATTGCCACTTGAGTGTGCCTATTCGTTGTGTAGCCTCCACTAATTGAGTTCTTCTGCGGATATCTTAATTTTGAGATTGTATCTTTTAGCGACACTCCTCTCATGGATCTCTCCATAGCACGTTGTGTGACCTTTATTTTATGTGTAAGACCTGCTGTTCGATTCCACGTCTCTGCGCCATAAGTTAATACAGGGAGGATGCATTGGTTAAACGCCTTAGTTTTAAGACTGCGAAATTTTCGCTTTAAATTGCTATTGCTGTTGATTGCTTTAATCTGCATATCTGACAAGAAAAATTGCGTTTTTAAATGTATTCTTTTGTATGAATAACAAAAGGATTAAACTCTATATATAATACACATATATATATATATATATTCTGGTTATATACTCGTACATATAATGTAATAGAGCACGTATCGACCACTCGGCAGTGAGACTAATTTTTATCTCGTTTCTTAATTCAAGGCACACGGAACAAATCGCTTTATCGATAAAGCAAACAAGTCATTATCACAATCAGTCTTTGTACAAGACGGTCGCACTTGCATCCATTACCGATAAATATATATATACGATTATATGAATACTGTGAAAGAATATATAACACGCGGTGTAGTGTTACTGTGCGTGAATCGGCATCTCGCTCGTACGCTATTTGCGAGAGCGATCTAGAAACGTTGAATTTTGTAAGTTGCGCAGTGTCTTTTTTTGGCAGTTTTTGATGGTTTTTGTCGCATTTCGTCCCCAGACAATTCGTTAACGACTCATCGGTAACAACGTGTCCGGTGCTCGGTTCAAAGAAGAGGAATTCGTCTAGTAAATAATGGCACACTTACGTCTAATCTGCGTTCTTTAATGGATGGTAAAAGAAGTTTCGCCGCTCACGCTCGCCATGTTGTATATAAGGCGCGGAAGGCTTTCTTCTGTATTTCTCGCCTTACGGGAAATTCATGGGGACTCAAATTTCGAGCCCTTAAAACAGTGTATGATGCGATCTTCCTCAGCACTGTGACATATGCGGCGCGGTGCTGGGTTGAGCGCACTCGACTACTCTTCATTAGACGCATTCTCTTGAGCGGTCAAAGAACCCCACTTCTCTCACTTACTAAAGCCTATCGATCCTCTGCCACCGAGTCATTGATTATCCTTGCGGGAGTGCTGCCGTTGGATCTGCAAGTGCAGGTGAGCGCCGCTATGTCGTTGCTTAGACGTGGCTTCTCTGCGGAGGTCGGGGGCACTTGTCTCAATCCTCCGCAGGGTAAAATCACGAAAGAAACCGAAAAAGAAGTAAGACTGGCGGCGTTCGCAGCATGGCAGAGCAGATTGTCGACCTCGCTCCAGGTTAGACACACATATTCCTTCTTTCCTTCTGTCCTCGATAGAATGGAGATGCCGTGGCTTATTCCAAACCACTGGACTAGTCAATTCATGACTGGGCACGAGAATTTTAAGGCTAAACTCTTCAAGTTTAGCCTCGTTGACAGTCCAGACTGCCCATGCGGCAGCCCCTTGCAGGACGCTGAACACGTTCTGTGGCATTGTCCAATATTAGATTTAGCGAGACAAAGGCTCCTTAGCGTAATCCAACAGAAGTCTGGACCGGTTGGATATATCGATCTCATATCTACGGAGCCCAACTACCATGCATTTTCTGTATTCGCGGCGACCTTCGGCGAAGAAGTCTAAAAGTCCAAATTTTAAAGTCTGAACTACTAACTTTTACACCCATGTGTGGTGTTGCTCACCAAAACCCGTTACTTGTATAACAAGAATGTACTCTGAAAACAATGCCTTGGTAAGTGCTCCCAAGGAGCGCAGGTACAAGACGACCGGCCCGGGGGCCTAAGGCCCCAAAAAAATAACAAATATCTGCGTTCCTTGGAACACAGACGTAAGATGTTTCAATTGGTTTTATCTATCGTTATTATCAAAGACGCTGCTTCTCTGAACTTAAACAATTACTAAATCAACAAACTCGTCTTGCACTTGCTGTACATCTTTAAGGCCCTTTCCCACGGACGTCCAGTTTTGTTGGATCAGATATTTATTGGATACCGCAAAAGTCATACCTGTGTTCACACACAGAAGTTTGCATCCTGTTTTTTACGGGATAGCATTGGCAGTCGGAGAAGAAAATTCAGACGCAATGGAAGTGAATACTATTCTGATATTATACTGGTACTTTCGCCGCCGAAAGCAATGCTAAAAAATAAGATTTTGGGTTCACCCGATCCTAGAACTACGTTCGAGATTAGGCATATTATTTCCCACTATCACAGGCTGATAGTGGGAAAACTTCCATTAAACTATGTACGTAACTAAACTGGATACCGATTTTTATTGGATCCATTCGTCCAGTTTGTAGTGGCAAAACCGTACAGCACATTTCGAATGGATCGAATTTTTGCGGTATCCTGCAAACCGAACGCTCATGTGAATGTTACCGCAGTAGCACGTATACTACTAAACGTGATCACGCAAAACTGGACGTCCGTGGGAAAGGGCCCTTACACCATTAATGTATGTCGACCTAGAACTGTCGGTTTCCAAAATTCATTCCTAGATGCTACCATTAAGTTCTAGAATGCTCGCGTGTTTCGGCCTTCCTACAATCTGGATCTCTTCAAGAAACAGATAAATATACACTTGCAATCTCCGCAAAAAATCTTTAGAATCTATATCGAACATTCTCGACGCGGTATATATATATAATCGTGTGGGAAACAACAGATTCAGATCCTGTCTGCCCAGAAGTGGGCGACGTCGATGGCGTTACTTCCCGGCCGTTATCAGGTCTCTTACTGGGCGCAGCTGCTCGGACACAGCGCACACTCCAGAAGGTGTGACAGGGTCTGCTCCGCGCCGCAGTCACATTCAGTCGGTCCGCTGTACAGCTGCCAGGCTTTCATTTGTGTCCTCGTCTCGCATACTCTATTAAGGAAGTCTCTTAAGGGACCTCCATATATTCTACCCCTGGTCGTGTCCAGGGGCTAGGTCCTCTTTCGGGGCAATCCAAGCACTTCCTTCAGTTATAATACACGCGGTCACATTTCGTGAATGTTGGGTAGCGAGATTTTGTGGCGGATTTTTGTGACGGCCGTATGCTCCGGCTTGCGAGCACCGGATACGGCACGATGACGATTGATAATGTCATAATGAGCGTCCGAACTGATTAATTTCCGTCGCGACATGTCCGGCAGGGCATTCCATAGCCTACCGGAGACGGAAATAGATCTTTCTCGAGCCGGCAGCGTGCACATTTCTCGGTAGCGTCACCCGAATGTCGGTCGATGCGCGGCGTGACCCAGAGAACACCGCAAACCTTCGTAACCCTAACATAAACGTTCGCGCGAGCTCAGAACCTAGGTGCACATGCACTTGAATACTAACTATTTGCGCACACTCCAGAAGGTGTGACGGGGTCTGCACCACGCCGCAGTCACATTCAGTCGGCCCGCTGTAAAACTGGCAGGCTTTCATTCGTTTAATTTTTTATGTTAACACATACAGGATAATACTGACAGATGGTGATAGTAATTCTGAAGTCTCATCTGTGGATTTCTATGACGCTTACCATGGTGTACATGGCTAGACGCTGCACGTGGAGTGTCGATCCGCCAACGTCATAGACTACAGCCCGAGATTCACGCATCATCCTTTATTATTACAGGAATTTACTGTGAATGGGTGGTCTTCAAGGGACGACTTTCGTCTACGACCAATTTTAATTAATAGGCTATGACTGGCATTTTGCTTGTGTTGGATCAAATTCACACCAACTATTTTAGAGCTCATAAGTCGATTATTATTTTTATTTTTTTATAATCTCCGTCGGGGATCGAACCCACGACCTTTGGCTTGCAAGGTAAACGCTTTGACCATTGAGTTATGACTGCCTTGAATCCTCGTCTTGCATATTCCGGTCCGAAGTCTGTTAAGGCACCTCCGTGTATTCCACCCCTGGTCGTGTCCAGCGGCTAGGTCCCCCCCCTTTCGGGGCAATCCAAGTATTCCCCTCAGTTGTGCCTCTCCACATGCTCAGCCGTAGGGTAGCCTCAGGTATCGCCAGTTCCGTTGTCGACTGTAGGAAAAATTCAAGGTTGTTATGCCGAATACCTGCCTTTATTATGTTTTTAATTCCTAGAATAAAGTAATATAAGGTTTTAGACATAGAGGAATGCAAATGCGCTACAGGTACAAAATATTTTTCAGCGCTACTAGCGGCGGTATAACTAGTGAATGTGTTATTCTTGCACGACAAACCAACAGAAATAAGAGACGAAAGATTGTGTATCGGGGTGTTCGGTACCAGTCAGCAGAGGCTCTATCATGCTGATGTCAATATATACAGTTAACCTTCTATAGAGAACGCTTTTTTATTTGTAATGGAGATTTTCCCTGTAGTGATTGTTGCGATTTTTTATACAACGGTCAATTCTGTGTTTTTATTTTCAGTTGAACCGCCTCTTATGACTAAATGGTCCGGGCCTCGGGAGCATCGGGATATTTTTACGATCTTATAAAAACATTTTTATTTTTATAGGTGGGTTGACTACATTTGTGATCTCCGCAATTCATACATAAACACAACACACTCAACTCGACAATGGCTATCCGACGTAGCCAAAAAACATGTCATCACTAAAAAAACGATTTTAATCGATTTCTTAGCTTTATAAAAAAACCCCGTTTTGTGTGAGTTTTATTGCTCACCCGTAAAATGCCAGTCCTATTAATTAAATTATTTTGATTTTTTCGATCGATATTTCTTGGTGGAATTCCATAATATCGGATATAAAATAAAAGATTCTTTAGAATTTATTCCACATATATTTGGAATATATGTGCAATAAATTCTAAAGAATCTTTTATTTTATATCTGATATTAATTAAATTTTGTGGCAGACGAAAGTCGTCTCGTGAAGACCACCCATTCATAATAAATTATCGTAATAAATATATGATGCGTGAACGTCTTGCTGTGTGTAGTCTGTGATGGCCTTTAGCCATATGTAACATGGTAAGCGTCATACAATACACAGATGAGACTTCAGCATCACAATCAACTCTCTTCTTTAGCGTAGCCATTTCCTATCATCTGGGGTCGGCTCTCCTTGTGCACATTCCCATGTTCTCGGTCAAACCCAGAGTTTTCAGATCCATGTCTACAGTTGCAGTCCAGGTTGCCTGCGGTCTTCCGGGTCTTCTCAGCGTGGGTATGTTGAGGGCTCTCTTCACCGTGCGGTCCTCATCTCTCCGTGTCGCATGCCCATGCCATCTTAGGCGGTTTTCCCTTATCTTTTCGGGTATGGGGACCACCCGAAATGAACCCCGAATATGTTCACTTCGAACTCTGTCCACTCTAGTCACACCGCCAGCATCACAATCAACATCTGTTGGTATTTTTCTGAATGTGCTTACATAAAAAAAGCAATTCAATATTGTGTGATACGTTTTAAAAAATCTTTTATTTACATTTGATAAATTTGTCCTTTTGCTATGGACTTAAATATTCAGGTAGAAAATAAAACGTAAGTGATTCCTAGAATAAGATCACAGAGTCCCGGCCAATTGAAATCCCCTTCAGGTTTTTTTTTTCTTTACAATTATTTATTTATCTTGCTAAGCTTTTAGGATTAATTTTAAGTCATATTGTTAATACATTTCGTAACTCCAAGCACATGCAAGATAAGGTGGCGTCGGTGCTTGAAACTAAAAATGCAGGTAAAAAAAACCGTTTATAGGTCAAGTACTGGTGTAACGGTTATTTCCTAGATTGCAACGACAATTGTGATTCGAATGATGCAAACGCATGCAAGAGAACACCAATATTATATGACATGCGTTCTTGTGTTAATTGTGTATCAGTTAACATCAGCACGATGTAGTCCTCGCTTACTGTTACCGAAAACCTCGATACACGATCTTTCGTCTCTTTATTTCGGGTCGCTTGTCGTGCATTTAGGTGCGCCGTGCTGTCAGTTCCGCTAACGGGTGTGTTAGTTAAGCATACCACCGCTCGTGGCGCTATCGGAAGCCGGTAGCGGCGCGGAGTTCGTGAGTCGGTCCCCCACCCTTTGGCAAGGTAAGGTCCGCGTCGTGGCCGCGCGGCATGTCACACCGCGTGGTCACAAACTTGTAATGTTTTTAACGTAAATATAATCTGCGGTTCTAAAGGAAAGTCTTTGTCTGCCGACCTGCTCCTGATCCTGCCCTCACGCGACCTAATAACGCCCTTTTTAGAGAGAATAGGATGTTACAGTGTATCGCTTGGTGGCACTCTCCCTCTCCCGTCCTGTTTTTGGAGACCCAGATGGGGACCTGTTACTGAACGCACGCAAAAAGCTACTTGTTAGAGAGTGGCTGGAGGCCTTACTTAATTTCGGTTACAAATAAAAAAAATGCGTTACAGGACTGTTACGTTAAATTTTTAATCAGTGTTTGTTGAATTCTGCAGCTTCACCTGTATTTTTTTTTTCTCGAAAAAACTGCCATTTTGCTTATTTTTAAAATTATGCTTCACATGCGTCATTTTTTTCTGTTTCAAGGCTAAAGATTTACTGATTATTTGACATTAAATATGTCGATCTGTTATTATTGTCATTGATGTCTTGTGACACTTTTCTTCGAAAAAATGCGCGGTACGCGAAAATTGTTGACCATTCAAGGTCAAATTTTGAATGCATATGGAAAGAAAATGAATTCTGGAATATGGGAGTTTAGTTTGGAATCCCAATAAATCCAAATACATTTTCATGCTCGAAAAAATTCATAAAAAAATTATCCGACGCCTCTTGACATTTTTATATTTACGGTAACTATCCATTCAATTCATTAGATTCCGAACATTACCCAACTCTTTTTCTTCTAGGGATGCTTTCTTTCCATTCGGCTAGAGTCCCGGAGGAAAATTGCTGTACTCAAACATTCATTCCTTCTTCTTCGCGGTTCAATTAACAACCCTGGGATTCTTGAATGTTTTAACTTCTATGCTCCAGATAGAAACATTCTTTGCTCAGCCATCCATTGTTTTTTGATCCTAGTCGATGATTGTGGAGTTTCAAGCACTCAATTTGGTATAGCGGCAATGTCGTTCTAAATGGCTTACCAGCACTTTTCGATCCTTTTCTTACATCCTTTTCCTCTTTTGTCGATGGTATTGTTCTTCTTGATCTCTGTGATCTTTGACACGTGTCATCTTCTTATTCTTTTGTGTTATTTTTATTATTTATTATTTTCTCTATTTATTGTATATTTATGTATACTCTATGTTTCTAAATATTTGTAAAAAAATTGGAATTTCGATTCTGTATATAAATAAATAAATAAATAAAATATCAGCCCATATTTTAGTAAATATAATTTATTTAGTCCACGGTTTTTCAAATTTTTATTCTTTCAAAATCCGTTTCGTATCTGAAACATTTATTCACCGCATATTGCTTCCATTTCTGTCTGTCATCTGCCAATGTTCTTTTTTCGTTCTAGGATATATCTACACCTTGTTCTTCTTCTTCGTGTCAGCGACGTCAAATTATTTCTGCCCAACATCAATAGCCCGTGTGTTGCCCAGTATTAGGTCTTGGGATGTGCAGCTTGTTGGGCACACAGGTGTGAGGCGGTCTGCAGGTCACCGCAGTCGCACACTAATAAATCTCCCTGCCGGAGCATTCCCCACCGCTCGATGTTGTCCTTTGTTCTACCAACTACAGTTCCTTATCTATTCAGGGATTTCCAGGTCCGCCAGTCAAGGTTCTTGTCTTCCTTTGCAGTAATGAAATCCTCTGATGCGTTTTGTTGCCAGAGGTGGAGTCTCTCATTTTCATGGCCGGATGTGAGAGATTGTATGGATCTCAGAAATCTTCTTCGCGATTTCAGTCTGGGTATTGGGGGTATCTG